>CM032385.1:9748473-10995251 GCA_019049475.1 Eueides isabella
TTTTTTAATTTTTCGAAATTACGGAATTTATTTTACTGACTTTCTCATTTAATTTTCTCACCCTCTCCTTTAAGCAGCTATTGAATCATATTGGCAATATTATTTTCTTATGTAATACACTATAATGCAATTTTATTTTAGCTTGATTCTGATGAATGGGAAGAATGCCGCATCAAAGGTAGTGATTCATTGATTAAGCCAAGAGATTGCTTATTTTGTAGTCATCATAGTAAAAATATGGTAAAAAATTTAAAGCATATGTCAGAATCACATTCTTTCTTCATACCTGACGTTGAATATTGTGTTGACATGAAAGGACTTTTATTGTACCTTGGGGAAAAGGTAAGGGACTTTCTTTTATATATTTTTTAAGAATAAGATGGACCTTTATTCTGTTCTTTTTTCTTGTTGTTCCGTAAACCTTCTTTTTTGACAAATTACTTTATAGTTTTAATAACATATTAATTAAAAATACATATTAATTAAAAATACATATTAATTATATTGAAGATTAATATTGATTTATTACTATTTTTAATTTGTTAATTTTATAGATTTCCCAAGGATTTATGTGCTTATGGTGCAATGAGACAGGAAGAACATTTTACTCAATGGAAGCCGCTCAAGCACACATGATTGACAAGGGCCACTGTAAAATGTTACATGAAGGCATTGCACTAGCAGAATATGCTGATTATTACGATTATAGGTTTGCTATTCTGTTGCAAAATTTCTTTGTTGCTTAATATTGCGCAACACTAAACATATTGTCTCAAAAATTTGGCAGAATATGTGGAGTGTCTTAATGGAATTATAGAAGATAAAAGATTAATACTAGTGTTAACATTGAAGTGTTAAAACTAGGTTCACTACTTTTTGTCTGCCTACGCTGTCATGTGCGGGATAAGGATGATGGTGCCTTTTATTTAAATTATAGAGCATCGTTCACCAGGATTAAAGTTAAACATATATTATGTTTATCGGATACTGCTTAATATGCACAACAAGATAAATATTTATAATTATTATCGGAGGTCATTGTGGAGCAGTGGGTTCATGTCAAAATTTGACCTTTTTTTAGCTTTATTCTGTATCCAGCACATGGCAGGGTAGGTTAGGTTAGGTTAGGTTAGGGCAAAGGAAACTTGGTACCACTTCCCACTTTCCACCAAACTAGAGGTATTACATGTTGATTGATGGTGCTTATCGCTACGGTTTGCCTTATTAAAAGGGCAGAGAAATGGAATTTTAAATATTTATGGTAAATGCCTTTATGTGAGAAGGTGAAGGTAACAAGAACAAAGCCTTATACTTGTAGCAAATGTAAAAAAGTTATTATTTTTAAGTTTTATTTTTTTTTTTTATTTTAAATATATTGAGTTCCTAGATTTACCAGGTAATAAATGCTGTATTCATCTTTGATGTTAAGCCAGTCCCTTCCCACTTTTCACTCTAATTCCAACGTTCTGCCACTTTGAAGTCCAGACTTATTACTAATGCAAGAAAATGACAGTAATTTTTACCCAATTAAATAAATAACCGTAGCATCTATACATATTTGATGCACCATTATGGCTTTTATGATTACTTTATAATGTTGAAATATATCTATTTATAGTGCATCATACCCTGACCATAATGAAGGAGACAATATGGATGTGGATGAAGAAATTGAAGCTCCCACTACATTGGGTGGCGATGACTTCCAATTAGTACTACCATCTGGCATCACTGTTGGCCATCGGTCACTAATGAGGTATAAAAATTATTTACGATGTATGTTTTTTTAATTTTGGTTTTTTAACATATATTAAAGCAATATATTACAATAAACTTATTCCTTTTATAATAGTAGGTAGATTTTGCATAACATAAATAAAATAATATATATTTTTTCTTCAACTTCATATAATATTTATATTTCAACTTTTTAATCAACATATAAAAAAAAACGTGCATGTAGAAAAACGTGCATTGATGATATACCATTTATGTACTTATAATCTTTCAGATATTATAAGCAGAATGTCACGCAGAATAGTCAAGCTTTGGTAAAGAAATCGGACAGGAAGTTGCATCATTTATTAGGAGTTTACAGAGCACTGGGATGGGCACCCAAGGAACAAGCATTGGCTGCCAAGTAAGATAATTGATATCTTCAAAACAGTTCTATTTTTTTTTTGCATTTTTTTAAAATGTTACCCCATACTCAGGATAAAAGTGTTTTAAAAAATTACATAATAAATTTGAATGTACCCAGACCTAACCTTTAACTTTCTTAAAAAAGAAAAAAATATATTAATAATATGTTTTATCTTGTGGTATTTGTTGTAGTATTTTTAATAATTCTTGCCATCAATTTTGTTTGAAATTAATATTTTTAGCAAAGTGAAATGTACTTTTATTCATAGTTTCTATAAACTGTTTTATAATTGCATTACCAAAATTTATTGTGATATACAACATTTACGTAACAGAGGGTGACTGTAAATATGGTGTTCATGAGTTTGATTGAAGAATCTATCACTGAATGTATAATGTTTCCCTATGAATTAAACTATACTTTCTTAGTGTACATTTGTCTACAAAAAAATCCAATAAAAATATGACATTTTATGTTTTACCTTAGGTTAAAATGTTAATTTAAATATTTAATGTTTTCATTTTTCATGCTTTGGTAACAAGATAAAGCGCGTCGTTGAGTGCCATCACTCAAGACGTAATGCCTCAAATTCAAAGGAAAGTGGGGAACGGAATGGGATGTCTTAACACTAGGTTCCCAAGTTCCCTCTGTCTACCCTGCTGTGTGGGATAGTAATTTTTTAAACATTTTTGTTGGGCTTTATATTACATTGATGTTTAGTTAGTCATTTACAATTTTATTTTCAGGAAAGCACGAGACATTCACTTCATGAAGCGTGTGCAAGCAAAATGGGAGATGAAAATGTCCCTCAAAAACAATAAGTTCCAGAAACATTACCGGCCACAAGTTAACTTTTAGATTATATTTCTTATACAAATGTATGTATGTACAATATATTGCTGCATTAAAAATATAGATAAACGCACGTTTTATGATACATTACTCTTTGGGAAATAAATTATGTGCTTTATTCTGTTTTTAATTCATTTCAGTTTTACATCTAAAAATATGAAGCATTGGTATTTATTTTATTTTTATGTAAACAATAATGTGGGTGTAGTCAGTACACAATTTATCATATCAGTTTTTTTTTAATCATCATAAAATGGCGTTCCTTAATTGTGATTATGGCAAATTGTGATTAAAATCTTGTTTAAATGCATTGGCTTATTGTAATTAGGTACTGCCCATAGTTTTTTTTAAATAAAAATTGTTAAATTGTATTATGTATTGCTGAATAAAACCAAATAAAAACAATCAATAACTATTAATCCTTTTATTATCTTCCTGTAACAAATTCTTATTTGAATTTATATAACGATACCTTTTCTTCATACGCTTATTTTGTGGCTTCACTTCTGTATCTAAAGTCCAGGGTATTTTTACTGGATTTTTGTCAATGTTTATACTAACTTTAAAAAGAGGAAATGCACTAATTTTTCCATTGAAGTATTGAGCTATAGTTTTTGAGAGAACTTCATTGATAATGTATTTGCTGTCAATACTTGGTACATTTTTTAAATGTTTTTCTATAATTTCCTTTGCGTCGCTCTCGTCAGTTTGAATTTCATCAATTGATGTTGAAACAACAGTAAATATCTAAGAAAAAGGAAAGTTATTAATAATAATATATATATATATATATATATATATATATATATATATATATATATATATATATATATATATATATATATATATATATATATATATATATATATATATATATATATATATATATATATATATATATATATATATATATATATATATATATATATATATAAATATATATATATATATATATATATATATATATATATATATATATATATATATATATATATATATATATATATATATATATATATATATATATATACTCACAAATATCAAACAATGTACTATAATTGTTTTAACGTTAAACATAATTCAAAATCGCTCTTAATCTATTTATACTTTTAGCTAAGCTAAGCAGAATTAGATAAACAAGTAATTATAAAAAAAGAAATCAAACATGATTATAAAAAAGTTAATTAAAATAGTTATAACTTTGCGTTAAGACCATCGTGGCACAGTGGGACAAAGATGTGACCATAAGCGCGACGGTACTGGGTTCGATTTCACTCAGAAGAATGAATTATATAATAATTTGATTATTTCATTTTCTCTCTTCTCTCATTCAGATTTTCACATCCATAGATGCGATCTCACATTGACACGTATTTTTACATCTACATATGTGACATACATTGGGCATCCACACATGTGATCTGACATCAACACGTGTAATCTCAAATCCAAATAAGGATAAATTCACCGAAGAAAGTAATACAATTTTAACAATTTTTAAAGTGTCACATTCACACTTAAAGTAAAGAAAAATACTTACTAAATAAGTATTTATTAAAATAAATTTTATAAATTAATTGCCTTGAGCATTCTATTAGCATTTACTTCATATTCATGATTATCTATCCCCTTTTTTTCTATACATGTACAGTTATTTATTAGACGACAATAATTTAAGTAGTAAGCAGGCTCTTGAAATAATAATTAGTCTACGACCCTCACAATTTACGGTAGTCTCTGCTCACGGAGACTCAACAGGAGAATATAATTATTTCTTTGATGGCGAAAACACTATTGGCTAGCCATATTTTTTTTTTGAGAAAATACACCAAATTACAGTACCTTTTTACACGTACTCTGTCACGTACACTTTTGTACAGTACCTACAGATGAAGAATAAAGTGATATAAGTTTTCAATCTGCCCTACTATAGGTACGTGCCATACATGAAGTTAAATTTTTAACTTTAATATGTATAAGATTCGCTTAGTTAAACATATTATAAGCCTTATCTACTCTATAAGCTCTTACAATAATCAAGCATTATTAAAAAAAAAAAATAAAAAAATACTTCTTATATCAATTTTATTAAATATATTCAGTTAAAATAATCTAATCCCCATTTCCATAAGCATTTCACTTTGGTGGCGTTTGCACAGGTAAGTCAAGAACACCGCGTGGTATTGTGCCTCTTCTAGAGAAACCCAAAGCGGCTCTCAAAACGCAAATGCCCGCTTCAATAGTCCTCTTTCTGTCGGAATCGCTACCGAGAGCTGGATTAATCTCTACAAGATCAATGGCTCGCAGACGGCCCGTCCTATGGATTAGCTCCATCAAGTTGATAGCTTCTCGAAGAGTAAGGCCACCGTGGACTGAAATGCATGAAAATTTATTTAGTAGGTATATTAGTAATTAATATCATGGGCTATATATATTCAATTGTTCATACATATAGTTACATATTTTATTTGACAAATTGTTATAAACTATTTTTTTTGTAAATATAAGATAGATCAGAGAAAATAAAACGTCAAAAATTATCTCAATTTAAATGGCTACAACACAACATCAAATAAGATATGAGTTGTTTCAATTGTAGTATATTTAAAAAAATACCAGGAGTGCCAGTGCTTGGTGCAACCATTGCGTCTAAAGAGTCGATATCAAAGCTCACGTGGATAGGTTTTTTTCTTTCTGGATCGACTTTTTGAAGGATGTGATTGATAGATTTGTGTATGCCGTATCTACAAAAAATATACATTAATTTATTTTATTTTAGGTAAAAACTTGCTGTCATGGAACAGTAAAGCAGCAATAAATACGATTACTCTAAGTTCAATCCTAATAAGGGGGAATTATAATATTTAAATTGAATTCGTATTAAAGAGCGAAGTTAGAGACCGCGGAAGAGGGCCGTAAAGCCCTGAATCCGTTGCACTGCTCTCGGGCAGCGTGGAAGACAATCACCCTCAGGCAGGCTACACGCAATAACTAGAATTGTCTTATCACTGAATTTCCTCTGCTTACCCATCTATGCGGGAAAATGCGAAAATCTATAAGAAAAGATATACCATATATATGCTACATAAATTTTATTTATTATAAAATTGTAATATAGTATAAATGGTAAGTCGTACGACGTATATATCCAAATATATTATCGAGTACCGAAGGCACGTAAAGATTTTAAATCACAGTATCAGTAGAATTATTGGAAAGCTCGCATTGACTTTGATTTTGTTCACGGCGAGCAGATTTCAATATAATATTTCAATATTTATTTTTCTCTCTAAGGTATTAAACTTGTATAACTCTTTTTTTGCTCACATATCAATATTTATATCACGTTTGCGGCTCGATTTCTTTTATGACCCAAATCTTCTGTAGTTATTCATCATTTTTCACGGCTGCATTTATTATAAAACGTTTTATATATTGGTATCGCTTATATAATAACCAGCACTTATATAATTTTTACTCACTGACTCACTCAGCTTCACGCTAACCCGCACATGGCAGGGTAGGGCAGAGTTACTTGGGATTCTAATGTTAAGACACTCCGTTGCACTTCCGTCCCTCACTTTCCGCTGAATTTGAGACATTACTGAGTGGAGGAACTCAATGCCGCGAATTGCCTAGTACCAGAGCACAGAAATGAAAACATTAAATATTTAAATTGAGAATATTCAATATTTCATTTTTTCGAGTGCGGGTAAAACCCTCAACCTGTCGGTTACAGTCACACTCAATATAATTTCTGTATTTCTTTTATTGTAATATAATTAAAAAAAATCTTTGATTATTAAAATATATGTTGGCAAAGCCAGGTAATGCAGCATTACGTAATTTATTTCCATAAGTGGCTTTCTTTTACTCATAACTTGATTTAATTCAGTGTGATATGTTATTGACACCATATTAGAAATAAAATACTTGTATAAATTTAAAGCGGGTCTTGATCGGTTCATGGTTTTCAAAAATATTATTATTTTTTTTTGTGCCCCTGAAGAATTGTATCGTTTATCTAATATTTTGATACATCAAGTTTTTTGTCTTAAAGATAAAAAAAAGTTAATTTCCTACGTATCTGTTAAAGATATACGTAGAAATTGCACGTGGCTAATAAGGTTGTTTAAACTTTTTTGTAAATTTTAAGCTAGAAAATCATAATGCAATGCATATTATAATCATAAAGACCTTACAGCTTAGCAATGCTTGCCGGATAGACCCTTTCCGTAATCAAAATATTATTGTTAGAAATTATCATTAGACAAGAGGGAATATGTGTAATATTTTTTTTTTACATTTTATATAGCGAGAGATAAGGGATCAGGTTTTCAAGTCGTGTGATAGGATCACCCTAGTACTGATGGTGTCGTTAGACGCGACTAAAGTACGCGTGGGAGAGTCACGTTGTCAGCAATGGCAATACGCATGGGCAGACTCAACCGGACCATTACCACCCCCGGCATTTAAGACCGGCGTTAAGTAGTGGCTTCGGCCACTGGGTTTCGCATTGGGTAATGCCGGGCCCCGGCATGCTCGTTCGCCTTAAAGGCCGGCAATGATCCTGTAGCTCCTCTGGAGCTACATGGGGCTGTGGGCGACGGTGATCACTTACCATCACGTGACCCGTACGCTCGTTTGTCATGTCAAAAAAAAAAGATCAACAAATATTAACAAACAAAAATAAGTTTTAACAAGCGAAAAGAATTCCACCGAAGCTTGTTATATATATATATATATATATATATATATATATATATATATATATATATATATATATATATATATATATATATATATATATATATATATATATATATATATATATATATATATATATATATATATATATATATATATATATATATATATATATATATATATATATATATATATATATATATATATATATATATATATATATATATATATATATATATATATATATATATATATATATATATATATATATATATATATATATATATATATATATATATATATATATATATATATATATATATATATATATATATATATATATATATATATATATATATATATATATATATATATATATATATATATATATATATATATATATATATATATATATATATATATATATATATATATATATATATATATATATATATATATATATATATATATATATATATATATATATATATATATATATATATATATATATATATATAGATATATATATTGTGGGCATAAATGGCGTCATTTATTTGTATATGTGTAAAGAATATTTTTCATTTCAAGATAAACTGAGAGCACTTTGAGACACTTACTTTCAGCCTGGTAGCGCTTAGTGATATAAATATTTAACTTACTCGTCGATATCTTCCATTGTGAATGCTGGCACGTCGTATTTTTCTATTGCCAGCCTCTCGTATTTATCAACAGATCGTAATCCCACGTAGCCTAGATTCCTTATTGAGAATCTGTGCATATATTTATATATTTTGTTATTATATTTTCTGCTTTATACTGAGTCCTGTATATGGCAGGGTAGGCAGAGAGAATTTGGAAACTTAGTGTCAAGTCACTCCATTTCGATACACATTTATCGCCGGATTTGAGGCATTGTAAGTTGAGTGGCGGAATTCAACGTTGTTCTTTGCTTTATTGCCAGAGCGAAGAAATGAAAACATTAAATATTTCATTTCAAAATATTAAATATATCGTTTCATCAAGTGGGGATCGAACCCACAACGTTTTTAAAATAATCGTATGTTTTTTTAATGTTCCATCAACAAATTGTATGGCGTATTAGGTTTTCACTACAGATCTTCAATCGAAAACCACGGTTAGGTTCTCTCTGCGTATCTCACAAAAAATCATAGAGATGTTAATTTAGAAAAAGTAAAACGTAGGAAAGCCACGCTAGTAATTAATAATTTTATTGTTGAAAATATATTCAACAATAAAATTTTAGAGGTGTTCATAAAATAAATCTAAAATTGTAAATTTACTTTGGCACCTGCCAATCCATTGTTGGTAGATACGGCCAGTAATCCGACAGCTCTTTGACGAGTAGCGCAACGGGCATGCCATGGACGGAGCCGGAACCTGACGTTTTATTAGTATTGATGTCTGCGTGCGCGTCCACCCAGATTAGAATCATGTCCTCGTTAACTTTGTAGTGACCATCGACTGTGCCTGTATATAACTGTAATCTATTAGCATGAATATTTTGATTCATTATCCAAGTCATTTTACGTAACATTTTAGCGATTTTCAGGAATTAAGTAATAAAATTAACCATAGCTTAAATATTAATATAGACATAAAATTTTGCATATGTGAAAATAAACATTCAAACAATTTGGTAAGCGGTAAGGCGGTTATTTATTGTTAGGAATTACGGATAAGGTTGGAATTGTAATAAAAAAAATTATGTCCATTTTAATTGTTCAAAGGGAGATCAACAAATAACACTGTGTAACAGTGGTAAAAGTTACCTCAATAGAATAAGTCAGGTGTCAACTCAATATCTCAACAACAAACATCACAACTCTTAATGCAATAAAGCTTGATATATTTATTGTAAGTATATTATTAAACTTGCAAATCATGAAGAAACACACACTCAATTGTTAAACTTTTATCTTATATATATATATATATATATATATATATATATATATATATATATATATATATATATATATATATATATATATATATATATATATATATATACATATATAAATATACACATATATAAAAGTTTAACAATCGAGTTATTCTTACCAAGTCCTATAGAATGGTCGCCCCCGATTGTAACGGCTACTCGTCCGTCGTTCAGCACTTCAGATACTTTGTTAGATACGTTCTTATTACAGGCGGACACAAGTGAAAGATGCTCCATGTTGTCTACATTTACTGATACATCACTTGCAGGAATATTGATGTCGCCGTAATCTTTAACGTCCAATCCATCTAGAATATTTTTGAATAAATTACATATTTGTATTATTTATAATAAGTTTAGATAACAATCATATCTATCCTTTCTAGTTTGGACAGTATTTGAGAGGCATTTATTTGAATTTTGATATTTAAAATCGATATATTTTAAATATTATTTCTTTTTTAGTTAAATGGTTTGAAAAACAATAATCTCGTAAAACTCTTTAGTAATAATTAAAGTTAAGTAATAAATAAGTCTATACAAAGATAAACAATATAATTTTTAATGGACATAATAACAATATCAGTGTTATGTAAGACAAAGTGTGTATAAATTCATATGTCAAATTACTTATCTCGCAATAACATAATTACTGTCACTATGCATATTAAATTTTTTATCAATAATTATGTAAGACATACTGTGCTCAACTGGCACGCCATACGAAACGCCATAATTAAAGAAAAGAATGAATGTAATTATACCAATTTCTCGAAGTTGCTCAATCAGACCCGCTGACCTTACAGCTGCTGGTGCTACACTAACACCATACTTCTTTTGTCCTTTCTCAAACGGAACTCCAATTATTCCCACCTTGTTCAAAGGCTCCCACTTTTGACTCATACTTCTGAAGAAAATTCTAATAGAATTCATTGTTACTAAACTATTGCGCGAATACAAGTCTTCGTTAAGTTACAACTGATACTGCCATTCAATATAAGTGTCTTGAGGCCAAATAATTCGCGTTATCAAGAAGGCAAAGGCCATTATTGAAAAATACTATTTTTATATCATCACAATTTGTATGTGAATGATAATAACTACTTACAACTTAATTACCGTTGTTATATGACTTAAGTTTCTGTATATGTAAAAAAAATGTTTATTTATAAAGCTTTATATAAAAAGACTAAAATTCGTTGCATGCTAATCGAATCTATACAGGCGAGCAGTGTGCATTTAACCGCGACTGCAAGTGAACTATGAATTGCTATCAAAATACACAGTAAATGAACAAAAATATATATAAACTGTTAACAAAATTATATTTATAAGAATCATTAAGCATAATAATTTTGTATTTTATATCGACAGAAATTTATTGAACAATATTAAATGCATATTTTCTCTTTACGAATAGTACAGCAGATCGATATAAATAATATTTATATCGATCTGCTGTACTATTCGTAAAGAGACAATATAAACTAAACCCTAACCGTAGTAAAAATAAATATTTTTCTCTGTATAAAGAAAAATGAAAGTCGTATGACAACGTTAATTAAGTTTTTATAGTTTAAATATATGTACATTATGATGATATAAAAATAGTGTCTTTCCATATTGGCCATTGACTTGTCGATAACGCGAATTATTTGGCCTTAAAACATTAACAATAAATAGCAGTATCAGTTATAACATTGACGAGTTGTGTTGTATTCGCGTAATGGTTTAGTAACAACGAAGTTTATTGCGGTTAGGACTAACTATCAGTTAATATAATAATGCAAAGCAAAATAAGTATATTCTAATTCAACTACTATAAAACACGTTTCAATATGTATCGAAATATTTACATGTACAATATATATACAATATATTTACATGTATATACGCCTACTTGAAATATTGTCATCAAATTGAGTATAATTATATATATACGTATGTTTAGCCAACCTTACCAGTATAAACGAAGATAGGAGTCTCCACAAACACTTACGAACATACAGCGCAGTTATTATGGCAACTGTTTATATAAAACTTCGTATAATTTATAAACTACTCACTGCGTATGGCTTTAAATGTAAATGTATTCTATTTTATTGCAAAAAAATATTACAGAAACTAAGTAAAACATAATTCAAATGTTCTCGTTATAAAATTTCCCTACTTCACTTTCTGCCCAAACCAGAGCGAGGAAATGAAGATTTAAATATATGAAATATTTAGGGGGATCGAACCTGATCTAACCTGTCGTGTTTACAGTCACATGCTCGTGCCTCTGCGACATAACTAACTGAGGCCAGCTAGCCGGGTTGCTGGGGCTCAAATGATAATTCAATTAATTGTTATAATAAGTTTCATGACCATCGAGGCGCAGTGGAATAGTGTCTGTTTGTAAACACGGTGGTTATGTGTTCGACGAGGGAATGAATTACTTTCATTTATTTCCTCGTCCTGGCTTACCAGATCGAAGATTAATAGCATTTTTATTCTATCTCCCATCACAATTTTTTAAAATTGTGTTAAGTCAATAATTTATAACGTTATTTATAATTACTACTAATTTAACTTTCAGTGGTATGAGTATTTAGGGACTTGATATAAAATTTGTAGTAAATTAATAAATGCTACAATTTACGCTCATTTAGATATTTTTCTAATTGTAAAGCAAAATCCCATACTGCACTTTTGTTAACCATAAGAGGAATATTCTACGGAGTGAGATTGGAAACAATATATTTCGTTAAATGTGTACAGACATACATATTACAATTATAGTAAACAAAGAAAATGTGTGATTACAGATTTGCTGTGTCGTCGTCGTATGGTAATTTCAATTTGAAAATTGGCGGAAAACCAGTAGTTGCTGATTATTGAAAATGGAAAACATTTATTTTCTAAGGGAAAGGATGAAGGTAATTAGATATTTGGAATATATGTACATTTTTAGGGTTCCGTACCTCAAAAGACAAAAAACGAGTCCTTAACCCTTTAAAAATTCAGGTTTACGATCCCTTGAAGCACAGTAAAAATAATCTTATAATATGGGCATTTTTACTTTATTAGTGTAACTCCACACTTAGCAAAGAAATTTTTTTAACGTAGAGTAATTTAAAACCACGCCTCTTGGAAACCGACTCAATCATACGTTCTCATCAAGCTACGTCCAAATACTTCTACGTCATAGCTTTTAAAATTAGTAATATGAGCAATTAAAAATCGTTTTTGATCCTGTGGTTATGTAATTTGGTAACAAATGGACACTTGAAACACAAATAATGGAAAAAATCTGAAAAGTAAAGATTTATAAGTATTTCAAAGAAAAACTTTTTACAAAACGAGTGAGTTAGAGTTAAGTATTTCAGCTTAATTCGCTGTGCTGACTTACAATTTTGAAATTGGTACGAAACCTCCGTGGGAGGGTCCGACTTGTGTTTGATTGATTTTTTATATAATTTACGACAGAGTAAAGTGGGTATTTATGAAAAAAAAAATGAATAAATTATTTTATCTGATCGCATCCGTAGCGAACAGTTACACAAAATGGTATCGATGAGAAAAAAAAAAGAAGAATCTACTGAATCAAGGTTTCCAAGGGGCGCGGGTTCAAATCCCGCTAAGTAATTTTTTTTATACCTTTTTAAAATTAGTATTTTTCTTTTCTAAATGTGGAACAATGCTTAAAAATAGTAAAGAAAAATATATTCAATTGATTTGAGCACGTCTAGGGTGAAACAACAATAGAAAATAATTAAACAAGCGAAAGAAATAAGAGACGCATGAGTATCCCCCAAGGACATGTATGTAAAATTTAACGAAAACGCCAAAGTGCATATCTAGATAGATATGTAGAGAATGTAGCATTCGGAGAACCGTTCTCTTATAGTACTTCGCTAGAGATAAATCATAAAGATAAATAAATAGTAGTAATATAATTTATGACATTGTACTCCAAGTTGAATTTACGCGAACACATAAAATGTCTGTTGCATATCTTTTGCCGTAGTATCTAAGTTAGATAATGCGACAGAATTATATTATTGTGTGAATTTATTCATTTATCATTTGTTCTACAAACCACGTAGACTGAGTAAGACCAGACAATTAACAAATATAGTAAATATATTTTAAACAATTAGTGATACGGTTATTGATGAATATTGAAACAAAATAATATCGTAAAACACTATTTTTGTAGGTTGTGATAACGCGACTTAAAGGTAAGAAAGAAATTAATATTTATTTCTTCCTACCTGCCTGCTTATTTCGCCTGTCGTGGCGCAGCGGCACAAGCGTGTGACTGTAAACGATAAGTTGTGGGTTCGATCCCCACTCGATGAAACGAAATCTTTAATAATTTTTAACTTTGGTAACAAGGCAAATGCCTCAATTTCGGCGGAATATGGGGAACGGAGGTGGTACGTTCTAATTTTGGTACATTTGTATTAGCTTAAAGTAAAGAATATCTTCTAGTTATTGAAACTCCAGTAATCGATACCTTATTATTATCGATTAAAACAGAATAGGCATATAGGAGTCGGATACAAATTATCTAGTACCATAATAAAAAAGCACATATTGGGTGTATTTATTTTAAAGGAGGCCTTTCGTGGCGCAGGGGCACAAGCCTGTGACTGTAAACGACTGGTTGTGGTTTCGATCCTCACTCGAGGAAATAAAATATTTAATATTTTGATTTAAATATTTCATATTTTCGTTTCTTCGCTCTAGTATCAAGTTCACGAAGGTGACGGTCTCGATATTTGACAAATATCTTTGTCCTCCGAGTACAGTCTTTAGATAAAGGAACAAAAAGAATGGGCTTGGGGCTACCTGGTGAGCCTTACTCACGGATTGTCAGCTCAAACCGTAATTCGTGAGTTTTCGAGATGGCAATGAGATGACATTTGAGACGGTGACGGTTGTCTTGGTGAAAGAGGATCTTCTTTTTTGACATAATCGATTAAAATAATTCCATGGCTACCCAAAATAACAGCCACCATCACTATTCCAGCCGAGAAAACAGTTTTTTTTGTTTTCCCTTTACAGTCCCCTGTTTAGACTGTATTTTAGTTTTGGTCGTTTAATGGTGTATTCAAGTTTCATCTATAGTAATTAATTGGCGCCAAAACTCGGATATATTTCGCCTAAATTGCACCCAAAGAGAGTTGGAAATGTTCATTCGAACACGTTTCTGGTTCAACGTGAGCAAACGCGATACCTAGTCCAAGCTTGCTTATGTATAAATATTAACTTTATTATTTGACAAATACGGTCTCTCACATTTTAATTCGTGTACCACCATTTGGTGATCTTTGGCGGTGTTTTTGTTGGTAGTTGATGTTTTTGGACGTCCCGAACGGACATTGCCTCCCAAGCTCTTATGGCCACGTTTAGAAACTTAATAAAAATGCCTTTCAAAACAAATATCTAATGACAGCTTGACACTTGACTTTCTTCCATTTTTGGAAAAAAAACTTACTTCAACTCAGTCAAACGATTGTTACATAAAACCTGCACTTCCAAAATGGTTGAAACTTTGTTGTGTCAAACTGTCAATAGATGAACAAACGAAATTCTTATTTATAATATTACTTTTCAGACCACCCTTGTAATGTTGACAATTATAGAAAATTATTCTAGGAAGTTTAAAAAAAGTAGCGAACATTAATGCTTGTTGGTTATTATTGCTATTACCCTATGTACGTTTAGATACTATACACAAAAATAGAAAATGAAAAGGGTCTTGCGTTTGTTCTCTAATCTGTAGATAAACACAACTAATACCTATTGAATTTTATTAACATCCCGCTTTTTCCCACATAACAGGATAGGTAGAAGAACTTTTTGGTAAAAAACTCCATTCCTGATTTTAATTTAAAAAACAACTTTTAAAAAACAAAAATAAAATTAATTTTGGTTGAGAAGAAAATTTATATTATTGACGTATATTAGTAACATTGGAGGGAAGCGGGGCTCGTTATCTGTACTATTTCGTAGGTCAGCAAACACTGTGATAAGATCTCATAAGTTTTTTCACAGAAGAAAAACAAAGATACCACGATCACTGATATTTAACAAGTTGGGCGTGTGCCTTATCTTGAGCAAGTTACTCCACACGGCAATGGGCCTTGAGTGCTATTAATAATTTGATGTTTGCTTAGAACGCTATGAATTTCAAAGAGCTCTTAACCTTAATAAGGGAAATGGATTTCGTGGGAAATTGGATCTAGGTTAGTGAGGCTGGCAAAGGCACACTTAAGTAAAATTTCGATAAAAGCTACATTTTTTTGATACTTATAAAATTATTTTTCGCAGGTTACAACATTGAATAATCAGATCTTTTTATTTCTCTAATGAACCAATATTCAATAGTGAAATAGAACGACGAATATACGTATATCCGAATGTTCATATTTAATGATACTTGAACAAGAACTTCTCAAGATTTCAAGAGGCTTTTTAGAGTGTTAAAAAGTTTTAATGTATTTCAGAATGGTGAACCTCGCTGGAAATAATGTGTTACTTTTTATACTTTACGGCAGATGATAAAATTGTACAAAAAGTAAAGCATATTTATCTTTTATGTGAAATAATTAAAGGTTTAAATAAATAATATTATTAAAAAAAATATAACAATGCCTATGGATATTAATTATAGTATAAATGTAATAATAAATAATGTATGTGTGTAAATGAGTTTTTAGTTAATATTTTTTGTATTTAATTTAGATTTCAAATGAGAATTAATAAGTTATATATTTTTCTATTCGGGATAAATAAATGCGAAGAGACAGAGACTGAGTGAACTGAAACCCTATCTAGAAACCTCTTTACGACTGGCTGACCTTTGCTAAGAAAACGGAAAAAGAACGATATTAAATTAAATGATTAACCCTAAATAAGCACTTAGGGAAAATAGAAACTTCTGACAGTTAAACATTTAAAGAGACTTGTTGAAACAAAAAGGCTTAAAAACAGATAGGAAGTAACAGTATTTTTTACTAATTAAGCTCTACTGCTAAAGCTAATGGCATTGTTTGTTATTTATTCAGAAAATTCTCTGAAATGGGGAATTTTTAAAAGGAAAACTTAATTAAATAATGTATACATTATACTGACTTCCTGTTGGGGTAAGTAATTGCTTCATCAAGATACGCTCGTTCCTTCATTCAAATACGTCTTTTACATTTTATGTTGTTACAACAAAGAACCTACGTTTGTGGCACTTGAAATTACAATGAAAAACAATGTTAATTTAATATTTAATTAGATAGCTTAGCCGAGACATTCGAGGACTGTCGTGGCGCAGGGGCACAAGCGTGTGACTCACGACAGCTTTGATTTCCAATTTTGGATAATAAATATTTTATATTTTCAATTTCAATATTAAATATTGTCATTTCTTCGATCTTGTAACAGGGCAAAGCGCGGCGGGTGATTCCGCCTTTCAACACAAAAAATCTCAAATTCGGTGAAAAGTTGGGAACGGCTTCACACTAGGTTCCTAAAATCCCTCTGAATACATTACAATGTGCGTGAAAATAAAAAATGTAGGTACATAAAAAATATGAATTTGCGCATTTATTTTACTACAATTTAAATATCAAATTAAAAAGTTCAGCATAACGGTTCCAAAAAGATATATCATGATTATCGTTACCATACTATAATAGTAATAAAAATGAGTATTTATACAATACACGTAAAATGACATATGAATGGTCCTGTACCAATTAAAAATATACAAGGATCCTTGTTAAAATATAGTTGATTAGGGAAAAAGTCTCGACTTTCCTAATCCTAATGAACTATTTTGGGTTTGTTTTCTTTTCTTTTTAATGTTATGCAGTCGGGTTTTTTGGTTTCTCCTAATTATTACATAACCTTGCTCTAGAGGTCTACGATGACAAGATTTTAAAGGTCAACCAAGACTGCCCTCTACCTCTCACAGTAAGTAACTGTTATTGACTGAGTGGTAGCAAATATTTTTATTTATTTATTTATTTTATTTGGCCATGGCTGGGACACTATAAATGAAGCATAAATTATTAATATTATTTTTTATATTTACAGCCGTTGTAGTAAATTTGCACTGCGCACTTTTTACGATCCTCTATAGGTTTAACTTCTATCCTCTGTAATTTATTTTCATGAATGTACTATATATACTGCAAGTCGTAAAACTTCCTCATCGATGGTCTCTAGGGAGACGTTAAAGCCGATACGGCGATTACGCTTTTGTCTTTAACCAGAATTTTTAATATTTGGAATTCCATTTCAAGATATAATTTTCAGCTTTTTTTTTTTTTTCAAAAAACGTAAGGAGAGCGCGTAATACAAAGCTTTTTTTTGATAACGTGTATGGAGTTATATCTTGTTTTGGGTTCGATATACATTCGAGGACCTGAAATATTTAATATTTTCATTTCATTGCTCTGGTAATATCTGTTCGGTTACTTCCGCACATGTAATGCACTCAACACGCATTTGGCGGAACGGAAGTATTTGGATGAGAATGGAATGTCTGCTTACTGAAAACCGTGCTGAAACAAAAAAAATACTAAAAATAATTTAAGTATACTTCTTTAGAACCCATAAAATTATTTGTTATCATACAATGATATTCATAACAAATAAGTTTATAAAGCTACATTATAATAAATTGAGTAGGCACAGTGGCAGTAAACGCGACAAGTTGTGGATTCAATCCAAACTCGAAGAAATGAAATGTTTAATATTTTCAAATTAAGTATTTAATATTTAGATTTCATCGCCCTGGTAACTTAGCAAAGGGCGGCGATGAGTTTCTCGTTTTGCCTTGTTGGCCAGACAGCACCCGATGCCTTAAATTCGGAGGAAAGTGGGAAACGGAACAGAGTGTCTTAACACGGGGTGCCATGTGCGAAAAGGTCGAGGGAGCTTCGGAACCACGGGTGACAGAATAAAGCTTTTGCCATGCCCAGTAAGTTTTAGTTGAACTTTAGGTCTGAAAAACAGGTCCCTTTTATCAATGTCTTTAAAAATAAAACCATTGAGGCCTCTATTTGAATGATATTATTTTTTAATTTTTATTTGTGTTTGCATTTTATATGTATATGTTCAATTAGATTATTTTTCTTCGAAAATCGCAACACAACAGAATTATCAAAAGTATTAAATCATACAAAATTATTTAAAAATATAGCACCAAAATAAATTGTAAGTACCTATGTTACTATTGTAACTTATAAATTATTTAAAAATGTTTGTGCCTTTCAGTCCAGTTTGCGATGTCCATCGTAATCTTCGACTCTAACACTTGAGTACACTCAAAGGAAAAGCTCGTCGAGCGGAATTCTTAATTTAACCAAGACGTCTAAGGCCGCGAGTGATTTCCCCATTGCATTCGTATACGGCAGTTGGGAAATAAGATAGGTCACAACTAATAATACTTGTGTAAGAAATTGTATGATACATATAAAAAAACTATAATAGAAATAGAAAATATGATTACGTGTAAGATCGTTTTCTATCTATTGTAATCTTTAATATTTTACCAATTGCGCCCTGGTGAAAAAGGCAAACGGAATTTGGGAACGTAGTGTTAAGATACTTCGTTTCGTTCGCCACTTTTCGCCGAATTTGAACCATTCCGTGTTGAGTGTCGGAACTCGACGTCACACTTTGGCTTTGGAAACAAGCCAAAGTGTGACGTTGAGTTGAGTTTGAGTGAGCGAATAAATATTTCATTTCCTCGAGTGGGAGTCGAAGCGACAACCTATCGTTTACAGTCACACTACATAATACAATAGAAGTCAATAATAATATAAACTAAATAGTATGTGCTACGGACGGCCTTTAACCTTCATCTGTACAAAACAAACAAACGAGTGGTCCATGTTTGCGGTAAATAACGACTATCATAAATTGGTCCAATTTCTTGCTTGTACGAAACAAATATGTATTTGGCATAGAAATATTGTTTCGGGACGAGAACAAAACGAATCAAAGTCACTATGTAGAGACATTTGTCGATTCTCATGACAAATGATCTTTATTTCACGGAGCAAGGAAATCGTTGAGGAAAATTATTATTGTGATCTGTATAAGTTAGATATTGTAGTTAGATATGAGTTGCATTGACTTGGTCTATGGAATATTTCCGTTAGCTGTTTTTTTATTGTTGTTGCCTTAAATTCGCTACTTGTAAATAATGTTAAACACGACCGTGAAAGTGTCTTAGATATGTGTAGAGAAAGAGTTAGTCTTGATAATTAACATAAAAAACGATAAAATATTTTTAAGTTATATTACAAAAAGTATCATACCAATAGATGTGTCTACGGGTATATTGTTACATTTTCAAAATAAAGTAACTCATAACCTACTCGCTTTGGGGAAATATCTATGTTCACAAATTCCTAAAAATGCAATGTTCCTATTTATAGATTAATGTAAATACCTATGACAAAAGATGACGTTTTTGAAATATACACGTTTTTGAAATACTGGCTAGACTAGGCATTAAAAATGTTCTATACATTTGGCCATACTTGCTATCTGAACTCAGCAAATACTTAGTGTTGCCAATCCAAATAGTAAATGATTGGATAAGTTAATTCTACATGACATACTAAATTACTCACTCACTCACTTAGCTTCACGCTGTATCCCGCACATGGCACAGTAGGCAGAAGGAACTTGGGAACCTAGTGTTAACACTCCGTTCCACTTCAGTTCCCCACTTTCCGTCGATATTGTGGCACAGCGTGTTGAGCGGCGTAACTCAACGCCGCGAAAAAATCAAAACAATAAATATTGAAAATATTAAATATGTCATTTCCTCGAGTAGGGATCGAACCCAGAACCTGTCGGTTACAATCCCACACTCGAGCCGCTGCTCTACGACAGGTACAAACATAGACAGGCCTCAAAAAGGACAGACATATTAAATTAAGATATAAATATCTAAAAAATTAAATAAAGCTATACTAAAATTTTACAAAAAGCTCATACATGCATATAAATATGCGAATAAAGATAAAGCTGAGACGAATTTCTCATACTAAATAGTCTTAAATACAATTACTGTAATGTTTTCATATACGAGCGTTCGTTAAGCTACATGTCACACAACATTTATCTTCTAAATGCAGGCTAAACCTTAGTGACAAAACTATACTGCAAACGTGATGGGAAATAAAATTACCTAAGATATTGGACGTGAACTTATTGTCAAAGTAGTATTAAAATATTCAACATGTAAATATTACATTATGATATTATATAAATATTATAGTTAAGTAGCAACGCAAATTTACTTTTCGTTTAAATGAGTTATTACAGTACATTTAATTTAGGGTCCTACTTGCCTATACATTTTTAGACCTCTACCTAGTATGTACCTGGTAGAGACTTCGTCCCCGTTATTAGCCATTTAAAGTAAACGAGGTCATATATAGAGTTGAATATGTCATATATCTAAATAAATAAAAAATAACTAAACAAAATGGTTCTGGTAAAATTATATTTTAAAACTTTTACTGTAATGGCAGTGTCCTGATTCTTAAAGACTTTTCAAGAATATGGAAAGTATTTATTTTATTTTCTTTAAAGTTTTAATTAAGCTCGAACTTTAAATAAGAAATTGCTGCGGTATATAAAATTAAAAAGAACGACAAAATTTTTTAAGAATTTCTTACAGTTCTGTATGAGCACTTCACTTGCAAAACCTCAAAATATTATAATAAAATTTACAATAATTTATAATATTTTTATTATAATGACGTAACGTTAAATTACACTTATTTTGTTTACCTCAAAATAAGTTTTTAAAAACTATTAAAATGTATTCTAGTGTAATAATTTATCTACATTAGTATTCATTTTGGCCGAATATTTTCAAAACATCACTAGCTTATGTATTTCTATTACTTTTTACGTTTTAAAAATATAAAAAAGAACCCCTATAGGATCACTATATAAAATATTCAGGTCTACGGTCTCTTAGGGGGCACGTTACATAACACTTATATATACAGCAGATACAAGCACTTATGTACTTATGCGTTATTGCTGCATTTTATAAAAAATCGCCGCGTAATCATAAAACCCATGGGTTTCATCAATGATTTTTTTTTGAATTTATGAATTTATATATTGTTTATAGAAAAAAAGAAACAATGTTATTTTTGTAATTTATTTAAAACAAAATGAGTCCATGCTCTTGTAAACTTAAGTTTGTCAATCTTTACGAGTGGTATTTCTTTGACCTGCAATTGTGAACTTTGTAAAGACGACTTGCTCCAAACAGGGCTTTTATAATTAAAAAAATATAACAATGTTTCACATGTGCTAAAATTATATACATCGGTAAACAAGTGAAAATGAACATTATAACCTTTAGTTTCATCATTAAAATTTATACTTTAATAACTCTCAACATATCTCGAATATCGTTAAGTTTCATTTCTGGTAAATATTATTTTGGCTGAAAAGTTCTGCCACAGTCAATACTAGGCGGGGTTGGCTCGGTGCCAACCTCTATTTCTGTAATTCCGACCATTAAAGGTTTGTTTGCCTCAAAGTTATAATTTATCTCCCGAAACCATATCTGAATACCGGCTATAATACGGGCGTTATATGAATATGGTTGAAACTTCCATGTAATTTATTTCTTGTGCACACTGCATATGTTATTCAATTTTACTGTCCGATTGTACGTACTTATTTAAATTATAATATTTTATGTTAGAGCTTAAAAGTTTAGAAGATCAGTAATTGTGTTTAAAAAGCTCACTCCTATTGGTTGGCTGGAAAAGATCTTTTTTTTAGAAATAAGTCCACTTATGTAAACTTTTTAATTTAGTTTTTTTCTTATTTTTAAAGTGCAATCCATGCTTATAATATTTGTAACTGGTCACTGTCTGTATATTCTCTGCAATTATACTTTTTAATGTATAGATATTGTTGCAAAACAAGAAAATAATTTAAATTATTAAATAAAATAGTTTATTTAGGCGGGTGAAGCCGCAGGCGGGTCACTAGTTAATAATATAATTGTAAGCATTAATATTACAAATAATTCGTTAGTGTGATTTGAAGTCATCATTGTTGCTTATATTGCTTTACACAATGCTCTATATTATAGGAGAACAATTAACATCTTATTCTTTCAAAAACTATTATAACATTTTTTTTTTCAAAAAAGAAATTTTATTAAAAGGTAAGTAAGGAATGATATATCATTTGTATTGAACTGTTCTCTGAAACGTGATCGCGGGTCTCTCGACTCATTGGAGCGTTCCCTCGAAAAGCGCGTTATTGTTCCCTCTACATATCACCTCCCTGGGATTTGAATATCTGGGATATAATGATCATGAATGTTGAATGGAAAATAGACAAAAATATTTTCCTAACAATAATTTTCTCCATATATGTCATACATATTTCAGTTTATTATATTAAGTCGTTGGTAATACTAATCTTACTACACACAACAATCGAAAGTAAACATTTTGAAACACACCAAAACATATATTACCTAAGTATAAACTTAGGTATCTAGAACATTTGACAAAAAGCCAGAAAACGGCTAATGTGTCTAGGGGCTTTAATATGAATATACGTGTAATAATTTATGATGACTTATTACATTTATGCCCGAGGATATTAAATTCAATTATATAATAATAAATGCTTCGTGTCGTTAGGCGGTATAATTCACGAACTGATTTATTGCTATTACGTAAATGACACCGAAAACGGCACATTACAACAGAATTTTATTATAATACTTATTACATAGTAAAATCATATATATATATATATATATATATATATATATATATATATATATATATATATATATATATATATATATATATATATATATATATATGTATGTATATAGACGTATAAATCATCGAACCTTTTAAAATAACATTATTTATTGTCATTTGTCATTTTAATAAACTGTTAAGCGCTAAAAAATAGTTTATTTAATTAAAATTAGCGGTATGGAAAGGAAAATTTAATTAAATCTCTAGATTGACCATTAAGATTATGGAAACTCCTGCCGTTACTGTTCGCAAGATAGAATATTAGAAAAGTAATAAGCAGGAAATGGGAAATTTTACCATTTTATTTTATAGAATCATTTTGGGGTGTCGCGTCTTAAATTATGTACGAAATGTTTGATTTGTCTGGTAATAACTTGACTGACATCCCATTGTTGATTTGATCGCCGTCCTTTAAGGTGTAGTGGAGCCGGGTCGTCAAGTAATTTCAAAGTTTTCATTGAAGCCACATTAAGCATGAAATTAATAGCAGTAGGGTTTTTGTAACATTTACCAATTAGTGGTTGGATGGTCACATCTGCAATTATAATGGTATTTAAATATTTGTTTTCATTTATTTACACATACATTACATTTACATATATAAGTTAGAGCAAATTTATAAAAAAGAACATGTATTGGTTAGATTTATTAAATTATTTATGTTATTACTAACAACCAAAAGCTTATCGTTTGATGAAATTTGCTAAAAATATTCATTAATTTTAATTGAGAAGAAAAAAATATATATTAATAATACTTACTGACTCCAACTACACAAGAGTATAAATCTATATGGCAATGATTAATCATCGGCCTGTACACATACGTTTTCATGTTACGGGACCATATCTGTGCACATGCTGGGTCGTAAATATCAAGGCAAAAAGTTGGACAAGTGTGATTGCATGCTTGATGACCGCCGACTATACTAAAATCAATAAGCCTTCGCGTTTCCAAGTCCAAAAAGTTAGTCTTTTGAATATCGCATACTTCATCAGAAATCCTAGAGATACCTAAAAATGTTACTTACTAATATTTATTCTTAGAGTTGTTGTTTATCTTATTTATTATGAAGACAGTATTTATGACTTAGTTCATACGCAAAAGAATCAATAATAATCATTCAATCAATTCAAAAAATTAAACCATTTTTAGCCGGATTAATCACGTATACAGTTTTCTTTACTTTTTTGAAAACTCCATGTTTCGAACACATTACAATCGCTCGTAGTCACGGGTAGGCTACTGTAAACTGACACCCTTTTCATTTAAAATAATGTCAATGTGATAGAATAGATTACATTGTTACAAATCTACCGAGAAGACCAAATAATGTATGTACATATATAGTATATATATTATTACTTAGTTTTTCATGGCGAACACGTGACGAATAAATAAATGAAATGAGAAATATTTCATTTAGTTTAATAATTGAAATAATTAGTCGTCCTCTGCTGCTTACGTAAATTTACACATCCATTTACAAGAAACTACATAAAACGAGCGGTACTATGTATATATTCATATTAGCACTATTGACGACATTTCGTTAGTTTTTTTTTTTTTTTTTTTTTTTTTTTCAACTTCACGCTGTATCCCGCACTAGGCAGGGTAGGCTGAGGGAACGGAAGTGAAACCTAGTGTTATGACACTCCGTTCCACTGCCGTTCCCCACTTTCCGCCGAATTTGAGGCATTGCGTGTTGAGTGGCGGAACTCAACGCCGCGCTTTGCCTTATTACCAGAGCGAAGAAATTAAACATTAAATATTTTAAATTGAAAATATTAAATATTTCATTTCCTCGACTGGGGATCGAACCCAGAACCTGTCGGTTACAGTCACACTCTTGTGCCGCTGCGCCACGACAGGCCAGGATATAGTACATATGGTTTTATTTCAAAACTTTCAGTTTAACTATTCTACGCAATTACGTGTGCAAATATGAGGTTTATATAATATTTAAAAGAATACTAATTTTAGTTGAAAATTTATTAGCGTGTATTGGACGATAAAAATAAAGATAAACAGCATATACTCGTATCTTTAAAAACTAGAACCTCTTGTCTTAAAATTGGCAATTGGATAAGACAATATGTCTTTTAATAGCGCACAATTCTCTCATAAACACTAACCTGCATAGCTAAATTTGCATTGCGCTAAACGTAGATAGCAGATGTTATGAAATTTGTGAACTCGTCGAGCCCCATTTAATGCTACAGCTTCACCACACACTGGGTCGTACACATTTGAACACAATACATCGTCACACAGCTCTTCAGACTCAAATGATTGTGTTGCATCTAATAAAGAAAATTGAAATATTTTTTTCTTTATTTCTTTCGTACGTTAAAAATCCTTCACTTTTCTACTATCATTTTTTTTCACGCTGTATCCCGCACATGGCAAAGTAGGTATAGAGAACTTGTGCACTTAGTGCTAAGACGCTTGACGATCTACAATCATTTTAAGTTTAATATTAATATAAAATAAATGTTGTGGCACAACAGCTTAAGCGTGCGACTTTAAACGACAGGTTGTGGGTTCGATCCCCACTCGAGGTAATGAAATATTTCTTAATTTCAAATTAAATATTTCGTGTTTTCGTTTCTTCGCTTTGGTAGCAAGGCAAAGTGCGGCGTTGAGTTCCTCCACTTAACACACAATGCCTCAAATTCGGCGGAAAGTAGGGAACGGAAGCGGAACGGAGTGTCTTAACATTAGGTTCCCAAGCTGCCTCTGCCTACCTTGCCGTATGCGGGATACAGCGTGAACCAAGTTATAAAATAATACCTGAAGAAATACAATATAACAGCAGCACAATAGAAAATGTACATTTCTTTAAAGCGGTAATAATTTCTGTGAACATTATGAATCCATTCTAACCACTATACAATTTTACATTTTAAGTCCAGACAAGCATTTTATGTTTATTCTTTATGGCTATAACTTAATTAAACTTCGAATGTTTTGATTATTTTTATTTCATTTCATTTTTGATTGAGTGTTTTCGTTATTTGTTTTTATACTTAATTTAACATATAATAAAAGAAGAGAAAGAGGATTGTGTGATAAGGGGCACCGTCACATTGTGCCCAATATCAGAATTGGGGCATTCCATATTAATTAAAGAAACAAAAAATATATCTATTTGTACTTCAAAGATTATTTTAAGGATTATTTTAGAATATATTACATAATTCAATAATAATATACTTTGAACTCATTAATGTATTTCTCATTAAACACACAACATAAATATGTTGTAGCGCTTTAATTGTAGCATTTAAACGATTTAAATTTTAGCTCAAGTATGAGTTCTTATATTAATTGGGTTTTTCTTTTTATTATGAGCTTTATTTTATATTTCGATCTTCTATATTGTATGGCTTTATTCAATACAGCATAAATATCTGCTTATGTAAATAAATATATATATATATATATATATATATATATATATATATATATATATATATATATATATATATATATATATATATATATATATATATATATATATATATATATATATATATATCTCCCCAAAGAATTTCCACGACGATCGGTCTTGCGCCTCCCGCATCCAGCTTCCCGCGATCCTGACCAGATCGTGGGTCCACCTGGTAGGGGGCCTGCCCACTGAGCGTCGTCCGGTTCGTGGTCGCCACTCGAGAACCTTTTCGCCCCAACGGCCATCGGGTCTCCTTGCTATGTGTCCCGTCCACTGCTTTGCCTTGTCACCAGAGCGAAGATATGAAAACATTAACTATTTTAATATAATATATTTCAATTTCTCGAGTGGGGATCGAACCCACAACCTGTCGTTTGTGTAATGCTTGTGCCGCTGCGCCACGACAGGGTCGATGATCATTACTAGATTATACTTATAATAAAAAAAATAAATGTTGTCGTGTGTATCCTAGTTTTAAATCCTTTTAATATTATATAAAGCTTAAATATTCCAATATTTTCTGTTAGTAAACGAAAGTTAAACTAGACCGATATCTATAAGTTTAAGTTGAAACAAGCTTATCTTCTAATTAAGTCGCATCGTGCTAGTTTCAAATTTCCAACTGATGGTTAACGTCTACCAATGCCCGCTTCTTTACTTAACTTTGTTGGTGGAAAGTTTATGTAATCAAATATTAGTTACCAAATAGTAAATGAAAGTATGAAAAGCTAACTTTGAATAAGTTTTCTTTCAATTCTATAATGTTTTATTGTATGAACTTTTCTTTTTATGTATTAATTAAAAATATAAAGTACACCAAGTAATTTTATAGAAAAAGTTAATTTTATGTTATTTTATAAAAAAATATATACGTTGTTTAAATCAGTCAAAATGACAATTTTATTGAATTCACTATAGTAATAAGCTTTTCAAATGTGAAAAATGTAAGAGTTCTCGTCGGCTTAACTCTTTATGAGGAGGGCAAATCCTCTCGGCTCTTTATTGGATGATATAAAAAATCAATTTTGTGCACAAAAGTACTATTTGCTTTACTCTTTTAAATGATTTATGTTTGAAATATTGTAATTGTTTCATTTTGTAAATATTTCTAATAAGCCAAAAACTATTAGAGATCTACAATTTTTTTATTGATTTATAATCCATACAAACCTAGGTAAGGTTTGTAATACAATGATGGCTGATATTATAACAATATTATAATTTTGGGGTTGGGTGAATAAAAATTAAAGAAACGCTATTGTCCTCAGTATCTATTAGTTTTACTGTTTACAGGCACGACTGTTCACCGGCTCAAGCATGAGAGCCGGGAACTAGACTCGGTTCCAATCTAGCCGATTGTAGGTTGAGGTTAAACGGCGGGACGCATGTCGGGAAGTAAGTGTGCCTTATACAACTCCGGTGTCAACTGGAAATTGACAGTCAGCTTCTCTGGCGTTCTCAGCGAGGTGAGTCGCCAGCGTGCTTAATTGCATGCGGGAAATGAGCGAGCCTTATAGCTCCGGCACCTATCTGGAAAATGAGGGAGCGTGATCAAAGACCGTCTTCCATCTGGTTGGCAGTTGGAGGTTGCGTCGGGTGACTTCCCCTCGAAGTACTACCACGAAAGTGGTGGGTGGTTAGACCTGTCTAATGGTCCCGGCCACTAGAATAAAACCCGGAGGCAGGCAGGCAAACTTTTTGGTTGGTACAGGGGGACTTTATAACATAAATAGTTTGGCCTGAAAGAGAAAGAGGGGTATGTACGACGATAGCACGTTAATCGAATGATTGTTTTTTTACTTCTTGTGCTATATGAACAAGGTTTCGATGCTGCCATTTTTTTTGACAAATACTTTAAGTACCTAAATTATATACATATATGCGTTTAGTATAGTTCAATGTCTGTGTGTATGTATTGTTTAAAGAAACGATACGATTTTATATATAAATCTATATATGTTAATAAATGTTTCTCAATAATTAATTATAGATCACATGGCAGGGCAGAGGGAATTTGGGATCCTAGTGTTAAGACACTATATTTCACTTCCGTTCCCCACTTTCCGCCGAAATTAAGGAATTACATGTTGAGTGGCGAAACTTAACGCCGCGCTTTGCCTTGTTACCGGAACGAAGAAATGAAAACATTAAATATTTAATTTGAAAATATTAAATATTTCATCTCCTCGAGTGGAGATCGAACTCACAACCTGTCGCTTACAGTTGCACTTGTGCCGCTGCGCCACGACAGGCCTCAAAACGCAGTTTTAAATATGGAAATCTCTTATAATGTTTTTTATAAACTATTTTTTATTGAATTTACTAAATATTTTCATATATTAATTATAATAATGAGCCACTGTCGCTAAATATTTTTTATATTAAAAATATAGCAAAAAAATTGAGGTAAGCTTTTAAAAAATGTTAATTCGGAAAAGTCCTAACGCTCGACTACGGCGGCTCTTCAAACGGAATTAAATTTAAAAACACGTCACTTTCACATTCCCTCTAGTAATTACAGTTTATTTTAAAGATAAAATTTCTTTGTGAAGTTTTTTTTTTAACGGATAATAGAAAATATTTTTTAGCCTCACGCTGTAGAGGGATCTTTTTGTTAAGACACTCTGTTCTCATTAAGATATTCCGTTCTTCACTACCCACGCATAAATAAATTTTCGAGGCATTGCAAGTTAAGCAGCTGAACTCAATACCCGCTTTTCAATTCCCCGAGTGGAAATCGAAACCACAGTCCGTTTCTTGGTACATAATTGTAGCGCAGAGACCTGCGCAACGATGGCCTCAGACATATTCTAGTTTAAATATATAATTATAATATTATCGAAGAAGAACATTCTAAAATATAAATTATTGAATAATATCATTTTAAATATAATTAAATTTAAAATTATCTAAATTTAAGGTCTGTCGTGGCTATTGGTATTCGAGAAATTGAAATATTTACTATTTTTTATTTCTTTTGGGCGTTAAATGCTGCCAACTCAACGCCCCGCTCCCAAAACGCAATGCGTCAAATTGCTCTCAACACGTAATGCCTCAAAATGGGGACGGAACGAAATGTCTTAACACTAGGTATCCAAGTTCCCGCTGCTTATTCTGCCAACTGCGAGATACAACGTGAAGCTAAAAAAAATATACATTTATTTATTTTCTTTATAGATAAAAATGCTAAAATCAAAAGAAAGCAATGTTTTGCTGGAACGCTTAATATCGTAAGTTATTTAATATCAATGACGTCAACGAGTTGAAAACTTATAGCGCCGTAGGCGTCCCTAGGAAGATATAAGCTGACCCGAATGAAAAGGTAAAACGGGACTTCGTGCATTATTATATAACGTGAGGGCCTAAGGGACTTACATGTATAGCTCATACGTATTTCCCTCATTTCATTATGAAATGCATTTATGTATCTTAGAAAAAATGTTTTGATTAATATTCTGTTTTTGTTGGTTTCTGTAATAATTTTTTTTTGTTCAACAAGCAATGGTTGTTTTGCCCAATATGCTTAAACAATAGTATGGCGTTGGGTTTCGTCTACGAACGTTAATTTTTTAATAGTATTTTACCCATACAAACATAAAAAACCTTTATAACCAAACATTGGTTATGTAGACTGTGTACCTACGAGTCTTTTTAAATACGTTATAAAGTAATTTTAACTTTATTTATATAAAATTTCTTGCACATAATTACAAGTCCGAGCTTAAAGGCGCTTTATCGAGTAATGTGAGAAAATAATTATTTGTTTCAAAAGTCAACGTCAAAAGAACTTACGGGGTTTTAATTATCGATGTTAATTAAAGAACACGTCTGCTGGAGTCGTGCTCGGTTCAACAATAAATGTAATATTTATTTTGGGTATAATTAGAAAAGTTCAAAATGAAATTAAGAAGAAATCAGTTTTATTGCTATACCTACATGGCTTGCCTACATGGCCAAGTAGGCAGAGAAAATCTAAGTTAACGACATTCCGTTATCATCTTTCTGCTGAATTTTTAAAACATTTTATGCTCACTGGCGGAACTCAACGAAGTGCTTCGTCTACCTAAGCGAGCAAAATAGATTAAATAAAACAATTAATCCTAGTGGGAATCGACTTCACAATAAACGTTTCCCATCAGACCCTATAGGTAGCGGTATACCGGTGCGACATCACAGCCACTAAAATAAAATGAATTATTAAAAATAATGTGAAATATATTATACTGAAAATTGTAACGACCTTTCTTATTTTGAGAAAAAAATATGTAAATTCAGCAATTCATTTAAACACTTTTCTTTTTATACGTATAGTTTTAGGACACACCGTTCTTAACTTTTACCCAAATTCATTGCGATTTAATAGCTTAACTTAACACTTTTAATTCACAGAGACAGTTATCATTGGAAAAAAAAATGTAGAGTAAAAAACATTAACATATAAGAGTAGAAAGGGAGTGGGAGTGTATACTTTATACATAATAAATAGATTTTTTTATAGCTTCACGCTGTATCCCGCACGAGGCAGGGTAGGCAGAGGGAACCCGGGAACCTAGTGTTAAGACCCTACGTTCCACTTCCATTCCCTATTTTCCGCCGAATTTGAGGCATTACGTGTTGTGTGGCGGAACTCAACGCCGTGCTTTGCCTTATTACCAGAACGAAGAAATGAAACATTAAATATTTAAAATTGAAAATATTAAATATTTAATTTCCTCGACTGGGGATCGAACCCAGAATCTGTTGGTTACAGTCTCACGCTTGCGCCGCTGCGCCCCGACAGGCCATTATAATATATAGATAGTTTGTTTAATAAATAAAGCCTGTTGGTTATATTTAAATTGTAATTTATGGCCAGAGTACATACAACATATGTCCTTTGTAAATAACCATAGCAAACTTCTCTTGAATACATAAATAATTTCGTGTACAACAAACGATAAGGTTTGATATTATATTTGTATTATTTTAACAATAAAGCAGCTTCTATTTAAAAATATTTTATAAAATTGAGACGACTCATGTTTATTTAATTCTTCTTAATTTAGAACTTTCGTTTAACAATATTACTATTTATTAAAGGTATTCATTGCAACTAATATAATATATTAAAGTATTTGAGATTAACATTATTTCTACTTATGTATGTATGAATCGTGGGCATTTGAAATAGATTTTGTACTCTTGTTACGATATTTAGCTAGACTATATTTATATTGTAGATTTCCGTCGAAATACAAATGTAATAAGGTTGAAAAAATACAGCATAAGCAAAGCAATTGCGCAAGCAGTAACAAAATACTAAGCCGCGTCGTTGCATACAAAATTAATTTCAACGTAGTTCTTACAACTTGTGTTATGAGAAAGTTTTGACAAAAGAATTAAGTTATGCATAAAATATACAATGTGAGTATATGAGAACAACGCTTTGGGGAAATTGTTTCGAATTTTCATATTTCAGTGAGTGTGATTTCATGTGACACATCCCTCTTATAAAATAAGATTGACAGTAATTATATTAATAAAATAAAGTTTTATATGCTAAAATTATACATATATACATACATGTATGGAAATTTGATTTCAATAAAAACATTAAACATTGTTTTTTAGCTTCACGCTGTATCCCGCACATGGCAGGATAGGCAGAGGTCACTTTTGAAAGACACGCTGTTCCGTTTTTCACTTTCCGCCAAATTTGAGACATTGTGCCGTGTGATTCCGGCATAGAATAGGATCACCCTGGTACTGATGGTGTCGTAAGAGGCGACTTAAGTGCGTGTGGTAGAGTCACGTTGCCAGTAATGGCAACACGCATGGGCAGACTCGACCAATCGATTATTACCACCCCGGTATTTAAGACCGGCGTTAAGTAGTGGCTTTGACCACTGCGTTTCGCATTAGGTAATGCCGGGCCCCGGTGCCCATCCACCTTAAAGGACGGCAACGCTCCTGTAGCTCCTCTGGAGTTACTCGGGGCCGTGGGCGATGGTGAGCACTTACCACCAGGTTACCCGTTTTTTATTACCACCCTGGTATTTAAGACCGGCGTTAAGTAGTGGCTTTGGCCACTGCGTTTCGCATTAGGTAATGCCGGGCCCCGGTGCCCATCCACCTTAAAGGACGGCAACGCTCCTGTAGCTCCTCTGGAGTTACTCTACTCGGGGCCGTGGGCGATGGTGAGCACTTACCACCAGGTTACCCGTACGCTTGTTTGCCGATTTTTCCATAAAAAAAACGACGGAACTCAACGCCGCGCTTCGCCTTGTTACCAGAGCGAATAATTGAAATGTTAAATATTACATTTGAAAATATCTAAAATTTTACGTCCTGGAGTAGGAATTGAACCCACTACTTATTGCATTATTGCACAGACACATGCAACAAAATCTCACGTTTGTTTCTCTATAAAAAGCAACGAAAAATTACATAAATATTCTACTCGTAGGTAAGGTAAAGACAGGTTAGGAAAACTCTTGGTGCCATAAATGAGACTTCCGTTACTGATTACTGACATATGTACATCTATAGAAGAAGCTGATCATACTGAATAACTTTCTGTTTCTCTTCTATCTCTCCTATAATGTACTCGAGCTCATAGAGTTCCACACGAGATTATGTACATGAAAAGAAGCTACGCCTACCATGTTAAATAAATTTAACAAAAGAATTACGTCAATATCTATAATAGCTTGGCTGGGCTCTTACAACTTCCATTATGGTCACCAGGTACTTCAGATCTTCGATGTTCTCATTATGATAGTTAATAATTTTCCCTTTATGTGGACATTAAACCTTATCCTTATATCAAATTTTAGCTATCTAGTCTAATGGGAAGTACTAGTAATATTTTGATGATCAATAAGCGAGTGAGTGATTCAGTGTCGAACTACTTTTTTCGGAAACATTTCACATACAAATTTTAAATTTTGAGGTTCTGGAGTGTGCTTATAGTTTACCCATTGGCGATAGATAGTTTAAAAGCTCTAAATCTATCCACTGGTTCTCAAATAGGGGCACTAAAATACGGCAAATTGGTTCTACAAAAGGGTAGTACGTCAGTGCTTTACTTCACACCTGACTTGGCAGGGGTTAAAATAACGATCATGTTGTGACTGGTATTTGTTACTAAGAAGTAAATCGGTAATATTAAAAATAAGAATTTGAGGAAAATTGAACAGAAGTATTTTAATATCAGCAAACAAGAACCCTCTACCCTACTATGTGCGAAATATATCATAAAATATAATGTTTAAAATTTATAATATTTTCATGGTTAAAATGAATTATTACTTAGCCTTTTATATATTTATCGTCTAGTTATTTAGATAGGACGCAAGCAAATATTTTTTTGACATAATTTTGTTTACAACAAACAGGCGTGTACGTCAATGGAGGAAACATTTTCATCAGTCTTCAGTCGACGGACCAATTTGGAAATAAATTATTACTTTGTAAAGTTGACCGTTTCATGTCAAAAGCAGAAATTTTAATTAAGCTATTATAAAAATCGTCTGCTGTAAAGTTTTAAATATTCTAAATATAATATATTTTTTAAATTGTATTATAAAATAGAAAAAGAAAATCAAGAAAGATATCTACTAAAATTTAAATAATAAGCCTTGATAGGCATAAATATTTTTTATAATCAAGGTGGTTCGAAGTATAGTTATATAAATTATATGTAATGAAGGAAGTTTTTTATTTGTTAATAATTTTAATGTTGGCCTAACATTATTACGGTGTTTTTAAAGTCTTTTTTCTCATTCTGTCTTTTTTTTCTCTAGAACTTGGAAACCTAGTGTTTACACACTCCGTTTCACTTTCGTTTCTCACTTTCCACTAAATTTAAAGCATTACGTGTTGAGTGGGGGAACTCAACGCCGCGCATTGACCTGTTATTACAGCGAAGGAATGAAAACATTAACTATTTAATTAAAAAAATATATTGTTAGTATTATATTTATGATTTAAATACTATATAATATATTTTTTGCTTCATTTGCTGTATCATATCTTCCCGAATTCCTCTGCACACACTGCCATGTGTAGGCAGAGGAACTTGGGATACTAGTGCTAGGACACTCCGTTTCTATAAGGGCAATCTGTTCCTCATTATTAGTTGATTTTTAGTCAATGAGTGTTGAGTGGCGCAACTCAACGCCGCAATTGCGTTACTATTACATATGAGTATAAGAGTGTATTATATGTTTTTTTAAGCTGTATTCAGTAGCAAATAAAGAAATATATTCACAAAAAACTGAAGCGCATGAGCGTGCTGAATATGACAGTTATTGACACAATTTCTATTGAACTTTTGTCGCACTATCGTCGGAAGCGCGCCCCGATCCAGCCAGCTGTTCATTCGAAATGTGCACTATTGTCCTCTTTACAAACGTTTCCAAAGAATCAAGAACTACTATTACCCAATGTATGTTGAATACGTCCCTGATAGAATCACATTGACAATAGAGATACGACAAGAATATCAGTTATATACATTACAAGTTTAATATTTCTGAAATATTTTACAAATTAATAGGTATATATTGCTTACTATATTATACTGTACTATACGATATATTGATAGAAACATTTTTTCTTTTTGTTTTATAAAAAATACTTAAGCTTAAAATATAATGTTTGTTCTATAATATTTATCACATGAACATATTTGCTACGAAGCTAGAAATGAAGAACGCTACATCCGTTCTTCATTTCTAGCTCGTAGCTCGTAGCTTCTAGATTTTATTATTTGTTGGAGTAAAACTTAAGTAAATATAATATATAATTTAATTCTGAGCAGCGCTACTATTGTAGTCATTACACATGAAAGTTTTAGTTTAGTTTATGCTGCACATCGATAGTTCCACCTACTATGGCGTGAGAAGGATGATGCGGTCAAAACGCTAATCGGGAACGTGACGGGGCAACGATGAGGCAATGTGGAATATAAGAAATATTATTAATCTTAATAACACAAAAATATATTTGTGTGTACTGAAAATACGTATCTCTAGGTTAAATGTTATATAATTAATAGATAAATTATAAATGAAAATGTGTTCCGAGAGTTAAAATAGAGAGTACTCTCTCTATTTTAACTCTCGGAACACATATTCATTTATAAAATTGCAAAAAATTGTTTACGGATTTTTAAGTTCTTAGTATCCACATGTTATATTTTTTAGATAAGACCTATATCATTTTCTATCGATATTAATTAAATTAATATATAAATAATTAAAATAAAGGAGATTGATACATTGAAATAACATATTATTATATATATATATATATATATATATATATATATATATATATATATATATATATATATATATATATATATATATATTTCTTACATACATCCTATGTATTTTACGCATCGTATTTACGTCAATGTCCTAAACTTGTCTCTGAAATTTCCATGTGATTGAAAACGAGTGAACGAGAAAAATGAAATGTTCTAAGGAACGATTCAATTTTGTGAGTGAAGTATGACATATGATCATAATATAAATAACGAATTTATTAGAGTGTATTTTCTGCTTTATATTTTTGTTTAGAAGATAGAGACAAATCTGAAAGTACATATGTCCTTTCAAAATTACCATAATGGTATAAATATGGAAATTGTTTTGAATGATGGTCAATACAGATAAATCAAACAAAAATGTCTTATCTATGATTTCAAATTAACCGTGTCTTTCCAAACAAACAATTTAAAAATGTTTGTCAATCTGTGTTTCTGTTCGTCCGTACTAATCTCCGGAACAGCTGAATCAATTTATATAGGAGTAGTAGTGACAGATAAAGTTTGTGGAGGCTACTTTTTATATCTGAATTCACGGGATAGAATTTAACGCCAACAATTTCCTTATAGGCGTAAAGTTCGCCATGTGTTTTGTCGCGATTGCCTTGTGCGCATACCCTTAGAAAGAAAATAATTAAATAAGTAAAAAAATCTATTAAATAGGGAAATATTTGTGAACAAAACCAAATAAATTCTTAAAATTTATACTATATATAAATAGTAGTAAAGTGTCTAAGACACTTGGTTCTTAGGATCCCTCTGCCTACCCTGCTGTAAAAAGAATACAGCGAAAAGCTTACGAAATTAAAGTAATACTTCTAATTTAAGTGGATTATTTGTTTGCATTATCTTTGTTTTTTTGTCATACAGGTTTAAAATATTTTAAGAAAAATAAATTATACTGAATATTATATTATATTATATTATATTTATCTTTTCAATCATCTCATCCACATTTATTTTGCTCATAAATTTAAAACCGAAGTAAACCGTAATGCGTTTTAAAATTTAAATTATTTCGTAATGTGTTTTAAAATTTAAATTATTTCAAAAGGCAATTGTATATCCATTGATACAAAACATTTTTTAAATGTAATGTATCAATGGACATACAATTTAATGTATGAATATAAAAATAACCTGAGCATTGATTTCTTATATTTATAATTAATTATAATTGTGTGGTACGTTTATTCTAAAAGTACTTGCGTTTGTCACTTTAAAAGCTGTTGGTTGATAAAAAATGTTGTGGATTTTTGAAAATATAATTTCACCCATTAGGTCACATTGTATTCAAATTACACTGAAATAAATCATGAGGTATAAGAAATTATGACTTTATATGTACATTTTTATCTGTCTGAAATGAGGACGCACCCCTCAAATTTAGGTATTATTATTATTTTATTATTTTATTTTATTAGGGAAACAGACAGAACATATTACACACAAACATTAAATTAATATAAAATTCTACACAATCCAACAAAGTTTCCACATAAAAAAAATTAAAAACATAAAGAGCAAATATATACATATATACACATACACATACATATACACATACATACACATACACATACATATATATACATACACATACACATACACATACATACACACACACATACATATATATATATACATATACATAAGTAAAAAGATTGCTGGGAATTACACACAATTAAAAAATAAGAGTTAACATAAACCTAATAAAATAAGATATAAATCAAATATACATATAATTTTTTAAAAAATAATGGTGTTATTTAAACTTTTCATAATTTTGCTTTTGAATACAATTACGTTCCTGGCCGCAAAAATATCAATATGAATAAACAGTTTATTATAACTGGCGCAGGCTCTGTTGACAAAGGTATTTTGTGCATGCTTACTTCTATTAATAGGTAAATAAAATAAATGTTGGTTACGCGTAAATTTTTGAGAGCATCTGAAATTAATACAATTTAAAAGATAAGGGGAATTAACGAGATTTTTTATTATTTTGAACAAGAACAATTGGTCCTTAATTGATCTTCTATCAGCAAGTGATAACGTTTTAAAACAGTCACCAGATACATTCAGAATTTGTTTTTTGAAGCGTACAAATTTAATGAATTTGTTTTGAACATTCTCTAACTGGTTAACATAAGTCCTGTAATGTGGATTCCAAACAGTAGACCCATACTCAAGGATAGGTGTAAGAAAAGAGTTGTACAAAAGTATCAAAGTACTAGGCTTTTTAAAATCTCTGGAAATTCTAAAAATAAAGCCAAGCATGCGATATGCTCTAGCTATCGTTCTGTTAATATGTAAGTTAAAGGTTAGTTTATGATCTAGATATATTCCCAGGTCTCTCACCTCAGACACTCGTTTTATCTCAGCACCATCGAGGCGGTAGTCATATGCTAAAGGAAGACGTTTACGAGTGAAGCTGATAACACTACATTTATTAATATTTAAAAATAAGCTATTTTCGTTACAATAAAAGATTAGCTTGTGAAGATCTTCCTGTAAAAGTAAGCAATCAGATATCGATGAAATCCTTCTACAAATTTTCATATCATCGGCGTACAAAGAATAAATGAATGTTTTATAATTTTGATGACATCATTTATGTATAAATTAAAAAATAAAGGACCGAGATGAGATCCCTGGGGCACACCGGACGTAACAGGAACGAAAGATGAGCAATGGCCCTTGACTGTAACTGCCTGACTACGGTTATGAAGGTACGAACATAGCCACCTAAGTAGATCACCATGTATACCGACTTCTTTAAGTTTGTTTATGAGGATCGTATGAGAAATTTTATCAAAGGCTTTAGAGAAATCCGTGTACACAACATCCACCTGAGAGCACTCAACTATGGATGAAGACAGTCGATAAACTAATTCACAGAGATTAGTTTCAGTAAATTTATGGTTAATAAAGCCGTGTTGTTGTTCTATTATGACAGTACGCAATAAAGGAAAAATAGAGTCATAAATAATCTTTCAAAAAATTTTTGTTACGACACACAGCTTAGAGCTTTGTCTGTAATTCTGTATATTATGTTTGTCACCGGACTTAAATACAGGTACGACATAAGATCGCTTCCAAATTGAAGGCATGATTCCAGTTGAAAATGATTTACTAAATAAAAAGTAAATAGGGTATACTAAAGTTTTAGAACATGATTTCAAAAATAAGGGAGGAAGACTATCGGAGCCACAGCCCTTATTTATATCAAGATCATTTTAGAACTTCTCGACTACATTTCAAGTTATGTTTACAGTATTGATATTTATATTAGAACATGATGAAGTAACAAAGTCATTCGCACGGCAAGAAGAAGCTGGAAGATAGACTGAGTTAAAATAATTACTAAAAAGTTGACAAATATCATTACTTCCGGCTTCTAAGACGTCATTATGAAACATAGGGTCAGGGAAACAATTGGATGATACTTTTGATTTCACGAATTTCCAAAAATATTTACTATTCCTTTTTATTTGAGATTCAGCTTTAGAAATATAGTTTTCATAACAGACAATTTGTGTTCTTTTTTGCCTGTCACGTAATAAACTAAAAGAATCATACAGTCAGCGAACCTGTTGTATATTTTCCATTTCTTATGATATTTAAGTTTTTCTGCAATAATTTTTTTTAAAGAATTAGAATACCAAAAAGGATAACGTTTACCACTAATGTTTTTTTTGGGAATCATTCTACTGATTATTTCATTGATGGTATCGTAAAATAAATCCACTGCATTTACAATATCATATTTATCAAGCAAATCAAATTATATAGAAACAATACTATTATAATGTAATATTTTCATGATTTTTTATTTTTGGTATGGTAAATAAAAATATTTCAAAAATTAATAACGTACACATATTTTTATAGGTATATGGAGTGAATATATGTCGCAAACTCATCACGTAAATTATTTAAAATTATCATCTACCATTATCATGAGGCAAAATGATTAATGCGTCGCGTCGTAAAAGAAACCTTTAGTGATAAGACGGGCATGATTCGAGACGGTTTATTCCAGAGGATATTAAATTTAAATACATTATGTATTAAGGTATTTTATGTGCCTTGTGTGACGCGAGACGACGATGTGTAAAGGAAAACGATTTCGAATTTGCATGCATAATATTAAGCCTCCGAATATGATAATAAAAGTATTTTATAGGATTTTAACAACATATTTTTTGTCTGAAATATAACATAACTTTTCAAGATAGCATAATTAGTTTCGCTTGCAAAATTTGTAAAGTGACTAAATGAAGCCTGTCGTGGCGCAGCGGCACAAGCGTGTGACTATAACCGACAGGTTCTGGATTCGATCCCCAGTCGAGAAAATGAAATGTTTAATATTTTCAGTTTAAATATTTAATCGCTCTGGTAATAAAGCAAAGCGCGGCGTTGAGTTCCGTCACTCAATATGCAATACCTCAAATTCGGCGCAAAGTGGAGGAAGGAAGTGGAACGGAGTGTCTTAACACTAGGTTCCCGGGTTCCCTCTGTCTACCCTGCCTCGTGCGGAATACAGCGTGATGAAAAAAAAAACCACTAAAAACAAATTTTACCGTAAAATTCAAATACCTTTTTGCAAGTTTTCATAAATTTCGTGCTCACTTAATATAAAGCTAGCAGGAGTCACAATTCGCTTGAGCAACAACATTACTATTACTATTTAACAAGAAATTAGATAAAAATATTGACTTTTTAAAATCTTTCCTTACTACATGATAAATTTAAATCTAATAATATAATAATGCTACAGGAGAAATGTCTAAGTATATTATCTACAATGAGTCCAATAATCTCCCAAATGTATTTTTTTGTATTATATGTAAAACTTATGTATCTAATAACTCTTAATAGGTAATTAATTTAATCAACACAATTTAATAAAACTTTTTGTATTATAAATACCTTTTTTAATACTAAAGGGATTACAAAGCAAAGTTATACAATTAAGAACTCTCAATCAATATGACATATCTCGAAGTGAATACTTTGATGAGGGTCGCACTGCCTCATGATTAATTTATTGTCAAAATTGGACAATCTCATAATAGCGAGCCGTCATTCCGGCAAAATAGTTTTTAAAATATATTATTATTAGAGTTAGGTAATTTCTCTTATATGACTACAAACGTTTTCATATCACTTTGTTAGGAACAGTCATGGCTACTGTAAACGCAACGGTTTGTGAGCTCCAAAGGATGAAATATTTTATATTTTAATTTTTTTGATCAGGAAATGAGGTAAACTATCTACGATACTGGAGGAGAGTCACGTAAAAAGCATGAGGACTCTACGATACTGGAGAAGGATCATGTAAAAAGCATGAGGAGGAAAAGTAAGAAGTTGTTGACAGTAGACGAGGCAAAAAAGGTATGCCGAGACCTTTTGGCACTCCGCTCTCTTTGCCTACCCCGCCAGTGATATAGCATAAAGCTAAGTAAGTAATGAGCTAAACCATGGCATAAATTCCGCAGGAAAGTGAAGACCGGAAGTGTATTTATGAGAACATAGTATTTTAACATTTAGGTAGTTCCCAGCTTCCCTTTGCCTATACCATATAGCGTGAAGATAAGGGAAAAAATACAAAAAAACAATTAATTCCATTTTTAGTTGATAAAACAATTATTTTAATAATTTCTAAATAATTAATTTCATAATGTGTTTGATTTTCGCGATTGTGACAGATTTTAAAGGAAACACTTTTGAATGGACTAATCGCGTATATTGATTGGTAAGCATTTTTTGGAAACCCGACGTTTCGAACACTTTACAGTAGTCCGTTGTCACGGGTAGACTACTTTTTGCTTTTTCAATTAAAATACCTATATATTTTATTCACTTATGATTACGAAATGCTCATGTAGAAGCCCTAATTTCTGGTTCAATAATTTTAGCTGCTATTATAGAAAAATTGGGAGGTTATGGAATCTTACGGGTAATAGTCTACCCGTGACCACAGACTACTATAAAGTGTTTGAAACGTCGAGTTTCCAAAAAATGATTACCAATCAATATACGCGATTAATCCGCTCAAAAGTGTTTCATTTTAAATAACTAATTTCATTTTTCGATTGAAAAGTGTTTCTGATTAAAAAGTGTTTTATACTAATATTATTTAATAATTAATATTTTATTTAAGTAAAGAGAATTAATTAAGCGCACTTCGTTATCTGCCAACAACACCTACCTTTTGTGCTAATATTGCAATTACCACCTATAGAAAAAGATATTTTTTTAATTATATAAGGTACATTGTACCTATGTGCATACATTCCAAATTTCAACAAGCTCAATATTCGTATGCAGCATATCAAAATATATGTACACGGCCAGTCCTCACGGACATCAGTAGGCCTCATGTTGATAGCTAAAGGCTTATTTGCATATTTGATTTAGTAGGTACTGTTCAAATAATGGTCACTTTAGTATTCAGTGTGTAGCAATCTAGATTACATTGGGTATTTCATATTACACATGGTGAGCTCAGTTGATGTTCGTTTATGAATTAAATTATTCTGTAGACATATGTACTGTATATTAATATATAAACATATGTAAATATTAAATAAGCATTTATAAAACGTATAAATTTTTTAACGTAGTTAAAATAAAATTACATAATTTATTTTAGGTAGGAGGTATCTAACTGAAATAAATATCAAATATCCAGGGCAACGATCTCTTGCACAGAAAAAGTCAAGCTCTGAGTGAACACAAACCAAAGATACGTGCATTTATGCGTCATGCTTGCTGCATTTAATATGAAATTTGTCGCGGAATCAAAACCTATAGGGTAGTGTTAAACTTTTGCTATGAAATTTAACACGTAGTGATAAAAAAGAACTGACAAAATAAATAAAGAGAAGAAAATCTGGTAAGGAAAAATTTTATTAGAAATTCCATTTAACGTTGTATTTGTAATTCGTTTAATATAAAATTAATGTCTACATCCGCTAATTTAAATTTTGGCAAGTTTTGTCGCCGTCTTAACAAAACTTATAATATAGAAATTTCTATAGTTTTGTGAAAAAGGCTTAATATTTAAATACGATATATGTTTCTGTTATCATTTTTGAAATGACATAGTAGTGTAGTGTCAGCGAAATATACATCTTTTAATAGACAGCTTATTCTATTAGTACTTTTGTAAAAGTTGAAAAAGATAGATTGAGTTATGTGCGTTTTTTGAAGTCATAAATTTGAATTGATCAATTAACCAAATAAATTACCTTAATTTATGTATTAAACGATAATCAATAGTAATAAAGTATGCTGTAGAGAATCGTGGTTTAGTTAAATTAACTATCCGTCATAATAGTTTCTAAGATTAATTAACACGTTCATTGAAAAGAAATCTTCAATTCTATAATATTAGTTTTTGAAAATGCTTTTTTTAACAACCTTAGTTTTAGTGCGTTTATAAAATAATAAAAACGAGAAAGAGAGGGAGAGAGCGATAGTAGATACGTAAATTAAATTTGTTGAAAGTAAAGTAAATTTTCAAAGAAATCTAAAATATCAAATATATGTAATATCATGTTGTATAAAACATAATTAATTTATACGTAACATTTTCCCAATATACAAAAAAAGAAAAATATTGTAGGAATCTCGAATCACAAGAGCTGAAGAGAGCAACTGAATATTTGAGTGCCATCAGTCGCTTCACAATATCGACCAATCCCAGTTATTTATTATTCCGTTATCTATCTTAAAACTTGCAAGAGCAATTACTGCAGCTACTATCTACCTACTTATATTACTATTAAATGCTTAAAAAAAATTTATTTTGTCAATAACGTATAGTTAAATAATGTTATATATATTTTAATGGTATCCCGGTTTTATTGTAGGATAGGCAGTGGTAATTATGGTACCTAGTGATAAGACACTCCATTCCGTTCTTCATTTTCCGCTGAATTTAAGGCTTGCGTGCTAAGTTGTAACTTAACGCCTTATTTTTCCTTGTTACCACAGAGTTAATAGAAATGTTAATTTGAAAGAATTAAATATCTCATTTCCTCGTGTGGGGATCCACAACCTGTCACGCTTACAGTCACACGCTCGTGCCCCTGCGCTGCTACAGGCTTTTATGTAATGTAGTTATATTATTTTTTGTCAGTACCATTATAAAACTTGTAATAAAAACCAAGGGTCAAGTGCGAGCCATTATTTTTCGTAATAATTTTAGGATTCTACACGAACCGTAAGAACAACCGAAAATACAAAAACAATCAAAAAAATACAATTGTAATTTCTCACTTCTAGCCAAATGTCATAATTGTAAGTGTACAAATTGGTACGGAAAATATTGTGTAAGTTTTGACAATGCAGCGAATAAGGTTAAGAAACTTAAAATGAAAAGTGTATTCATTTATTTTGTGTGATGAATTATAAGTAAAAGTTTGTATTGCTTTTTTGTTCCATAGAAATTTTGGAACGTTTTGATTGCACGGCGATTTTCATAAAAAATGCTGCAGAAACTATGCATAAATGGTATTTAGGTTACGTTTACGTTAACTTGGAAGTTAATTTTTTTTAGTGCTTTTGGGGACCGTAGATATTATACATTAGATATTAAATTCAACTGAATGTATTCACGAAATCTGAAGATTAGAAGAGAAATGGTCTTGACACACGGACAGACGAACAACAAAATGTTCCTAAAAGGGTTCTCTCGTTACCTTTACAAGTACGGATCCCTAAAAAAGCTGGCTGACCTGTATAATTGGACCGTAGTGGGATTTAAGTGGATAAGAGGGCTAGAGGCTAATTTCCGTACGTACGATTAGACTCTAAACGGTGAAATTGGACGAGAATATTTGCGCGATTTAACATACCATCACGCTGTATTAGGCTTAACGAATTCAATGTTCTCTTTACTTTTATACGAATAAAGTGAGATAATAAGTTTTTATTTATTAAATTTATTAAATTTACTATATACACCCTTATTTACATATATTATATAAACCCCGTAAACGTTTTTCCGCTAAAGTTACAGGACAATTTATTTTAAATACTAGGACGCATTCGATTATAATGATTTATTATGTGAACATTACCAAAACTTTCAAGTTAATTTTGTTTTTATTATTTTAATAAAACATATACTATTTCGCTCCTGTAACTTTGGCCCAGCCATCGATCGGTAGATATAGTAATTTTGTGTGATTTATAATTACTGTCTCAACTTTTAAATGTCTCAATTTTAAAATTGTGTTAATTCAAACTTTTTAAATTCATATAATTAGTGTCTATGCATTTATCATCGCCTCTATTACCATCCTACTATTAATTTGCATATTATATTTTATTAAATATTATTACAACTTAAATTACATTAAATCCAGGATAAAAAAATTACAATTCATTAACCATATAATTATTGACAATATTGGATAATAAGTTCAGAGTTTGTCTTAACGCATAGACAATTGTTAATGTATTGACGGATCTTATAATGGCTTCGTGTTTACTTTTTTTATGTATTATATGTAACCCTAAAATCAATTCAATTGGAAGACAACATTCAAAATTTTATATTTTTTTGTAAAATGTGTTTTTTTTTTTCACTTTGTGATAGTAATTAAAACAGCTGCATTTATTGTTATATTTCATTCGCGGGTACTGACTGCTGACAACATGCTAGGCATTGTCCAATATGTTGTATATAGTCGAACGATTGGTCGATATACTGGAAATATCACCATAGTGAAAAACTTAAACTTAAACAATAAATTCGGTTAATTATTTGTTAATGTATTAAATAAAATATTAAAAGGATAAATATTTTAATATTTCTATTAACAACAATTAGGTGACAGCAATAACGCAACTGGAGCTTGTATACCATAATTTTTAAAGTACCTCCCCTTATAATTGTTATAAAACATAGCTTTTATAAACCCCTCAGTTTCAGTACATACTACGCTGTTATTCTGTGACGTTCCACAAATTAATTATTTGAAGTGCTTCCTCCCTTTACCACCTTACGTAGACTTATAGAAATTGCAAATTCTAGAAAAGCGAGGAAACTTCAATGTTAAGTTATTTGCTTACTTTATATATGTAAACTGCAAAATGATTTTTATTTTTATTGTTAAGAGTTACTTAGTCAATTAATGAGGGTAGCGATCTACAGTCAACTAACAAGCACAATATTGTTTGAAAAGCAAATATAAAATCATTTATTTATATGTTTAACTCTGACCTGCTCTATTATTAATCTGTGTACATAATATTTCAAAACCACAGAAAACGTCATTAATCAGCTTCACGTTTTCTCGGCAAACCAACGGTGCTGTTGAAAAGGCCACATAGAAAACTTTTTACCTGTTATCACCCTTTCAATTGAATATATAGTGGGCCCGGAAAACTTTTTGTGATCCGGGACCCTTTTGTCATATATTATATCGAATAATAAACGATAACTTTGCCTCTAAATTACTATTTGTTATATACTAAGAGGCTGTATAGAAATTAAAAACTTTAGAAAAATGCCACTGCAACACTTTTTTACTTACATGCTATAATAGTGATTCCATAAATATTTCTTTCTTCTTTCTATATATATATATATATATATATATATATATATATATATATATATATATATATATATATATATATATATATATATATATATATATATATATATATATATATATATATATATATATATATATATATATATATATATATATATATATATATATATATATATATATAGATATATATATATATATATATATATATATAATATATATATATATATATATATATATATATATATATATATATCCCCATATAAACGTAAAGAAATATTTATGTGGTGGGTGATACCTATTCGCACTTTACTTTGGACCTCATTTTTTTTGTGTTGTAAGGATTCCTAGATTTAAATATTTAATATTTATTTCAACTCCATATTTTTACACGATTTCAAGGAAAATAGTCTTGACAAACGGACAAATGGACAACAAAGTGATCCTATAAACGTTCCGTATTTTTTGAGGTATTAATCCTAAAAATACCATAAAGACACATCATTTAAGCACATGAACGTTATCATTCAGGTACAATTTTAAGCTAATAATTTAAAACTCTACAAAATTTTATAACAAGAGCAAATATACTCAGATGTGAAGCCTTTACTTCTGCTTTTTTTCATTATTTCTTTCAGTATTATATGACTGTGAGTACTTTTCTACACAAATTGAAACAAAATATCCTTTGTTCACGAATGAAATTAAATAATAACAATTTACCATGCTCGTGTTGTTCGGTAACAAATGACGTGAAATAAACTTAAAACAAAGTTCGCGGCAATAAATTTCTATGTAAATGTGGAATTTTTATTGGGGAAACAAAAATGAAACTTTTCGGCAAGTTGTTACTGATCCTCGCGAATTATTTCAATTTCAAAGGGATTCCTCAATCTTTTTCAACGGCTTTCAACTATGTTTGTGAGTAAAGATTTCTTAAAATAGAATATGTTATCCTGATTTGATCATAACAAAATATATGTATATAATACTTAAGTTGATTAAAAACTGTCGCTGTGGATAAATGCTCATATTTTATAATATTTTCTCCTATCCCAATCCGAATTTCGTATCGTGGTGTTGACACTCCGTTCGAATTTGAGGCATTGCGTGTTGAGTGGCGAAACTCAACGCCGCGCTTTGCTTTATTACCAGAGCGAAGAAATTAAACATTAAATATTAAAATTGAAAATATTAAATATTTCATTTCCTCGACTGGCGATCGAACCCAGAACCTGTCGGTTACCGTAACACGCTTGTGCCGCTGCGCCACGACAGGCCTAAAGTGTTTTTATTTTGAGGCCTGTCGTGGTGTTTTTATTTTTAATACTAATATAAAATAAACATTAGGATTTTTTTTATAATTGTACAAGGAATTCATAATGTTTTTTGTTTTAATTTAGGAGCTTTTTCTTAACGCGTGACCAAAGAAAAGCTATCCAATCGACTGTGCATTTTTATCGTTTTAAATCTCATATTTTTCCTCTTCAATGGACAAAATGTATAAGAGTAAGATCTACAGAAAATGTTTAGGGAACAGGTATAAATCTGAAGGTCGGGTCGCTTTTGTAACAGGGTTTTTATACAAATAAAATTTCTAGATATGTGTACATATAATATTATTTGTAAACTAAGTTATATTTTTTTTTATTTTGAGAAGAATAATTTCTTTAGTAAGATATGCATATAATGTGGACGGAAAATGATAATACCGCTAACACCAAAAAATTTTCTTCTTTTACAGCTCTGTATGCTGCACAACTTTATGAAACTCAGTTTCATTTTGCACTTTCCACAGAATTTGAGATATTGCTTGTTGAGTGGAGAAATTCAACGCCATGATTTCCATTGTTACATTGAACCTAAGACCTGTTGCATAACAGCCGCACGCTTGTACCCCTGCGCTATCACTGGTAAAAATAATATAAAAGATTTAAATTTCAAAAAAGTAAAGACAAACAAAAGAAGTCCTTTTGTTTACGTTTGTATGAAATTAGTGACATGTCAAAACTTTTAAAGCTTATGCAGAAGTTGGATAGGACGTTTGGTCATTTTAAAAGTTGGTTATTATATACGAAGGTACTAGATAAAATAAAGTAAGTAAACTATGACTCTTTATTAAAGTAAGTTCATTATATCGTCTATATCAGTTATTAGGTAATTACTATTTAAAACTTTACTTACTTCTTAAAACGAAGTAATATTGTTTGTATCACTAGGTTCCTGGGTTCCCTCTGCCTACCCTGCCTCGTGCGGGATACAGCATGAAGCTAAAAAAAATAATATTGTTTGAGTATTAACTAAACAATAAAATATATGTATATGTTTGTACGTAGTATTACGCAATAATTGTAGCATTTTTGTTTTAGCTTGATGCTGTATCCCGCACATGGCACGGTAGGCAGAGGGAACTTCAGAACCTAGTGTTATACTCCGTTCCGTTTTTTCTACTTCCGTTACTTTCCGCCGTTAACTTAATCCACAACCTATCGTACAGTTACACGCTTGTGCCACGACAGACCTCGGTAATTATAGCATGATACGATAATAATGATACATCGGTATATGTCATGGACATATACGTCCATCATACTTCAATAAAGCTTTATCATATATTATATTTTACAATACGTACCTCATGAGCTTTAATGGTAGACAAAGGGAACCTAGTCACCACTGAATCACATGTTGACATTTCTTTTGCAGCCGAAATTATTGTTGTACAGTCATGTTGTATTTCATGTAAGTATTCAGTTTATGTATCGTTTAGATGCTAAAATCTTATCCGTTAGTATTATAGTACTTATGAAAATATATTTTGTTTGTGTTTATTTCTTTTGTTGAACTCAAAGTTGTAATCTTCCATGTATGTACGTTACTTTGCACAATGTTTTCTATAAATCTTAATGTAATGCGAATTTGACGAGGATGAAGTTTCTCCTTGGGACGTCGCTAAGTACCTCCGAGAATATTAAAGTTACTTCTTGTGAAGGAGAGTGTTAAAGTCTTTGCGTAAATAATGTATGTATCTATGTATGTACGTACTTACAACTTTTGTTTGAGGGCATAGTTAATGAAGAACATGAATTATAGAGCTTGGAGTATTGATATATTTAAATTGATTTTTATCAGAAATTACAACACAAAAACTTTCATATTTTATAAGCGTACAAAATGATGGGTTACACAGTTAGATAGAAAGTGATTAATTATTCTGTTAACTAGTCATTAGTAAAATATTATATAAATATTGGGTATTCGAACTTTACGTAGTGTTAATTTCTAACAAGGCAAGTGCGAAGAAACTATAAAATTAATAAAAGTATAATGCTAATACAAAATGATTATTAATTTTCATTTAACTTTTTTTTAGCTGTATCTAACATATGGCATTAGTTTCCACTAAGACACTTCCGATTGGCATTTGTATCGCTTAATTTTAAGCATTGCGCGTTGAGTGGTGAAACCTAACGCTAATATTAAATATTTAAACAATACGCCACACAGTGCCGCTGTTATTAATCATATTAAATAATAGTTATTTTATTAATATAAATATTAAATAACGGTTGATATCAAGCAAGGTATTTTTGATTATGTTTTAGTAGTGTTACGGTTAAATTTTGTATATAGGTACGGATATAGGCACGTAATTATACTTCGAACTTTAGTAGCAGGTGAATGACGATATATTGTTCTCGTGTACATTATTTTTAGTATAAGATAGCGCTTATTACTCTTGGCGCTTAATACAAAATTTAAAGAATGATTTGTAAAATTAAATATTGACGATGAATACAATAAAATAATTTTGTTTTATAAATGTTACAACTAAAAATATAATGTACAATATAACGAAATACCTGAGTGCTTACCACGACGATATCGAGCCTCCCCTATCCATCCGAGCGTTAACTAAGGGTGCGCATTATTGTTCGCTTCACGTATCACCTTTGAGACTGATTTAATGTTACCATCATCAAATATTAAAAGGGTAGGGTACATTTTTCATAAAAACTCAATTATTACAACAAAATGGCGTTTTTATTGTAATTGTGCAGAAAATTATCATATATTAAGATTATCGCCAAAAGTAAAAAAGAGTATATAGTTGAGAGAGTATATATAGAGTGTTTTTATATCTGAGGCCTGTTGTGGCGTAGGGGCACAGGGCAGGGTTGTGGAATTAGGATTACCGTTTCAAAAATACCACTGATTATCTATACACAGTTATTTCTTCAACATTTATGTAGAAATAACTTTTTAATTTCTGTTCACAAATAAAGGAATAGTTTTTTCATTGATACAGTATTCAAGTTATATTTTATTTCTACATATGTGCTATACAGATGCTTTTGGCTGTGAATGAAAAAAGTACGTTAATACCTCATTAAATCTTAGTAAATGTGAGTCCTCTAAAGCTGAGAATGTTAACTGTAATTAAAATGTGATTTGACAGTAAATTTTTAGAATAACAATTTTATTGTATATTTCAGATAAGCAATTTAGTTGTCGGCATCAAAAGTAACTAGCAAAGAGCTCTTATGAGACAGGTACAAGCGCTCTCTATAAAGACGACTTTGTAGGCAATTTCATTGAAGTGTATACTCAAATCAATGTTGAAAGCTAAGTATCTCTTAAAAACTTATTAAATTATTTTTGTAAACAAGAAATCATTGATAGCTTATGTTGTTAAAATATTAAATATTTATAGTTTTTATTTTAAGAAAAAATCTCTCTCTGTCTTTTGGATTCTCTGCTGCAATTTACATTTTTCAAAATATCCACGTGAGATCCTACTAATAGTAGGATTATTGTTGTTGTTTTGGGTAACGGCATTATTATTATTATTTTTTTCAGCTTCACGCTGTATCCCGCACGAGACAGGGTAGGCAGAGGGAACCCGGGAACCTAGTGTTGAGAGACTCCGTTCCACTTCCGTTCCCCACTTTCCACCGAATTTGAGACATTCCCTGTTGTGTGGCGGAACTCAACGCTGCGCTTTGCCTTATTACCAGAGGGAATATTAGAATTATTATTGCGAATATTATATAGAGCATTATTTTATAATTTTCGTATTTTTATATTAAATTGAAAAATTTATGTAATATTCAAAACAAATATTCTTTATTTTTGTATAGCGAAAGCAAAAAGTCCTTTACCCTTTTGGACTTAATATCGATAATGAATATTTTGTTCCAATATGACGGTTAAAAAATATATCAATATTCGATATTTTTTAAACAGTATAGTATCAGCATGTATAAGCATTTATTTGTTGGTAGTAGGCTCCATACACACAAACACAAAACGAACTACTCTGCCCCTAAAACGACTCTACCCCTAAGCCGCGTTCAGAAACTTAGTTTCAATAATTTATTCATTATTTTTTGCAGAAAAATTAGGCCCTAAAGATTATTTAAGGGAAAAAAATAAAGAAATATATATATATATATATATATATATATATATATATATATATATATATATATATATATATATATATATATATATATATATATATATATATATATATATATATATATATATATATATATATATATATATAATGAATAAAAGTATTTCAATTTGAATTTATAGTGGCGAACCTATTGCAATACCATCGCTTCTATTGTCACGTATTTGGGAAATGTGACTGAGAAAGTATTAAAAAGTTAATTGCAGATAATTTATCGTTAATAATACGCAAACGATAATTTAGTTAACGTTTTATATTTAGTAAAAGGAAAAAAAAATTAAATTTTATGTTTTTAAAACATCGGTACATTAGAAATCCCTTATTTCCAATGAACTTAACAAGATTATGGAAACGCCAGTTCTTATGAAATACGGATGTGGTGGAGGAGATTTAATTAAATCTCTAGATTGGCCGTAAAGATTTTAAAAGCCTCCGGAACAAACTGTTCACAAGATGAAATGTTCACGAAGTAATATAAAGGAATAATAATGGAAAAGACAGTTCGGAACAACTTTATTATCCAATCATTTGGATTCAGCGTGGAAGAGTTTAAAGGAAATCTTAAATTTATTTTTTCTATAAGAAGCTTCAGTAAAAGGGTGTTAAGTAAGTAGTTATTGAAATCTTTAACGATCAGATATACAGATTCGTTTGGGATAGGATTGTATTTGAATAATTTAAGAAAATAGTTTTCAAATGTTTGTACGTGGTTAAGAAAAGTTCTGCTTATGGTATGTCTAAAGGAGTGTAAATAGGGCACAGGTGTAACTAGTTTCCTTATTTACTCACTAAAAGTAAGAAAAATATACAATAACGATAAATAAAAAAAAATATTTAGATATGTTGAATATTATTTATTAACTGCTCAATCAGGTTTGTCTATAAATATCAGCTTCACACATGGCACTGTGGGCAGACGACACTTGGGAATCTAGTGTTAAGAAATTCCGTTCCGTTCCTCAAATTTGAGGTATTGCGTGTTGAGTGGCAAAACGCAACGTCACGGTTTGCCTTTTTACCATTGCGAAGCAATAAAAACATTAAATATTTGTTTTCTTCGAACTGATAACTTGTCACGTGTGTGAGCCACAGCAGGCCTCTGTCTATGTCTGTATATTATATAATATGATGGATAGGAGACTATCTCTTATATAGACAGCTTTCTTGTTGGTAGATTTTCATGACACATGTTAAATCTAGTGATTTATGTGATATTTTCAAATATGTCGTGAATTTCATTCAATCTTGCTTATATTTTGTGGTAAACTTTGGGCCTGGCATATTTAGTTCTATATTCAGATTCAGGTCTAGCATTAAGCGTCATATGGCTCATACTATGACATTGGACATCTGTATCTTTATTACATTTATCTATATGTATACAAATATAAGTAGATATATAATATGTGGGAGGAGATGGAGTGTCTTAATTCTACGTTCCCAAGTTCCCTCTGCCTACCCTGACATGAGCAGGATACAACTTTAAGCTTAGTAGGTAATATTGTAAAACTAGTATTTAGAATGTATTATTTATGAAAAAAAAGTACTATATTTTATACGAATTACAAAATTAGGGTACAATGCTAATTCTATAAATTATAAAGTAGAAGATAACCGTAATTTTTGTATTTAAATTTGTTTAGAAGATTCACGCTACGTATTTCCATATGAAACGCTACTCCTAATTTCTGAATACAGAACATGTCACAATTTACATACTTACCATAAAGAAAAGGAAAATATCTCGCTGCGCTGCATAATGACGCATGATAATTTATTTTTATCGGGCAAAATAATGAAATCATTATGCTTGGCATTTGAAATTTAACGATTTATTTTATATGCTTTTAGAAATTTAAATGTGTACAATATTTTTTGTTATTCAGTATATATTATATAGTAACAAATAAAACTTGTTTCGTGTATTTTGGTATTAACGTTTCAATTATTTTGCATGCAACGAGCTCATAATTAATTTTGTAATGAAAATTCTCTTCATATTTGTATCTTTTAAATAAAACCTTCCAGAGCTCTTTCCAGTTTGAAAAATTTTAATTATACATATATTTAACATTATATTTTTTTAGAATTTACATACTTAAATATGTATATAAATCTTGTATGAACACATACATAATTTAAAAATATTAACAATTCAGATCGCTACCTACCAAAAGAAAATGTCACTCTCAATCACTCGTGTATCTCTTTATAATAATATGTATGTGTCTGTATTAGAAATAAAATTCCGATATAAAAAATTTACGATTTATCTTTTTTCTTTGTTCAGTTACTTTTATAAACTGGAACTGGATTTACTCCTATTATTAGTAGTTTTGTTTATTTTCTCAGCTTCACGCTGTATCCCGCACTAGGCAGGATAGGCAGAGGGAACGGAAGTGAAACCTAGTGTTATGACACTCCGTTCCACTTCCGTTCCCCACTTTCCACCGAATTTGAGGCATTGCGTGTTGAGTGGCGGAACTCAACGCCGCGCTTTGCCTTATTACCAGAGCGAAGAAATGAAACATTAAATATTTAAATTGAAAATATTAAATATTTAATTTCCTCGACTGGGGATCGAACCCAGAACCTATCGGTTACAGTCACACTCTTGTGCCGCTTCGCCACGACAGGCCTGTTTATTTTACTTTAATATTTATACATTATATATTTAGTAGATACGTGAACATAATAGCTCGTTGCGTATGTATGTATGAGATTTGCCGATTACGTACTATGGATTTACTGATTACGGCATACGGACTGCTGACTAAGTAAGACTAAGTACTGCAGACTGCGGATTACAAAAGATCGAAAATCATGAATTGTCGATTATTTATTAATTATTAATTATGTAATAATAAATTATGATTGTTCTAACAATAATGAATTTGAGGCCGTTTTATCGCAGGTTTATGTTTTTATTTCTGGTCCTCTCTGGTTGTGCGGCGGAGTGGCAGCAGACTCAACACGCAATTCCTTAACAAGATTCCATTATTGTATTAGGTTATGGTTTAAAAGAATAAATAAATAAAAAAAAGATCCCCTTTCCCTAGCTTCCTATGTGCGAGATACAGCGTGAAGTTAAATATATTTTTCGTAATGAGTTTTTTGACGGACAACAGATGTAACCATTATTGATCGCAATTAAAAATCCATCTGCGATCGACGATATCTCAATCTCAGTTGGAATATATGATCTTGTTTTGTAAAACGAAATTATAAATACCGATACAAAGGCTGGAAAATTATATTTTATTAGATTCTGTCAATTAATAGAGTTTTTTTTGTATAAATATGTACTTAAATATCCTGTGACGTTATTTCGTATGTGTTATAAGTAATTTGCGATAAAGGAGCTCTGCGATTTTATCTAGGGCACTGGTATTGCTAAAACCGACTGACTACAAGATACTAAGTAGCTGTGTATCCTATTGAATTAATTGCTTCGATTGTTATTGCGATATGTTGTATATAATAAAGCAAAATATGAATATGAAGTGGCAAGTATCTGAAACAAAAATATAAATTAAACTTACGTCACTAAGCGCAAATTATTCTAGTAGTGCAAGTTGATATTTAATATGTATACCTAGTCGAGCTTTTGACATGATTTTGACTATAAATATAAACGATGATTGTAGGGTGAATACGAAGTGAAAAAATATTTTTTTTTTTCGTACTTCGTAGACTACAGTTATTTGAAATATTATCTTTCTCTATGTTTGACTGTTCTTACACTAGGATTTTTCTACCCAGATATAGATGGGGTAAAAGGTGAAGTAAAACATATTTTAAACTACATATAATACCAGCGAAAATAAATGTTCAAACTACGTACCGAGCTGTAAGTCGACATAGTGATAGGGCCAAATTTCAGAGCCGTGAAATAAAGCGGTTTCTGGGATCTGCAGAAATAAATAAAAAAGTTGAAACGTCGCTCCGGAATAGTCTGAACGGATTGGAATGCAAATTAGTTGCTGTTTGCGAAGATTTTAGTATTGCAGAATATTGGATGGCTGAAGAGCCATTTTGGCTTTACTACTTTTATATTATTTAAAATAAATCCACTTATATACACTAAGCCATGTATTGCAGTTAGAATGTTATTTGGCTACAAACAATGGCTGTGGGTGCGACATCAATTAAAAATATGGTTAACTGGTTAAAAAATATCATGTTTCATTGGTAATAAAATGTGACTTTAAATACATATGTTTGTACATATGTATTATACAAACAATATAGATATATCTAGTTATTGTTATATAAAAAATATAAAATAAAAGAATTGAGTCGTAATTAATACCTGAAGTAATTTAAATAACAGTTAATTTAAAAGTATGATTTTAGGTTTAGTCACCTTTGAATTATAGCCATAAGTAGTTTTCGTGATCGAATGTCACAATGGTACCACCCGCTCTCGTACACTGCGGTAGCCAGGCCAGAACTCTGTATGGGAGAAATTAACTATAAAATGTATTTAGTTGGATTTTATTATGTCTGAGAACTTAAGTTAAGTTCTCAGTTCCTATTACGACTCTTCTATTCTCCACTTTCCGCCGAATTTGGTGCATTGCGTGTTAAGTGGCGGATCTCAACGCTAAGCTCTGCCTGCTAATAAGAAATAAAAATTTGAAATATTGCATTGCCCGCGGTTTCGCTTTTATTGGGTTAGTTTTTTTATTTTATTTATTACAACTACTTTCTTATTCTAATGACATCACTTTCAGGACAAAATCAATTATGTGTTACAACCTAAATGTTGGTATGGTATGGTATGGTTCTTTGATTGTGGCGTTCCGAGCGTGCCAGTTGAGCACATATCACTTCGCCAATGTCACGTTGAATGGAGAAGACACGAAGGAAACCTAAATGTTTTAAATTCGTGTAATATTTTTGGTTATTAAACTATTTAAATAAAACAAACACTAAATGTTGAAAGGAGCCAAAACATAATATTTTACAAATAGCACGTACATAGGCATAGACAAACAGACAAACAGACGCTACGGTCTCGGCATATATCTTTCGCTAACTCTGTTACCGGCAGCAATACGCCTTTCCACGTACATTACGTATCTTCCGTCTCTGCTAAACATACTTCCCAGATATACTACCTCATTCACTAGTTCTAATATCTTGTCATTTACACTAATCTTGCGTTCTGTCCTTTCTTAAATTCTTTCAAATATCGGAACCTTCGTCTTACAAATTTATTAAGTTTATTAAGTATAGATTTTAATATACTGCGATAGTCGCCTCAGACATCGCAATACGTAAAGTGCCCCATAGTTGTTTCTATAAATTTAAATTAATTCATTTGTAAGAATTTCTTCATACTAACTATCTTTGTTTTCCACGAAGATGGCTTGCAAAATGAGTTACTTACCGACGCAGAAATATCATTAGCATACCAGCAGAGAATGCCGACTTGAGTTAAGACGGCTCCCAAGTAAAACTTATTACTCATTACCATGACTGGATCCAAAAGCTATATAAAAGACAAAATAAATATATATTTTATTCTAATTAGAATGTTAGGTAATTAACTTTAGGTAAAATAAAATTTGTGTATAGTAATAAAGAGGACGTATTGTTTTCATTTATAAAGATTCACGGCTTAAACAATGAACACATGTGAAATTAAAATACTCACAATATTGAAAGCAACACAGCAAATGTTAACGGAACTCATTAAAACATTAATAAGGTTGACCAGACAAAAGGCATCCTCCAGGTCTTCTCCATATCTATAAAAATATTTATATTCAAGGCCATGCTTTTGTTTACAATTTAGATGCTTTTCCCGCAATTATATATAAAGTGGTATGGTTATTGTCACTGTTATCGTTTAATCATAAATAAGAGAGCAGAGTGATGCGATAGTAGGTTCCTTTTGAAATAAAATACGCTAGATACAACGCAGACAGAGCAAAATCCCTCTCAGGTATTATGTATAGTTAAAAATATATTTTTTCAAAGTTGTTACCTTATCAACCTTTGATGAATTTTAATAAGTGAAGTAATATCGTCGTAGCAGTTATTATTTTCTTTCATGTTCAAGCGGCGAATTTTGTCTTGCAACAGTTGGAGCAGCATACTTATATGATTTGCCATGGTCATAAATAATATATCCGAACCGAGCATAGACAAAACGGAAAATAATCCTTAGGAAAAATTTAAAACATTTTTTTAGGCATCTAATAAAGAATGGTGTAGTATAGGTATTAGTAAAATATAAAATTGTATTCTAAGTTTTACCTGAACAAGTTTCAAAGATAAAGGCAAGTTCGTGGTAACCGGGCTGAGTTTTGTCAAAGAAGTATTTTATGTGCCAGATGTAGCCTAAGCTGGCTGGTTGCCCTCGGAGTTTTTTATATAAATAAATGACCACTGGCGTTAAGTTATATAGCCAAACTCCTAAAACGTTCCAAAATGCATACCCTACCAAAAATAAATGAAAAGAAGTTAATCTTATTTATTTCTATAAGTTGACACCATTTTGGTGCAATAAAGATGAATTGAAGTGAGTATAATAATTTTAGGTTTATAATTTATTTGGCGTCATTTTTCGTCATTAATTTTTTTTTTTATTTATTTATCAAAAATACTCTGTGTCTAAACGGAAGTATTATTTACAATGTGCAATAATATTTAAAAAAAAACAACAAGCTTTTATTAAACTTGGAAACCCTCAAAGATGCGGATTTAAATCCAGCTACGTATTATTTTATATACCTTTTCTAAATAAGTATTTTTCTTCCCTATGTATAAAAAACAACATTAGAAAGGTTTAAAAGTTTATATATATATATATATATATATATATATATATATATATATATATATATATATATATATATATATATATTTATATATATATATTTATATATATATATATATATATATATATATATATATATATATATATATATATATATATATATATATATATATATATATATATATATATATATATATATATATATATATATATATATATATATATATATATATATATATATATATATATATATATATATATATATTAATAGTATATGTTACCAATATTTTTTTATCATTTGTTAGATGGGTTCTGCAAGAATTTTGTAACTGACCAATTTATTGCGGCGGCAAATTTAGATTAACAATAATATTAATTATATTTCAGCGTTATAGGAAACTGGGACGTGGTACAAACATGTACACTTACTGTAACATGACAAGTAAAATAAAATATTGTTAAAGATAAATAAAATAAAAATACTGAAAAGAGTAAAAAATATGCATTTATAAATTTATATTCATATTTTATACATATATTTTTTTATAAAAAGTCTTTGGGTCTTTACAAAGGATCGAAATGCTTTGAGGATTTGTTTGATTTTCAATCAAACAAGCTATCAAAGCATTTCGTGACTATACGTACAAAATTGAACAATTTCCAATTTAGACAGTTTTATTTTCTTGAATTCTTCTGCTCTTATATCATAGCTGGTTAGAAACCATAGATCAGTGAGCTCATGGAGCAGGTTGCGAAAGATGTTCCGCTTGTACCAAATCGTCAAAAGCTTGCTTAGACCTAGGAATTTTATTTTTATATTTTTATGTAAGATTACGTATATACGTTTGTATATTAATATATTTTATTTTATTTTATCTGAGCTTTACGCTATATCCCTAGTGGGGTAGGAGAGAAGGAGCGCCAAATGCTACGGTATAAATATATAAATCTTTTATTTAATAACTTATTGTTCCTCATTGGCTCTGTCAGTATTTTTTATCAAAAAAGAATCGACAAAAATGGCATATGAAAAATTTTGTTAATATAAAAATAACTAGAGTAAGTTGTGACGCAGCGGCAACACAACGTCTGACTGCAAATTCTACATTTGCGAGCTCGATTTCCACTTGAAATAATGAATTATTTTTATTTCCCCACTCTAGTGACAAAGGTGTTAAGATTCACCACTTAACGCACACGTAAACTAGTTGGGGACGTGCCTAAGTATTATTATATTCTTTATTGCATGTAAAAATAAACAAAAGGTAACATAATAATTTAAAGTAAGTTGACAATGGCGGGCTTATCTCTAAAAGAAATCTCTTCCAGCCAAGCAATGAAAGTGGAAGAGAGAGTCGCGAGGTAAACAACCTATTAATGCAAGAAAGAGAAAAAAAAAATTAAAAAAGAAATAAATCATAAAAAAAATCACACATATATTTATATAAATATGTATACATATACATATACTAAACATACATACACTAATACATACATACAATAATACATACATACGCTAATACATACATACAATAATCATAAATATAAAATAGTAGATAAATATATAATTATATAAATACAAATTCGTATTGACGATGTAAATACTTCATGTATTTACACATGTTCATGACAAAAGAGGAAAAAATAAAATAAAATAAAGAAGTTAAGATGAAACACAAAGGATCACTCGTTAACACGTTCGAGTAAATACTTTTTTATTTGGGATTTAAAGGATATTAAGGAAGGGCTTTTCTGAATAGGACTAGGCAGTTGGTTCCAAAGAGATGCGGCATATACGGAGAAGGATTTTTGGAAGAATTTGGTTTTGCTCAACGGTACGTCAAGCGACGGAATGACATTCGACCGTCTTGAGCGTGACGGAGGAGGAAGCAAGGTAAAGCGGGAGAGCAGGTAAACAGGAAAGTTCAGGAAGTTGAGTATTTTAAAAAGAAATATCAAGATGTGCATATCACGGCGAAGACGAATTGGAAGCCATTTAAGTTGAGCTCGAAATTGAGAAACATGGTCATACGTACGCAAGCCATAAATAAAGCGTATAGCCAGATTTTGAAGTCGCTCTAACTTTTTAAGTAGCTCCTCGGTCACATCCAAATAACACACATCGGCATAGTCGAGGATTGGGAGCAGAAGACATTGCGCTAGCATAATTTTTGTTTTATGAGGGAGGAAGTATTGGAGACGCCTAAGAGAAAGAAAGGAGAAATGCATGCGCTTGCTAATTGCGTTGATGTGAGGTACCCATGAAAAGTTACAATCCATAACAAGGCCCAATTTTTTTACAAATAGGGAATTTTATCAAAATAGGGAATTATCACTCCTGAATAATAAATCGGAGGAACGGCATCCCAATTGATTTTAAATCTAATTCTGCAACTGCCAATTAAAATAGCATGAGATTTCTTCGGATTAATTAACAGCCCGAAAGATTCGGCCCAAGTTTGGATAGCAACCAGGTCACTGTTTAACCCATCAATAGCCTCAGAAAGTTCATGTAAGTAACAGTGCCGATAAAGTTGCAAATCATCAGCATACAGGTGGAAGGGCGAAGTAATGACTCTCGAGATATTATTTATAAATACCGAAAAAAGAAGAGGAGAAAGAACGCCGCCTTGGGGGACGCCAGCAGTAAGCTCCAGCCATGTAGAGGAATTGTCATTTGCTTTTATGCATTGCTGGCGACCAAAAAGGTAAGAGTGAAACCAGGTTATAGCTTCACAAGTATTAGGCAGATTACAGTAAAAATCTTTAAAAATATATTTAAAATCACTTACTTATAAAATCGTAGCCAGATATATGTAAACCAGCTACAAAATCAGCGATCGATGTAGACGTCAATAGCTCGGTTATAGCATAGTTCAATTGACCTGCTTCTTTTAGAACAATTATCATTACTGTTCCTAAGAAACATACGTACTTCCATATTTTAGGGCAGATACGTTTTGGTAAATCATCTATAAAAGAAAAGCCAACAATTCTAGTGCAAAAATTACATAATTTTAAGGTTTTGTTAATTTCTAATTTAGGATTTATATTGTACTGGTGAGACATGTTTTGTCGTCTGATTTAACTGAAGTAAAATGATTACTTGGTGAAGCAACAAAAAATTCTAAAAGGATAGAATAAAATAATAATGATAGTTCATTTTACTGGTGAATAATTACATACATTTTCGGTTGAAATATAGATAAGAAAAAATAGTTACAAAGTTTTTTGCTTCAGTGCCCGCCTATAATGAACCCTTCACTTATATAAATTTCTCTATTTAATAAAGGCCCCTTTTACGTGATCGTGACGCAGTTGTGAAGAGTTTGACTATATTTGAGGATTGGAATCGAAAATTCAATTTTCCATATTTCGAAGGAAAGTGCTTCATTTTCTACCATTTTACATATATTTAAATTAATACCGGTTTGTTCAAAAGTTATATAGGAAAAGGCTTCGGCAGAAATACCAGAGCGGTGGGATGAATATCATCCCCCGAGTGGAGATCAAATCCAAAACTGAATTATTATAGGCAGAGGATTAAATTCAGACTCACAAACTCTTACTAGAAGCTATAGCGTGTCCTCTGCAAGGTGATCGAAAAAAGCTTCTTAAAAAATATAGGCTCAATGGATGTTGAATATAATGTAAATTTTTCGCCTTACAATATTTTTAAAACATATAAAGCTTAGGGGCCGTCCATTAATGACGTGATGTTTTTTGTAGCATTTTTAACCCCCCCTCCCTCCTTGGTGACACGTGATGAGGTTTAGGACTACACTACTGATTTTTGCTGATCTATATGTTATTATTTAGAACTCGACAGTGTCTGTCCGTGTCATCACTGGAAAATCGCAGAGCTGATTGTGATTAAATTTCCCATAAATATGCTTGCCGGATAAACATATATGAGAAAATATATAATATGAGTTAGGTAAACGCAATTCTGAGTTATGTATCTTTATTAAATAAAGGTAGTGATTAAGAGTATAATAGTCATATTGAACTTCTTTGTTTCATTTCGTAGAAGGGTCTTCCTTTGACTAGGTAAGCCAAAATTAATGCGTCTTTATCCGGGAAAATCGATCTTCTAATTAAGCCTCATCGGTTTAGTTTCAAAGCCGCAAGTTGTGGGTAATGGTCGTTGGTACTCGCTCCGTTTAAGATGTTATTAAATGTTCCATTGGTCCTTCTTCAGTCTTCTAAACTTTAGTTAGTTTCTAGACGCCTACTTGCGAATAATAATGTTTGTTTATTTTTGATATTAAATTATTCACACTATTTATAAGCCTTTCTTTATTCAAGAATATAAGAGCTTTTTCGGTTTATATCTTTACCTAAGAAGTAAATCTCCTCGGCTTTACACTGAATGTTATGAAAGTACAATAACATGTAAAATAAGCTTTGAATATGAAGAAAATGAGACCGTACATCAAAATCAACTTAATATTTATATACAATTTAGAGCAATTCTTATGTTAAATGAGTTTACTTACCGAAACGTTGCCCTTTTTGAACATTCAAAGTAAAGTCCCAAACCAGTCCTGAATACGTAAATAGATCCCTGTCCAATCACACATGATATATTTTGCCAAAAATATTTTATTTGTGGTGTTTATAGTCCCCGAAATAGTCTACCCTACATCTGGTTATTTTGGATTTGGGTTGCTTTATTGGATCTATAAGTATGTGAAATATTAAATATCCATGTTTTATTGTTATTTACTTTTTTTAGCTTCATACTGTATCCTGCACGTAGTGGGGTCGTTAGAGGGAACCTGGGAACCTATTCAACAATCTGTTCCCGTTAAGTTATTTCCGTTATTCACTTCGTATCGATTCTTTCTATTATTTATATTCTTGTGAGTTTATATTTAATTCATACATCTCATATATTATTAGGATTTTATTTTAGGATAGAAGTCAATAATTGAGAATAGTTTGAATACTGTTCTCAATTATTGACTTCTATAGTTAATCTTTATGATAATGACGAAGTAATGGGATACTTGTAACTTTATATTACACCTACATAAAGTTAAAGTGTCCCATTACAAGTTTATAAATGAGCCTACTGACAAAATGCAAAAATTTTTAAACATGTACTCTGAATATAAATCAGGGCAGTTCGCTACGGATATGTTCAACTTTTACAAAACTCGTTAGTTTAGTCGTGAATTTAAAGCTAAAAAGTGTGATATGTTTTTGTTCACTCCAAAATTTTTATACAGGCTGGAAAATTGTATATTAGAATAGTAATTAAAACATTGAATATGTTTCTTTTGATATTTAAAAATAATTCTCCACACTTAGAAGAGGCACGTTATTATTTAAAAAGTATTGGTTTAAGTACGTTTAAATCAACAGCTAAGTAATCGTTTATATAAAAAAATCCGTTACCTTCAGATTTTTATACATTTTATACATAATATTTCTTATTTATTTTGAATCTGTTACATAAAATTAAAATATTATGTAACAGTTACAGGTTACGATATATAGGCTTCTAATTTCGGTTTGCTCGGTATAGCCCAGTGGAATTAAGTAATAATTGTGTATGACACATGACATGTTTTAAGTACGGAGGGAAACTCAGACCACAGGTGAAGTGAACTATATCGTAACTATTAGCATCATATAATATTTGCCTATTGCCTATAACCTTCTTCGATAAATAGATTGTTCATACGTTATAATTAAATATTTTTTCAATTCTCACGATCAGTTTCTGAAACTCGTGCGACTAAACAAATATTATCAGTTTTAGAATATATGTTTGAGGCCTGTCTTGGCACAAGTTTGTGACTGTAATCGCGATAGGTTATGGGTTGGATCCCCACGCCAGGAAATGGAATATTTAATATTTTCTAATGAAATATTTAATGTTTTCATTTCTTAACAATCGCGGTAATAAAATGCGGCGTTGAGTTCCACCACTCAACATGATGTGTCTCAAACTAGCGAAAAGTGGGGAACGGAAGGGAGTGTCTTGTGCGGCGAATTGTGTGAAACTGAAAAAAAATATGTTTGATATATTATAATGAACATAATAATAATCCCCTGTGACATTCTGGAACAATGTGACGTATCGCTAATGAGGGTACGCCATTGTTGTGAATGTGATATGGCTACAACTGGCTGTTTGGCTCATATCTTGTTCATTGCATCATGTTAAACATATATTATTATCTATTTTGTCACTAGTTATGAGAATTCCGTTCGGTTTAATCTTCTAAATTATACTTATTGTATAAAGATTGAAAGTTAGAGAGCAGGGATACATTATTTATCGTCTGATTGTAAACATTGCACTTGTAAGCTCAATCCTCACAGGAGGGTGTGAATTATGTTCATTACATATCAATAGACGGCGTTGAAATCCACCACTAAATTCGAAAAGCCTCAAAATTAGTGGAAAGTTGGGAAACATAGTCTGAATGAAAACGCAGTGTCCTTACACTAGGTTTCAAAGTTTCCTCTGTCAACCCTTCAATGAGCGGTATACAGCGCGACACTTGGAAAATTAATTTACACTAGGTTGTAGTTTGCCACAATTGCCACAAATAAATAATTTTGACAGACGTACAACAAAGTAATCCTATAAAGATGATTCCATTCTTCCAGTACGTAAAAAATACAAAAGATAGTTTTCGATAATGCATAATGCGTAGTTTCTTCATAAAACAATATAAACTCAGACACATTTCATATACATAACCAAATTATATATTAAAATCATAAATACTTGTTTTATCAACAATTTCTCTTCCATCTTTAAAGTGTAAATCCAGTTCACAGACAATCGTGAAAAAATCTTAGTTGACTTTTGAAGAAGCATTCGTTACAGATTAAAAAAGTTTTAAAAGTGTTTCAAACAATTTCTCTTCTTTGAAACTGGAGAACCTTTTGTAATGTCGCACTGAGAATTCTGTTATACAAAAATATATAGGTTAAATGTAGTTAAGTACTTCCGCCCTAAATAAATTTGTATAACAGTAGTAGTTACATTCTTATAAGTTCATATACTATATTTAAAGAGTAATTGAAAAAAATGGTCAATACGTAATTCTTTTTATATATTTTATATATATATATATATATATATATATATATATATATATATATATATATATATATATATATATATATATATATATATATATATATATATATATATATATATATATATATATATATATTCATATTCGTTTTGGAATACCTGTAAAAAATTGCTGTTATTGCTTACATATATACATACAGAATTTTATTAGGCACAGGAAAAATTTAGAGGTGCCCTCAACATCAAGAACTTTACAGAAATTAACAACATTTTGTCAAAAATCACCAACGTCTGATATGTGCAAATTAACGCGAAATCATATTCTGTGTGTCTCACCATTGGCAACAGATTAACCCTGAATAGTATGTAGATAGGTATAAGGTATTAGAGGCAGGATGAGGCAGGAGAGATGATTTCACTGCACTCGTCAAACGTTGTTCGAACGCCATTAAGTGCGTGCGTGTTATTGTTATTGTACTTGTAAGAAACATTGATTTTAACCACTGCTGTTAAGAAAATTAGACTCATGTAAGTAATATTTGTAATTTCCTGTTCAAAGATAATATAATTAATACAATTTAAATCGTAATTAAAAATGTCCGATGTAATTTATACCTATTATTTCTCTTTATTACAGGCAAATGTCGCAAGTCAAAACACGACAAACGACATTTTGTCCTATGTTTGGTTCACCGAAAAATTTACTAGTGTATCAACTTATAATGCTGTTATGAAAAATGACTTATTAATTAAATATAAATTAAAGACTGACAAAAAAACAATAAAGCCGACAGTTCATGAATTATCTGAAAGATTGGTTTTAATTTTTTTATCAAGAGAAGATAACTGAATTTGTTGCTGAGTCCTAAAGGTGATTTGATATTTGCAGTTGAAAATGCCAACTTATCTTAGAGTGTACTCAAAACTTTCTCAAAAGACAGGCGTGTTCCCAAAAAAAAGTATTTTTTTAGTCGATCAAAAAACTACAAGAAAAATTATAGACGATGTAGATTTAGTTGCGACTGCAAAAAATAAAAATAAATAAAAAGATAAGAAAAAGAATTACTGCGTGGTAAAGAGATAATGGATTGTTTTGTCTTAATCTCATTCTTTGCCTGCTGACTTAACGATCGAAAGCACCAGTTCAAACAATAATAGCGTAGTTTTTAGTCCTTATCAATCGACTAAACAAAAACAAAAGTAGCTGCTCCGCCACTGAAGAAAAAGAGATTGAATTTACTATGATTAGCCTTGCCTGCGATCGTACTGGAGGCTTTGACAGAGCAGCTGCTATTTTAGCTTCATCAGTGTTAAAAGATGTTGGTATTGTTACGTCAAAGGATTCAAGTGCTGTCATTGACCGTTCAAAGTTGCGCCGTGTAAGAACGAAAGCCAGATTAACATTAGACGATGCAGTTCGTAATAAAAGTATATGCGGTTTTTATTTTGATGGCAGAAAAGATAAGACTTTGGTTAGTATTAAGAAGTAAGGTCAATTTTATAGGAAAAGAGTAACAAGAGACCATTATGTGATTCTATCAAAAATTACACCAACTTGATAATATGGTAATACTATAAGATAACAGAAACCACCTTTGACTTCCAACTTTTCTGATGTAACCTTAAAAGACTCAAGCAGTAAGGAGCTGTATCAAATTGTCGACAGAAGCTTTAAGTTCACAGTTTCTGGAGAAAATAAACGAGATGGTTTCATAAAGGCAAGACTATTATCAAGGCAGCAAATGCCTAATGTAACAAAAAAACTATTTAATATCGAGTAATCGACTTATTTCAGATTTTTTTCATTCCTTGATAATATATATATATATATATATATATATATATATATATATATATATATATATATATATATATATATATATATATATATATATATATATATATATATATATATATATATATATATATATATATATATATATATATATATATATATATATATATATATAGTAAATTTAGCTTAACTGTTGTTGCCCTGGGATGGTCTTTACAGCGTCACCGATCTTGGAGGGGCCTGAAGAAATAAAAACGAGATTTTATGGACGCTCGTGAAAGAAACAGCGATCACAGAGGAATGCCCTCTTTTACGCTAATCAGGATGGTCTATGACCGTCTGGCCCAGTCGCGCCGAGGCGCGGACGTGCCGTGAGAAGGGACTGACCTTATCGCCTCTTACGGCGACGGCGGTATGTCTCGGGACTGAGGAATGCAACCTGCCTATATACTGAGCGTTTGCGACAGTGATTGGGTTATCGGGGTCTAGGAAGACGGTACGAGGGCGTCGAAGAAGCGGGTGTGGTTGAGGAGCGTATTAACACGTTGAAACAATGAGGGAGTTGAAGTGGTCGTGATGATCTGCGCGCTCATAGAAGCGCTTGGCTCAACTTTTGCAGAATTCCTTGAGTGACTCTTATTCAAAATTTTGGACCCTCTGAAGGAGGTCTATCTTGGTGTGCGCGAACGCAACACAAGCATAGGACATGATGGGACGGATGCAAGTTGGGCAATGTCAGTTTGTTACGAAGCAACATTTTACTACACTTGCAGATCAGTGGGTATAGGGGTGGCCTGTTCATGACGTATGTGGCTTTGTTTTTAACATACGTGATGTGCGGCCGGAAGGAGATTTTCGACTCTAGTACGACGCCTGAGTATTTGACCTGGGGATTCCAGGTTGCAGTCTTTCGGCCAGTATCCAAGCAGAGCGGTCGGTGGTGTAAAGGGCGGTATTGTCGGCATACATCGCAAGTTCGACTTTATCTGTTCGCGGAATGTCGCTGGTTTAGAGCGCGTACAGAATGGAAGACGACGTGGAGCCCTGAGGGACTCCGGCGCGGACAATTTTATTTGTATTTATTAGAGAAACAAACAGAATATATTATGAAACATAGTAGATAATAATCTGGCTAGGTTTTAAAATATTTTTTTTATTTACTATGTTTGTTCATAATCTATTGTTTGTTTCTCTAATAAAAATAAAAATAAAATACAAAAAATAAACATATCTGATAAACTTTTACAAGGAGATACTATTTGTAAAGCTACTTCGAAGGGAAGCGTTATATCGGATTTATGTTTTTTAGTATTTGATTTCAAATATACTGCAATTTTAACTCATACTATGTATACTGGGCTATTTTTTGATAATTTATATATTTAAAATGCAACATAAAAATTACCTACTGCAGACGTACATATATACCCACTATATAAAACATTAGAGTTAGCAAGAAGAGCATTAAGTACACAGGTGGAGTAGAATGCACTTAAATTAATGTCGAGTCTTCGCTGGTCGGAGCGTTTGTTATATTACATATTTACTAAGATAAATGTTACGTATTTGCTAATTTGATAAAATAAAATAAACTACGTTAAAAAGAACCGATCTCGCGAATTTTAAAAGCATTTGATAAAATAATTTTGTTTAACACATTTTGTACTAATCTTTAATATTGATTACAAAGCTCTCAAAACAAGAAAGCTTAATATTTAAATATATATACATATATATATATATATATATAATATATATATATATATATATATATATATATATATATATATATGTATATATATATATAATATATATATATATATATATATATATATATATATATATATATATATATATATATATATATATATATATATATAATATATATATGTATATATATATATATATATATATATATATATATATATATATATATATATATATATATATATATATATATTGTGGCAAGGCATAGGGTTTATAAAAAGAAACCATTTTGAACTAATTAAATCCTTACTTTGGAAATGCAAAGATAAAGATTCTTTTTATTACTATACAGTTTTTTTATACAGTTAAAATATGTCATGTTAACAATAGAGTTTAAAATATCTGGTATTTTAAACTCTATTGTTAACATGACATATAGGAGGCACTCTGTCACAAATAAAAGTAATCAAATAAAGTAAAACCTCTAGGAAAGGCGTACAAAAATTAAAGATATATAACATTAAAGTAAACAAAAGTGCTCAGTGAATAACATCTACTAGAGGTCAAATTGAATCTAATTTATATTGGCCCAAATGGAGGCTTTTCCGCATCGAACAAAAAAGAATCACTTAAATTGGATCAAAGATCTCTGTGTAATAGGTACATAAAAAAATATACCAGCCAAATTGATGAACCTCCTCCATTTTTAAGTAGGTTAATGAGGACTACTTGCAAAATTGCTAATTTCAGTATATTTTTCTTAGTAAAATTTAACAATGTCGAATAAATATCACATATTTTTAAATAAGTTAATATAACGATGTTAAGATTATCATCGAAAATAACTTCTGACTTATATTAAATATATTAAAACATAGAAAAATTAAAATCTGTACGTGACATGAGTTACAGAAAAATATTTCGAAACTATTACACAACATAAGTGCTCTGTTAAATGGAATGGACGGAATCCGTACGCTTTCAAATAAAAAATAGTCGCTAAAAGCTAAAATTGTGACAAGTGAGGCGTTTTAAAATGTTACCTCTTTTGAGCAGGTGCGGTTGTCGGGAGAGAGTTTTTACACAAATCAACATTTATCACGTTGAATGATTTACTAAAAAGGCTCGAAATTACACCGTATTTTTTTCAATTTAATGATATATTTTTTATATTACTTGTTTTTTTGTAAAATTCTATTTAATGCACTTCATTACACGTCCATGCAATTATCCTGTATAAATGATAATTAAGCAGTGCCCTAGGTGCATTAGGTACGTATAAATATTTATAAATATAGTGCACAGAGAATATATTTTATATATAATCATTGGTGTTTGTGATTTTGAAAATATTACTTATTTTCAATAATTCTAAGTTAATAAGCCATCTTTTATTTTTGTTCGCATATAAAATTGATTAAAATATGTAACCCGTGGCCCGTAGCACATTTACAGTACAAAAATGTATATTTATCTTCTTAGAAATCTATGATTTGATTTGCAAGCAAGCAAGATTTAAATAGACCTACAAAAAAGCCAAATCCCATCGAACGATATCATAAATCCAAAACGATGATGAAAGTTGGGATGCTTTAGCTCATTATGGGAAATACTAAAGTTCAAGTGATTTACGTCCCGAGAAATAATGAGATTGCAGGAAGACGTGTAGTGAGCAAGCTGTCTGACCTTTGAAAACGAACATTTCTGCAAAAAAGAGACTTACAATTTGTGATTTTCTTAATTTCTATACCATTTAAAAAAAACGTTTATTTATGATCATGCTGCAAATAACACTTCTTGATTATAGTTCCTTCGTTAATCTATAGATTTGCCATGATAAGTGAATGAGGGACTAAGCTAATTGATAAACTTAGCACTTTTTATTTGGCCAAGGACAGTTAAATGTTGGAAAAAGATATTAAATTAATATATAATTGCTTATGAAATTATAAAAATACAATATATATATATATATATATATATATATATATATATATATATATATATATATATATATATATATATATATATATATATATATATATATATATATATATATATATATATATATAAATTAATATATAATTGCTTATGAAATTATATACCAGTATACCTTTTTATTACTTATTGCCTACTAAGTAAATATCTAATACTACATTTTCATTTTATAATAAACATAAAGATTCTTTCGACCTCGATCTATACTTCAATTTTTACGCCACTCAAGACAGAATTTTATTACAAGTTCATTAATAAATGTCACCCAGCCGAGCTTTATTTAAATACCATTGACAAGGGTGCTTTAGTATTATAAATGGTTATGACGATAATTTTTTTCATATTTGTTCTGGGTCATCGTTTACTTATAGCGTCCGGTAAGCTTGTAGCATCAAACTTTTCCACGTGAAGAGAAAATAAATTTATATCATAATATAAAAATATTTAAGTACAAAATAATATACAGTAGATAAGGCTACACGCTTTCGTTTAGATTTTTGATGATAATCAATTATTTAGTATTTTATTTTCAGCTTCACGCTGGCACTCGGTACAGAAGGCAGAAGGAACTTGGGAACCTTGAGCTAAATTCCGTTGCGTTTTCCACTTTCCTCCGATTGGCACTGTGACATTGCGTGTTGAATGGCAGAACTCAACGCCGCGCTTTGCTTTCTTATCAGAGCGGTGAAATGAAAATATTACATATTTCATTTTATAATTTTAAATATTTCGTTTTAGCATTTAGTTAATATATAGTAAGATATATTTACAGAACAAGTTGTTGACGTCAACCTTTTACTAAAAAGATTTTATAATTTTACAATATCATTAAAAGAGCTGTGAGGATTTATTTTTAACTCCTTAGAAACCATACAAACGTGGTAGTTATAGATTTGATGTCAATTCGGAGAAAATAGTTATATTCTTGTCTAGCCCAATTTGATAGTGTGGCGTTGACATCCGTCATTTAATACACAGGATTATGACAAAGTACTTAAGTATGATCATGTCTTCTCTTCTATAATATGTATATGAGGCGTGTATCTGAATTAATTTTGAATCAAATTTTTTAACCGTAACTCAACAAATTTCTGAAAGGCCTATATAAGGGTGTATTCTATTAAATAAAGCTCGGCTGAGATTCGCAAGCTCCATTAGGGCTCTTAGTTGAAGCGCCGCGGGCAACGAGTGGCGTACCTAAGTACTCCGTCGTATAGTCTGCTTATATAGTCGTAATTAAGAAATGCACACGTCTGGTACTTAAAGTACGTCGAGTTTCATACAGCTATTTTGTAATATATCTTGTCTTAGTTTAAGAATAGCAAACTAATATAATTTGAATAAATTGGCAAATTTAGTTTTAGGTATAAACTACATAGAGAAGTAGAAAATGATTGGCGAGTTTTTATGTATATAAAGGTATCACTAATAAAATATTATCCCATTTAGTATTATATGTCAAGATAATCTAATTTAATGACACTCCGTTCCTTACTTTCCATTTAACTCTCTGATAATTATATGTTAAGTAATGGAACTCACCGCCAAACTTTTTATTTTTATGAAAAAATAAACGGTAAGTGATCACCGTCGCACACGGCCCCGAGTAATTTCAGAGGAGCTACAGGAGCATTGCCGTCCTTTAAGGTGGATGGATACCGGGGTCCGGCATTACCGAAAGCGAAACGCAGTGGCCAAAGCCACTATTGAACGCCGGTCTTAAATGCTGGGCGGTAATAATCCGGCCAAGTCTGCCCATGCGTGTTGCCATTACTGGCAACGTCACTCTACCACACACACACTTTAGTCGCCTCTTACGACACCATCAGTACCAGGGTGGTCCTATTCTAAGCCAGAATCACACGGTACGGCGGTTTTTATCACGTTACCAGAACGAAATAGTAAAAAATATTTCATTCGCCAGGAATCAAAAACAGTCGTTGCGCTTACAATCACTTTTATGTGCCACTGCGCCTGAACGGCCTCGTCGATACAGAATTATGAATACTGATTATTATAAATTTAGACACATTTTATTCGGCGCTCTACACTACAAGAGATACTTTTTTTTAGGTCAACCCTTACCTAAAAAAAAGCTACCGACAAAAGTTAAATTTTACATAAACTCCAAGTTAATCAAAAGTGAACGTTTATTAAATTAAAAATGAAGTACGCTTGGTGAAGTTATATCTAAGTGAATATTCTACTATCCATTAGAATTATTAGGGTGCATTTTTATCACCTTGTGCGACAGACTTTGCTATTCGTGTAAAGAGATAAGTCGTTGTAAGGCTTTGCTTTTTTTAGTTTTTCTTGGTCACTTACTTAAATATAAATCTGATAAAATTCGTGAAGTATTTTGATTATATTAATATTATATTTACTAAAGAGATTTCATTCTCTAACCATGTGCAAGCGAAAAAGTGACTTTAAACTGCTGAAATAAAATCGTATAACAATGCCACCGCTTGACATTTATTTATTGTTATAGCTTTTTTGATTTATATGGTGTAAAACTAAATGTTCCTAAAATATATATGTAATTAATTGGAACTCTTATGAAATTTCTCAATTCATATGAATTTTGTATAAATCATGTCGTAATCATCATCTCAAAGGATGTGGGAAAAAACTCAATGATCCTATACTCGTAATCAAGCACATAATCACTTAGTGTTGAAATAATTTTCCTTACTCAAAGGTCACCAATCAATTAAAAATAGGCAACCAATCAGTTTCTTCTATTATTTTATAACCTGCCCTCCCACTTCTGCTTGTTGCTGTCTGCTTAATCTGTACGGCTACTTGTTTAATTAAGGGAAAATTTGTTATTTTGGTATGGCTTTCTAGCTGTTATACTCTAAATAAGTTGTGTAATTTTATTTGCCATTGCCCGCAAAAAAATGTTTATACAAAATCTTAGATTGCTTTACGAGTATTTGGGTAGATTTTCCGGTGGAAATCATGATGCTTTGGGAATTTCAGTATAAAAAGTACACACACATGCCTTAGTCCATAACCTCTTCTTTAACCACTTCATTCTTCCAGTGAGATTTCATAAAATTCAGTTTAGCTGTTTCGCATGTTAAACCGGACGAAGGAAAGATCAATACATAATCTCAAATTTTAAAAGCGTTGGTCAAATCAGTATGGTGTAAATAGCTATTTGTATTTATTATTATCTATTAAATACTTTATCAGGTGGCAACATATATATTATAAGGAGATTTAACATTTTCCGGTACTTCTGTATTATCAGCGAGCTTTTTGTTACCCATTTTTATCGTTAAAACCACTTGTGTGTGCTTAATGTGACATATCGGTATACCTAACCCTTTTTAAATCTTTTATTCCGAAGGATGTCCTGAAGATAAATTGTAATAAAAAGATTTCAATTGCTTATTTTTTTTGTTTTACAACGTAGTATTGATATTTATATAAATATTTTTACAATTTTGTTATCTGTCTAAAAATATCTTGTTATTTATTTCATTTTCGTTCTTTATCAAAATTAATTTATGAAAATATATACACTATCAAAAGACGTTTTATTATTAACTTGATATTGAATTGTGCAACTGTAAAGCTATAAAACATATTGAGTATATTGTAATTTTGACTTTTGTAACTGTAGCGAGATCGTAGTATACCTTATTAAACGAAAATCGACTTGGCGTTGACTTTATTAGAACTCCCTGTGGAAGAATTGATTTATAAGTAGCAGAAGTACATTTATACAGAGTCTTAATTAAATTAATATGTTTGTATAATTTAGTATTGAAATACAAATTATATTACATCATAAATTTGATTATAGGATTAATGACTGTTGGAAAAGACATAAAAATATATTTCTTTAAATAGTAATAACTCACCACTATAAATGACAATGATTTATACAGTACTCCACTCTTTCCATACAAAAATTTACTGGATAACGTCGGAAATAACTTTACATATTTTAAATGAAACACTTTTAAACGGATTAATCGCGTATATTGATTGGTAAGCATTTTTGGAAACCCGACGTTTCGAACACTTTATAGTAGTCCGTGGTCACGAGTAGACTCAAATGGGTTAATATACGCGATTAATCCGTTTAAAAGTGTTTCATTTAAAACGTGTAACAATCGCGAAAATCAAAGACATTATTAACTTTATATGTATAAATAGTAAACACATACTTTCTCGTATGAATTATACATTTAAATTTTTTAATGGCATTAAACTATTTCATTATTTCTATGCACTTTATTTTTATTATTTAAATCATGAATGAATTAAATTATTCTGCACAGGAATTGTCTCACCGAATCAAACATGCAAATAAACCTTTAGCTTAACACAGCGTCCAGTAATATCTGACTAGGTTTGCAATGCTAATAGCCACTTTACTGTACACGGGAATTAAAATTAAACTACAATAGTACAGTACAGTACAATTAAAATATAAAAAAATAAAATGAGTTACATTTGCATTTCCGTTTTATTTTACAAAACAGTTTTTTAACATTTTAATCGTGAACACTAAATTAATGTTAAACGTATAAGTTGAGAGATCTCAATGTTCAACAAAACTACCTTGTATGTATTAGATTTTGGTTTTTTTTTCATGGAAAAGACCGCAAACGAGCGTATCGGTTACGCGATGGTAAGTGATCGCCGCCGCCCACATCCCGTAACTCCGGAGGAGCTACGAGAGCGTTGCCGGCCTTTTACGTGGATGGGCACCGCCTTAACGCCTGTTCTAAATGCCGGGGGTGGTAATAATCCGGTCGAGTCTGCCCATGCGTGCTGCCATTGCTGACAGCGTGACTGCCCACACGTACTTTAGTCGCCTCTTACAACACCATCAGGGTGATCCTATTCTAAGCCACAAACACACGGCACAAGTTAAATTTACTCATGTTTTTAAGCACGAATAAATAAATGTACCGTTAAACGAAGGTATCCTTTTATATCTATAGCTATATCTTTATTGATCAATACACGAATAATTTAAGTTACTTTTAAGTAACACAAAAGAAACTTATCCAATTACTTCCCCAAAATGACGTGATTTGGAATGAATAAACCAATGGATAGCTCAAACTTGACGTCGTTACGTGATCCATCTACGGATTTGTTAATGTTATTGACATTTCTTATTAATTGTAATCTTGTATTACTCAAATTTATAAATGGAAACAAAAGTGTTTATTAACTGTTTAAGTTAATACATATCACTTTTTTATTTATTGCTTTTCTTAAGCCGATATCTTATTTTATTTTTTTGCTTTTAATTAAAAATTTATTTTTAATAGTAACCAATTAATTCATGTAATAAAATGTATACCCTTGTATGAAGAACAACAGGCCATTTTTGGTTTAGCAAATAAATAAGGATTAAGTATATATATATATATATATATATATATATATATATATATATATATATATATATATATATATATATATATATATATATATATATATATATATATAATATATATATTTAGAAACATATTTAAAATGCTAACATGTTACAGTAGTCTTACTTCAGCTTTGCCAGTCGTCACCAGCTGCAATGGAGTGCAGAATGTTTACAGTTAGCTACGAAACATTATTTAACTAGTCAACAAACAACTTCACCTCGGGCGCGGATGGCCGTTAAGGCGGAAATAACCCGGCGACGACTTTACTTATATTTACTCTTTTTGTAAAGCTTAATTCTCGACGCTGCTTATGAATAGCTTTCCTCGGTGAGCCGTTTCGTAATGAATGTTTTTGTGTAGACAATTTACTTTATCTTATCTTAGTTTGCAACTTTCTGCCAACCCATGGGACCGAGGCCGTCAAAGGTGGTTTGTTAGTAAGATATATTACATATTTGATTATAACATTGAATTGTTAAAGAATATACTCTTTGACAAACATATTGAAGATATATTAGTGTACGCCACTCCGCAAATTAGTATCAGCCATATCTTCTGCTATACAAAAATGTAATTCAATAATATCGTTTCCTAGCAAGTAACAAATATAATGAAAACCCTAGACTAACGCCAAACTTATTGCACTGCATACGAAAAACTCTACAGAAAAGCAAGCAAAAAGCAAGATCATAACGTTCTTTTATATACATAAATATAATCGTTTTAACTATTTTTGTAATAATTTATTGAAGACGGCTTAAACTAAAAATAAATGTAATGAACAATATAAAAAAAACGAAAAACCCCTTGAAATTAGATAGATAGTGCATTTGTGTTTATGATATACATACGCGCTAATCATTACATGTTATTATAAGCAAAAATTATATAAAATTTTATACTTTTAAGATTGATATTATAAATAAATCTATTTATATATCTTTTATATTTTAAATGTAATTCTTGTAATAAATACACGTGTTGACTATACGTGTACTGAATATTTAGTTTCATAATATTGAATATTGATTAATTACTTACATAAATATTAAAATTAACATGTTAAATTAAAAGTAAAATGAATTGAAACAAGGCAAGAGCGAGTCCCGAGAGTAAGTCCCGCCACTCAACAAGTAATGCCTCAAATTCGGCGAAAAGTGGGGAATGGAAGTGGATCGGAGTATATTAACACTAGGTTCCCAAGATCCCTCTGCCTACCCTGCCATGTGCAGGATACAGCGTGAAACAGTAGAGTAAAATAAATAGTAATTAATTTAAATCTAATTTCAATATTTTAAACAATAAATAAAACTTAATTTAATGTATGTTCTGTTGTTAGTGGCGCCCTCGCCATCTTCTAATTTGGTAAAAAATATTTATTGTTATTTTGTAAAAAAATAGTTATTTAGAGTTATGTAAAATTCATTTAAAATATTGAACTATTTGTTACTATATAATTTCATTTATGTGCTATAACGGAAGTTGCAGTTGTAAGTTGTAAAATGTATTGTTTTTTTGTAATACAAAAAGCTATGGTGTGAATGTTGTTTATTTTATAGTAACAAAATGAATCTGACAATAATAAAGACAAGAATGGGCATTAGATCAAGAGTTGCTCATTTCAAAAATTTGAGTATTTGAATAAGTTCTACTTGCATTTGAACTAGCAATAGTTTAAGCAGGGTTTGAAGTATTTTTAAATTACTCACACAATATAACATAATAGCGATAAAATATAAAATCGGTTTGCCTTAATCTCAAAGCAAATCAATATATAAAATAATATCTTATATTATGTTGAGGCCTGTCGTGGCGCAGCGGCACAAGTGTGTGACTGTAAACGATAGGTTGTGGGTTCGATCCGCTCTCGAAGAAATGAAATATTTAATATTTTTCAAATTAAATTTTTAATGTTTTTATTTCTTCGCTCTGGTATAAGGCAAAAGGCGGCGTTGAGTTCCGCCACTCAACACGCAATGCCTCAATTTCAGCGGAAAGTGGGGAACGGAAGTGGAACGGAGTGTCTTAATACTAGGTTCCCAAGTTCCTATTCTGCCATGTGCGGGATACAGTGTGAAGTTGGGAGAGAATATTTAAAATAAGTCTCGAAACATTACATTTTTCCTAGGAATGAGAATATTTCATAAATGTATTTGCTTTTACTAAATACGTTATATTTCTTAGCAAGGATTACAGTTGAATGCTCCCTCCCTTTACGCCCGACGAAGCTAGTCGTGTCGTGGTAAAATTGTACTGCTGTTCAATAATAGACACGTGGTATATATTCTGGATATCTTCCGTTCTTACATTTGCAACCAATAAAAATAATGATTTGATTTTTCAAGTGTAATTCTTCATACTAAACGTGTATGTAGGATTACACCCTTAAGCTCTTTATAGACAGCTTGGCTCTTGCTCACTTCACTTTTAATAATAATTTAAAGAACACCAATCTTTTGTATTAATTATATTTACATTTCCGGCAATGCTTTTTCATACTTACTTGATTCCCAGTTCCTGATCAAGGTTAGAATTTGCATTCACGTTTGGTTTGAACGGCATTACAAAAAAGCCTATAATATTCCACGATTCACCATATGAAGTCTTTCTTTATTTATGATAAACTTGCTTTATTATAATATTATATAAATATATATAGGCATTTATGAAAACAAAAATATTATTATAACCGTAAAAAACATAAAAATACTTATTATTTTTATTTTTTCGCTCTGGTAGCGAGGCTAAGCGCGACGTAGAGGTCCATCTCTAGCAAGTTTACTGGCATATACAATACACAATGTTTTGATGCATTAAAGACACCAACAAGAGTCCTATAATCAAATATGATTTTTTTCTACTTGACTTGATTGATATTTAGATACGACACAAAAAATGGACCCAACAAGCCTTTGAAAATCGCTTATGAAAACAGTTTCGTTCTAGCTGATTTCCATTTCTTTCTTGGCTCTATATTATTGGATGATTATTTTAACACGTTGCAATTGTAGCTCCTCTGGTATTACATCAGATATGTATTTGTAAAGTTTATAAGGAAAAATATACAATTGTATTAGTCTCAACTTATGAAAGATTGATATTTTTTAGCAGGGTAGCCCGAGGAAAGAAATTTGAAACGTTATGATCTTGGCGTCGCTCTTTCACCTCGTCCATTGTCATCAAACTTTTTACATATGCCCTTCGGGCGGTCCTTACGCGTTTTACGCGACCTTCCTCCAGTATCGTAGACACTGTATTTTCGTAGGTTAACCGAGATCTCTTCTACCTCTCTTACCATTCACTTTTCTTTCATAAATATTGTTTGCCAATCTTTCATCACTTATTGGCTCTAAGTGCCCAAACCACCTGAGTTTATTTTTCTTCATTGATATTATTTCTATGAATTTTAAAAATGTTAGCACCGTTCAAATTATTAACAATGTTATGATTTTCCTTTACAATATCAATAAACCTGTACATTCAAAACGCTTGGGAAATATTTTTACTTACCTACTGCAAAATTTATGATGTTTCATATCCTAAGAAAAATGTTTATGTTCAAATGCAATAATACTCTCTGACGTCGAACGTCGTTGAAATTATATAAATATAGTAACAAAAATCATTCTTACATGCTATATAACTTATTTTTATGCTCATATCGTGTGAAGTTTATTGGTTTTTTTGTCATGATGCATATGTTTACCTATCTTTAATCATGCCACTAGATTGTCATTTGATTGACAAGTGTCAGTAAAATAAGCATTCTAATTTCCGACCATTCTGGAGATATGATATGTTAAGTGGCCGTAACGATATATAGAGCTTGCGTCATAAACCAAACTAAGGTTTTTCTAATATAGCTATATATAATATACTTTATCTGAAGGTGTATACTTTATCTGAAGGTATTACATACTAGATGGAGGAAACCAGCATCAAACTAAATCAAACAAGATAACTGGGTAAAAAAATACTTTTCTGTGGTGTAATCTGCGGCATATATCTTGTCAGACGATATTTCTTAATTAAAAAACGGACCCAAAGTCAATGTTAAAGTTTAATAAAGTTGATTTAAATAGTTTTTCATTTTATTTTTAAATGTAGTCAGCTTCTCAGGGGGCTTCATTTAGTATTACAAAAAATCACGTTGGTCAACTTTTAGCTAAATACTAACATATTCTTAAGTAAACTTCTCTTTTTATAATAAATTTAATAAAGTGTTTCCTTGAGTAATTTCGATAAAGTTAAGAACAATATATTTCTTTAAATATAAAAGAGAAGCCTATATTTTATTTTTAATTAGAGAAAAATGTTATAGAAATTCAAGAACAAAGTCAAATAGGTATAAAATGAAATTAATTGCTGTGTATTGCTCCTTTTATTGTTAGGAAAAACATATCTTAACAGACAAAATATTCATATATATTAATATTTAATGTGTCGTCCTTATATAAATGTTAAAGTGTATCAAAAGTAAACAAATATAAATTTGCGGCCGTAAGTTTTTTTTAATCTGATGTACATTTATCATTCTAAATTGTAGATTTTCATTCCATTATTTTCAGATAGCCTACTCCTATTGTAGCCGTCCCATACTATATAGAGCATAGCAATTCCCTCCAGTGCATAAAAATATTGTTAAATTAGTTAGCGCCATAGTAAAGTAGATCTCAATATGTTTGAGAACTTACGGAATAAGATGAAAAGTATAATTTTAAAATAATTAAAAAACAAATTCGTCAGTTAGACTGCTACTTCAATAATTAAAAAAAATATATATACTTTTAAGTTTCAATCGTCATAAGTCACATTTTGGTAAAATAATATAGCACCAAACATCAATTAAAACTTGGCTATGCCCATATCCAAAGTTTTATGAAAATATTAAAAGAAATTTGGCCAAGCTCGTCATACCCGTATCACAAACTTTTAATAAGAAACAAATAATAAAAAGTATAAGCATTTTTTTTTAAATATTCTTAGGTTATAAATATTATGAGGTATCACAATAATAAAAACATACTTTTTATTTATTTAATGGTATTGACAGAGAAATTGGGAAAATTAAATTGTAAAATTGACATTGTAAATGTCTGAGTGCTGGAAAAACGGAGAATTATCTTCGGAGGCAGAAAGAGTCTAACTTGGCCGGTGAAATATGTCATCCTTTACATTAAGAAAAGATCAGATAACTTTTCTCTTTTACATAAACTAGTTAAATATAAAAGAACCCCAAGTCAAAAATATTTTACAGAAGAGCCGTTTGAAAATAGTTTATTGTTATTTACTTGTATATTGTATTTTGCACATATAAGTGTTATATACCGTTAGTTGCGTATTTAAAGACATATATAACGTTTGTCTAAGTGATATCATAAAAGAAATATGTGCGTAAAAGGCCCTTTTGTGTATAAAAAAATATTAATTTCTATTGGGTAAATTTATATAAATAGAAATAGAAATAGAAATAGAAATAGAAATAGAAATAGAAATAGAAATAGAAATAGAAATAGAAATAGAAATAGAAATAGAAATAGAAATAGAAATAGAAATAGAAATAGAAATAGAAATAGAAATAGAAATAGAAATAGAAATAGAAATAGAAATAGAAATAGAAATAGAAATAGAAATAGAAATAGAAATAGAAATAGAAATAGAAATAGAAATAGAAATAGAAATAGAAATAGAAATAGAAATAGAAATAGAAATAGAAATAGAAATAGAAATAGAAATAGAAATAGAAATAGAAATAGAAATAGAAATAGAAATAGAAATAGAAATAGAAATAGAAATAGAAATAGAAATAGAAATAGAAATAGAAATAGAAATAGAAATAGAAATAGAAATAGAAATAGAAATAGAAATAGAAATAGAAATAGAAATAGAAATAGAAATAGAAATAGAAATAGAAATAGAAATAGAAATAGAAATAGAAATAGAAATAGAAATAGAAATAGAAATAGAAATAGAAATAGAAATAGAAATAGAAATAGAAATAGAAATAGAAATAGAAATAGAAATAGAAATAGAAATAGAAATAGAAATAGAAATAGAAATAGAAATAGAAATAGAAATAGAAATAGAAATAGAAATAGAAATAGAAATAGAAATAGAAATAGAAATAGAAATAGAAATAGCAATAGAAATCAAAGAAATAACTTTAATATTATTAGGAATAATATATAATTTAACTGTAATAAATGAGTCTGTATCTCCAGTTTTAAAGACTGTTGTAAAACCATTAATAATAGGTATCATATTTTTATTTAAAAGTTAAGATTACATTGTTTCTTCGTCTGGGAAATAAGTAGTTTGGTACAATATTTATGAAGGAATTCTTCCCTTGTTGTCCTTTTTTCTGTGTATTCTGTAAATCCCCAGTAAGAAGTCTTATACAAAAATAAATTATTCATTTCTTTGTCAATTTTAATCACTTTCATGTTAATCCATTTCATCTTTTCTCTGATTTTATTTTTTGTATAATCACCTACGGCTAACAAATGAAACAAAATCTTTCAGTTCTTTAACTGAGTATGACCTGACTTTTCTTTTGGCAGTTTTAATATAATAAAATAGAAAAATATTTTTAAAATTTTGAAATCTTTCTAAGATTTAAAAGCTGTAGAAATATTTTTCTGTATCGTTGAATGAACTGCATCACCTTAATTTTAAGTGTGACTCACGATCAAGAATTTTTGAGAAATACATTTGCTAACATTCCGAAATTGGTCGCAAATAAGTGGCTGCATTGAATGCAGAAGAAACATCGATTTATCGGTATAGAAATATTGTCACAGGAACCATTTGCAAGCTGATTTACCAGCACAGCTAATGCTGTGCTGGTAAATCAGTTTGGGATAGCATTGAATTCTCTATTCTGATTGGTTTTCTATCTATCTACAATATGCCAAGTATTATTTTTATTTATTCTACTGCTCACTGTATATAATAAAAATAGAAATATGTTAAAATTTTGAACACTATTATTTGAGTTCATATATTTATTTACTTTTTCTGGTCGGCATTGCATAATTTATTAATGCAATAGGTGATTATAGTATATTGGTTTGAAATATTTTCGAAAGTTTACTATGTTTGCTATATTTTAATTCATAAGCCTAATTATCATAAATATGACTTTCAAAATTGTGTACTTTATGGACGTTACATGTTATAATTTACAGTTCAAAAACCAATACGTGTCAACTTAGTAAATGAAATAATAAAAAAAATACCGAAATATTATATATAAAAAGGTCGTATTACAAAGAAAGCGGTAATTATTAAGAAACACAAATTAAACTAAAACCAATGCTATATGCAAAACAGCCAGTTTTTTAAATGTATACCTTTTATTTTTAAATATCCGTTATATGTACCTAAAACTTTAATTCAAATGTGCCAGAATTCAAATACGGCACTTTAGATTATAAAAAATAAGTCATACTCACATGAATCTTATATGCAAAGCAGACGTATTTTACAAAATTACCCTTTTAATTATTACTTCACTTTTTATTATCGGACGTTTTTTAAAATATATCCTTTTAGTAAAAAACTAACGTGCGATTACCGCAATCAAGAAAATGTAAACAAGAAAATGCAAAAAGGGTACTATCATTATTTTAGTATTTACAAGTCGTAATTTTACGAGTATCTTTTAAAATATAAAATTTGTATCTATTAAAGTAGGGAAGGGGAGTAGAACGGAGTGTCTTAATACTAGGTTCCCAAGTTTCTTCTGCCTACCCTGCCATGTGCGGGACACAGCGTAAAGCCGAGTTGAGTATAAAGAAGTCGATTTTTTTTAAAAAAAGATTAATTTTCATTTCTTTGATTTGTAGCCCTTTTGTATTTTGAAGGAGCAATTACGTGTATTCTACTTTCAATTCTAAATTAGGAATAGAGCTAACCTTGAAAAAAAAATAAACGATTAGGGAACAAGTAGGCAGGTATATCCAGTAGTTATAGTTTATAATTGCACCAGGCAGAACAAAACAAGTTAACATTTTTTCACATAGTAGTCATTGTGCGCTTAAAAGGTTTCGAGGGATGGAAGAAAATATGAAAGGATTATTACATGTGATGGATGGCGAAGATCTGAATGTTATTTGTGTGACTGACACCAAGCGATAAAGCAATGACACGACTGATTTACCGGGCAACCGGGTCGCTTTCTGGGTGCGCTTTAAGCTAGGTTTTCTTATTAACGGTGGAAACGCCGGTATTCTAAGTTCCATTATGCGAACTCGAGGAATTTCAAGAGAGTGTTAGAGGGAACTAAAAACTAAGTTTGATTAGTTTAGGTAATTTATGCTAAAATATTAGTAAGAAGAAAGCTAGATGGATCCGAGAGACTGTTGTGGGAGGCCCAGGGAGGCTTTAGACTTGGAAGAGGGAGTATGGATCAGATCTTTTCTCTGCGCATAATCAAGGATTTTTTTGGCAGTAAACCAAAAAGTTTTCGTTGCTTTTGTGGAATTAGAAAAGCATTTGACAGATTTGTCAGAAAGAGATTATGGGAGATACTGCCCCGGTTCAATATGTGGGCAAGATTCCACTTACAGGCTGTAAAATCTCTTACAGAGATCAATCAGCCTGCGTGTAATTAGGAGCTGGCATGGCGCCTTGGTTTCATGAAGTCATCTAATCGAGTGTTAAACAAGGTTGCGCCATGTCAGCTTGATTGTTCAAATTGTATTTGGACAGCTGTCTTCATGGAGTGAGACAAAATGACATAGAGTAAAAGTAGGTTATTCGAATATAAATTGTCTGCTATACGCAGATGATGCAGTGCTAATTGCATCATCAAAAAGCGAGTTACAGGGATTGGTTACCACTCTGAAAGATGGATGTGCGAATAATGGTCTAAGCTTCAATGCGAATAAGACGAAAGTTCTGATATTTAAAAGAAATTAAGAAAGGACAGAATACAAGATGTAAATTATAAGATATTAGAACAAGTGAATGAGTTAGTATATCTGGGAAGTATGTTTAGCAGAGACGAAAGATACAAAATGGATGTGGAAAGGCGTATTGTTGTCGGTAACCGAGTTAACGGTGCCTTAGCTGCATAGTTGAGACAGCTAAACATCAGTTTAGCTGCGCTTTTGGCCGTATACAATGTAATATTGGAACCGACGCTGCTATACGCCAGCGAAACGTAAGTGTTACAGAAGAAGAATGTAAGAAAGCTGAATACTGTAGAGATGCAATATCTTCCTAAGATATGTGGAGTTAGTCTAGCTGATCGCATACCTAATGAAGAGATACACAGTATGGTAGGTACTAGCGTGGATGTCACAGTGTGAATGAAGAAGAACGTGGTCAGGTGGTTTGGGCACGTCGTGTGAATGAGTGAAGAAAGAATGGTAAAAAAGATTTATGAAGAAAAAGTGAGTGGTAAGAGGGACGGGAAGATCTTCGTGAGGAAAAAAGTAGCAAAACAGGTTTATGAAGGAGGGGGACACCTCGGTTGACCAAGGAAGGACTATTACTATTAAAATAAACATATATATATATATATATATATATATATATATATATATATATATATATATATATATATATATATATATATATATATATATATATATACATATATATATACATATATATATTAGAGATATCATTTGAAAACATTTTGAACATATTTTAGGTTGTTAAAAAATTATATATTGTAACTTTTATACTACTATTTTTTCTTGTAATTAATGTATTAAATTTTGACATAGCTTCACGCTGTGGCCAACATTTAATAGAGAACTTAGGAACATAGTGTAAAGACACTATGTTTTGTTCTCCATTTTCTGCCGAAGTTGAGGCATTGCATGTTGAGTAGTGGATGCCTCGCTTTGCCCAGAGCGAGAAGAAAATAAATTATTCACTATTTATTTCGTCGCATGGAGATCGAACCTACAATCTATCGTGTTTACAGTCGAATGCATATGTCCCTGCGATACGAAGGTGTCAAGCTATTTTTTGTTTTATAACTATGATTATTTCCTTAAAGAGTGTACTAACGTACTAAATTAATCGTGTGTATGAAGTAGGTATTTCATATCCTACTTTTGAGCCCTTTCCAGGTGGGATATAAGGTAAGATAAACTTTATTTACTAAAAAGTTTATCCTACCTTACTTGATGCACAAATTGTTAATTCTTGAATCGTTAAATGTTAATTTCTAGTTTGTATGAAATGTGTTGCTATGCATTACCAAAAAAATATATGATCAGACGGCTCTATTGGTCAAAGCGGCCCTTGAACTTCTCTCAATGATAAACTTTGTAAACTTTGAAATAGAAACGTTAGAAACATTAGATTAATATTAATATAAATTTATATAAAGTAATATATAGAAAACATTTTTTCCACAGTATACAAAATGGTTAGCGCAAAAATTCTTATTTTTATTTTATGTTTTAATACTTTTTCACAGCATGTATTACTACAGTATAAACGTAATTTACCTTATACTCGTACATGAAGGCGGATACCTGGCTGGTTTGGCTGAGAGCCAGCCTCTGTTCGTGTAATTCCAACCACTAAGAGTTGCTTGGAAGTTATAAGTTATAGGCACTTTCAACAGACAGATTTCGTGATTTATGAATTTAAAGGAAATGTAAATATAAATCGTGGTATTTATTGTCGCTTCACTTCTTTGTTTTAAAATTTTACATTTTACAAAATGCTTTATAACATATTGACTACTACACGAATAATCTTAAATATACGAATATGTGAACGACAATGAATGTCTTTTTTGTACCATAAACTAAAATTAGCCTAGTTTATTTTGGTAAACACAATGAGACATGTCTTATAAAAAGTAAAATGATAGACAACATTTTAATATATTATAAACAAAATATTTTCTATGAATATGAAGCTGATATAGATGTAATGTTCGTTTTATAATCATTAAAAAGTTTATTTTATAATAATTAAATTGCCCGTCGTTAACATACGCGTACAACTACGAGTATTAGCGCGATAGGTTGACGGTTAAAGTCCCAAATGAAGCATTTGTATTGTCACTTCTTCGCTCTGTTAGCGAAGCGGATCGTGGCTTTGAGTTTAGCCTAACTACTATAAGGCAATTTGTAGGCATAAGCTACAAATTGCCTTATTTATAAGACTTACTTTTAATGAAATGATCTTTCTCTTAAATAAAATGAGGTAAATAAGTTTTCAAATTCAATATTTAATATTTTCATTTTCTTCGCTCTGGTAACAAGACAAAGCGCGGCATCGAGTTGCCTCTGCCTACTATACCATGAGAGGGATACAGCGTGAAGCTGAAATTAATTTCAAAATAAATCCTGATCTTGCGCTAGTTTAGCGAACGTCGTCGTGACGCCAATCTTCTCGTAATTACTTTACGAGACTAAACTTATCGCCAATAAACAACTACTTAGATTGTACAGAATGTCGATTTGTTGAAAACATTGTTTTAACTCGATCACGCGTTTGCGTTTCATTTTACTAATTTAGTAAACTTAATTACAAAATAACAGTCGAAATATATTGAATATATTTCGACCGACCAATACATAAAAAAAATGAACTTATCTGACCTTCTATAGTTTAGTATTATACATATATATATATATATATATATATATATATATATATATATATATATATATATATATATATGTATATATATATATATATATATATATATATATATATATATATATATATATATATATATATATATATATATATATATATACTGCCTACTATACCATGTGAGGGATACAGCGTGAAGCTGAAATTAGTTTCAAATGAAATCCTGATCTTGAGCTACTTTAGCGAACGTCGCCATGACACCAATCTTCTTGTAATTACTTTACGAGACTAAACTTATCGCCAAAAAACAACTACTTAGATTGTACAGAATGTCGATTTGTTGAAAACATTGTTTGAACTCGATCACGCGTTTGCGTTTCATTTTACTAATTTAGTAAACTTAATTACAAAATAACGGTCGAAATATATTGAATATAGGTACCAATACATAAAAAAAATGAACTTATCTGACCTTATATAGTTTAGAGTTGTTTTCATTTAACAAAACACAAAAAATACACCTATATATTTTTTTATATATAATTGTATGTATTTAATTTGGCTACATTTTCGAAAATTCGATTGATACCTTTTTATCATTTTCAGCCTCGCACGTAGCGCTCTGACAGTTATTGTTTCATTTTCTATTGAATGGTTCATGTCACTACGAATAGTCATTGGACTGTTCACTGGAAACTCGCGTTATTGTCCATTTCACGTAACCTTTTCAGAAAAGTCAACCAACAATAAAATATATTTAATGATGAATTATAGCCAATATGGAAGAAATTTACATTCACAATCATAATATGTTATATGCCATTAAATAAAGCTATTTCATCACCACCTATTAAATTGAATTATAGTATGTATTGTTGAGTCGTTGGGATAATTATTATATAAATGTCTCGCTTGCCTCGCTTCCCTGTGAAAAGGGAGGGGAATAATCATTCACTCCCAGGGAGTGAAAATATGAATTATCACATTTCTTAAACGGGAATAGAACCCACAACCTATCATGTATACAGCTGCACGCGTACACGCCCTGCGCCGCGACAAGCCAATTTTGCGTGTGATTGATCAAACAGATGTTTAATTGAAAATGCAGCTAAAATTATTAATATACATATATAGATATAGTTTACTTATACAATCCATAGTAATAACTATCAAATGCGCAGCTAGAGGATAATTTTAATGACTGAATAGATTGCCAGCTACGAAGCGTTGAGAGCGAAGCCATTAGTGAGCTTATGATCTTTAAGTACGGTACAAAGTAGTTTTGTTGTTATGTGTAGATATGAGTATAGTAATATTTATTTATTTATAACAATTAACAAAATAGTACAATAACAATTTATACGATATTAACCGCATTAGAGCAACACTATGTCGCGGCTATTTAAGACCATCTACCATGCATTTCTAATAATACTAAATGTTTATTATTGAACTTATATTAATTAAACAAGGCTTCGATTGAAAGATCTTTATTCTCATTTTGACAAAACATTTACATGAGAAATAAATAAATAGAAACATTATACCATAGTAATAGGTTATATATAGTCAACAAAGACTACACAAATTAAATATAAAATTACAAAAATAAAATATGAAAAAATAAAATGATCATTCAAAGGATCCAAGCACAATCCATTCCTAACCATATCTCACCTCTTAAGAAGAGAATAATAGTTAACTATGAAGGTTCAAAGCTTGGCTTTAAATTCACTGAATGATCTACTTTTTCTAATTGTGGTAACGCATTAAGTATATATCATCACTCCTTGAATAGTTATTAGTTTATTTCCATATTTTGTTCGTGTCTTCTGTAGTTTTAGGTTATCTGGCAAATTGCCGTGTTTAGCAGCGGAACTCTAAGTAAAAAGTTTCAATCTTTACCAGAGCGAGGAAATTAAAATATAAAAATGTTTAATTTGAGAATCGAACCCACAATCTGTCGCGCTTATAGTTTACACGTGTGTCAACGACGGGCAATTTACAAATTTTTAATGATTATAAAACAAACACTCTGTCAGTATTCGCTATGTGAGCTCCATAGTCATATATGTAGCTCAGAAACAGTAGTTTTCCTTTCAGATATTACAATATTATCTATCAATTTATTTCTTATAAAAATATTATTGTGTTTAACCAAAATGAACCAGACTGATTCTAGTTTTTGGTACAAAAACCATTGATTGTCGATTAAATATTCGTATATTTAAGATATTGTTATGACAATACATTAAATATTCAGGCGGAGCAAACAAATTACTTATTAAGCATTTTGTAAAATGTAAAATTTTAAAACAAAGAAGTGAAGCGACAATAAATAGCACGATTTATATTTACATTTCCTTTAAACTCATAAATCACGAAATCTGTCTGTTGAAAGTGCCTATAACTTATAACTTCCAAGCAACTCTTAGTGGTCGGAATTACACGAACAGAGGCTGGCTCTCAGCCAAACCAGCCAGGTATCCGCCTTCATGTACGAATATAAGGTAAATTACGTTTATACTGTAGTAATATATGGCGTGAAAAAGTATTAAAACATAAAATAAAAATAAGAATTTTTGCGCTAACCATTTTGTATACTGTGTAGTTATTTGATTGTGTATAATAATAATGTAATTAAAATAATCTACCGTAAGCCGTTTCGAATTCTTAATTAAACTTTCTTAATTTTAAGAAAGTTTATCATTGAGAGAACTTGAAGGGCCGCTTTGACCAATCGAGCCGTTTACTATCATGTTTATCAAGTACCTACACTCACCACTGGTAGATTACGAAGGTTAGGTTTTTAAGAAAATGATTATATTTATGAAACAAAGAAATAAAATTGACGCCTGTATATCACAGGTGCACAAGTATTCGACAGTCAGCGCTATCGGTTGTAAGTTTGATCCCCTTGCAATTTAAATTTAAAAAGCGTATAATATATATTTTTAAATTAAGTTTAGTATTTTCTATCCTAAGTGTGGAATAACACTTTAAAATATATTGAAAATATTAAATAAATAGAATTCTTTCTTGCCAAAAGATAATTCTTACGAGTTGTCTTTGGGTAGCGGAAATTTGTAAAAATCTCCCTACAGAGATGCTAACAACGTAAATAAGTTATAACAAGCGTATAAGAATTTCGACGGAGCTTGGTGGGAACGGATGGCTTAGTTGGTCAGAGCGCTTGAACGGTTTTCAAGAGGCGCGGATTCACATCCCATTTCGTTCAAAATTTTTATACGCTTTTTAAATTTCAGTTTACTATTTTCTGTCCTAAATGTGGAATAACACTTTAAAAAACAGTAAAAATTAATATTGTTTGTCACAAACTATTACATTTATTATTATGGCAAAGATTAATAATGTTAATTAAAAAGTGTCGATATTCGGCTCATAACTATTCTGTCAGTTACACCACCGTGGTACAACGATCCTTTAGACTTAGAGTATTGTTTATTTTCCTACCTTGTAGAAAGCAGAATATGTGTGAAGTTAAAGAAATCGATAGATTATGGTTTATAATAAACGTCGCTTAAGCTGTTACAGGTAAAGGAATCTGAAGGTTCTTGAAGAAAAATATGCCTGTAATGCTTATGAAAAGCGCACAATGGAATATTCATGTACTATGTAAAAATGTTTACTTGCTTTTTGCTGCCTCATGCAACTATAAATTACAAGTTTGAATTGACTGTACTAGACTGCCTGCTGGCTCCGAAATCGTTTCATTTGAATTTTTTTTCTAACTTATAGTTTGCCCTATACCTAATATAGGATTGAAAGTGGAATGTGCAATATATACATAATGATGTGAAAGAGAAAAATAACCTGATCTTTTGTTAATGTAACGATAACATGTTCTATTAGTCAAGTTAGACTATTTAAACCTACGAAAATTATTCCTAGTGTTTCCAGTGATCCTACATTTAGAATGTCGGTGTTACAATTTTATGTTTCCAATCTCTCTGTCAATACCAATAAATAAAATAGAAGTATGTATTTATTACCTTAAAGAATATTTCTAAAAAAATGCTTATACTTTTTATTACTTTGTTTCTTATTAAACAAATATGATATGAGTATGACGAGCTTGGCCAAATTTCTTTAAATATTTTCATAACACTTTCTATATAAGTATAGCTACGAGTAAGTTTTAATTAGTGTATGGTGCTATTTTATTTGTTTGGAAGTCAAAAGATGCCACATTTTTTTCGATTCAATTAAATTAGTAGTATAAATGACATTTTTTTCGATTCGATTAAATTAGTACTATAAATGATGAGTCGGTTTTTAATAACATTAAAATTATGGTTTACACACACTTATACTTTAATGTATTAAGATGTAACTAATTTGACAATATCTACATATATGCATATGCTCTATGTAGTATGGTATTGTATAATTGGGTTTCGTATCTGAAAATAATGGAACTGAACGTCTATTACTTTGTAGTGATAAATGTACATCAGAATAAAAAAACGAAAAAGTTAAGCATTAACTGCGCAAAGTTATACTTGGTTACTCTTAACCGTATAAACCGAAAGGGGAAGCCGATTTGCACTTGAACAGTTTTTTTTCGTGATAAACTAACAGTTTTTTGTATTTTAGGGAAGAAAAAATTTCTTTTAAGGTGGTTTATTACAATTATCTAACTTGATATTTATAGCGATTAGATTCATATAAATATTTTCTATACGATTTAAATATATTTCATCCAAAACGGATCCCCGGGGGTAACCGAAGCTTTTATATGAGAAGATGGATTATGACTTTGTAGGGACACCAAATAACAATAACATTTTAAATTTATCCGGTAATAAATAATTATTTATAAAGGCCTTAGCCTGTTTTCCCTCGAGTAAGCACAAAATTTCCTTAAAATTCATTCTGAAAGCTGCATTCCGTTGCAATGTGATATTTGCATTTATGTTATGCCTGCTAAGATATTTTTTTCTTACACTAAAAGAAGGAATATACAGCAAATCATTTAATTTTATACCTTCTATAACATTTTTCACTTCCCTTTCATATATAAAGATTATATGATATTTCTTCTTTAAATAACTCGATGAACATTATTGAAGGGAAAACTTTTTTAATTTATTATAAAGAGTAAAGAGAGACTTTATTTTTAAATATATTCAGGCTCTCCAACACCAGGTGGATAGGCTCAATACATTTAAAAATAAAATGTAAAAAATCTTTTAAATCAACTTTATTAAATTTTGAAATGATATGACTTTGGGTCCGTTCTTTAATTACGAAATGTCGTCTGACGAAATATGCGGCAGTTTATTTTTCTGAGTTAAAAGCAATTTTTTTACCCAATTATCTTGTTAGATAGAAGGTTGGTGCTGGTTTACCATCTAGTATGTAATATCTTCAGATATTATGCCAATTATTATAAAATGATGTAAATCTTTAGTTAAAAAAAAAGACATGCCCGCTGAGGTTCTCTCGCCAGTTTTTCTCAGGTCGGAGGCAGTAATTTTAGTGAACTAGTGGTAAATTATTTGACGTTCAAAAAACGAAGCTTGCAACTTCTTATTATGAATATAACTTCTTATTATAAAATATTTAAATTTGAATATACAGGAATGCAACATATTATATCTCCAGAATGATCGGAAAGTGGAATGCTTATTTTGCTGACACTTGTACAACCTAGTGGCATGATTAAAGACAGGTAAGCATATGCAAGATGACGAAAAAGCCAACACACTTTACAAGATATGAGCATAAAAATAAGTTATACAGTATAAAAGAATAATTTTTGTTACAACTTTCATATCATTTCAACGACGAACGACGTCAGAGAGTATTACGGTATTTGGACACAAACATTTTTCTTAGGATATGAAACATCATTAATTTTGCAGTAAAAATATTTCCCCAGCTTTTTTCTATCGTAAATGAGAATTACAATATTGTTTGTATTTGAGCGGTGCTAACATTTTTAAAATTCATATAAATAATTATATATTTTATTACTCTTCAAGTTCATCCTGGCAATAGCTAGCGAGTATAATGAAGAAGAACGTGCTCAGGTGGATTAGGCACTTTGAGCGAAGAAGTAATAAAAGAATGGCAAACAATATCTATGGAGGAAAAGTGAGTGGTAAGAGGTAGGAGAGGCATCATTTGACCTTCGAAAATACAATATCTACGATATTAGAGTAAGGCCCGGAGGGCATATATAAAAAGTTTGATAACTGTGGACGAGGCAAAATAGTTATGCCAAAAACGTAGAGTTTGGCACTTCGTTCTAGCTACCCCGCTAGGCACACAGTGTGAAACTAAAGCAAATATTTTTGATAATCTTTCATATGATGAGAAAAATATGTATCTAATTTGTTATAAATATAACAAAATAATATATTTAACATTTTTAATGGAATAGATAAAACAACCAAGTATGCAGGTTATCCGATGGTAAGTGATCTCCGCCGCCCACGGCTGCATGTAGCACCAGAGGAGCTACAACTGCAACATGTTGAAATAATCATCAAATACAGAGCCAAGAAAAAAATTGTTACCGATTAAGACGTTATTATAAGCGATTTTCAAAGATTTGATAGAAAGTGGATTTTAGATCTGAACTTGTTGGATTTATTTTTTGTGTATGTGTATTTTTCGTTTCTAGTAAATGCGGACAGGAAAAGAAAAAAAAAACATAATAAATTTATTAATAAAGTTTATTAATTCTATATCTAATAAATGCTGACAAGAAAAAAACAATATTGTAATTGTATAGCTAAGAATACGATCACATTGGTATTGAATTTTTTCTTGTTGACATCTATAATGTATCAAGACATTGCGTGTTTTATATGCGAATTAGCATGCCAGTGGTGGAACTCTAGGTCACGCTCTACTTCGTTACCAGAGTTTATTACGATTTTGATAATATTTATTTATTTCCATAAATATTCATAAATATTACGCCGTTGAGTGTCTTAACACTAGGTTTACAAGTTCCCTCTGTCTATCCTACCACGTGCGAGATACAGCGTGAAGCTGAATGAATGAGTGAGTGATATTATTATAAAGCAAGTTTATCGTACATACAGAATGACTTGATAAAGTTGATCGTGCAATATTATGATAGTTTTTTTATCTTCCCATTCAAACCAAACGTGAATGTAAATTTTACCCTTGATCAGCAAATGGGAATCAAGTACAGTTAAGAAATATGAAGAAGCAGTGGCAGAAGTGCAAATATTATTTATATAAAAAAATGGATTTTTATATTCTTCAAATCATTATTACAGGAGAAGCGAGCAAGAACTAAGTAAGTAAAGAGCTTAAGGGCGTACTTACTAGAAACATAAGTATAAAGAATTTATTTGTATAACAAGTGAAATCAATCAAGCAATTTTTTTGCTTGAAATGTAAGAACGGAAAATATCCAGATTGTATACCACGTGTCTATTATTGAATATCACTACGATTTTACCACGACGCGGCTAGCCCGTCGGGTGTAAAGGGAGCATTCAAGTGTAATCCCTGCTAAGATATATTACATCTTTTTAAAAGCTGCTTAGCTATTCTTATTTCTACAAAAAAAGGTAACTTGGGAACCTAGTGTTAAGACAATAGGTTCCCAAACTCTCTCCTTTTCCCACTTTCTGCCGAAATTGAGGCATTGTGTGTTGAGTAGCGGAGCTCAATGCCGCGCTTTGCCTTGTTCCAGAGGGAAGAAATGAAAACATTAAATATTTAAATTAAAAATATTAAATATTTCTATTCCTCGAGTGGGGATCGAACCCACAACCGGTCGTTAACATTCACACGCTTGTACTGTTGCGCCACGACAGGCCTCATAAGTGAAAATGTAGTAAAGGTTATTAAAATTCATTAATTTTTGAAATGATTTACTCTTAATGTACCGCCCATGTTTATTATGTTTGTTATTGTCAGATTAATTTTGCTACAATAATACAATGTTAACGCCATATAATATCTTTACGATAGGTAGAAGGAATTGTTCAATTGAATGTTTGATGGAAACTTATAAAAATAATTAAAATTCTGTCCGACCAGAGCAGCTTAAAGTCTTTCATCTCTGTATTCAAATAACCTGAGATTGACTTTTCCGAATGTTAAATTTAACGAAAATTGTTATTTTCAAATTAAAGTTAAATTAATACTTTGTACAATTACTTTTATTTAGAAGAATAATTTATCAGAAATAACCACATAATATTTACAAATACAATAGAGATTCTTACGTATAATAGCAACAAATAACATACATGTTTGTGAAATATGTTTGTATATTTAACTTGGTAGGCCTAATGTTAGTTGTTAACGAGCGGTTTGTGGGGCTTAGACTAAGCATCATCCTCTTAACTTTAACGCTAACACCAGGCAACTGAAGCAGAGATAATGGAAGAAACTTTGTCACTTTTATCAGCGATATTCGGAGGGCGAAAAATTTGCATTTTCCGTTTCAAGTATTTTCCAGTTTACCCTCTTGTTTCTGATATTTGAAAAATATCAGAATTAGATCTTTTCTCTTCAAATATAATGAATGTGAAATACTTTATATGTATGTATATATAAATAAATATATAAATGTGTCCGTTGTAGTAAAATATTTTAAGATACGCAATCCGTGTAGACGTTAATTTACGTTTAATTAGATAAAGACTTAATTTAACTTATTATTGATTAATGAATTTACTAAATGAAGTTAAAGAAAAATAAATTTGGTAACAACGCTAAAATATTTTTTATCTTTACGCTGTATCCCACACATAGTAGGGTAGATAGAGGCAGAGGAGGATCTGGTAAGTGTTATGACGCTCCGTTCCTAATAAGACACTTGTACATTTTTCAAAGCGGAAGCGGAAATGATGACAGTGATATAAATAAAAGTTATCAACTTGGCTATTCATCTTATTTAAATAAACATAATATTTTCCGCGGGAGGTAAATACGTACGAGAGGCAGTTTATCGGTACGGTTCAGTCGGAAGCAATTACACGAAGATTGGTGTCGGAGGTGCGGTAGAATTAAATGGGGAAATAAAAGGGACAATAGACATTTTGTGAAACACAAACAGCAGTAGTAAGCCTGCAAAGCCAACAATTCCGGCTGTATTCTGGCTTAAAGTAAGGCTTTTCGGAAATGGACGTTGCGAATATTTAGATGCATTCTAGTAATCTGAAAGTTTTCTTTATTTTTTTATTCTTATGTTTACCTAAATATCTATTAAAAAACGTATAAAAAATTGAACGTAGCAACGTTGGAATCCACGCCTCTTGAAAACCGTCCAAGGTTTAGAACGAAATACTCTTGGACGGTTTCTAAGAGGCGTGGGTTCAAATCCTTTTCTACGTTGAATTTTTTATAATTTTTCTTAAAGCTTAAAATAAAGCTTTTGGTTTCTAAGTCTGGATAATACTGTCAACAGTTTAAAAATAAGTACTATGTAACTATGTACTATATGATTTAGTTTATTATAATATTGTTTCCTTACATTAGCGTGATAGTTTATTATTCTGAAAGGGGCGGATTAATTTAAATAAATTAAGGCGACGTTGAGACCCCCCAGGAAAATGGAAAATGTTATTTCGGAACACCAGTTTTTCTGTGCATGCCTTGGAACGTTCAGAATATGCGTAAAGCTAAAAAAATAACGTGTTTTTATTAAAAAATGTATAAAGCTTCTAATGAAGCACATTAACTATTTTAATAGCGTATAACTAAAGTATTATAGGGTAAGACCCGGGTTTATGCCTCAGTTTTGAATAGACGAGTGAAATTATCTAATAAAAAATATAACAAATATTGCCAATAAGAGTATATTGGTCAGTAATTTAAATTGAATATTTTATGGTTGCCTGTAACCACCACCTTCAATATTTTATGGTACTGTTTTTTGCTTAATTATTGTTTATATTCAAATTCAAATCAGTATTTGACTTTTTCATTATGATGATTATTATATATAAGTTTGAATACAGTGGATATAATATCCGTCTATTATATATAATATTTACCAATTCTATTTTTATAAAGCCTTTGTTAAGGCTTGTTGAAGCGCAGGGGCATAAGCGTATGACTAAAAACATAATAAACATAGATTACGGGTTTGATCGTCACTTGAGAAAATTAATTTATTATTTTCATCCTTTCGCTCTGATATCAACCGGCATGTCTTTGGTTCCTTACATACAGCGTGAAGCTGAAAAAAAAGAAAAATAAATCAATAATACATAGCCGCCATCGCAACGGAGAGATAAACGCCTCGACAACGTTATATGACATTTACACGTACACATCGCGGCGACGAAACACATTTTTATTATTATTTTTATATTTTGCGTTCTTTTGAGTGCATTGTATTAAATGTAAATCATATTGTATTCTATGCAAGATGTTTTGAATAAAAATGTATAAAAAGACAAAACCTCTTAAACCTTGAAGTTAAGCGTATAAAACTTGATAACATTGTATAAAGTTTATCAGTTCTATATAAATAAATAAGTGAAATTGATAACAATTTGCTTTTATTAAAAAAAATCATTAAGATATCTTTCTCTGCTTAAGGCAAATATTCCTAGGCGATTTTTTGACGTAAGGTAAGTTTCCGCCTCAATTGGCAAACAGCTTTTTTCGAGACGAAACTAAAACAGGATTTACTTATTACAGTTATTCATTTAAAAATACTGAGGTGTTAATCTCAGCATTAGGCAAGTATTCTCCAAGGAACTTGCCTTTCTACGATACGTCAAGTAAATAATGTTATGTTCTTCAGAATAGGCTTACAGAATAGATAAAATATCTATGTTTTCTTATGTATTTTATTGTACTAAATTTCCGAAAATATAACCGAAAAATACTTGGGTTTAATCTAGAATTAATTTTGCACATCCGATATTTCAAACACTGTAGTTGTCCGTAGTCACAATGAAAGTTATTCGTGAATTTGGATTATTGCAAATGGACTGGAGTTTTATTTAAAATAATTTAAAATTGAAAATCAAAAATATTATTTACGAGCTTTATTTAACATATAGCAAAATGTATTTATGAATCAGAAAATATATCATATCGCATAACTTTTATTAGTAAAATAAAAATTTGTACTGCATTGTGGAATTTGATATACCTTCATCAAGACTTTGAAAAAGTTTTATCTGTATCATCCAAAACTAGAGTTTTTCATTTATGTTTTAAAATTTATTCATTAGAATATACAAATATCTGAAGCGTTGTTCAACCTGATAACACCTGTAGAGCAGCATGATAAGCATAATTTTATTATAATGTAATATTGTATGGCGTTATTATTTATAACAAAATCTTTCCCTGTGAATAAATACTTGGAAATGATCAAGAAGGTTAGGTATGGACGAATTCATTATATTTCCATGTTATCGGACACCTCATTATTATTACACAATTATATTAACTTATCGCTTTTTGGACATCGAAGGACATAGAAGATATAGGACATCTAGAAGTTTTCCTATAAGAAAAATGGTTATTTTTGTTACGGTAGATTGTCTACTGTAAGAAAAATGGTTATTGGGCAAAAACTTCACTGTGTCTGTTTGTTTCCACATTCATTAAAAACAAATTTTTACCTAATTAATAATAATATAGTTGGAACGGAGTGTCTTAACAATAGGTTCCCAAGTTCCCACTGCCTACCCTGCCGTGGCGAAAATCACGAAATATCACAAGCGGGTAGGGGGGAAGGGTGCAGTAAGTTATCACGTGTATTTATTTATTCGTCAAGCGCGTAGTGCATGAGAAAAATTTCATTATAAATATATGTAATTTGTAGCAAATTTTATTAGCTTTAAGCATTTTGAATTTTATATAATTTATAACGTTTTATATAAATGAACTGTGTGATCTCTGGCTGAAGAAAGCGATTATCCTATTATCCTAATAAAATATGAGTGAACAGAAATTTTGTTTAGTAATTATAAACTCCTAAAATAGCAATAAACCTGTCACTGCAAGGGCCAACTTGATGACGTCATAGACGTAGCTATGTTTGGCTTATATAAACAGATGACGAAGATATAATTAGACTAGATAAGCCAAAATAATTAATATAGTGTAAAAATAAAAAGTCTATTTTATATTCCATGTCTCTCATTGGTGGATGTTACTTCCGTCAACTTAAATTTCGTATTTTAAATGAAACATTTTCAACCTGATTAATTGCGTATATTGGTAAACATTGAGTCTACCCGTGATAATGGACTACTGTAAAGTGTCCGAAACGTCGGATCTCCAAAAATGTTTACCTTTTAATATACGCGATTAATCCGGTTAAAAGTGTTTTATTTAAAATGTGTAACAATTGCGAAAATCAAAGATATTATTAGATTTGTAGTTCAAATTATGTATAACACTATAGTTATTTAATTTACCAATATTATTATAATAAGAAAAAACACAAAGTCTACTTAGTTATACTATGCATTCTAACCAAACTACTTAAATTGTAGAACATATGTAGTATTTTATTATATTCAAAGTGTTGTTTCACACATAGGAGAGAAAAAACAATTCTAAAAACGTATAAAAATTGATCCCACGCCTCTTTGATACCGTTGGACGGTTGCACTCTTACGAACTAAGCCATACGTTATCATCAAGCTCAGAAAAAACTGTACATATGTAGTTAGTAAAAAAAAAAATTGAAAAGAAGAACAGTAACATTTGAAACATTGCCGTATAAAAAAAACACAAAAATGACATGATCAATATTTTTTATATATGTCAACTATGTCTTTGTTGTATTATTCGCTACTTGTCGAAATAAGCCGGAGGCTGTAGGGGGTCTGTCAGGAACAAAACGTTGATTCTCTTTCGCTTCGAGTTACGTTGATAATTGGAATATATTGTTAATTAACAAGGAATGATTCATATTGTTGTTATAGTTTATGAATGTTTGTGACTTAATTTGCTTGTCATAATTATTGTGCTTTATTAATGTTGAAATTATGAAATTATTATTGATGTTCATTAATTAAATTTTGATTGTACTTCACTACTATCTTCCTCTATACTGTATTCTGAGTAAAATACGTTGTTGTGTAGTTAATAATTTCAAGTAAACTCTATGTATTAAAAATAGGGTCAAATACGACTTGGGCTTGCCTACTGAGGGTTCAATATCAATTTCACGATCAAACGTCGACGGCGGACCATTATAACAATAATGATAATCATTTAATAAAATATATTTTTTTTTATTCTATTTACTATTTATACATGTTTTAACATCAACAAGCAGATTTGAACCAGACATTGATGAGTAACATAGTAATATTGAGAGGTTCACATATTACAAAAATAGTAATGAAATAAAACAATTTTTAAAAAACTACAAAAACGCGTCTATAATGAAGGTAGTAACAAAGATTTCAATGAATATATGGACACTCCATAACAATAAAGTACAGGAAAATGTTTTAGGTAAAGTATAAGAAAACACAAGACAGAAAAAATAATAAAAAACTTTTTACTTACAACGAAAAGCAATTTTAACGATAAATAAGATGTAATAATGCGGTACAACATCCACCATCCGTAGAATCTATAAAACAATAATAAAAAAAAACATATAAAATCGCAGTACGGAGGCGTGCCGTGCCGTGGCGCAGCGGCTTAAGCGTATGACTTCAAACGACATGTTGCAGGTTCGATTCCTACTCGAGGAAATGAAACATTTAATATTTTCAAGTTAAAATAATGTTTTCATTTCTTTGCTCTGATAAATTTTGAGGTTTTGAATTCCGTCAGAGTTGCGACACGCAATGCCTCAAATTCAGAAAGTCAGCGAAAAGCGGAGAACGGAAGTGGAACAGAATGTCTTAATACTAGGTTCCCAAATTTCCTCTGCCTACCCTGCCGTATTCAATGCATAGCGTGAAGCTGAAGAAGTCGCAGTGAAGAACAAGATACATGCTCATTGGTTTAATAAATAAAGGAAAAACTAATTTAAGTAATAAAAGTAATTAAAGGAAAACTGTTACAAAACTGGCATTTAAAAAGATGTAAATAGATGAGCTTAAGTATATAATAAATGTGTAATTATTCTCCGACTGTGTATATATAACATATATAATTAAATATATTACTAGGGGCTTTATCAATGTACATAATAAAACCCTAAACTATGATTTTTAAAACTTTTGCCAGTTTGAATGTACAGACCATTTTTCACGTTTATGTCAGAAATTGCTTATGTACCTATGGCTGCTGTTTTTAACTTTCTCTAAATATTACATGGTGCCGTGTGATTTCGGCTAAGAATAGGATCACCCTGGTACTGATGGTGTCGTAAGAGGCGACTAAAGTACGTATGGGAGAGTCACGTTGTCAGCAACATGCATGGGCAGATTCTTCCGGTAGTGGTTTTTGCCAATACATTTCGCATTGCGTAATGCCAGGCCCCGATGTCTATCCACCTTAAAGGCCGGCAACGCTCCAGTAGCTCCTCTGGGGTTACACAGGGCCGTGGACGACGGTGATCACTTACCATCAGGTGACCCGTACGCTCGTTTGCCGTCTTTTCCATAAAAAAACCGTCCCCCAAATTACGTGTTCGGCAGCTGTAAATAAAACACATAATTGAAAGGCACCCAAATAATAAACAAACATTTCTACTTTGTTAACTTTTGTTTGTAATTGTAATTGAAAGTTTATTTGCATAGATATATTTGATTATTTGTTCTTCATTTTAATTTTATGAGCCATATCTATAATTTCAATTCCTTATTAAAAAAAGGAATTTACAAGCTTCATTTTTGTTTGAACGTCAAAAAATTTACCACCACTTCATTAAAGTTACTACCTTAGACCTGAGAAAAGCTCAGCGGGACTTCTATTTTAATCAATTCTTTACGGATTTACACCACTTATGAATGAATAAAAATTGTACCTTTGAAACAGTACATTAACTCACCAATGACTTTTCACAACTTTTTGAACTGTGATATAGAATATTCTCGAACGATTTCTAGGACCCTTTTGTACAAACGTACACATTACTTCGTTAAAGAATTACGAACTCAATGCAATCGATTTACCGGTGCACTAAATTATAATTATAATCAACTTCACGCTGTATCCCGCACGAGGCAGGGTAGGCAGAGGGAACCCGGGAACCTAGTGTTAAGTCTGTCGGTTCCCCACTTTCCGCCTAATTTGCGGCATTGCGTGTTGAGTGGCGGAACTCAACGTCGCGCTTTGCCTTATTACCAGAGCGAAGAAATGAAACACTAAATATTTAAATTGAAAATATTAAATATTTCTTTTCCTCGACTGGGGATCGAACCCAGAAGAGTGTGACTGTAACGAACAGGCGGTTACAGTCACACTCGTGTGCTGCAGCGCCACGACAGACCTCACTGTGCACTAAATGTAAGCTTATATCTAGTATTAGTAATTTGTATGTCCCCGAATATTTTCTTTACATACATAATATTTCATTTATTAGACTTTATACTACATGTTATATTAGAAAAATAAAAACCTAATAGTTTTTCAATAAAAACATATTGTAGGTTGTACAGATATACAGATATTTAAGTATTCGTTGTGAAACAAAACACATTTCATTTCCAAGTTTGTATCTGCCCATAACGGTTCGCTGGATGCAATAACATTCACAATATGCGTACCAATAAATACTGGAACTAACGTTATTGCATCTGGCTAAAATAAATTGTACTATTATATTAGGTCTGTGGGTTCTCGGAATTCGCACGCTCCGTCACGTTGGTAGCCAATAATTTATCAGTGTCGGCATCAAGCTTCCTTTGACCTCGTCTTGGGCTATCTTCATCAGAAATCTATATATTTTATTCAGTAAGTAAATTGAATGAAGTAAATAGTTTTGAGTTATTGAAAGTCAAGCTTATTTTGTGAAATGAATAGGTATATTTTTTTTTTCGGTGTAAGCAGAGGGTAGGGTTTTCGGTGTAGGTAGAGAGTTGGGAGCGTAGTGTTAAGACACTCGATTTTCATCAAGACACGTCTGTTTTCCAAATTTTCACTGAATTTAAGGCATTGCGTGTTGAATGGTGTAACTTAAAGCCGTGCTTAGCTTTGTTACACGCTTAGCCTTGTTACCAGATGTTTTACCGATAAAGTGAAAATATTAAATATTTGATTCCTTCAAGTGAGGAATGAGGTTTGAACCCGCAACCAGGTCTATAGCCACACACTTATGTCATTGGATTATAACCCAAAAATTTTAAAGATAAAAACAATGACTAAAATGTTAAAATTAGATTTTCTTTCAAGATATAAAAAAATCTAAACAATATAAAATATTTTTTAGACACGATCCCGCATCAGCACGAAAATATTATTCATAAAATGTTGTTCATCGTAATATACTATATTTAGAACAAGTGAACAAAGGCGGTCGGATCGAGAGGGATTATAGACGCCTTTAAATCTTATCATATTCAGACTTGTGATTGGCAAAGTCGAGCAAAATGCGATTGTTTGTCAAAGGTTTTATCAAGGTTCAGTATTACTTTCTTGGTTTCGTGAAATCAACAAAGAATCATTTTGAAGTGATCATAAAGCTTGCCATTTGCAACTCTGCAATTATATTTCTATATTTGCAAGATTTGTATCGAATTAGCAGTATTTCTTTCCAGTAATATTTAGCCTTCAGTTTCCAAAGTGTAGGATGATTGTATTGAATATATATATAATGAGACCCATGGTGCGCAGGAGCGACTTGCATTTGGCCGGTTTTCTTTATCCCAATGAGATATTTTTGTATCAAATGATCCTCATTTTTGTTATTATTTAACGAACTGTAAAACCTTTTTGTAGTTAGTGGACTGGCTGAGCATCGCGAGTTTTATTACCACCCAGACATTAATTTATGAGAATTGATGTTTAATTTGTATATAGATGTTAATACTTACTTACTTAGCTTCACGCTGTATCTCTAGCTGGGTAGGCAGAGAGAACAGAGTGCCATACGCTATGGTACAAGACAGAAATTACGTTGGGATCCGCCACCCAGCACGCCATGTCCGGAGCGGCGGGAAGTGGAGAACGGAGCTACAAATAGATGTTAATTTTTTTTTATATGAAATATTTTTATTATTTTTAATTACAATACCTTCACTGTATAGACATGTTATTTACTCATTAAATGGCTTAAGATTGTGAAAAGAAGAAAAGTTTGGATTTTATTCAAAGAAAATATCACATAGATGACTAAACCTATATCATACACTATGTGATCGTACAATAAGAAGATTTTATTATGACTGTTATAGCTGCTGAGTGGGAGGGCACGTATATTCAATAAGTATCGCGAAAAGCTAATATTGTAGAGACACAAAAATGTAGCGCCAAAATTTTTGCGACTAATTTGATTTATCCAGACCGGCGAAATTGAAATAGATAATATATTTGACCTATATTTATTTTAATGACTTGAGATCGTTAATGTTCTTTACATAATTTTATTATATAAACTATTTGAAATAACTAAATTGATATTTTTACATTATTATAAGTGTTCTGAATGGTAAAGTAATATATCATTAAGATCAAACAAGATATGACTTCAGATTTGAAACTGACATGTGTAGAAAGGTATTTTAGATACCCCATTTATCGAGGAAGGTATCCATATCTACATTACTTTAAGAGTTATGAGAGTAGAAAAAATATACATTCTGAAGACGTTTAAAGTGTTTTAAAAATTTTCGCTACGAAAGTATAACTACATAGAGCTATGATTTATTGAGAATGCTATATGTTAAATATTTTTAACGTTGCTTAAACTATAATTGCACGCCAAGTAGAAACAAATATATTTTTAAAAGTCGTATACTTTTTTAACTAACGTCCAAGCACATTTGATTACATTAGAGGTCAGAGAGCTTGGACTAAAAATCTCCCTAGAGCGATAAGTTTTAACATGCATATAAGCATTTCCACATGATTTGATGAAAACTTAGTATGGCTCAGTAGTCTTGGAAGGTTTTAAATGTCGATACGTCTAATATTTTAAACTTTTTCTTAACAAAAATAAAAATGTTAAAAGGTTAATGAGAGAGTACAAGAATATTCGTGCGTGTTTTGCATACATCTAAAATATGTATATATGTAGGCGGTATTGTTAATATTTTAAAAGTTCTAAAGAGAAGTCTGCGGCAGCGCGTGTTTAACTTCTAAGGATAACATTTCTAAGAAATACCACAGTAACAATTTTTATATTTTACTTACAAATTATGAAAAAAATACTATTAAGATTTTAATACCAGTTAATTACCTAAAGTATATATACTATAAAAAATATATTGCGTATATAAAAAAATCTAAATTTATAAGACCTTACAGCTTTAAAATACGAACAGAGTGGTCTTAGCGTTGCGCAACTCGCAGGTGACAGCAAGCGAGGTTGACGGATAATACAAATATTATATAAAATAAAACTCAAAAGTAATCTAATCTCAGAAAGCACTTGTTCTTAAATTCTATTATTACAAACATCTTTTTGTGTTAGACAGTCACTGTACGGACGTAAGGACAGATACCGGGCTTAGATTTTTGTATATATATGTCATACGCTATTATTATCAATTATTTCCATTATATTATATGGATTGAGTCACAAGTAAAAGCTAGTTGTTAATAATATTTACTTATGTGATAAAGGACTAATATCGGAAGTAGGAATGGAAGAATATCAAGAGATCTTCTAGAGCTCGAAACCCGTGGTAGTCTTACGTTGTTAGTTAGTTTCTGGCCAACGCTGGCCAGAAACAAGCTATTTGTTATTATAATATTAATTATAATATATCCAATGATTGATTAATATTAGTAACTGCTAATATTAATCAATCACTTGAGGCAAGTTGTATCACATTGGTATAACAATACGTCAGTAAACAAGACAGGTAGTGGGTTTGAGGCAATGAAATAATTTCCCTCCTTTGGTAACAAGGTAAGTGCAGCGTTGAGTTCCGTCACTCAACATGCAAATCCTCAAAAATTGGATGGAAAATGGGAAACTTTAGTGAGTTAATTGAAACGAACACTATGTTCCCAAGTTTCTTCTGCCTACACTTCTATGTGCGCGATACAGCGTGAAGCTAAAAAATATATTAATCATAGCAATATGACTAACAGTTAAAAGGAAGTTTTCAGAGCTCCAAAATTTGAAGAAACCTCTACGGGTTTGTTCAAATTTTCTTAGAAGTTTTCAGCTGAGTGTGTAACAAATATGTTTTACAGACAAATCTAAAATTTGCCTCAGTTTGTTTGCGAACTGGATTTCAACTTTTCTTTTCGATAAAAACTTGACACGACATTTATAGCATTTCCGCTTGTTTCAAGCGAAAATAAAATGTTTTAAAATGGATTAAAGTTTAAACCGCTTAATTAGATAATTTCGTATTGTTTAGTTGTACTTTATTATTTAGTAAAAAAAGTAAAATAAACATTTTAAATTAACCATACAGGTTAATTTAAAATGTTTATTTTCATATAAAATATGCTCGGCTTATGTTATGCCGAAATAATTTCAGCCTCTTTATTAATTATCTATAGCAGCCTCAAGTTCTATTAGCACAATTTGTTATTATAAAAAAGAAAAATGGAAGCCTGTCATGGCGCAGAGGTACAAATGTGCGACTGATAAACGCGACTGGTTGTGGGTTCGATCCTCAGCAAAACGCTGCTTTGAGTTTCACCAATCAACACGCAATGCCACAAATTCAGCGAAAAGTGGGGAGCGATACAGAGTATCTTAACACTAGGTTCCCAGGTTCCCTTTGCCTACCCTACTATGCGAAGAATACAGCGTAAAGCTGAAGAAGAAGAAGAATAAAAAAAAATAAAAAAACAAATTTAGCAAAAAAATACTTGCAATTCTAGAATATATTCTATATCAAAGTTCTAAAATTAATTGCTGTTCATGTAGGCTATAAGCTTGGTAATATCGACGGGTAAGCTGGTAGATTGGTTTCAACGTCGACCTTTGCAACCAATTTCAAACGATAATTAAAATGTTCTCGATTGGAGAGATGCTGTTAAACTTCTATAGGTACTTCCTATACTTTATTCAATCCTAACAACAAACACGATAGATGTAGATGGGTGCACGATTCTTATTAAAGAGATTGATTAGGTATATTTAAAAAATTATTTTATTCTGTTCAAAAAACAATGTCCATTTTGAGTTCCTCCACACGAAACACATTGTTTTGAATTCGGGTGAAAAACAGAGTATTATTATAATAAATTTCCGGCTCTGTTATATGGAAAAAAACGTAAAACAAAAAAGGGGAGCAAAATTACGAATGTCACGAAGAAGACAGAAAGATTTGAGTCTAATAACGCCCTGTTCTCGTAATCCATCCGTTGAGAGGGTGTGTGCTTTACAAATTCGTAGGTACTTTAGCAAATTGAGACATCAATATAATTTTGACATATTCTTTAATTTAAGTGACAGTGTATCATGCTACCAATCGTGACGAACGCCGTTTTAAATGGTCTTAGAATGCCCATCTTTATTGAGAGTTTTCATTTATTAGATTAAGGCAACTAATATAAGAAAATACTGAAATAAGTTTTTTTGATAGGATGAGGATGTTTATTCCACTTTCACGCAAAATTTGCTAGACTGATTTAATTAACTGATAAACTTTACAGGTATATGGCTTATAAATTTTTGTATAAATTATCTATCTATAATATAACAATAACTTACAGTGGGTAACATAACATTATCGAGTATAGACGTGTGAGTAGTGTGACGACATGAATTTTGTGAGGATGAATATTTGTTCATTTTCGCATAAAAACTACTAAAAATAATCTTAATAAAACCGAAAAATAATATAGCTTATAAATTAGAATAACTTATAAGATAAAATCTACCTAATGATTTTGATTTTCGTCTTTAACAAAATTATATTAGTGCGTTGAGTTTCGCTACTTAACACGCAATGCCTCAAATTCAGCAGAAAGTGGAGAAAGGAACGAAATGTCTCAACAAAAAACAAAACCATTAGTTTAAGTGTGCGGAGGCGGGCTTGGATTGATAAAATAAACATAAACATAATAGCGAAATCTATTTTCAAGTTAAAAATACAATATTAAAAATCCATTTCAATAATATTAATAACATATTTTATTTGAATGTATCATATTTAATTAGTGTAACATATTTGAATAATATCTTAAGAAAGACAGCTATGACGAAGTGAATAGTGCTCTGTAGCAAATATTTTACTGGTTTACTACTAATAATTTAGTATTACACACAGAAAACCAAATATTATATAGAATAGAATTTAGTATGCCGAATGTTAGGAAAAAGGAACCTAATTTATCCATTAATAATAAAATTCTCCATTTTTGTGATACCGCATATTCTTGGGGCTACCCTAGATTCAAAACTACAATGGGGCCCCCATCTGTCTTCTCTTACGGGCAGACTGGGCTCCGCTGTATAAGCTGTTAAAAAGTGAAGCAACTTACGGATGTTGACGCTGCACGGCTAGTCTACTTTAGCTATTTTTATAGCATATTGCCCTGAAAATTTGCTATATCGAATCTATGTTCGTAATTCAAAACAGAGCAATTCGGGCCATTTACAGCATGGGAGCTCGGGTATCCCTGAGAGATTTTTTAAGATTTTTTAAATGGGTATTCTTACGGTGGCATCACAGTATATGACAATATAGGCTGCGGAAGCTTCCTGTAAGGACTGACACTACAGACTCTTTTATGTAACTTAACGATTCACAAGTGCTTGTAATAGCTAATTGAATAAAGAATATTTTGATTTGATTTTATTAAAACCACTATAAAGTGTCAATTGTTACTTAAGAAAGAAAAATACTTATTTAGAACACGTATAAAAACTTCCTCCTAGTGGGATTTGAACCTGCGGTTTTTGGAAATGGTTTTCAAACACTTTAGTCCGCTCTCCACTTTACGTCGATAATTTTGAGGCATTGCGTATTGAGGGGCGTAACTTAAACGCCGCGTTGCCTTGGTATCAGGATGAAAAAATGAAAATATTTAATATTTAATTTGAAAATATTTAATATTTCTTTTCTCCGAGTGGAAATCAAACCTACAACCTGTCGCTTTTATACTTTACCATATATTCTGTATTTTGAATAAGTTATCATTGTCATCACAAACGATCTGACAAATTGAGTCAGTTATTGGCTTTGCAACACAATTACGAACACTAATTAAAATGTTTCCGGTTCACGCACATATGCTGTAAATTGTTGAATAACGCACTTATTTTGATAGTCGCTGTCCAATTTTATTGGATGTTTTTTCAGCTTCATATGGTATCCCGTCCATGCCACGGTAGGCAGATGGAACTTAGTGTCAAGACACTCCACTCCGTTCCACTTCCGTTCGGATTTGTGGCGCTACGTTTTCGATGGCAGAACTCAACGATACGCTTTGCCTTGTTACCAGAGCGAAAATAATGGAAATACTAAATATTTCATTTCCTCGAACAGTGATTGAACCCATAACCTGACACGCTTGTGTACTGCGTCGCGATAAACCTCATATTTGATATTTAAAAACGTTTTATATTTATAGCGAGTAAACCGTTTAATTCTATTGTAATTGTGTACCCGAATGGCTTTAAATTATATGTTAAATAATAATTTAGCCCATGATATGTCTAGTGGTTAGAATCTCTTATCCTTGTGACTGAAAATAACTCAAGATCTTTTAGATATTAAAAGGTAACAGCGGTGAGATAAATTTAATGATATTACTTCCAGAAATTGATTTCAGTTTATCATCTTACTGTAATGAACTAGTTGTGTGAAAGGTGATCGTAGTGAGCTCAAGTAAGCGTAGAAGGAGGATATTGTTTACGTGTCACAGTCTACTATCCACTAGGTTCCCAAGTTCACTCTGTCTTCCCTGCTTTCTACTGGATACAGCGTGAAGTTGAGTGAGTAACATTTCATAAATATTTATACTAATATTAGTAATAAAATAAATTTGTTATATTATGTCGAATAGTCAAACCTCATAAACCTCCTTCTTTCTCTATTTTCGTAAAATGGATTATTATACAAGAATTCCGTTTATAATGCCATATTTTATTTATTTAAAAGTTAGTGTGGATTAATTGGATAAAAATGTTTTATTTATTGTTGGAGCCGTAAAACTCATCAATAGCTTTTCTTGCGTAAAATGCCAGGTATAAATAGGTTAATATTGCACCATAGGTATATTAACAGTAATAAAAAATAATAAAAAAAGAATATGATAAAATAATTAGTTAAAAATTTTAGTGAACATAGCAACAAATTCAGTGCTGCCTAAGTAAAAAAACTAGTAAACAATGAAAAGAATACATGCAGGGATATCCTGAAGAATACATGCGGGGCACAGGCGTGTAACTGTATAAGAGACTGGTTGTGAGTTCGATCGAAAGTCTCCAGGAAATGAAATATTTAATATTTTCAAATTAAATAATTAATAATAAGGTAAAAGGCAAGGCGTAGTGTAGAGGTCTGCCATCGAACACCTAATGCCATTAATCCGACGGAAAAAGAGGAACGGATGCCTACCATGGCATGGGCAGGATACAGAGTGAAACTGGAAAAAAATATCGGCGATGGTGTTAAGTTCCGCCACTCAACACGCAATGACACAAATTATTGTGCAGTTGAAATAAAAGAAAAAAATCTATTCACAGCGATTTCAGTGTACATTTTACAATATAATAAATTAACATTTTAATATACTTTGTTTTGTTTCAATCTTAATATATTTCTTTACGAATCTGTTTTATCTTCACATAATCCTTTAGTTACAAAATGCACTTAAAACGTATACTGTAATATTTAATTCGGCCACATTAGGTGCCACCATATAAGATCACGACAAACGTGCTTTAAAGCGATATGAAAACACGTCTTATAATGTATAAGATACGTTGAAATTACAGCATTAGCAAAAAGTATCTAATCTTTTTTTACATATTTTTCATCCGAACGCATTAATCACGTTAGCGACCACCTTGCGATAACGCAACGCAGGCTGTTTTAAATAATTTACGTACCAGGGACTCGTCATAAATTGCTATGTAATCTTATCGACGCAGCTTTATTCGTGTTTTTACTGGTAAAATACTTAGAGCGATAAAATATGTACTTGCTTTTCATTTAAAATTCATATTATTCTTATGTTAAAAAAACAAACTTTGAAATAACTCGTCTTTATTTATTTTACATGGATTGTACTTACAGTTAATCTTATTTTTAGTTAGTATTTTTTAACTTATATATTTTCAATATTATATTATATTCAAGAACCCCTGTAGTTGTGAACCCCCTAGTTGTGAATCCCTGTCAGTTTGTTGTGTATGTGGTGTACAAATAAAGTTATAAATAAATAAAATACTATCTCTAGTTCCTTTCCATAGTACAGGAATAGCAGATCAGCAAATTTCTTGTTCTATTTCTTTAACTTAATTGTTAAAGTTATAAATCAGTTAGATGTTGGACGTGGTCGTAACTACAAATTGTGAGTTACTTTTCTGTATCCCATAATGAAAGTATTTTGTGGTAAAAAAAAAATATTTTCTTAAAAATAATTTAAAATTATCAGTACGTAGGTGTTTCTCTAGAAACGAGACGTTAAATCCGCCACCGCACGTCACGTTAGAAGAAAGGTGAAACGTGACTTGAAAGACTAGTTAAATTATTAATTTTCAGTTTTTAGATTTACACTTTATCCCAAGCATAGCAGGGCATATCACTCTTTCTCTTTTAAGACTAACCGTTTATGTTATATTGTCCCCCTGTACCAAATTTAAAGTCACACTAGGAGAGCTAATATACCTGCCACCGGGTTTTACCTCAGTGGCAGGGACCATAAGACAGGTCCAGCTCCCACCACTTTCGTGGTAGTACTTACAGGGTAAGTCACCCCACGTAACCTCCAACCGCCAACCAGGTGGAAGACGGTCTTCGATCAATCTCTTTCCAAATAGGTGCCGGAGCTGTAGGCACGTTCACCTCCCGCACGCCGTCCAGCATGCTCGCGACTCACCTCGCTGAGGACGCCAGAGAAGCTGACCAACAATTTCCAGTTGGTACCGGAGATGTAACGCACACTCACTTCCCGACACGTGTCCCGCGGTCTAACCTGAACCTACAATCGGCTACTTTACATCCGAGTCTAGTTCCCGGCTCTCATGCTAAGCAGTACCCGAGCTGCGGCAGCCAATCAGTACTTAGACCGCCACTATCGGTCGCTCCAAACCGCGCTAGGTCTACACTAACTTGATGCGCGCGACGTGACACACCCTGGCGACAATTGTACCGGGCAGACGAATATGTCCAACCTCTGCAGCCAACCACAACGACCGTGAGTCCAACCTCAAATGACCGGACAAGGGCTTTGGGAACATCCGGTCCCGCAGCACCCAAGTCAAACAACCGGTCCCGTAGTTCCAGCTGCGACCTGACTATCCCCGGGTATTTGGATGTTGCTCAGATTCCTCTGAGCTCGCGAACAGGTAACCGTCGAGGCACTAATTAAGGAAGCTTTAATTAGTGCCTCGACGGTGCCGACGGTGACTTAGCCTTACTACTGCCCGCAGCCGCCCCCCTTTATAGACACACTCCAAAGCAGGTACTGGAATTAGTTTGCAGCAGCCCAGTTTTATGAGTGCACCCGGTAAGGTACAGATGCACAACATGTGTGAGGGAACCAGAGAACCATACACAAATTTCTGTTTCCTACTTTTTTAGAAAATTTTAGAGTCGTTGTGAGTTAAGTGGTTCCCACCGCCGCTTTTGCCCCTGTATCAAAAAATGTATTTTTTGTAGATAACGTTGTAATATTGGAAGAAATAAAAAATAACTAGCCCAAACCTGACTAAATTTTGAATTCTAATTTAAAATACCCCAAATTAAAAAAAAAATCATCAATTCTTTTTGGTAAAATGCTGCTGAAAATGTTTTCCGATTTTCTGTTAAGAACAAAGCTTTCGATAAAAAACCGCACTCTAACCGGTTCATCCATTCAGGAGATACAGACTGGCCCAATTTATAATACCCCCCTACAATTAAGTCGGAGGTTAAATTAGACCAGATCACGTTTTCGTAGTAGACAAATATAATAAAAACAACAAAAGCCACGTAACGATTTTTTTTATTTAAAAACACAAAACGAGTCTACGTTCAATAAATTGCGAGGCAAATCAATCATTTTGTCATGAACAGCACACATGGCTGTCAAATTCAATATTTTTCAAATTTGTTTCAAAGCTTCTTCCGCTTCATTTTGGTTTGTTTGAATTTTTAACATTAGATAAAATATATCGTCTTATGTGAACGAGCGAGATTTTCTGACAAGAGAGAAAATGTATTAGGTATTCCATTATGGAGATAAACATATTTAACTTAAGGTTTATTTTTTGTATATTTCAAAATTAGTAGATTACACATGTACATACATGTACATGTATGTACGTATAAAATAAAAATATTCAAGATTGGTAATTCAATCAATAATCAGTTTTATTATAATCTTTATCATTCAGAAATATATTTTCATTGGTTTAACTGTTTTCATCATCACTAATACATAAAATTTTTAAGATGACGCTATAAGTTATGTAAATATATAATAAAAATAATATATTACTATAGGTTTCTTTATCGTATATAATGGCAAAATCAAAGAAGAAAAATGTATATGCACATGACAGGGTATGCAGAGGTAACTCAGTGTTATGACACTCTGTTCTCATTAAGACTCATCCGTTCCCCACATTTCACTCAATTTGAGGCATTGCTTATCGAGTGGCAAAACTCAACGCTGAATTTTGTCATGTTACCAGAGCGAAAAAATGTAAATGTTAAATAATTAATTTTCCCGAATCGAACCCACAACCTGTCATGTGTTTTTGTCCCTGCACCATGATAATCCTTATAGGCTAATATAATCAAAAGTTTAAATGGTTTTTATATGAAAAGTATTGTTTCTTAAAATATCCGCATTGGATTGATCTTCAGGGGCCATCAATTGTCCGCAGCGAGATTGGGCCCGAGAGCACATCGCTGACTTACGACCCTCGCTCCACTTGCTTTGAACTGAATTTATGTAGCAAAGAAAATTTAAGATATGAAAATAGAATTGAATTGCCTAGAATATTTCAATTCTAGAAATTTAAGCTTTGGAATTGAAACAAAAATAATATGTACATGTCTCTGAGGTAGAGTAAGCTTGTAGTTCAATGCTTAAATAATTAACAATATAAAACAAAGAATTGTCTATTCTTTTCAGGTCTTTTAGAGCGAACATAAAATGACGATTTTACGAATTTTGGTCTCTCTGTTTATCCATTTGTACGCGTACATCTCCGACTTATTTGCTTTTTTGTCTGGGTCAGGCTATTTTATCAGGTGTGAAAGACTTCAGAATCATACTGAAGTCTTTCACACCTGATGCTGAAGTAATTGTCCATCAAAAGTATAAGAAATTATTACTCGCATATATGTCAGAAGTCGTTGAGCGCGATTAGCAGTTTCAATTTACATATTAAAATTGAATATCTGAAACATCTGAGGAACAACCATAATGATCCAGAACTGTCATAGCTTATCAAAATTATTAGAAACTAGTGGCCCGCTTAATCTGCATGATTATTTATTTTATACACTGAACTTGAATGTATAAAAAAATAACCCATTCGTTTGCTTTTATATATTTGAAAAGGAATTATAATGTTTTTTTTTTATACTTTACGGTCTGTACTGGTCACGTACACAGGGATTTCTGTAAGAATTTGCTATGATCGTTGATCCTTAACTTTTTGTTGTATGTATTATGTTCTTCCATAAATTGTTTTTCATTGTTTCCATAAATATGGCTAAAACTTTTATTTGTTATACGTATCATTCTTTTATACCGGTCACCGAATTGTATCGTTCAGCTTTACGTTGTGCAGGCAGAGGAAATTTGGTGACCTAGTGGTAAGACACTCCGTTTTCCACTACATATAAATTATAGTTAAAGTACTTTACTACTTCATAAATAGCCTAAATGTAAGTGTTTAAATTACTAATTTGCATAGAAATTTATCAGAATCTAAATAAGGATATCATATTCTATATTGCGTTTTAAGAGATATTATTTTAAGATAAACATTTACTGTAGAATACTCACCATGAATCATCATCTGACGGACTTTTCATATGAGCAAAGATAAAATATAATTTACTTTACTTTTTAATTTACAAACTACTAGTTTTAGATCTAGTAGTTCCATGAAATATCGTATGTGACTCCAAAATAACTGTTTTTTTTAAATTAGCAATGAAAAAGCAAAAGAAAAAGTGAAACGACGCATATTAATATGTATAAAGTTTGGTACTCTAACGTTAGTAGTAGTGTTTACAATATTTAAATGAATAAATACTGAAAAATATTTTTGGTATTGAACTTAACAATAAAATATTCCATATTTTACTAAAACCAACTGATTATATAAGAAACTTATTTAGTAAGAAATCTCTGTTACAACATGACCTCATATCGCTCCATTATTATTTCGTTAACGATGCCGTATATGATATGCCGGGTTCATTACTTTCCCTTATATTACTGGGCATAGTTCTCTAGATTTATGTTTTCAATCTCACTAGTTAGGTTGAGCAGTGCAATCACTCACGCTAATGGGGTAATAACTACTCTACAAAGTGCCCATTTGTAGTGGATTTTTTTCGCTTAAATATTTCCTGTTTTCACGCTTTGATGTTAAATTGCTGGGACAGGCAAATTGTTTTTCTTTTTGCTACATTCACAACGCTTTGTTAGTATTGGATTGTTTTCCTAAAAGGTATTGAAATTAAAATTTCTTTTCCTCTTCGATTGTTTTTTGCACTCTTATTTTTTCTTCTTATTGTTGTATGTATACTGCATTGAATTTTTATAATTTAATATTGTAATATGCTGACTAATCCTGTTATGTAAAATTTTATAGTATTTAATAATACTATGAATTCATATTTTTTCTTTGAAGATTTGAGATGTAAATTATAATACCTGCAAACATGAATAAGCTTTTTTTATTCAGACGTAACTTCTTAAGCAACAAAAGGAATTTACATAGCAATATTTTAATATAGAAAATATTAATTACACGAACTTATTAGAATGCGGCTTGTCGTGGCGCATCGCCACAAGCGTGTGACTGTAAACGACAGATTGTTGGTCCCCCCTCGTGGATATTAATTATTTAATATTTTAAATTAATTATATATTATTTTCATTTCTACGTTCTGGTAACAAGGCAAAGCACGGCGTTGAGTTCCGCCACTCCACACATTACGTTAAAAACATTAGTGAAACTGCACATGGACAACGTCTCTAGCATATGTACACATCTAGCCGTTTCTAGTAGTAAATTTCTCAGTTTGGCAGTTTCGTTGATAGTTTAGGGAAGTTTTCCCTTTCTTTTTTAAACAAACCTTTTTCTTGTTCCTTTAAATAATGAGTATTATTTTTTCAATAACTAAATCACTGTCTTTTTCTTTTCTTTGTAAGTTTGTTAAGTATAATGTCCTTTTATTTAACAAAGATATTTTATTATTATATCATAAAGCGCTATTGCACTTGGGCAATTAAATCCAATGTAGATTATAAGAACTTAAGACATAAGATACACTTGTCATTATACGTAAATTTTTAGGATTCTGTATCTCAAAAGAAAATATACACTTGACAGATTTTTTGTATAATTATACACATTTACCGTTTAAAATTTAATTTGCTAAAGCGAAAAAAGAAATGATTAAAGAAGTTTCCAAAGCAAGCCGTGTTGTTCAGTCTGACAATTGGCAAAACATTTTTAACAAGCTCCATGTCCATGTCATAAGGACTTCGAGAATATACCTATATATTATGTAATAATATTTATTGCTATATTGAATGACATATAATTAATGAGTATAATGTTATTACGTACCTTCAATTGCTTGTAAAAATACTTCTAGCAATAACGATGTTATGATACCTGAGATAGTTATATCAATAATTTGGTAATCATTCATAAGATTCTATTAATAATCTATACTCGCCTTTTCATAATACGAGAAGTCCTTCTTTTATGAGTGGCGATTAATCGCGGTGACATAAAACAAAGTGGAAAATTTAATTAAAGGCTCAAATTGGCTATTTAGATAATGGTTCCCGTAGTTAGGGGGGTCGTCTCTGTGGGATCAGGAGTGAGGTACTAATGAAATCGTTACACCTACCTCGTTACGATGTATAAAAAACAAATCATTTTTGATAATAATCAATATTGTAACATTATATTTTACTTAAAATAACTTATTCTTGTATACAAGTGTTATAATTTGATCCACTTTCACACAAAAACTACTGAACAAATTTTAATGAAATGTTACAGTATTACAGCTCAATGTTCGTACGACAGAATAACAAACACGTTATTATATAATTTATGTACAGATTCAGATGTCTCCTTGCCCATGTGTTCTCTTTGTATTCATTGTATTGACGAGGAAGAGTGTGATGAAGAAGTTAAAAGTAATTTTAAATTGTATGGTGGAAATTTGTCTTACTTTTTGTAGCTCAACGCTTTATCCCTGGCTGGGCTAGAATGACTGGAGCGCTGCTACGAGTACGAATAATGCATAAGCAAATTATCAGATATATATTACAATTAATAATAAAATACCATTTAATACATTTTTTTTATTATTTCTTACAATAATGAATAATGAAAACAGTTTTTCAGCACACGGATACATAAATTTTACCGAGCACCGCGATTTTCCCCAATTTAGTACTTGCTTTACAAAATTTACAGCCTAGCCAATGACGGCTTATTTGGCCTTTAAACCGCCGGTTGTAAATCGAAGCGAACGAGCCATTTATCACGGCAGGCCTCAAGTCTCATTGCTTGATTAAATATATTATTGCTGAACTAGAACTAGGACATTTTGCCGATGCAATGGGCTTATCACTAATAATTTTCAAAATACGTAATGTTCTTTTAATTGAACTTATACGATGAGAAATATATTGTGATTTGTTTTACATACACGGTTTTATATTCCAGTATATATTCGATTTCGAGTATATTAAGATTTTAATTTAATTCTATACTATACATTTTATAGGTTAGGTATTTGGGTTTTTAAATTTAAACTTTTCCACAAGTTTTGCAGAGCATATACATGCTAAGCAATAATTAAAATAAATATTTAAATTGTATTCATCCTAAATATATGTATATAAAAAACGAAATGCGTATGCGAAAACATATGCACGCAAAATTATTTTTTTCAAAATTGTTTGATTGTATGCAAATAATAAACTACAATATACTTAAATTCAATAAATTCAAATTGAAATTATTAATAAATTTATTTATATAAATATTTACATTAATATTTACATTTATAATAATTTAATAATATTTAGTAATCATTATGTTAAATAATAATATTTTTAATTATATCATTTTTTTTTTCAGCTTCACGCTGTATCCCGCACTAGGCAGGGTAGGCAGAGGGAACGGAAGTGGAACCTAGTGTTATGACACTCCGTTCCACTTCCTTTCCCCACAACACAATTATATCAATAAATAATACATATGTATGTATAGACTTGAATTATATTGGATCACTTGAAAAATGACACACGATTTTTTCACTAATATATACAAATAGTAAATATATTGATCAATGTCATGTCACTTGAAGAAGGCAAATAATTTTCACAATTAATTTCTAATATATGTCGAGCCTGTCGTGGCGCAGCGGTACAAGCGTGTGATTGTAACCGACAAGTTCTGGGTTCGATCCCCAGTTGGGAAAATGAAATATTTAATATTTTTAATTTAAATATTTAATGTTTAATTTCGTCGCTCTAGTAATAAGGCAAAGCGCGGCGTTGAGTTATGCCACTCAACACGCAATGCCTCAGATACGGAGGAAAGTGGAACGGAGTGTCTTAACACTAGGTTCCCGGGTTCCCTCTGCTACCCTGTCTCGTGATACGGATACAGCGTGAAGCTGAAAAAAAAGTATCTATTACTTACAAATACTAAATATATTAATCAAAATATTAAATTTAAATCTCTACTGAATACAATTTATCAGTACATATATAAATCGTACTTACTCGTATATGAAAACAGAGAACAGAGGCGACCGACACTCAAAGATTACAGTATGAAGTTGCAGCTTCATACAACTGCAACCGCTCCAGCTTCCTACTCCTTCCTTTGGGTGACGAACCTTAAAATATCACTCTCATCATTTTCATAAAGTGCCTAAAAAAGTGTAATGTCTAATATCTGACGGAATCATTTTCTGTCGCATTTTATAAACCACTGCCCTTCATTTTACAAAGATTCAAACACTTTAAGTGACAATTTCATAATTCTACAAAATAATATAAAAACAAAAACCTTTGTAAAATTTAATTACCGTTTGCAAAATACTTTAGCGTAAATACCTTTAATTATTATATTATTATACCGCTTGCGCAAACATGTTTCATTTCGGTAAAGTATGAAATACAAAACATACCATTTATAAATGAAAGAGCATGATTTATGAGTTTCCGCCTGATTGGGGTGAAGTTGTTTAATATTTTATGGTATCATGTACTACTATGTACATCATTCATAAAATATTATTATTTCATGCATACAACATTGATACGATTTACCTCATAGTAATTCACCAATAACTGTTCATTGGAATTTTTAATAAACGGTTGTTTGTATGAAATAAATTTATACCAGATTTTTAGTGTAACATAGTACATAATATATATAATGTTAGGTACATTATCTACAGTACATTATGTATGTGTTCTACAGATATTGTATACTTATATACAAACAGAACTTTTCTAACTTTTTTTTTAAACACTCTATTTCTACATAGTGATAATTTGAGTAAATTAAAAAGATACAATTACGTTTGCGGAGTGGGAGCGCCGTCTTCTTTCTTACTTTTGTTGAACTTTAATATTTACTTTCATTACAAAATTAGTGTATTAGTACTGGGCAGGGCAGGGTATAGAATATCTGGTACATACTACCTGTGTAAATATATAGTTTTTGATAAAATGATCTTAGAGTTATCCTTACTTTTAAGATTGTACTATATAATTTGAAATTAACAAATACGGAAACTAAACCCTAACTCTTTATTATTTTTAAAATTAATAAAATATTCTTTAAATATAGCCATTTAAATTGAAATTCATCTGTACCGCAGCGTACAGGGTACGAACGTATGTATATGAGTCCAGGCATGTATATCGGCTAGCGCAAGCATTTGTCAATGTCACCATCAATGTCTTAGTGATCTCGCCCTAAGTAATATAATCCAAACACTTAAGAAAATGTCTACCTACGGCTGGGAGTTTGAAAATTCACTAAAAGGTGCTATATTATTTTGCTTATATAAAGTTTTGTAAGTATAAATAATTATTATGAGAAAACATCTTTTGAATTATATACATAATATACATTATACTTATAATATTGTACTATCTAACCTACTAATATTATAAATATGAAAGTTTGTGAGTATGTATGTATTGATGTTTCTTAATCTTTCACGCAAATTCTACTGAACCGATTACGATGAAATTTGGTATGTAGGTATCTGAAAGCCCAGACTAACACTTACACTACATTTTATACCGGAGTTCCCTCGAGATTACTATATTATTTTAGCAAATTTCTTATGTTAATAATATTGGGTTGGGTAGGTTTTCAACGCAAACGAAGTCGCGGGCGGTCTCTATTAAGAAATAAATATGACGCCATCGTGGTGGTAGCGTAAGTGAAATTCCACTTTAATGGATGTTAATATTATTTTTGTACCCTAGTTTAATTAGGCAAAGCTCTACCTGTTTCCGTAAAAGGGGAATATGTGGACAAGGTTATATGATTTATTAGAAAGAATACCAAGTAAAAGTATCATATACTCTGTTATTACTCTCAGTCAGTGAGCATTATTTATTTATTCCAAAATTAAGATGAAAACAAAAAATCTCTTCTATATACCAGACGCATGGAACTTATAAATAAAAATGGTAAGTACAGGGATGTAACGTAGACTCGTTTAAGGGGATTTCAATGTTATTTGAATAAAAATGTGAGCCAAAACGAATATCCATTACTGTTTTAATGCTATTGATATAGGAATGTGTGTAATATTCATGCAACATATTGTTATAATATATTAAAAATATGAGGCCTGTCATGGCGCTGCGGCACAACGGGGTTACTGTAAACGACATGTTATAGGTTTGATCGAACTGAAATATTAAATATTTTGTAATTAAATATTGTTTCCATTTATTCGCTCTATAACAAGGCAAGACTCCCCTCAACACGCAATGTCTTAAATTCGGCGGAAAGAGAAGAACAGAACGAAGTGTCTTTACATTATGTTTCCAAATTCCATACACTTCCATGTGCGGGATATAGCGTGAAGCTGAGAGAGACAGAGAGAGAGAGAGAGAGAAAGAGAGAGTGAGAGAAACAAACATGTTATGGCGAATATTAAAGAAACAGCCAGATTTAATTCTTTTAAAAGCTTCTATAATCTGACTTCCCTACCTGTGAAGGTCTTCGATGTTCAGATTGTTACAATAATTTAATAAATTACCAAGTTCAAACTGATCAAGGTAAGTAATTCTAAGAACTTAATATAACATTTTTGTCAAAGTGCCTTAAAGTATATTGAACAAATAATGAAGAAAATTGAATTTTTGGCATAAATTGGTACGTACACTTTGAGCCAACCAAGGATCCGTCGCCCATAAAGAAATATTCTGAATTAATAGAATCAATACGACCTTTTCGGATTTATTGAAAAGTTCGCACACGTACGCTCGATGGCTCGATGCGAATATAGATATGGAAAGAAAAATATTTTCCCTTTGAACGAGTAATTTTATGATTCCTGTAATTCTCTTTCGATATGAACATTATTCTATGATCAAAATAAGTTATTTTGTATTGACGGTGGCGCGACTTATTTCTTGGAATATTGAGCTTTGACATTCACAGCAAACATTATTATTAATAAAGGTTCTACGTAATTTACATTTATTTTCGGTTTCGTTATATTATGGTTAATTAATTTCAGGCCTGTCGTGGCGCAGGGGTACAAGAGTGTCATTGTAAGCGCTAAAGCTTGTGATTATTTAAGAATTATTTAAGAATTCGATTCCCATTCGAGGTAATAGAGTATTTATATTTTCAAAATTTTAAATTAAATGTGATCATTTCTTCGGTCTACTAACAATACAAAGTGGGGAGTTGAGTTTCACCACTCAAGACGTAATATCTCAAATTCGGCATAATATATAGTAAGCAAGGGAGCAAAGTGTTTTAACACTAAATTTCCCAAGTTCCGTTTGCCTATCCTTCCATGTGCGGACAGAGCGTGAACTTAAAAATCTATTTGATAGCTTTGCCTTTCACCTACATTTTTGATCGATATTGTATTTATAAAAAATGTAATTAAAATAGTTTAACTAAAAATATTAAAACCACAGTTAGATTGTACATTTGAATACTGATACGTCTAATAAATAAAACCATGTTTTCTAAAAGAGAGGCCTGTCGTGGCACAGCTACACAAGCGTATGCCGACAGGTTGTGGGTTCGATCCGCACTCGAGAAAATGAAATATTTAATATTTTCAACTTATATATTCAATGTTTTCATTTCATCGCTCTGTAACAAGGCAAAACACGGCGTTGAATTCCGCCACTCAACACGCAATGCCTCAAATTCGGCGGAAAGTGGGGAACGGAAGTGGAACGGAATGTCTTAACACTAGGTTCCCGGGTTCCCTCTGCCTACCCTGCCATGTGCGGGATACAGCGTGAAGCTAAGTAAGTAAGTAAAAAAATGAATTTTTTCATGGATAAGACACAACAAACGAGCGTACGAGTCGCCTGATGGTAAGTGATCACCGCCGCCCACGGCCCCGGCCCCGTATAGCACCAGAGGAGCTACAGGAGCGTTGCCGGTCCTTAAGATGGATGGCCACCGGAGCTGGGCCCGGTATTACTCAATGCGAAATGCAGTGGCCAAAGCCACTACTTAACCCCGGTTATAATCTCGGGGGTGATAGTAGTAGTAGGAAACTTTAGGGTACAATTTCATTCCATAAGACCATATCGAAGAGCAAGTTGCTGCTGTATTATCTTGGCTACTTCATTGCACCTATACTAATACTCACAATTAGCAAAATAAGTACAATCAGAGACTAGATAATGTCTTTGAGATTTAGGGACATGGCGACGAAATTCCCGACAAACGTTAACAGTGTCACCTTTCATAGTAGTGCCTGATAACTACTGTATTCATAACTTGATTCATGATTGAACAGACAAACCCTTCAGTTTACCCAAAAAGAATCCATAAAAGACTCAGACTGTCAACCTGGAATATACCCCTCTTAATCTTAATCGGCTCAGACACTTTAGGAATATTGCACTCCTCAAATGACAACGGAAAGTAACCGGAGACTGTGAACTGTATAACTCGAAAGTGACGAAGTAGATTTTTATAGACGCTTGTATGTGACAGTCACTCAGAAAAGATCTCAAAGTGATAACAATTTTATATACTTCAAAGATCTAAGTATGTGGCATTGAATCATATTCCGGGCTGTAGTGGCAAAAGAATTAGATTTTTTTAGAATTTTTCTGTTTCACCTTATCTGTTGGCTTATATCAATAAGAAGAAGTTCCTTTGTACCATGGCCATAAACCAGCCATCTATTCTGAGTTGGTGTTAAAATATTATTATCAACGATATTTTAGGACATTTTTTGTAATGATCATTATCGTTCTAAGGTGTTTTTAGATGGTAGACAAGCCGTTGTACATTCGGATTCGTACGGTAGGAATGTTAGGCCCGTTGTTAATAATGTTGTTAAAGATCTACATTCAAAAATTATTATTATATTTTAGTTTTTCACTATAATAAACCAAATACAAATAAAATAACAGGACCTGTATTTAGTTGTTTGTTTTTGCTCTTTAACAGAATGAAACATAGGACGGAAAACAGTTGGTAGGGCTTAGTATAAGCCTGCTCGCGTAGCGCTCACTTACAGAAAGATTTACCGAATTGCCGGTTTGCTATGCGCTGCGCATGAAATTAAACTCGAGACTGATGTTTGTTTGTTTTTGAATACTTTGTATTGCAAAATGTAGTTTTAAATTAATTATCTTAAAACCAGGCCTTGATTAGTTTATTCGAATAACACCTTATCCAAGTATTTATGTGATCGTGTGACAATATTATATGAAACTTTTTTATTACTAGACATTGCTAATTACCATTTCAATATGACTTGGATAAAGTAACGTATGTGTAATGTAAAAACTTTAAGATTAATAACATTTAGCTTTTACGCAAAATAACGAAAAAGCTAGATGTTGTTATTTTTTGCTGAGGCGCAGGTGCAAAAGCATGTGAAGGTAAAGCTACAGATTATGGGTTCGATCGCCACTCGAGGTAATATAATCTTACTATATTCATTTTATCCCTCTGTTAACAAAAAAAACGGCGTAGAGTTCCGCCACTTAATACGCAATGAACACTAGATTCCCACGCGTCCCGTCACTCAAAGAAGCTCAAAACAGTATACAGAAATATATTCTATATGTAAAGCAGGAGTAGGTAAAGTGGGCGATATTAAAAAGCTGATAGTTCATTGTTACATGGTTCGCTTAGTACTCACTTACAAGCAGATTTACCAAATTGCCTGCTTTACTGTACTTCATGTAGAAAATCGCTTTAAAATAGCTGTAATACACTCTCGCTGCTTTAATATTCTATAGATTACAGTTTTTGAATCATGGTACTGGTTCACATATTTTGTACTCAAATTTGGAAATAAATATTTAACTTATAAAACTTGTATCCTTAGTAATTTATTTATAATATCTATTTTTAGTTGTACCCTTTTTAACCTAGTGTTAAGACGTCCTCGTTCCCCACTTTCCACTGAAGCATTACGTGTTAAGTTGCGACGCGCTTTGTTACCAAAGCGAAGGAATGTAAATATTATATATGTTGTTTGATAATGTTAATATTTCATTAGAAAATATTAAATATTTCATTTCTTCGAATCAAAACTACCTGTCCCACGCCTGTGATCTGCGCCACGACAGAACCCATCCATATTTATTTGATTATTTCAACATTTTAGGTACAAGTGATCGAATGTGGTTAAAAGCATTGCAATATTACTTAATTATTTGTACGAACATACGTAGATGTAAACTGCTACTATGTGCCGAGCCATGCAGTCTCAAAAGCGGGGATCATGCTGAAAATTTGCACAGTAAATGGAAATACGGGCGCGTGTGAAGCTGAAGTTAGAAGACAAATAAAAAACAATTCTATATGAAGCGCCAGAAACAAAATAATTGAACTTTTGAAAGTTATAATTAAATGCATCTGCATGCTATGCATTCATTCTTACGTGGTAGGTAGATACGTACGTATGTATTACTTACTTTTAGACCTTTACTTGAATAAATTATTTATTTACAATGTAGCTTGTGGTCTTGGCAGCTAATTATTTGTGAACTAACGAAATAAATAAATTAGAATATTATAAGCTTTTAGGTGATAAAATGTATGCATTTGCGTTTGTTTCGACTGCAGCTTATATTATTATCTATATTTTATGACATAGGGAGGGTCCGCTCTTCCCATCTCTGGGAATGCAGCTCATATGTGTCAGAGACAAATAAAATATATATATATATAAAATAATCTTTTATATAACACTCTTCTTATATAGTTTAAAGGCATGCTACTCATATATCCTCTCTTTCAAAGAAAAAGAAATAAATGAAACATGTTTAGTTTACAACAATTGTTTTGATTATTGATTTATATAGTTATAATTGCCTTGTTTATGTCTAACAAACAAACTAAAAATATTGCTTATGTGCTTTTTAGCATTAAAATCACCTCCTTTTTTATTAATATGTTGAAAATTTTGTTCAGCTATATAAAAATTCATCATTCGGGTCGAAAAGAAAGGGACAGGTCAGGAAATTCAATTAAAGACGATGAAGTTCGTTTACAATTTTTCAGGCTTTTAATAATCACTTTATCTTTCAATATAAAACATATAACCATTTTAACTGATATATTACAAACAATATGTACAACATGCCATATATTTAGAATGTTTTTTTTATTATTGTCGTACAGTAAGGTAAGATAATCTTCATATACTAATATTACACGACAGTACCTATCATTTTAGTGTTTCTAAATCACTTTACAATATGTATACTATAATATTCTGTTTGTCTAACGGCATATTGAACGTTATAGTAAAAACAGTGACAGATACAATAGACAAAAGAAATAAAGATAAGCTTGTGACGCTTAGTTTTCGTCTTCTAAGAGTTAATCTTTTAAGGGTCTAAGTATATGTGTCTATAGTAAAATTTCGCAATGTAGTTTGCTTCTGCATAGATTAGAATTTAAGAATACCTACAGTATAAATAAACCGTCAGTTTATGTAATAATTAAATTGTGCCATTGACATTAAAGAGAATATCAGTGGAGCTTTTTGCCAGCTCTTCTCAGTAAAACTGCTCTCCGTTGAATGCATTTCGACTATTTAAAAGTGCTAATAAAATAAAATAAAGAAAATTTTGAATATTTTTGAATTTGTAATTTATGTAATACAAAAATAAAGGTATTGTTACGTTAAAGTTACATTGTATTTAAGCATCTCAGAAAAAAACAATCTCATATTTATTGCGAAACTAGTGTTAAGACACTCCGTTCCACGCTCATTCCTCACTTTCCGCCAAATTTGAGGAATTTCGTGTTAAGTAGAGAAACTCAACGCCGCGTTTTTGCCCTTTTACGAGAGCGAAGAAATGAAAACATTAAATATTTAAATTGAAAATATTTAATATTTCATTTCCTCGAGTGGGGATCGAACCCACAACCTGCCGGTTAAAGTTACGCTTGTGCCGCTGCGCCACGACAGGCCTCTGGTATTTTACTTTTTTTATAATAATTCTGAATATATTACTATTTATTCACTCATTTATAAACGAAATATTATTAGATTTTCTAATCACGTGCAATAAAATTACATTAACTAACAAAATTGCACACATTTAATACAAAATAATTTCGTTAATAACAATACATAAAATTAATTTCTCAGCCTCTAAACTGGTTACGCATATGTAGTTTTCAATTACAGAGCGTGTTAGGAGAATTTCTCGAGTATAATCCCTTTGATGGAAAGTGTATGTTGTGGTAGTAGAGAACGCCCGTTGCCTTTAAATTAATTATACTCAAATCTGGTACGGCTCAATTATTCATAGGCCTTACGAAAAATAGCTCACAAAATTAATTAAACGTTTTCCGGAAATTATGAAATACTGTAATCCCACCCTGTTATTAATTACATCGCAAATAATCCTTTCTTTCGCTGTCTTTAATGTTTTATGGAAAAATTAATTGATAATCGGTTTATTTTTGGCAGACACTCTGATTTCGTTTCAATGTTTAATGTAAAATTGGCAAGTTGAATATTTTGAGGTATTATAGGCAAGTACTTTCTAATTTTATATTATTATTTAATATATTTGTTTTACAAAAATACTCACTAGATTTAAAATAAGAATACTTAATTTATAAACGAAAATATTTTTTTGTATAATTTAAAACAACAAAAAATATATATGTTTAATAACGGACCATTTAATGATTTACATGACAGTCCAGTTTGCATACCCTGTAAAATGCGTGTGAGTGTGTGAAAGTAAAAAAGATGACGTAGAAAAAGCTATTTGAATGATATTTTATTTATGTTAATATGAAATCCCAGTTTGTCTCTCAAAATCCTTCTCGCATTTTAGTTGTTGATGTATTTTTTAGGGGGCAAATGTTATATTCTTTTTTAAACATTTTAAACATTAATATTTTCTACCAAATTGCACATTGGATACAGTACATGTATACATAAAGACAAACACACGCATTTATTAACAAACTACTTGGAGGCCAGATCACGCGTCGGGTCCGAATATTATCATTCCATTAAGAGTTCTCGGCAGTGGATTGCTTAATGGTAATTATCATTTCGCACGTGATCGAATTTACTATGTGGCGAAATATTTTCCAAAGAAATCATTAAGTGAAAATTGTTAGTATTTTGTGCTCGTTTACTTAACTGATACTGTTCATTTATTTGGCTTTAAATAATAATATGACAAGTGCAAATAAGCTTACGTAGGTAGGGTAAGAGTTTGTTGATTATCTTTTACAAGTAAGGGATAAGAGGCCTGTCGTGGCGCAACGGCACAAGCGTGTGACTGTAACCGACAGGTTGTGGGTTCTTCCCCACTCGAGGAAATGAAATATTTAATATTTTCAAATTATTTATATTCAATGTTTTCATTTCTTCGCTCTGGAACAAGGCAAAACGCGGCGTTGAATTCCGCCACTCAACAAGCAATGCGTCAAATTCGGCGGAAAGTGGGGAACGGAAGTGGAACGGAGTGTCTTTCCACTAGGTTCCCAACTTCCCTCTGACTACCCTGCCATGTGCGGGATACAGCGTGAAGCTGAGATAAGGGGCTAAATGGGATCTAAATTACTTTGTACTCCACATGGTATATAGAAAAAAATTAAATATATGTGATAGATATTTTTACTCAGAGGAGATTTTTGACAAAGCGTGGTGTTAAAACTGATCATGCAATGTTTAAAAAAAATATTAAAAAGCGAGAAATGATATGTTTCAGAATTAGGTACCCACTATCTATTTGTCTGGGAGAGATTGCTATCAGCAATAAGACCGCTTTTGCACAATCTGTATGTGTATTATTTTCTTTTTTGTATTTTATTATGTTGACTTTGTGTACAGTAAAGTTTTTTCTATTCAACTCTATTCTACCAATTGGCTTTATTTATATATTTTTTAGCTTCACACTTTATCTCGCACATAGCGGGGTAGGCTGAGGGAGTCTTTGAGGCATTATATGTCGCGTAGTGGGGCTTTAAAGCGCACTTCATTTCCAGGATGAGGAAATTAAAAATAAAATATGTCATTTATTGAGGGGTGTGGATGTGAATAAATCCACCAGGCTACAATTTCCCTTTTTTTATGTAAAACAAGGCAAACGAGCGTACGTGATACCTAAGTACCTATATAAATTATTACGCTGCAAATGACCTATTGGATTTAAGATAGAAAGATGTGTACTTACTGAGTACACATCTTTCTATCTTATGTAAGTTATATACAAAAATGTAAAAATGTCTTTGATCCCAGATATCTTATCTTACGTCCTATCAATGTCATTATTTCAACCTGTAACCAACAATATCGTGTAATTATTTAACTCAGCTTCACGCTGTATCTCGCACATGGCAGGGTAGGTACTTGGAAACCTAGTGTTAAGACACTCCGTCCCACTTTCGTTCTCCACTTTATTATTAATTATTTAACTTCACCACGATTTTATTTCGACTTACTAATATGTCCAATATCCAACTTCTTTATGTTTGAAGGTTGTTAGTAACAGATAAGTAGACTGTAACTCGCCTGGGACTTTGGGAGGGTCGGATATTTATATATACCACACACTACTATAGAGAAAGCGAGAAATGTTAAAAGGTTCCCGATAATATAATTGGTTCTATTTTAATAGACAATTAATACATTTTCATTTCCAGGATTGGTTATACAGTGCAGCGTTAGGTTACGTCAATATATCTAAATTGTACGAAATAATAGATGGACAATATAAAGAAAAAGCAAAATTATAATGACCATTCACGTAAACCTATTAAGCAAATCTCAATCATGCCTCTTGTATAATAATTTTTTGATTAATTCAAATAACATGGACCCCAGAGTACTCGGCAGGAAATGTCAAAGGATCGTTCAGAAGTTATCGCTATTGAAATGTAAATGGTATTTTTTTTAATATGAATTTGAGCACGGCTACCTTTTAATGGCGTTAAATTATTCAGCAAAGTAATATCGATGAAGTAATCTCGATGAAGAAGAACGACTGGTCGCACACTCAATCTGATTAGCTCACATACATAGCGTCACAGGGTCAAATCCTCGATAGTTAAAATTTTAAATAAAATTAATTTTAGGCCGTCGAGACGCAGTAGAATAATGCAGCAGTAGAATAACGGTGAATGATTATATTTAATTTATTTTTACATCCCTCCTTTTATACTGCGGCGCTAAGCTTCGATTCTTAAAATGTAATGACGAAAACGAGAAAAAGAGTGGCTTATTCATATGATCTTTTTTATCTTGCGACAAACGAAAAAGCATGAGGCTATAAGATATTGGATGGAGGATGTTTAGTTTTAGCCTACATTCTTGCATACCAAAAAGAAATTGTACAGGCTGAAAACATATACATAATGCTTCTAGATTTTCCTTTACATACAAAATATTTAAAATATAAAAAAAATTCTATGCCTACTTTCTTCTTTTAGTTTTATATTATGATGGTATATAAATAAAACGTTTCATTTACTAAATGTGTTGATTCTGAAGAATTTCTGTAGGTTATGGCTCATTATCTCTATCCCTGATTATTATGACAAGGGTCCTCATCTCGAGAGTTATTTCACCGCAGAGATTAATCGTCAACTGGGTATTTATTTAGTTTCTAAATATAGAAATAAGTGTACCAAAAATGTTATTATGAAACTTTGAACATTTTAATTACTTAAATTAGTGCATGAAATATTTATTCAAATAACCTTGAATTGGTCAACCAAAGTATAATAAATTTCTATTCTTTTTAGCTTCACGCAGTGGCACGCACATGGCAGTGTAAGCAGAGGGAATTTAGGAGTGTAAAGACACTCCGTTCCGCTCGCCACTTTCCACTGAATTTGAGGCATTAATTACGTGTTGAGTGACGGAACTCAAGGTTGCACTTTGCCTTGTTACCAGAGCAAAGAATTGAAAACATAAAAAAATAATTTGAAAATATTAAAGTGTGTGTGTGTGCAGAATAATTTACTCCCCGAATGAAAATCGAACCTACAACCGATGTGTTCACAGACAGAAGCTGTGTAGAGCTCGAGCACTGTTCCTTCTCATTATATGATATGTGTTATTATTTTTAATTATAGAGAATGACATATTTGAAATGTCTTATTATCGTTATTTTTAATAACTACAGGTTAAAAATACGAAAGTCAAAATATATAAGTGTTTTTGTTTAAGCTCTTGATATGTTGTTGAAAGTACAATAGATGTATGTATATTTATATATTATTTAATATGTTCCGATTTAACAGTTACCTATCGGTAGGACCATTTTTATATAAAACAATGGAATATATAAAAGTATTTGTGGATCTTACTCTGTAACATACTAAAATTTTATGACATGAAATACCCAAATCATCCCGGATTTTATTGATCACAAGCTACAAACCCAAATGCGAAACCGAAAGTCTCTCAGGGAAAATATATACTTAATTAGTAAGGAAACGATAAGCCAGTTCCATTTTTGCTGATCAATTTAAACTAAAGTAGAAATTTTTATGATATTTATGTACCGTATAACTATATTTATGTACCGTATAACTATTAATAAAGGATTTGTAAATTTGAGTTCGTTAATAAAGTCATCAAAAAATGACTACATATTTACTTTCCTTTAACGAATTGATTGTTATTTTAATTAATATTATTGTTGATATTTTATGTTAATATAAGCATTCATTTGCATTTATTACATTTTTTACAAGGTTCTGTTAGAATCTTATCACTCAGATATTGTTTTTTCGCTCATAAACTTTGAATTCTAAATAGTAGATAGATGTTAGTAAAGATTTCGTCTTATTAAAATATTTTACTTTATAAGATTTTCTATTGGAAGCCACGAGTCTAAAGAATTTACGCCTTAACAACAGTTTTCCCTGACAAATACTTGTACAACTATGTTGAACATTGCGGCTCGGTGTTTTGAGCTGAGAATAAAAAGATTTTTCTAAACCTTTCATAATAACACATTGTCTTCCGAATATTATATATATTAATATGTATAAAATTATTGTATGTTATGTTAATAGGTCACAAACTACTCTAAGACACCTGTTATATTTAATCAGAGTAGTGCCAAATTTTTAGTATCACACTTTGTCGTCCTGTTGAAAATAATTTTTAAATTATTATAAAATTATTAAAATAATTTGTAAATTATATAATTAATACGCTAATATTTAGTTGGGTCTCGATTAAAAAGGAGAGTAAAACAAAACACAAATGTATGTACTTTATATACTATATTCTGGATCTTACAAGTTTAATTTGTAACTAATTATATTAATTATTAAATTAAAAGTCTAAATGTACAAAAATGTTTATATACAAGAACTTTCATGCATATACATATCGTAGTCAAAATCTGTAGGTAAATGTTCGACATTTCAGAAATATTTAATAAATTGTGGAAAAATTTAACGACAAACGTGAATATACACAAACACCTAAAACAATTAAATAATGTAATTATTATATTTACAATAAATTGACAATAATTTAAGAATTACCAAATTTGTCTCTACTTGTTATTGAATTTAATTATTTGACTTGTTTTATAACGTCAGGAAAACAGTTATATAAAAAGGAAACGAAAACCTAAAGGTTGAATGAATTATGAGCCATAATCGACGTCAATAAAATTAAAGCTTGTTATATAAATGAGTACATAGACTGATTACCTCAGGTGGCACGATAATGGCAGTAAGCCACCTTTGACATAGTAATCGTTGAGTATGTCACATATGCATGTATGTATACCTAAGGATATACATACTATTATAATCATAGTTTTAAAAACAATAAAACCATCAAGAACAAAAACGAATTCAGCAGATCCAAATTCACCTTTCCTATGCCACTCGTCTTTATAAGCGAACTGCTAAATCAACACTCTTAATACAACTATAACACACTTACGATATATAAAATCTTTTCATAATTACGATTTTACAATCCACGCGTTGCTAAATTCCTCGTAATTTGTGCCAAATTCGAATGCCACACAAACTAATTTTCACATGTAACTCTAACGCGCATACCAAAGAAAACGTATAATTTTCCATATAATATCTAGCTGAATATTTCATTTGGCACCACACTAAGGCGTTTTACGCTGACACTCTGACAATACTACGGGTTCTGAGCAAATATAGGTATGCAAAGATATCTACAGGATTCTGTATAAACTCACCTATTATCAACTTACAATATCGGTGAGCCTTAAATCTATCTATTTACATCTCACAATCAGTCAAAGTTACTATTTTGGCAGATTATCTTAAATTTTATAATCTAAACATCTTTTGTTTATACAAGTTTAAATAATTGTTAAATTCTTAAAATAGCCAATAAACGTATAGGCCTTGTAGACTAACGTTAGATCTATTATTTATAATTCAATACAATATCGAAAGCTAACAAAATATTTGTTTGGCACAAAACTAATGTTCCCAAAATAGGCCGGTCTAGAAGCAGTTAAAATAAAGATAGACCTAGAAAAATTATATAACTGTTATAAACTCGCAGTCATGATAAATGATCCAATGAGAGCTATTTCACAACCTGTTAATGGAGAAAACTGGGTCTTTTAGATAAAACTTTGTGTTACCCAGTTTCTTATAATATCTATGAGATTCTAAATAATTAGTTTACTATTACTATAATCGAGGTTTAAAGATGATATTGTCAAGGGGTTAAGTTAAAGTTACAATAATAGGAAAATTTTAGAAGTTGCTATCGTAGTCCGAGCGGCGTCGTGAGTAGTGCGAGCGTGGGTACTCCCCTGTGTATCCGTATACTTGCGATCCTGCGCCAGTCTGCCCATAAACTTGTGAACCTCCATACCTGCTTTGTGATATAAAAATAAATTTCATTTAATGTTTTTAATATAAATTTGTAAAAAATAGATAACAAAAGACCTATTGTGGTGTGTGACTGTAAACAACAATTTAACAGCTATTTTTATAACATTTATCAATATTTCAATGAAGAAAAACCTCCGCACGGTTTTACTTTGTAATTTTAATTTTATAACCGAGGACGACAAAAATGTTTTTCAATTCAGATATAAATGCAATAACATAAAAATATTCAATAGTTTTATTTGTAGATACATGAAATATTATTTTAATATTGTACACAAACAAGATAAATGAAAAATATAAATTCTTTTTACCCGTTTCCTGAGGTGCCATAAATTTGTGATCCTCGACCAGAGTCGGGAGTATAGTGCTGCATGTATTTCTGCAGTTGTGGGGTCCACTCTGAACGCCATGAATCCCCAGGATTAGTGTATGCTAGTTGTTCGATGAAAGCACTTGACATTCGCTGTTTAAAAAATATAACTGTTGTGAAATGAATTAATAATCGTTTATCGTAAAATAAAAAGCTACTCAAAAAAACGTATAAATGAAGAGAGAAGAAGAATTAACGATAATTGCTCAAGAACAATTAATGATCATTTCTTATATCAGGTGAACTAGATACTGAGATGCAATAGGTTTAACTATGTATACAAATAATTATCCTTAACAAGCGTTTTTCCAAGCTAATATGATTGTTTTTATACTTTTGTATATAACAAATTTGGCTGATAAAAAAAAGCATTAAGCTCATGTTAGTTTTAATTTGCATGCAATTGTAATATATAAATGAATAAACACAACATTTTTTCAAGTCAAATGTTAATATTTGTATATTGAACATTTTTTTGTTATATGTACCTTTACCTTTCCTGAAGGTAGGTAAGGGAGATCACGCTCCTTTAGCTGGTGCATGTCATCAAATCCACCCATATGACTTTTATCAAGTTCTCTCAACATGTCCTCGCTTAGAGGAATAGGCTGCTTAGTTTTAGTACTTTTTTGTCGGTTAACGAGCTAAAATAATATATTGACTAATTAATACAATAATTGTGAAAACCTTAAAGTTTAATAAACAATGATAACTTTATTTTTAATAGTAAATGTTTGAATCCATACCACTGTAACACCAAAAATTATGACGAATAATAAGGATGCTAAGGCTATTACAATAACAGCAATGCCCCATTGCGGTAGTAATGACTCTTCATCTGGTTCTATAATAGTTGGTTCCTCGTGCTTAGGTACAACTGTAATTTTAGTAGGTAAATTAACATTTATTTTATAAAGTATTTAATTTATAAATTCTTATTTAAATTTAATTTTAATTTATAAATTAAATAATGAAATCTATTTAAATATGTATTTACCAATAAATTCTGTGTATGTTGGATCCATTACAAATTTGCCTATTTCCAATTTTCCTGCGGACTTGTCAATGGTTTTTGTCATTTGTTCGTTACTCTTTCTCATTCTTTCTTCATCTGGTTGGTCACCTAACATTACATCTGGATCAAACGTATCTGCTTGTTGCTCTTCCATAACGGAACCAGCTCTTGCCTCATTAAGAGATTTGTGAAATATTCGTTTGAGTTGTTGTGTATCAAGTCTATCCTCGACATTGTTTAATTCAATAAAGTAATCAACAAGTACGGAGCCTTGACTGAATCCGTCTATGCGAATACCTTTGTACCATTTACTTAGTAAATCAGATTTTGAGTAGACGGAGTTAAGCTGCACAAAAAATAAAAATAAAAAACAATTATTTAATTTAAATTTAAACAAATTCGATTGTGTTACTTGTGTGAATATAAAATTATAAACAATTTTGGAAACCCGACATTTCAAACACTTTGCCGAAATCCGTGGTGACGGGTTGACTACAAAGTGTTCGAAACGTTGGATTTCCGAAAATATATATTTATAATTCAATATACGCGATTAATCTAGTTAATATATTTTCATTTAAAATGAATAATAATCGCGAAAATCAAAGACCTTAACAATTATTAAAACAAATTGACTATTTTATTTTTTAATATTGTATAACCAACCTCTTCTTTAACCTCCTTAGCTAGCTTTTGCCACTCTTTCGTATGTTGATCTAAAAATTCTGGAATCCACGTTACTCCTGGAAAAAGAGTATCAAAATACATTTTTGGTATTATATGCTGATAAATATAGTTAATAAATCTGTGGCATATTATACATCGTTTAATTTGTCCGTATACTCATATCTAACGCCTATTTATTTCTTACCTGAAACAATTTTAATAGTTGCTGCTATGTCACACTCATGACGACATATTCCAGGAGTGGTCGGTTGAGGAGGAGCTGGAGTCGTTGTTGTCGTTGTAAATATTCGTCGAGTCGTTGGTTCGGTATTAATTTCTGGTATCGCCGTGGTGGATGTTGCGTTCCTCTGTTCTTCTAGAAGCCTTTCTATCGAAAATGGTGTAGTTGAAGGAGAAGGCCAACCAGTGAATTCAGTTGAAGCTCTGCAAATAATTAAATTATGATATAATATTTGAACAAATAATTACTTCTCAAAAAAATAACTAACTTATTGTGTAATTGCTATAGGTTTTTAAAAATAAACAAAATATTACATGGATTATTTTTTAAATTAAAAAAAATGTGTTAAATAAGTATCAAAAAATAATTTAAATTATTCCCTCCAAATTCATAATTGTACACATCAAATTCGCAAATTTATCCTTTTTACTTTACTTAAATCGAAATTTAATAAATTTCAATTAAATTTAAAGAGTAAAATAGCGAATTTGTTGCTTAAAAGTAACTATAAAATATTTACAGTAAAAATCCTATACTGTGCCAAATTATATTATTAAAATGTGATATTAATTTATTATAATTAAGTAATCGATGTCACATTTAATAAAAAAATAAAGTTACATAACATAAAAATAATAACTTCATTTAAAAAAATACCTTGTTGGCCAGCCTTTTTGAATTTTTGGAGTTACTGGTGGTGGTCCTATGCTGGACTTTTGTGTAGTACTTTTTCTTGAAGACTTTCCGCCGGGTCTTGATGGGAAGACCAATTTAAAGCCACCAGAAGAAGCAGTAGTGGTAGAAGTTATAGTAGTAGATTGAACAGAATCTTCAGAATTATTTAGATTGATTCCCGGTGGTAATAGATTCGATAAGTCGGCAATTTTTAATTTAATAATTGGACTTTCAGGTTTATCTGATAGATTTTTATTTAAATTAAATCCTGGTGGAAGCAAGGCCGATATATCAACAGGCTCTGCATTTATAGGTACTTTTGGAACTGTCTTAGTCTTATTTGTAGTAGTTGTACTTGTTGATGAAAGGGATCCAGAAGAATTAAGCTTAAATCCTTTTGGTAAAAGAGCAGATATATCCAACTTTTCAATATTTTTTGAAATATTGGGCTTATTATTGTCTTCCGTCTTGTCAGCTACGTCAGGCTTATAACCAGGAGGCAAAAATTTGCTTAAATCATCCTTTTGGACCTTTTTGAATAAATCTTCTTGAGTTCTTTCTTTTGGTCTATATTCTTTTGGAAGTAATGACTTGTCATCTAAAATGATGACTTTGTTTTTGGAATTTATACCTGAAGAGCGGCCTTGTGTGATATTAATTATATTATCTTTGAAAGTCGATGGTGGGGCTTGGGTAGTAGTAGTAGAAGGTGTAATTGTAGTTGTAGTTGTAGTTGTAGTAGTAGTAGTAGTAGTAGTACTAGTCCGTTTATCTTTATAAGACTGTCTTGATTTGTACCCTGCTGGTAGTAATCCTGATAAGTCATCCATTACAGTGACTAGTTTTTTTTTTGGTTTAGGAGAAGTTGAAGTTGTAGCTCTTGGAGTAAATTTTTTTATTTGTACTGGCAATGGATCTGGAGATGACCTTTCAGTTACAACCGAAAACTGCGTACTTTTCAATGTGAAAAGTTTCACAGGTTGTGGTGTAGTAGTACTAGTTGTTGTAGTAGAGCTAGTTTGTTCAGTAGTAGATTCAGTTATCAACTCAATATTTTTATTTACTTTATTTAAGTTTCCTGAAAGTACTGCACTTGAGAGTTCGGACTGTATACTATCTAATTTATCGTTAATATTTTCGGTGGACGACGAACCATTTAAGATGTTACCAGTTTCTTGCATTGGATTTTGAGTAACATTTTCATCAATTTCATCATCAACGTCGTCATCATCATCAGTTAGTACTTGTTTTTTTTCTTCTTGTTCTACTGTTGGGAACGGTAAGAATCGAGCGCCTGATACACTCCTACTTGTTTGAACAGATGCTACAACAATCCAATTTTCCGTAGTAACAGGAACAGAATCATTGGCTTCATTAGAACTAGATGCTGTTACTTCGGTTTTTGGTGTAGGTGGATAAGTAACATCTGGGATAGAGATAGTGCCGTTAACTACGCTTTTTGTAGTAACAACAGAAACGACTTCTTCTCCTAAGATTGAAGGCGAATCCACTGACGATACGTCTTCCTTAGAAAATGTAAACTTTAAACTAGGTGCCCCGGTGTCGTTGTCATGACCTGGATCAGTTTGATCTATCACAGTCGTATCAATAAATTGCTTAAAGTTATCGTCTTTCACCATTGTGTTATTGGGTTTCATTACTAAAACATCAAATGATTTTGTAATATTATTTTTAGCATCAATAGTCTCCTTTTCCGGTTCTTCTGAAGCGTCATATTCATCATATACATCCGTAACTGGTTCTGCAGTAGTCTTGGAAGGTTTAGGAGAAGTAGTATGTTTAACTTCAGCTTCTTCATCATCCTCATAATATTCAACATACTCTTCTACTTCTTCTTCTTCTCCTTCTATACCTTCATGAGTATTGTCTCCATGAGTTTCATTATTATGACTAATATTCTCGGTTGTAGAAGTAGAAGTAGAAGTAGATGTAGTATTAGATCTTTGCGACGAGGACTCAACGGACATTGCCATTACAGCAGTATCATTAGGTACGTTGTCCGTATCTATGGAAGTTGCATCTGGTTTGCTATCATCTGTTTCGTCCGTTTTATTAGATTTTATGACTTGTACATCAAAAGATCCCTCAGTATTTTTCATTAATTCTCTGAATGAACTTATATCACTGATGTCATCTTCAAGAAGAGGTTCTATATCTAAAAGTGATTTATATTCAGTCGAAGAAGCTGGATATATATTTGGATTATTTTTTGATGGATTAAAATTACTATCTATATTATATTTATTTACTGGCACATTCAGTACAGCTTTCTTTTTATCTGCTGATGGAGTATCAAAATGAGAAAATCTTGAGTTATTTGGCTTTATGTTGATTTTCTGTCTACTTGCAAGCTTAGTAGGATTATAAGTTGTTACTTTAATGTGATCAAAAAAGTCTTGATCGTCATTTTCGATCTCATCATCATGAGAAATATGTCCGCTTTGTCCATTACTTTTAAGACTGTTACCATCGAATGGAATATTTTTAAATCTGTTATTTTGTAAGTAATCTATATCTGGATTATTAATTGTTATTTGACCTAGAAACGTCTCTGGTTTCGAAGGATCATTTTGATAAGCTACAGAATGAATCTGTGAAACATCAGGTCTCTTTGTAGAGGCAGGATGCACTAACTGAAAGTTATAAGGCAGAGCCGGCCTAAACCTTTGCCGTTGAGATGTAAATTCGGGTTGGTTGATATAATATTGTGTACCAGATTGACTTCTGCCAGTTGGTAATTGAAAAGGTGACGGATTTTGATCATAATTGGGGCTTGGAAATCTTACTCGCCCATCGCTATAAAGTGCTGGTTGTTGCGCAGTAGGCGTTACTCGAAAACTATCACCGTGTTCGAAAAAACTTGAAGGTCGATTATTTGAATAAATAGGTGGTTGAACTTGAGCAAAGTTTCTTTCTGGTGTGTAATAGAAGTCGTTCTCATCTGTAACAAAATTTAAAAAATATATGTTAATTTCTTATTTACTTCAATATAGCCTAAAGTAAGAAGGGAGGAGACGGAGGAAAAATATTCACTTATTATATTTTATTAAGTTATTACACATACACAAGTGATGATTTAATTAATTAGTTTAACCATGAATTGATTATACATTTCATGATTAAGCTTATTAATTGAAACCACACAAAATATGTATCACGTTTATTTACATCATGCATCATTGGTAATCGGCGAAGAATGAACGGAATGCAGTAGACTATTAAGAATTACAAACTGGTCAGTGAACAATACTAAAGATAATTTGTATGTGACGGTATCAAAAATTATGTGTCTTCAATTCGGCGGTTTGGTGGAAAATATATTTTGTTAATGTTAAGGTAATTAAATTTCTTGTAAAATTTGCTGTTTATTCGAAATATAATACTGGAATGTTATTAAACTATATATAAATTAAATTGAAATATCTGCCTTTGTCATCATCGATATTATGCTTATTTAAGTGTAGATGACATGAAAATGAACATTTAGACAATACAGATACTACACGAACAAACAAAAAAGGTAAGTTAATTACAATTTATTTTGTGTAATTACAGTATATAATATATAATTTTAAATTTTCCAAATTTCTCTAATTAAAGTAAAATAATATTACTTAACTAAATAATAGTATCTTTCAGGTTTGTAAAGTCGCAGGCGGGACGTAGTATACAAATATATACTTTTAATACAGTCCAATGTATACGATTCGTTTAAAATATCGCAATAATAATAATTTTATCGCATTTAAAAGTCATACAAATTGATATTTGGGCTACAAACTCACTTAGCAAAAAGCAACCTTAGAAAGCTTTGACAAATTGTGTAGCAAACAGAATAATAACATAATGGACCTTACGACTTCGTTCTGTAGGAATTTACATTTAACAATAAACTTAATTTATTTTCATTTATAATAAAGTTTGTTTTTTTTTACTATAAATATTATATTTAAAAAAAAATGAAATTTACTAAACTTAAATTTAAAAAACATAGTAAAAATTGAAATTTATATATACATATATAATATTTTCAAAAAAAGAAGGGAATATATTATATATAGAGGAAATGAAATATGTAATATTTTCAATTTAAATATTTAATGTTTCATTTTTTCGCTCTGGTAATAAGGCAAAACGCGGCGTTGAGTTCCGCCACTCAACACGCAATGCCTTAAATTCGGCTTAAAGTGGGGAACGGAAGTGGAACGGAGTGTCTTAACACTAGGTTCCCGGGAAAAAAAATGAATAAAAAAGGATATTCAGTATATTGTAAATAACTTTATATATTTAATATTATGTGAGGTAACTTGTCCATCGGAACTATTATTATCTTATTAATAATATGATAATTATTTGCATACATTTCTTTCAAAGTGCATATATGATATGAATAATTCACACTAAAGTGTCGACTTGGCTTTTCTCGATTGTGGTTTTTCCTTCAAATCATCTAAAGGAGATGGTTTTATACACAAATTTTTAAAACATATTAAAATTTGAATGTAGTAGGATTTGAAGACATGCAAGCATTCTTTCCAACTAAGCTATACGTTCTTATTCACCTACGTCAAAATTCTTAAACGTCGTTACAACTTGTTTATGTTGTTAGCATTTCTGTAGGGAGATATTTAGAAATTTCTCGACACTTTACCAATTATACTATAAAAATATACAATATTTGATAAATAGCATGCCCTCTTGCTAAACCATAGTTCTAAAACTTTGTCTTTAGGTAGCGGAAAAACATTTAACATAGCTTGCAAATTTCATCACAAATATCCAGTATTCAAGTACTAGTTTTGTCAAAGATATCACAGAAAACACTGTAATGTATATAATTAACTAGCAACACGCGACATAATCCAGTGGATATAACTAAGAGCTGTTTATGACACATTCTAAGGACCCGGTGACCACTATACCCTGCGGCGGGGACAGTAGATTACATCACCACTATTACCTTCCTCAATAAATAGATAATTCAATACAAAAATACGTTATTAATCCAGTGCAATATTAATCCAGTGAAAACGTGCATGAAATAAAAAAATTTCATATACTAATATAACACGACAGTACCTATAATTTTAGTGTTTCTAAATCACTTTACAATATGTATACTATAATATTCTGTTTGTCTAACGGCATATTGAACGTTATAGTAAAAACAGTGACAGATACAATAGACAAAAGAAATAAAGATAAGCTTGTGACGCTTAGTTTTCGTCTTCTAAAAGTTAATCTTTTATGGGTCTAAGTGTGTCTATAGTAAAATTTCTCAATGTAGTTTGCTTCTGCATAGATTAGAATTTAAGAATACCTACAGTATAAATAAACCGTCAGTTTATGTAATATTTAAATTGTGTCATTGACATTAAAGAGAATATCTGTTGAGCTTCTTTCTAGCTCTTCTCAGCAAAACTGCTCTCCGTCGAATGCATTTCGACTTAAAAGTGCTAATAAAATAAAATAAAGAATATTTTGAATATTTTTGAATTTGTACTTTATGTAATACAAAAATAAAGGTATTGTTACGTTAAAGTTAGATTATATTTAAGCATTTCAGGAAAATACACCGTCCATTTTATATAAAAGAATTGCCTTTTACGGCATTTCTAAAAAAAAAATATTACAGTAAAAAAAAAGGCATAGTGATTGTCGCGTCGAGCGTGCTAGGCCGTACGACTACCTACCGACGTACTCATTTATTACCTATTATTACCTATAGTGAGGCCATGGCGCAACGGCACAAGCGTGTGATGACGAGTTGTGGGTTCGAACCCCTCTCCAGGAAATACTATTTTAATATTTTCAAATTAAATATTTATTATTTTCAACACTTGGTTCTCAAGTTTCCTCTAGCTGAGAGAGAAACCTTTATCAATTGCTATATTTTTTTCATCTAAAAAATTCAATCTAAAATTCTATTGGTTTTAATTGAGAAAAATAGTTGTATGTAAGAATGTCCATTCACCGCAAAACATTATATGTAATTAGTTATTTCCATTCGATCGTGATGGCGTAGCCGCAAGCAAAAGCTAGTACTTAATAAGATATTTGTGTGTAAAAATTATGTACGTGTTTGCATTTTTCGTAGCCCGATTTTTATATTAATCGCCTATTTTTAGATGTTCTTTGCTCACGAACAAAAACAGTGTAACAATAATAAATAAAAAAAAAGGTTTTAAAAATAGTTTTTTTTATATTGGATATAAGGCTAAAGAATTTTCGCAACCGGTAAGAAGACAATCTGGTTTTTCACATAAAAAATCGAAATTGCTATAAAAGAGGAATTTGGAAGGAACGCTGTAGCGTTCGTTGTTGCTACAATGTAAACATGATATGCGTGTAAAGAGCAATATTTATATTTATTGGGAAACTAGTGTTAAGACACTCCGTTCCACGTTCGTTCCCCACTTTCCGCCAAATTTGAGGCATTTTGTTTTTGCCCTTTTAGCAGAGCGAATAAATGAAAACATTAAATATTTAAATTGAAAATATTTAATATTTCATTTCCTCGAGTGGGGATCGAACCCACAACCTGCCGGTTAAAGTTACACGGTTGTGCCGCTGCGCCACGACAGGCCTCTGGTATTTTACTTTTTTTATAATAATTCTCTATTTATTCACTCATTTATAAACGAAATATTCTTAGATTTTCTAATCACGTGCAATAAAATTACATTAACTAACAAAATTCTACACATTTAATACAAAATAATTTCGTTAATAACAATACATAAAATTAATTTCTCAGCCTCTAAACTGGTTACGCATATGTAGTTTTCAATTACAGAGCGTGTTAGGAGAATTTCTCGAGTATAATCCCTTTGATGGAAAATGTATGTTGTGGTAGTAGAGAACGCCCGTTGCCTTTAAATTAATTATACTCAAATCTGGTACGGCTCAATTATTCATAGGCCTTACGAAAAATAGCTCACAAAATTAATTAAACGTTTTCCGGAAATTATGAAATACTGTAATCCCACCCTGTTATTAATTACATCGCAAATAATCCTTTCTTTCGCTGTCTTTAATGTTTTATGGAAAAATTAATTGATAATCGGTTTATTTTTGGTAGACACTTTGATTTCGTTTCAATGTTTAATATAAAATTGGCAAGTTGAATATTTTGAGGTATTATAGGCAAGTACTTTCTAATTTTATATTATTATTTAATATATTTGTTTTACAAAAATAATCACTAGATTTTAAATAAGAATACTTAATTTATAAATGAAAATATTTTTTTGTATAATTTAAAACAACAAAAAATATATACATATGTTGAATAACGGACCATCTAATGATTTACATGACAGTTCAGTTTGCATACTCTGTAAAATGCGTGTGAGAGTGTGTGAAGGTAAAAAAAGATGACGTAGAGAAAGCTGTTTGAATGATATTTTATTTATGTTAATATGAAATCCCAGTTTGTCTCTCAAAATCCTTCTCGCATTTTAGGGGTTGATGTATTTTTTAGGGGGCAAATGTTATATTCTTTTTTAAACATTTTAAACATTAATATTTTCTACCAAATTGCACATTGGATACAGTACATGTATACATAAAGACAAACACACGCATTTATTAACAAACTACTTGGAGGCCAGATCACGCGTCGGGTCCGAATATTATCATTCCATTAAGAGTTCTCGGCAGTGGATTGCTTAATGGTAATTATCATTTCGCACGTGATCGAATTTACTATGTGGCGAAATATTTTCCAAAGAAATCATTAAGTGAAAATTGTTAGTATTTTGTGCTCGTTTACTTAACTGATAGGTACTGAGCATTTATTTAGCTTTAAATAACCTGTGTGACTGTAACCAACAGGTTGTGGGTTCTTCCCCACTCGAGGAAATAAAATATTTAATATTTTCAATTTAAATATTAAATGTTTTCTTTTCTTCGCTCTGGTACTAGAGAAAACGCGGCGTTGAGTTCCGCCACTCAATACGCACTGCCTCAAACTCTACGAAAAGTGGGGAACGGAAGTGAAACGGAGTGTCTTAACACTAGGTTCCCAAGTTCCCTACCCTGCCGTGTGCGGGATACAACGTGAAGCTGAGATAAGGGGCTAAATGGGATCTAAATTACTTTGTACTTCACATGGTATATAGAAAAAAATTAAATATATGTGATAGATATTTTTACTTAGAGGAGATTTGACTCATTAAACTAGTGCTCTAATATCAATATTTCGCCTAAACGTTTGCTCATTTAAAAGAGAGACTCGTATTTAAGAGATTGATTTATTTTTGACAAAGCGTGGCGTTAAAACTGATCATGCAATGTATAAAAAATTATATTGAAAAGCGAGAATTGATATGTTTCAGAATTAGGTACCCACTACCTATTTGTCTGGGAGAGATTGCTATCAGCAATAAGACCGCTTTTGCACAATCTGTATGTTATTATTTTGTTTTTTGTATTTTATTATGTTCATTTTGTGTACAGTAAAGTTTTTTCTATTCAACTCTATTCTACCTATTGGCGTTATTTATATTTTTTTACCTTTACACTGTATCTCGCACATTGCGGGGTAGGCTGAGGGAGTCTTTGAGGCATTATATGTCGCGTAGTGGGGCTTTAAAGCGCACTTCATTACCAGGATGAGGAAATTAAAAATAAAATATGTCATTTATTGAGGGGTGTGGGTGTGAATTAGTCCACCAGGCCACAAATTCCCTTTTTTATGTAAAAGACAAGGCAAACGAGCGTACGTGATACCTAAGTATATAAGTGATTACGCTGCAAATGACCTATTGGATTTAAAATAGAAAGATGTGTACTCAGTAGAATGTAAGTTCCCAAGTCTTTGATCCCAGATATTTTATCTTACGTCTTTTCAATGTCATTATTTTAACCTGTAACCAACAATATCGTGTAATTATTTAACTCAGCTTCACGCTGTATCTCGCACATGGCAGGGTAGGTACTTGGAAACCTAGTGTTAAAACACTCCGACCCAATTTCGTTCCCCACTTTATTACTAATTATTTAACTTCACCACGATTTTATTTCGACTTACTAATATGTCCAATATCCAACTTCTTTATGTTTGAAGGTTGTTAGTAACAGATAAGTAGACTGGAACTCGCCAGGGACTTTGGGAGGGTCGGATATTTATATATACCACACACTACTATAGAGAAAGCGAGAAATGTTAAAAGGTTCCCGATAATATAATTGGTTCTATTTTAATAGACAATTAATACATTTTCATTTCCAGGATTGGTTATGCAGTGCAGCGTTAGGTTACGTCAATATATCTAAATTGTACGAAATGGTAGATGGAAAATATAAAAAAAAGGAAAATTATAATGACCATTCACGTAAACCTATTAAGCAAATCTCAATCATGCCTCTTGTATAATAATTTTTTGATTAATTCAAATAACATGGACCCCAGAGTACTCGGCAGGAAATGTCAAAGGATCGTTCAGAAGTTATCGCTATTGAAATGTAAATGGTATTTTTTTTAATATGTATTTGAGCACGGCTACCTTTTAATGGCGTTAAATTATTCAGCAAAGTAATATAGAAGCTCGATGAAGAAGAACGACTGGCCGCACACTCAATCTGATTAGCTCACATACATAGCGTCACAGGGTCAAATCCTCGACAGTTAAAATTTAAAATAAAAATAGTTTGAGGCCGTCGGGACGCAGTAGAATAATGTTTGATTGTAAAATTCCTTGGGGGAATGATTACATTTAATTTATTTTTACATCCCTCCTTTTATACTGCGGCGCTAAGCTTCACTTTTAAAAATATAATGACGAAAACGAGAAAGAGAGTGGCTTATTCATATGATCTTTTTTATCTTGCGACAAACGAAAAAGCATGAGGCTATAAGATATTGGATGGAGGATGTTTATTTTTAGCCTATATTCTTGCATACCAAAAAGAAATTGTACAGGCTGAAAACATATACATAATGCTTCTAGATTTTCCTCTACATACAAAATATTTAAAATATAACAGAAATTCTATGCCTACTTTCTTCTTTTAGTTTTATATTATGATGGTATATAAATAAAACGTTTCATTTACTAAATGTGTTGATTCTGAAGAATTTCTGTAGGTTATGGCTCATTATCTCTATCCCTGATTATTATGACAAGGGTCCTCATCTCGAGAGTTATTTCACCGCAGAGATTAATCGTCAACTGGGTATTTATTTAGTTTCTAAATATAGAAATAAGTGTACCAAAAATTTTATTATGAAACTTTCAATATTTTAATGACTTAAATTAGTGCATGAAATATTTATTCAAAAAACCTTGAACTGGTCAACCAAAGTATAATAAATTTCTATTCTTTTTAGCTTGACGCAGTGGCACGCACATGGCAGGGTAAGCAGAGGGAATTTAGGAGTGTAAAGACACTCCGTTCCACTCGCCACTTTCCACTGAATTTGAGGCATTAATTACGTGTTGAGTGACGGAACTCAAGGTTGCACTTTGCCTTGTTACCAGAGCAAAGAATTGAAAACATCAAAAAATAATTTGAAAATATTAAAGTGTGTGTGTGTGTGTGTAGAATAATTTACTCCCCGAATGAAAATCGAACCTACAACCGATGTGATCACAGACAGAAGCTGTGTAGAGCTCGAGCACAGTTCCTTCTCATTATATGATATGTGTTATTATTATATGATATGTGTTATTATTTTTAATTATAGAGAATGACATATTTGAAATGTCTCTTATTATCGTTATTTTTAATAACTACAGGTTAAAAATACGAAACTCAAAATATATAAATGTTTTTGTTTAAGCTCTTGATATGTTGTTGAAAGTACAATAGATATATGTATATTTATATATTATTTAGTATGTTCCGATTTAACAGTTACATATCGGTAGGACCATTTTTATATAAAACAATGGAATATATAAAAGTATTTGTGGATCTTACTCTGTAACATACTAAAATTTTATGACGTGAAATACCCAAATCATCCCGGATTTTATTGATCACAAGCTACAAACCCAAATGCGAAACCGAAAGTCTCTCAGGGAAAATATATACTTAATTAGTAAGGAAACGATAAGCCAGTTCCATTTTTGCTGATCAATTTAAACTAAAGTAGAAATTATTTATGATATTTATGTACCGTATAACTATATTTATGTACCGTATAACTATTAATAAAGGATTTGTAAATTTGAGTTTACAAATCATCAAAAAATGACTACATATTTACTTTCCTTTAACGAATTGATTGTTATTTTAATTAATATTATTGTTGATATTTTATGTTAATATAAGCATTCATTTGCATTTATTACATTTTTAACGAGGTTCTGTTAGAATCTAATCACTCAGATATTGTTTTTTTGCTCATAAACTTTGAATTCTAAATAGTAGATAGATGTTAGTAAAGATTTCGTCTTATTAAAATATTTTACTTTATAAGATTTTCTATTGGAAGCCACGAGTCTAAAGAATTTACGCCTTAACAACAGTTTTCCCTGACAAATACTTGTACAACTATGTTGAACATTGCGGCTCGGTGTTTTGAGCTGAGAATAAAAAGACTTTTTTAAACCTTTCATAATAACACATTGTCTTCCGAATATTTGTATGTATAAAATTATTGTATGTTATGTTAATAGGTCACAAACTACTCTAAAACACCTGTTATATTTAATCAGAGTAGTGCCAAATTTTTAGTATCACACTTTGTCGTCCTGTTGAAAATGAATTTTAAATTATTATAAAATTATTAAAATAATTTATAAATTATATAATTAATACGCTAATATTTAGTTGGGTCTCGGTTAAATAGGAGAGTAAAACAAAACACAAATGTATGTACTTTATATACTATATTCAGGATCTTACAAGTTTAATTTGTAACTAATTATATTAATCATTAAATTAAAAGTCTAAATGTACAAAAATGTTTATATACAAGAACTTTCATGCATATACATATCGTAGTCAAAATCTGTAGATAAATGTTCGACATTTCAGAAATATTTAATAAATTGTGGAAAAATTTAACGACAAACGTGAATATACACAAACACCTAAAACAATTAAATAATGTAATTATTATATTTACAATAAATTGACAAATATTTAAGAATTACCAAATTTGTCTCTACTTGTTATTGAATTTAATTATTTGACTTGTTTTATAACGTCAGGAAAACAGTTATATAAAAAGGAAACGAAAACCTAAAGGTTGAATGAATTATGAGCCATAATCGACGTCAATAAAATTAAAGCTTGTTATATAAATGAGTACATAGACTGATTACCTCAGGTGGCACGATAATGGCAGTAAGCCACCTTTGACATAGTAATCGTTGAGTATGTCACATATGCATGTATGTATACCTAAGGATATACATACTATTATAATTATAGTTTTAAAAACAATAAAACCATCAAGAACAAAACGAATTCATCAGGTCCAAATTCACCTTTCCTATGCCACTCGTCTTTATAAGCGAACTGCTAAATCAACACTCTTAATACAACTATAACACACTTACGATATATAAAATCTTTTCATAATTACGATTTTACTATCCACGCGTTACTAAATTCCTCGTAATTTGTGCCAAATTCGAATACCACACAAACTAATTTTCACATGTAACTCTAACGCGCATACCAAAGAAAACGTATAATTTTCCATATAATATCTAGCTGAATATTACATTTGGCACCACACTAAGGCGTTTTACGCTGACACTCTGACAATACTACGGGTTCTGAGCAAATATAGGTATGCAAAGATATCTACAGGATTCTGTATAAACTCACCTATTATCAACTTACAATATCGGTGAGCCTTAAATCTATCTATTTACATCTCACAATCAGTCAAAGTTACTATTTTGGCAGATTATCTTAAATTTTATAATCTAAACATCTTTTGTTTATACAAGTTTAAATAATTGTTAAATTCTTAAAATAGCCAATAAACGTATAGGCCTTGTAGACTAACGTTAGATCTATTATTTATAATTCAATACAATATCGAAAGCTAACAAAATATTTGTTTGGCACAAAACTAATGTTCCCAAAATAGGCCGGTCTAGAAGCAGCTAAAATAAAGATAGACCTAGAAAAATTATATAACTGTTATAAACTCGCAGTCATGATAAATGATCCAATGAGAGCTATTTCACAACCTGTTAATGGAGAAAACTGGGTCTTTTAGATAAAACATTGTGTTACCCAGTTTCTTATAATATCTATGAGATTCTAAATAATTAGTTTACTATTACTATAATCGAGGTTTAAAGATGATATTGTCAAGGGGTTAAGTTAAAGTTACAATAATAGGAAAATTTTAGAAGTTGCTATCGTAGTCCGAGCGGCGTCGTGAGTAGTGCGAGCGTGGGTACTCCCCTGTGTATCCGTATACTTGCGATCCTGCGCCAGTCTGCCCATAAACTTGTGAACCTCCATACCTGCTTTGTGATATAAAAATAAATTTCATTTAATGTTTTTAATATAAATTTGTAAAAAATAGATAACAAAAGACCTATTGTGGTGTGTGTCTGTAAACAACAATTTAACAGCTATTTTTATAACATTTATCAATATATCAATGAAGAAAAATCTCCGCACAGTTTTACTTTGTAATTTTAATTTTATAACCGAGGACGACAAAAATGTTTTTCAATTCAGATATAAATGCAATAACATAAAAATATTAAACAGTTTTATTTGTAGATACATGAAATATTATTTTAATATTGTATACAAACAAGATAAATGAAAAATATAAATTCTTTTTACCCGTTTCCTGAGGTGCCATAAATTTGTGATCCTCGACCAGAGTCGGGAGTATAGTGCTGCATGTATTTCTGCAGTTGTGGGGTCCACTCTGAACGCCATGAATCCCCAGGATTAGTATATGCTAGTTGTTCGATGAAAGCACTTGACATTCGCTGTTTAAAAAATATAACTGTTGTGAATTGAATTAGTAATAGTTTATCGTAAAAATAAAAAGCTACTCAAAAAAACGTATAAATGAAGAGAGAAGAAGAATTAACGATAATTGCTCAAGAACAATTAATGATCATTTCTTATATCAGGTGAACTAGATACTGAGATGCAATAGGTTTAACTATGTATACAAATAAATATCCTTAACAACCGTTTTTCCAAGCTAATAAGATTGTTTTTATACTTTTGTACATAACAAACTTGGCTGATAAAAAAAGCACTAAGCTCATGTTAGTTTTAATTTGCGTGCAATTATAATATATAAATAAATAAACACAAAACTTTTTCAAGTCGCATGTTAATATTTGTATATTGAAAATTTTTTTGTTACATGTACCTTTACCTTTCCTGAAGGTAGGTAGGGGAGATCACGCTCCTTTAGCTGGTGCATGTCATCAAAACCACCCATGTGACTTTTATCAAGTTCTCTCAACATGTCCTCGCTTAGAGGAATAGGCTGCTTAGTTTTAGTACTTTTTTGTCGGTTAACGAGCTGAAATAATATATTGACTAATTAATACAATAATTGTGAAAACCTTCAAGTTTTATAAACAATGATAACTTTATTTTTAATAGTAAATGTTTGAATCCATACCACTGTAACACCAAAAATTATGACGAATAATAAGGATGCTAAGGCTATTACAATAACAGCAATGCCCCATTGCGGTAGTAATGACTCTTCATCTGGTTCTATAATAGTTGGTTCCTCGTGCTTAGGTACAACTGTAATTTTAGTAGGTAAATTAACATTTATTTTATGAAGTATTTAATTTATAAATTCTTATTTAAATTTAATTTTAATTTATAAATTAAATAATGAAATCTATTTATTACCAATAAATTCTGTGTATGTTGGATCCATTACAAATTTGCCTATTTCCAATTTTCCTGCGGACTTGTCAATGGTTTTTGTCATTTGTTCGTTACTCTTTCTCATTCTTTCTTCATCTGGTTGGTCACCTAACATTACATCTGGATCAAACGTATCTGCTTGTTGCTCTTCCATAACGGAACCAGCTCTTGCCTCATTAAGAGATTTGTGAAATATTCGTTTGATTTGTTGTGTATCAAGTCTATCCTCGACATTGTTTAATTCAATAAAGTAATCAACAAGTACGGAGCCTTGACTGAATCCGTCTATGCGAATACCTTTGTACCATTTACTTAGTAAATCAGATTTTGAGTAGACGGAGTTAAGCTGCACAAAAAATAAAAATAAAAAACAATTATTTAATTTAAATTTAAACAAATTCGATTGTGTTACTTGTGTGAATATAAAATTATAAACAATTTTGGAAACCCGACATTTCAAACACTTTGCCGAAATCCGTGGTGACGGGTTGACTACAAAGTGTTCGAAACGTTGGATTTCCGAAAATATATATTTATAATTCAATATACGCGATTAATCTAGTTAATATATTTTCATTTAAAATGAATAATAATCGCGAAAATCAAAGACCTTAACAATTATTAAAACAAATTGACTATTTTATTTTTTAATATTGTATAACCAACCTCTTCTTTAACCTCCTTAGCTAGCTTTTGCCACTCTTTCGTATGTTGATCTAAAAATTCTGGAATCCACGTTACTCCTGGAAAAAGAGTATCAAAATATATTTTTGGTATTATATGCTGATAAATATAGTTAATAAATCTGTGGCATATTATACATCGTTTAATTTGTCCGTATACTCATATCTAACGCCTATTTATTTCTTACCTGAAACAATTTTAATAGTTGCTGCTATGTCACACTCATGACGACATATTCCAGGAGTGGTCGGTTGAGGAGGAGCTGGAGTCGTTGTTGTCGTTGTAAATATTCGTCGAGTCGTTGGTTCGGTATTAATTTCTGGTATCGCCGTGGTGGAGGTTGCGTTCCTCTGTTCTTCTAGAAGCCTTTCTATCGAAAATGGTGTAGTTGAAGGAGAAGGCCAACCAGTGAATTCAGTTGAAGCTCTGCAAATAATTAAATTATGATATAATATTTGAACAAATAATTACTTCTCAAAAAAATAACTAACTTATTGTGTAATTGCTATAGGTTTTTAAAAATAAACAAAATATTACATGGATTATTTTTTAAATTAAAAAAAATGTGTTAAATAAGTATAAAAAAAATAATTTAAATTATTCCCTCCAAATTCATAATTGTACACATCAAATTCGCAAATTTATCCTTTTTACTTTACTTAAATCGAAATTTAATAAATTTCAATTAAATTTAAAGAGTAAAATAGCGAATTTGTTGCTTAAAAGTATCTAACTATAAAATATTTACAGTAAAAATCCTATACTGTGCCAAATTATATTATTAAAATGTGACATTAATTTATTATAATTAAGTAATCGATGTCACATTTAATAAAAAAATAAAGTTACATAACATAAAAATAATAACTTCATTTTAAAAAATACCTTGTTGGCCAGCCTTTTTGAATTTTTGGAGTTACTGGTGGTGGTCCTATGCTGGACTTTTGTATAGTACTTTTTCTTGAAGACTTTCCGCCTGGTCTTGATGGGAAGACCAATTTAAAGCCACCAGAAGAAGCAGTAGTGGTAGAAGTTATAGTAGTAGATTGAACAGAATCTTCAGAATTATTTAGATTGATTCCCGGTGGTAATAGATTCGATAAGTCGGCAATTTTTAATTTAATAATTGGACTTTCAGGTTTATCTGATAGATTTTTATTTAAATTAAATCCTGGTGGAAGCAAGGCCGATATATCAACAGGCTCTGCATTTATAGGTACTTTTGGAACTGTCTTAGTCTTATTTGTAGTAGTTGTACTTGTTGATGAAAGGGATCCAGAAGAATTAAGCTTAAATCCTTTTGGTAAAAGAGCAGATATATCCAACTTTTCAATATTTTTTGAAATATTGGGCTTATTATTGTCTTCCGTCTTGTCAGCTACGTCAGGCTTATAACCAGGAGGCAAAAATTTGCTTAAATCATCCTTTTGGACCTTTTTGAATAAATCTTCTTGAGTTCTTTCTTTTGGTCTATATTCTTTTGGAAGTAATGACTTGTCATCTAAAATGATGACTTTGTTTTTGGAATTTATACCTGAAGAGCGGCCTTGTGTGATATTAATTATATTATCTTTGAAAGTCGATGGTGGGGCTTGGGTAGTAGTAGTAGAAGGTGTAATTGTAGTTGTAGTTGTAGTTGTAGTAGTAGTAGTAGTAGTAGTAGTAGTACTAGTCCGTTTATCTTTATAAGACTGTCTTGATTTGTACCCTGCTGGTAGTAATCCTGATAAGTCATCCATTACAGTGACTAGTTTTTTCTTTGGTTTAGGAGAAGTTGAAGTTGTAGCTCTTGGAGTAAATTTTTTTATTTGTACTGGCAATGGATCTGGAGATGACCTTTCAGTTACAACCGAAAACTGCGTACTTTTCAATGTGAAAAGTTTCACAGGTTGTGGTGTAGTAGTACTAGTTGTTGTAGTAGAGCTAATTTGTTCAGTAGTAGATTCAGTTATCAACTCAATATTTTTATTCACTTTATTTAAGTTTCCTGAAAGTACTGCACTTGAGAGTTCGGACTGTATACTATCTAATTTATCGTTAATATTTTCGGTGGACGACGAACCATTTAAGATGTTACCAGTTTCTTGCATTGGATTTTGAGTAACATTTTCATCAATTTCATCATCAACGTCGTCATCATCATCAGTTAGTACTTGTTTTTTTTCTTCTTGTTCTACTGTTGGGAACGGTAAGAATCGAGCGCCTGATACACTCCTACTTGTTTGAACAGATGCTACAACAATCCAATTTTCCGTAGTAACAGGAACAGAATCATTGGCTTCATTAGAACTAGATGCTGTTACTTCGGTTTTTGGTGTAGGTGGATAAGTAACATCTGGGATAGAGATAGTGCCGTTAACTACGCTTTTTGTAGTAACAACAGAAACGACTTCTTCTCCTAAGATTGAAGGCGAATCCACTGACGATACGTCTTCCTTAGAAAATGTAAACTTTAAACTAGGTGCCCCGGTGTCGTTGTCATGACCTGGATCAGTTTGATCTATCACAGTCGTATCAATAAATTGCTTAAAGTTATCGTCTTTCACCATTGTGTTATTGGGTTTCATTACTAAAACATCAAATGATTTTGTAATATTATTTTTAGCATCAATAGTCTCCTTTTCCGGTTCTTCTGAAGCGTCATATTCATCATATACATCCGTAACTGGTTCTGCAGTAGTCTTGGAAGGTTTAGGAGAAGTAGTATGTTTAACTTCAGCTTCTTCATCATCCTCATAATATTCAACATACTCTTCTACTTCTTCTTCTTCTCCTTCTATACCTTCATGAGTATTGTCTCCATGAGTTTCATTATTATGACTAATATTCTCGGTTGTAGAAGTAGAAGTAGAAGTAGATGTAGTATTAGATCTTTGCGACGAGGACTCAACGGACATTGCCATTACAGCAGTATCATTAGGTACGTTGTCCGTATCTATGGAAGTTGCATCTGGTTTGCTATCATCTGTTTCGTCCGTTTTATTAGATTTTATGACTTGTACATCAAAAGATCCCTCAGTATTTTTCATTAATTCTCTGAATGAACTTATATCACTGATGTCATCTTCAAGAAGAGGTTCTATATCTAAAAGTGATTTATATTCAGTCGAAGAAGCTGGATATATATTTGGATTATTTTTTGATGGATTAAAATTACTATCTATATTATATTTATTTACTGGCACATTCAGTACAGCTTTCTTTTTATCTGCTGATGGAGTATCAAAATGAGAAAATCTTGAGTTATTTGGCTTTATGTTGATTTTCTGTCTACTTGCAAGCTTAGTAGGATTATAAGTTGTTACTTTAATGTGATCAAAAAAGTCTTGATCGTCATTTTCGATCTCATCATCATGAGAAATATGTCCGCTTTGTCCATTACTTTTAAGACTGTTACCATCGAATGGAATATTTTTAAATCTGTTATTTTGTAAGTAATCTATATCTGGATTATTAATTGTTATTTGACCTAGAAACGTCTCTGGTTTCGAAGGATCATTTTGATAAGCTACAGAATGAATCTGTGAAACATCAGGTCTCTTTGTAGAGGCAGGATGCACTAACTGAAAGTTATAAGGCAGAGCCGGCCTAAACCTTTGCCGTTGAGATGTAAATTCGGGTTGGTTGATATAATATTGTGTACCAGATTGACTTCTGCCAGTTGGTAATTGAAAAGGTGACGGATTTTGATCATAATTGGGGCTTGGAAATCTTACTCGCCCATCATTATAAAGTGCTGGTTGTTGCGCAGTAGGCGTTACTCGAAAACTATCACCGTGTTCGAAAAAACTTGAAGGTCGATTATTTGAATAAATAGGTGGTTGAACTTGAGCAAAGTTTCTTTCTGGTGTGTAATAGAAGTCGTTCTCATCTGTAACAAAATTTTAAAAATATATGTTAATTTCTTATTTACTTCAATATAGCCTAAAGTAAGAAGGGAGGTGACGGAGGGAAAATATTCACTAATTATATTTTATTAAGTTATTACACATACACAAGTGATGATTTAATTAATTAGTTTAACCATGAATTGATTATACATTTCATGATTAAACTTATTAATTGAAACCACTCAAAATATGTACCACGTTTATTTACATCATGCATCATTGGTAATCGGCGAAGAATGGACGGAATGCAGTAGACTATTAAGAATTACAAACTGGTTAGTGAACAATACTAAAGATAATTTGTACACATAATATTTGACGGTATCAAAAATTATGAGTCTTCAATTCGGTGGTTTAGTGGAAAGTATATTTTGTTAATGTTAAGGTAATTAAATTTCTTGTAAAATTTGCTGTTTAATTTTCAATATAATACTGGAATGTTATTAAACTATATATAAATTAAATTGAAATATCTGCCTGGGTCATCAACGTTACTGTACGAACAAACAATACTAACATTTTTTGTAATTCTCTTGGGTTTACGCGAGAAAAACAACACTTAACGCGTGCGTCTTACAGCGCGTAAAAGAGTATACAACTTTAATTACAATGTATTTTGTGTATTTACAATATATAATATATAATTGAAAAAAGTGTAATTAAAATAGAATAAAATTATGTAACTTAATAACATTATGTTTTAGGTGTGTAAAGTTACAGGCGGGTCGTAGTACAGACATATATACTTTTGATACAGTCGAACGTACACGATTCGTTTAAATTATAGCAATAATGATTTAAATATTAATTTTATCGCATTTAAAAGTCATACAAATTGATATTTGGGCTACAAACTCACTTAGCACTACAAAGCTGTGACAAATTACGTAGCAAACACAATAATAACATAATGGACCTTACGATTTCGTTTTGTACGAATTCGCATTTGTTAATAATTTCATTTCAATTCATTTATAATAAAGTTTGTTTTTTTATTATAAATATTTTATTTAAAAAAAACTGAAATTTATATATACATATATAATATTTTCAAAAAAAGAAGGGAATATTTATTATAACTATTTAAAACTATGTCTTTGGGTAGCGGAAAAACATTTAAAATAGCTTGCAAATTTCAACACAAATGTTGATGTAACAATTAAGTAGTAGTATCCATTATTCAAGTACTAGTTTTTTCAAAGATATCAGAGAAAACACTGTAATGTATATAATTCACTAGCAACACGCGACATAATCCAGTGGATATAAGTAAGAGCTGTTTATGACACATTCTAAGGACCCGGTGACCACTATACCCTGCGGCGGGTATAGTGGATTACATCACCACTACTAGCCTTCCTTGATTAATAGACAATTAAATACAAAAATACGCTTACTGAGATTAAGACTTAAAACTTTAAGAAAATATGCATGAAATAAAAAAAACCACTAGAATAGCAGGGCTGGCTATTTAGCCAGAAATAACATGGTGTAACGATATTTTGTTTTTCTTTTTATGAGAAACCTACTTCCTTTAGGTAAAGCTTTATATTCAAAATCTATTATATTTCCAATAGATAACTACTGAAAAATTTGTGTATATATTAAAAAACAAATCCAGTGCGAATTTGACATTATAATTATGATAGTAGTACTATTCATTGTAAGAGCAAGAGCAGATCTCGACCTAAAACGCTTACGAGAGCTCTTGCTAAGCACAACTTAAACGTTCATCGTTGAAGTTTGACCTGTTAAAGAGTTAAATAAGCAAATTAGTACTTATATTTTAGTACATATTCCACGACTATTAGTTTGTATTTATTTATTTTACAACGCTTTGTTTTCTATTTTATATTTATTTGTTATGAAGATATTTATTAAGGTAAAAAGACAGTATACGAATTATCAACAAACTTCTATCTGCATAATTACAAGACACAATTATTTATACACACTTTTATTCTTTTTTTATGGATAAGACAAGGCAAACGAGAGTACGGGTCACTTGATGGCAAGTGATTACCGCCGTCGACGGCCCCATGTAGCACCATAGGAGCTACAAGAGCGTTAGCGGCCTTTAAGGTGAATGGGCACCGGAGCCCGGCATTACCCAATGCGAAACGCTGTGGCCGAAACCACTACTTAACGCCGGTTTTAAATGCCGAACTGAATATAGACGGAATAAGGACTGAATACAGACTGCTTCTCATTCTCCTTCTCAGCTTCACGCCCAATCCCGCACGAGGCAGGGTAGGCAGAGGGAACTCGGGAACCTAGTGTTAAGAGACTCCGTTCCACTTCTGTTCCCAACTTTCCGCCGAATTTGAGGCAATTTGTGTTGAGTGGTGGAACTCAACGCCGCGCTTTGCCTTATTACCAGAGCGAACAAATGAAACATTAAATATTTAAATTTAAAATACTAAATGTTTAATTTCCACGACTGGGGATCGAACCCAGAACCTGTCGGTTACAGTCACACTCTTGTGCCACGACAGACCTCAAACAGACACAGACTGCTTATTTTTTTAGACTCATCAGTAATTTACAATAGTAAATTCCTTAATACTATATTCATTATAACCAAGAATAATATAAATGCATGCCCTTTGAAGGTATATTTATTGTTTAATATTTATGTAAACACACCATGGTTATATGTCCTCATAAAGTATATCTTATATACTTTGTAGATTTATAATAAATCCTTAATTTTTCAACGTAGTAATTCATTTTGCATTATCTTTAGTAGATACGGAAACAATGTATTACGTGTGGGTGTTATTTCCTGAGGGCGATACAAACAGACGTGATAAAACTGCTCTCAAGTCTAACAGATTGCTTATTACCTTGAAATTGTTGAGATTGTATTTTGATTCTTATATCTTGTAACATAAGAACTAGGTATGAATGTTACAATATATCAACGGGACCCTTTTGCCTATTGTTAGTGTGTCGAAATAATAAAGCGATTTACATGCATGAATATTCATAAAATAGCTATGGCATAAACATATTTTAGTAATATGGTTCGGGATTGCTGTATAATTAAAAGATTATTTGAGATAAGTGAATATAGATTAGGTATGTCGACTAACCCCTTTGATATGATAGAATCATTTTCTTGAGCTACATAACAAGTTTTATGAATGTTTTTTTGAGATTTTTGGTTTAATGTTTTGGTGGTTAAAGGGTAAATGGTTTATGAGGTCTGTAGTAGCGTAGGGGCAAAAGCGTGTGACTATAAACGCGACAGGTTGTTGGTTCGATCTCCACTCGAGAAAATTTAATATTTTTATTTTCATTTCTACGCTCCAGTCAAGATCGAGGTCGATAGAGTTCGAGTTTCACCACACAATGTCTCATATTCGGCGGAAAGTGCGGAACGGAGTGTCTTAACACTAAGTTCCTAAGTTGCCTATGTCTGAAAAAAGCTCCTGTTGATATAAATAATTTTATTTTTCATTTATTAAATATTATGTGCTAGTTCTGAAAGTCAACGTCTTTTATATGTCCTTGAAAATCGAGAGTTTTTTTTTTCATACACCTAAAAATTAAATAGAACACAAATGAAAACTAAAATCGTCGTATCTACGCTCAAAACTATCACTTTAAAGTTAAAAATATTTTATCTTCAACTTATTCTCTATTTAATATGTACGTAGCACTTAATTAAGCGTTTAAAGGAATTGAGATTAGTTACTCGTTGAAAATGTATGTGATATCCTTGGCACAAATATTTTGTGATAGTTGTCTTGTCTAAAAATTGTAAATAATGTTTTTGGGCGAGGCGACCTAAATGTAAATGAACCAAAAATTTATTAGTATATTAATCTGAAACGCAGGATAAATACCTAATATTTTTGAAGTTGATAAAGAATTTAACTATTGCGTATATTGACTGAATTTTTAGGTTTATTATATATTACTATATTAGAAACCTAAAAATGTTGGTATAAATATTACTTAAAACTAGACTAAGATATCCTAAAAGGAGTCCCATTGTCAACTAATATTAAGAGTTTTTATATTAAGATCCTTCGAATTTAATTTGTATAAATACACGTGATTATCACGGATACTAATTTAATTATAATAAAATTAAAAATAATTTAACTTTCAGCTTAATACTTATATACTACGAGTATATGATATATAAAAGGTCGTTCCCCACTTTCCGCCGAATTTAAGGCATAGCGTTGTTGAGTGGCGGAACTCAACGTCGCGTTTTTCCATGTACCAAAGAAGAAGAAATTTCATTTCTTCGAACCCACAATCCATCGGTTACAGTCACACGTTTGTGCCACTGCGTCACGACAGGCTTAAATTTAAAATTCTAATTTTAACAATTCATTAGGGAGAGGTAAACAAATTACAAAGGTGAAATAACGCATGTCTCACTGTACTATACAGGATTATATACTATACTATACATTATATCTTACATTTATTATAAAAAGCTGGTATCTCAAAATCGTACGCTAGAAAATTACGTAACTTATCTCAATCAAAACTGACAGCATTTACGGTCTTTCCTTTGTTTTCGACTACTGTTCAAGGAAGGTGCTCAGTGGGCGAATATTTTGTAATGTCAGCCAATTTTTCCCTATCCTTTTATATGTGATCCAATATTTTGTTATTCATAAGTTGTCACAGTCGTAAATTTCGTATTTTCTGAATTCAGGTTGTCCCAATAATTTTATTGTATACGAGCATCCCGTCTGCGGCTTCGCCCGCTTGAATTACATAATTTAATTTTTTAAATTCAACTATTTTCTTATTCTATTAACATCATCACCTTAACGACTATATCTATTAAAATATACATATATTAGTAAGCAAAAATACATTAGTAGTTAAAGTTTTCAAACCTTAAAAATTACATAAAACTTTTTTCTACTCGATTTAAATAAAACAAATATTAAATGATGAGGAAAGGTTGCCAAAATTTAATAATGATATGACTGCATTAAAATCTGGCTAGCCGAAGACAGAGAGAAAAAAAATTAAAAAAATACTATTTTGGATTCTATAACGTTGATAAACGTTACGATGAGAATAAACGATAATATATATTTTTTTAATTTATCTTTTTTGTACAGACAGTGATCGGTGACACATTTATTATAAATAAGTATAGAATTTTTCTTATAATTTTTTTTTCTTCATTTCTTGTAATTTTGTTTGTCTATTATGATTCTCCGTCAAGTATTTTAGACAGTACGAACAATCATAATATATCCCCGGGGTTATACTTTCAGGACAAAGATATATCGAAATCTGTAGTAGTTTTGTCGGTGTCAGTCAAACGTATAAGAAATCAAGTTTTAAAGAGATTTTTATAAAATTCATAAAATTCATAATATTCCCTCTAAAACCATGAGTACTCATTGATTTCTGAATGGTATTTCCCTGAAAAATATTTTATAATACATAATCTGTACAGTGATCTGCTATGAATATTATGTAAATTTGATCCTATCAATGGCATGTTGTTAATATATGTATATATACTCAACCAATAGACTTCAAAGACACGCAAAGATTTCCCTTGGGCTGTGTTAAGTTACCTCGTTCGATGTGTCAGTGCAAAACTAATGAATGTTAGAGTTTACTGAACTTTTTCTTCTCAGAAAAGTATACTTTTTCTATTGTTGCCTTTGGGAATACGAGATTCCGAGTTATAGTTGAGTTAAAGTTTCTGTACAAGGAACAGAAAATAAAAAGTTAGTAAATTTACTATTTTTACGAAGTGAATTTAACAAATATGTAAGCATATTTACTGGGGTACTTTTGGTAGAGATTTATTATGTCTTTCATATACTTACTACGCTTCTTTTATATACTGTTTACGAATGAAACGACAAAATTGAGATATCGATTTTATAGAGTAATTCAAATGTAATTAATATAAAGGTGTGGTTTGTCGTAAATCGTACGTAATTAGGCCAACATGTGTGGGGCAGCGTGTGCGTGACGTGTAGAAAGGGTTTAAAAGCTCTTTATAACATAAAGGCCATTCTGAAAACCATTCGGGAGCGTGGATGTTGAAAATTGCTTATCATAAACGTTTAGCAGGACGGTTACAATGTTTTATTTAGACATGAATAATTACGATTGTAATTTATAATTTATAATTAAATTATTTTTGTTTATCTGCTTAAAACTTTGAGATGATATCAGTTGATCTACAAAAGTGCTATTCAAGAATCATCATCACAAAAGGACATGCCTTCGCATTTTACTACATTTACCATCCGCGATCAAAAATGATACAAGTTTACTAATTTGTGTAAATTGATATTTTTAAAACATATTTAAATTCATTTAATTCTGCTTTATATCGCAACCTATAATGATTTCGTTTAAAATGCTGCATGTTATATAAAAAAGTTATCTAGTGGTTCAAGTTTTCACCCCGACAAAGCCGATAACATTTTAAGGAGTTAAAAATATAAAATAAGATTTACAGTTTATTGATTATTTCTCTATTGATTTAAAGTAACAAAATGTCGTCAAAATTACACGATCTAGTTTTTTATAACAATTTTTCCAAAAGCTGGTAATAAACGTCCATTATCTATATCGACTTATAGAATTAAGTTATTTCAATCGTTTCTTTAAACTTTTCTTTTTATACTCTATTTTACTACTTGTAAATCTTTTTTTAATTTTAAATTCATATAAATGCATATTTTTTTTTGAGTTTCCGTGTCACCCTTACCGGATTAGTTAGTGTTCTGTCTGTCGTTCTGCCAATGCCGTCTCGTAGATATAATTCTAACAAAAATATAAATATACGGTCCCTGAGAGGACAGAAAAAATCAAGCTTCTGAATTAACGCAATCAAAAGATACGAGTATGAAATTTACCACGTAATCAAAACCTATAGGATCCTGCTGGATTTAAAAATTTAAAACGTGACACGAAGTGACAATTTACTATAAAAATATAGAAAAAATCCGAAAAATTTAAATTTATAAGTACAAAGTACAGTCATTACAAACTTATTTTCATAAAATAATAATGCACACGCCTGCAAATTTAAGTTTGATGGCTGACCTACAATCTTTAAATTAGTACAAAACCCCCGGTGGGCAAGTCCAACCCATATATAACCAATTTTTTTGTTCTTTTATTGAACGTAACTTGTTGTGTCATTTGACATGTTCATTATAAAGCAGCATAAAATATTTACACCTGAGCAGGATGTATACAAAAGGGCCTTAAGAGCATGAGAGGGATTAATTTCCTTTGTTCAACAAAATAATGGGAACTGAGCAAATCATATTAAGTTCTTCGTAAAATAATTATTTCGCTAGATTTATTACTGTATTGATTAATAGTATAATGTTTTCTTATTTATTAAGCAAAAAATAATAAAATTACATTTTTCAAAACTATCTATAGTATAAATAATATTATAAAATGGTAGAATTGTCTGATAGAACGCGCCCTCTCAGGAACTTTTTCAACACAAAAAATATTTTTCAAATTGAAATACGATTATTTGTTTTTTTTTGTGTTAAAAAGCACATTTATCTAGATAAGCTATAGACAATATGATGTCACGTATACTTTTTAAGTTTTTTTATAACATTTAGTTATAAAAAAAGTTGAAAAATCAGGGAAACATTATAATTATCAATCACACGCAGATCAATTGGTTAAAGCTAAGAAAAATAATGTATGGAGGAGTTGTCCTGACAAAGATGAATTAAGAAGAATTGTCTAAATGAATCTTTTCATAATAAAATAAAATCCACGACTCCATACGTGTCCGTCCAAGCGCTTTGAAGAAAAGTTAAGAAGCGTATAAAAATTACAAGGGAAAAGCGCAGCATTGAGTTTCGCCACTTAACATTCAATAGTGCTTAACATTAGGTTCCCAAGTTCCCTCTGCCGAACCAGAAAGTGCCGTGAAGTAGAAAGTAAAAGAAAGAAAAATAATAAACCCTCGATATATGTAATTTGGAGGAAGATAAAATTATATAAAAAAAATATAATAATATACGTACATTTCTATACTGCTTCAACAGAAGCAGGTCACGCTTTATATTAATGTAGCACCATTAAATATTTTACTAACAAATTTAATGCAACAATATTTTATAAGTCGCACACAGAAATCTGATTTGATTTAATGTCAATTACATAACTTCTTTGAATGAGGTTAATATGCACCATATATTTACGTAACATCACTAATATTTTTGTATATTTAAAATATTTTATTGAAACCTAGAGTTGTAGTTTTGAGCATTTCATTTGAAGTTGGTACAATAAGTTTTAAAAGTTTGTTTTCCGGGGCATTGGGAGACAATTGTTCTTCAACTTTGCAGTAGGTATCTGTGGTTGGGACAATCGAGCTTAGTAGCAAGTTTCATTTTGATTAGATTGCTAATGTAATTAAAAGTGGAAATGTAACATTTTTTTATCAATATAACATTTTTTTTATTTAATTTTAGATGTCAAATATGTCTTTATGTATGTCTATGTATGGGATTATTATATAACCATTTGTGAAAGGAGGACCTAATTTTAAGAGACTATTTCTGATTTAGAGTAAATATTTTTCCGAAATTTCTTATGATAATAAAGCAAACACAGGAACAAATTAATAAAATAAAAAAAAAGTAATTCATATTTTCCTCAGTGTCACGCGCAAATAGTTGCAGAAGCATTGCGTGTTCAGTGGCTTATGTCAACGCTTTGCCTTAGAACCAGAGCGAAGAAAAGAAAATAATACATATATAATTTTCTCTACTGGGGTTCAAACCCACGATCTGTCGCACTTTTATACCCCTGCGCCACTAGAAGCCTCTTCATTTCCTAATACCTTTCTTTTATAAATGGCATTATTTAACTTACACATCACGATAGGGAGAGGATTAGCTGGAGGGTACAAAAATTTATGATATGACAAGGATTCGGGTGAGATTAAGGTGGAAAAGAACTCCACGTGCAGAACATAAAATTTATACTTTACTCAGGAAAAGTAAAATTAGGGCCGTCACATGTTAGTGATGGCAGTAAAATATTCAGGTAACTATTGTTTGTTTAGTATAATATGTAAAATATATCTATCTGGTGGCGTTGGGTACGATTGCAAATTGCGGAAATCAAAGATATAATAGCTTTTATTCCTTTGCTCAAGTAACAAGCCACTTAAAATGCAATCCGTAACACCTTTAAAATTTGGCGGTTTTCTTAAACTAGGTTCAGTCGGCCTAACCTGCGATATGCGGGATATACGTGAAGCTAGAATAAGTAAGTGTAACTGTAAGTTAATGTAACTAAATATATAAATCACAGATATCTATATGTCTAAGTTTCAAATTTTGCACTAGTGATCTTTTAACTAGGGTGTATGCATTAATTAAGAAGCAATGAGGGGTTGCGCTTATTTGGCGAAATTCGAGCCATCAGGAGTTGCCATTAAAGAGTTTTTAAAAAATTTTTCATGACTAAAGATGCACTTTTACTGGTACCTTAATTTTGCGGCTCCACTAGTTGGTACTCAGGTTAACACGGGCGTTTAATAACTTTTGTAATAATTAACATAAATAATAGTGTTACACACGCTACGCGTCTCGATGCCGCATCTGCTGAGGCTCACGAGTCATACGACGTACCACACTCGAAGCGACAATCATTCTGCTCTCATATTTTAAAAATGTAATATTCTTTAATTTATTGTTATGCTAGTCGTATCAGATATTAGCGGGCTCAACGAAACAAATAAATATATAATCTCTATATCTTTTTAATATTAGTATTGATTTAAGAAAACCTTCCTTACCATTTAGTGTGTTGTTTTAATTCAGTCACTTCTTAAGTAAAAACGTTATATCCATTTAAGCGTTTTGTTCGACAAAAATGCTACAAAATAAGTTTTAATGAATCGGCTTTAAATTTACTTTCTAATACATATATACATACATAAATATTGTCTCTAAAATGTTGAAATGATAATGATGAATATTAGAAGGTAAAAGTAATTCAGATTAGGAATGAACGAGTCGCTAGTTCGGTTAAAAAATAACTTCTTATATTCTCAAATATTTGGTAGTATTAATCTGCGATGGTAATCTACACCAACGCGTGAATATTGTAAATACATAAACTGAGCCATCATAGCACTGACGAAGAAAACAATGCGTAACAGTTAATGCGATGGTTGTTGGTTCAGTCTCCACACGGACAATGAATTATTTGCATTTTACTCCGGTATGACAAAATGCGGCGTTGAGTTCCAGCACCTGGCAAGCAATGTCATGATTTTCTTTCACAGTGCGTTATAAAACGTAAAAAATGCACACTTATCAAAAATTTGCTTTCTTCTAAACACGAAAACTTCTTCTAAGCTGGTTATATCATAATTAAAATTTTAATAGCTATTTTTTTTATACCTAATTTATTCTAAAATTGTCTACTTAATTAATATACTGGCAAGCATCTCTCACAAGCCTGGTAAATTCTCATTAAAACTTAATTAAAATTCGTAGCCCATAATATACAAACTAGTAGATTTACGAAAGTTAATAAATATTGTATACAATATTTAAATTACGATATCAGTAATCAACTTTTTAAGATTCATTCAATTATTAAAATATGTTTTCAACGGTTAAATAAAATTCATTAAAGGTACAATACATTAATTAAAAATTAACTAAAACGAAGAAAGTGCAGAGCTCTTAAAAGATTTTTAATCAAAGGTATTATAATGAACATTTTCAATGTTATTTTAAATGTCCTTTTGTTTTTAAATAAAATTTCCTAAGTTCAGCTAATAAAGTTAAAAGGAATTCGCGACATTCATTGCTTATAAGAACAAATTTATAAATGACATGAACAAAAACATCTTTAGAGCATTATGAAGGTATTATTTGAAATTACAATTCACATTCCAATATTTTGTTACTCTACTAAGATTATACTTTATTACTAACATTATTAAAGAAATGTTACATTATTATATTAAGTAAGATTTATCATTTCATTTTAACCAAATATTTAATTCTTTGTATTTTCAAGACTTTTAATTTTTTCTCCTCACCAAAAGGTGCACAGCATGAGCAACTAGGCTACTTCTATAAATGAGTTATATAACACAAAAAAATATTAAAATCGAACTCGTAGTTCCCGATATTGAAGCGTTTAACCAAACTCTTCTCCTTTATAATATATATTAGTAGTATGGATAGTTGTATAATATACGCTTCATCCGTGGGAGTTTAAACTAGCAATCAAGTATGATTTTGTCGATGTAAACGTGGATGGAATTCACAATCATGTCCAAAAACATATAAGTAATGTACGTTTTAGTATAATTCAAATTGATAACAGTCGATAAGCTAGATGATTTATTAGAACAAATATACACACGTGTTTGTTAATGCAAATTAATTATAAATTATGTATAAAAATATAAAAGCCTTTGTGGTGCAAGGGTATGAGTAGGCGACTGTTAAGGTGATGATTGTGGGTTCGATTTCCTGGTTACATTATGGTTTGATTATTATGTATTGAGAGAGATGGTATTAATATATTATAACATACTATTTTTATGTAGACCCAGCCAGAGTTCCGTTTTTTAATTATTGTATTTTTCTTTGTTATTTAATGAGGAAATATTTAGAAAAATAGCAACTACTTAGTGCATTTTGCCTTAACATTAGGCTTTCTTTACCTATAAATACCTGAATTACGCAACTAACTCATAATTAAGGAATAAATAGATCTACTTTACTAAGTCTTGTTTATAACGTGATTGTTGTTTGAAACAAGTCGTATTATATGGAATCTAAAATCATGATTTTGGCTTAGGTACTAAAACCAGTTTGTACAAGAATAATACCTGTTTGCATATAAATTATCTAACTGTTATGTTTATGTATATTGTACATGCTAACTAATGGTATTATACTATTACGTACTAAGCATACGAATTGTGGGGTTGTATAAAATATGTAGAAATGGATAGAGAATAAAGATGAGAGTGAGTTATCACAATTGTACCTGTATCACTCACTAAGTAAAAAAGATTTTTCAAGATATAAAAACACCTAGTGTCAAGACTCTCCGTTTTTCTCTTTCCACCCGAATACAAGACAATTCATGTTGAGTAAAAAAACTCTCAAACTGCTGTTTAGTCTTGATAGGGAGTAGAAATGAAAGCAAATTTATTCTCTGACTAGGGATCAATCCCATTGCCTCAGATGTAGGCCCTAAAAATACTATTATTAAAAAGCAGAAGAAATCTTATATTATCACTTTGTTATTCGTCTGTCTTTATGTTTATGTGTCTGTCTGTCAGGCCTTTTATCTCAAGATTGCGTGGAAGTATTGAGCTGAAATAAACTGTAAATATCGAAGTCTATGGTCCAAAGTTTATATTTACATATTGGTTTTTATTAAACTACATACTTATTTTTAATGGATCCTAACATTTAAATTAAATATATAAAAAATATCAAATATAATAACAAAATAATATACCAATAATCAGATATTTATAACATCGTCTATGATGACACTCTTGGGAATGGAAAATTCGTATTAAATCAAAAGATTTCCAAATAATCTGTCCATTTATCAAAGCTTACATTGAATACTTCGTTAGATATTTCGCAAATAATAACGTCGACGCTATTTACGCTGGAACTTTATAATCACTCTTCATTTAAACGTCCTTTGATGAAAACTCGATACTAATTGCTCTATAGATATTCTCACAAGAGTTATTTGCTTTCGTTACTTGTGTGAATAGAATGTACAACAAGTTCAGTGGCAATAGATCAAGGCAAGTCAATTGGCAAGAAGAGATGGAATCAATTTGAACTATAAATATTTCGTAATTATTAATCGTTTGAAACGTAAGCGTGATGCCTGTCGTGGCGCAGAGGCACAAGCATATGACTGTAAACGCCACAGGCCTCAAATTTGGTGGAAAGTGGATAACGAAATAGAGTGTCTAAAGATTAGGCTCCTAAGTTCCCTTAGCCTACCCTGCCATGTGTGGGATGGAAAAAGAAGGTAAGCTAGTACTGATACATTTTATTAATAAAATCATTTTAATTCATTCTAGTAAGTATATATTATAATATTGATTACTTATATGGTTTTAAACTAATTACTTAGGTACTATTATTGTACATTTAGTCATTATATTTCTTAAGTTTTTACAAGAAAAAATAGCAAAAAAGTGTTCAAATATCACCCCGCACCCGTTTAATAAATATTGTAGCCACTTTTAAATATACTTGAAACGTGTAAAAAAATTCTACAAAACTAATAAAATAATATTAAAAGCGTAGGTACTTAACTAAAACCTACCAATAAAATAAAAAGCCTGCGATAAGAGTTTTGTATTACTTACCAGCCCGAATATCTCTGAGAGAGATGATGAGAGTAAGTAGTCCTTATCGTGTTAAGAATGACTTGTCAAAAAATTTTATATTTTGAATTTTTAAAGTATTGTTTAAATAAAATATTTATTACTTCATCGTTAATAAAAATATAACATAACTGTTGTATAATAAATAATGCATGTAACACACAAAATTCTATGGAGCTTTTAAAAGTAGCAGAAATGAACACATATTTTAGAAATTTCCATCTATAGATTTAAAATTTTTCCTTCAACACTTTGTTGAAGAGCTCGTGAATTCACGGCAATGTTTGTGCAGATATTTTTGAGAGTAGCATTTTTGTAAATACAGAGGAGATGAGTTTACATTTCACAAGGTGATACCGTTCTAGTCGTGCTTAGTTCTTGAATAATAAATGGAGCGCCAGTCAGGCGACACACGTGGGTGGCAGCCCACACGGCAGGGGTATATATTTAATTTATCAACCGTATATAAAGTGATCTTTTCATTTGCTATTAGTGTTTTTAATCTGTATTTGTATTTATATTAATGAGGATTTCTGTTTAATTATATTGTCATTTTTCTAACTAGTGTATATATTTGTAAAGTTTTTAAGCGATTTTATGAATTTATTCTGTATTATAAGACGGAGCCTTTTTTCCCTTCAAACCTGTTTGTTCGATTTTTTTTGCAAAAGGAAAGATATTTGTATATTTAAGAGCATGAACTTTTTTAGGACAAAAATCAAACTAAATGATAACAACACAATTTCTTTTTACGTTAATACGAGACATTTTCATATTCATTAGATCTCAAAATTACTGAAAATAAAACCTTAAAAAACGTTTTCTCAAAGAGAAGTCAGATCTTATTAATAACGTAATATGGTTTGTTTTTTTTTTAATTTTTACCATGGTTACGGATGTTTAAATGACAAAACTACCGAAACTGTATATTGGTAAGGGTATAAAGTATTTCGTGTGTTTTTTTTTTTAAATTTAAAATAATATTTTGTTAATTCTTATTCATTTTCAGATAGGAAATAAATATTTGATTTTTTAAGTAAATTAATATCAATATCTTAGTGTACATAAACTAGAATTCTCAAATTCCTTTCTTTAAAAATAATATCAATAGTATAATATTTATAATGTTTTTATACGTCATTTTCTCATCACATACAAAAGAGCACTAATTCTATAATCATTTTTAAAAAAAAGTACCTAAAAAGTATGACAAAAACGACGAAGCAAAACGGCAAGTTAAAATGTAAATTTAAAATAAGTCAACTGAAGTCTTACCTTGACACTGTGTGTCTTTTGTTATAAAGAGCAGAAAAGCAGCGATTGTCGCAAATCTCCAACGACGCCGCCCCATTTTGTTCTGCTTCATTCACCGTACCATTGATAATTTTCTAGGGAGTTTCTTATTCATAAGAATATTCAAATGACTATAGTCCACAGATTTTTCTTATATTTCATTTTTGGCACAAGTCGTAATTATATCATGCCGTCGGCTTTACACCTGAAACAATTGAAATTAAAAAATTAACGTTTATTGTAAACTGAACGTCGCTTGAAACTATATAAAGAACTGGCTGGGGTATTTTTACATAATTATTACTATGGGCGAACTATATAACAAAATATCTTAGATGGCTTATTCTTAAATCGCACCATAACTTTATGTTTCTGCCGGCCTCTATCGATTTATAGAGGTCGTTGAATCATAAAAGAAGATAAACACTATAGAAGGCGAAATACGGCCGCTATTTTGCGAAAACACCAAAATTAAGAGGCAATATTGAAACGATGATGTTACGTAAAGGAACGCAATTATCGTGTTTTTATTGAAGTTCAAGTCAAATTGCTAAATAGGATGCGCTGCAAACTCGATGTCATCTGTTTTTTTTTCGTATCAAGCTAATTAGAAACTTGGGTATTAAATGAAAATACTTTGATGAGTTTTTTCTTTGAAAAGAAAAATACAAAATGAAGGCAAAGAGAAACGATCACACACAAGCTGTTGATAATTATAGTGTGAGTAGTGTGCATTAAAACACTTCTGGTTCGTACTTTGTGCCGAATTCTCGATGTATTGCATGTTGATTGGTGAAACTCGGCATACGTATGAAATTAATAATATAAATATTTCTCTTATGTTTTCGTAATGATGATAATTAAATGATATTAGAATAATTACCTTCATAGCCGAAAATGGCCTTTTTATTACTGGTTTAAACACAAGGCAATAAGTAAAAAATATATTGTTTTATTAACGGGTTTGAAAAAAAAAACAATAAGTATTACCATTAAAAAAAATTGAGTGTATCAATAATAGGTATATCTGTCAAAGGAGATTGTTTTGGGACGAGAAGGCATATCAGAATGTACATTCATCTCATGATCCTTCCTAGTCATCTTGTTATCTTGTTATTTCCTCAACTCGTGTCTGGATACATCCCCGCTAAATTAGTTTTCGACCACAAGCTGTTTTGTACGCGGATTTTATATATTGAACCTAAGCAATAAAATGGTAAACTAGGGTACGTTACGTTATAGTTATGAGCGAGGAAATGATCTAAGGCGGTTTTCTGAACTCAAGTTTGTTAGCTTTTGTATAAAGATTCAGATATTATGTGAATACTATGTCTATACATTGTTATAATTATCTAAATATATTTATTTACGATAATGATGTGAGATGAAAATTAATTGAAATATAATGAAGTCTCACAAAATAATGTTATACATTTTTATAATTGTGTCGCTTAGTCGCATTTACATTAGCATTACCTTGACATACATAACTCATAAATAGCTTAATAGAAAGCAGCTCAGAACAACATTCTGACATGTTACGAAAAGCATCTGTCAATTTTTATAAAAGAATCCCTTCGAGCAAAACAAACAAAAATATGAAAAAGATTTTAAAAACTTTTAAGAAACTTACGCAAGCTTTCTCGTTGTATAAACATAAACTCTATCCACACATGTCCAAATGAAGATATCCAATGATTCAAACTCCAATTTCAGGCATTTTTAATATTATTTTTTTTATGTATATTATACTTAGTACCTATGATTTTTTTACATATAGGTGCGAGCGTAATATGAAACATTGCATCTTAAATATATATTTAATCATAAGTATGGCCAAAAATTATCTCGCTATATTTTGTAAATAGTACAATATCTATGCATGTTGTCCTTCCAAAAGATAAAATTTTAGCCTAATGAAAGAGTTCGAATGAATATGAAGTGATTGCTGAATAAAATATTTTATATTAATCACACCGATATTTATGTGTATCCGTGGATGATAATCGTACTCCACTCATCAGCCACCCCTAAGGTTCTTGACCGCTGTCCAAAATTATTAAACCAACAAATCTGATAAATTATTGAAAACTTGTTTAATATTAACGAAAAACTATAGTGAATCTATACTTAATTGACTATAGAAAACATAAAGAAAATTGGATTGTATCATTGCACGTAATTCTGCAAAAACTACCCTATATTGCAGTGAGCAAAACTGTATAATATACATTAATTTAAGCATATAGTACGATCGAACCTGTAACATCCTACATAGAAGGCAGTGCTACTAATGTAATAAATATGTTGTTACTGCGCAATAGTTGCTTTGCCTAAATCATAAAACCTTATTACATAATAAAAATGTTGATCGTTTATTTAGGTTCTACGTAACAGCGCATAGTGAAACGTGACGCGGACTACGTCAGTGAAAGCGCGTTCCGGCTCGCCGCGCAGTTTCTAGATACGTTGTTTCTGTACGTCTATCGTGTTGTACTAAAAAAATTCAAGGTTGGCAATACTTAGATGTTTATAGATATGTATGTTGTGTTACAAATGAAATATGTTTTACTAATGTCATATTATCTACTATAAGATGAAGTTTTTACAATGGTAATAATAAATGTTGCTATACCATTACTTAATTTAACAGTAACGCTTATTTTCAGGTGCTTGTTTTCAATGCGGGATGCAGATCTCACACATGGCAGAGGAAACTTGGGAACCTAGTTTTACGACATTCCGTTCTGTTCCACAGTTTCAGATGAATTTAAAGCATTGCGCACCGAAACTGAACGCCGTGATTTTCCTTGTTACCAGAGCGAAGATATGAAACATTAAAATATTTAATTTAATAACTCAGCTTCACACTGTATCTCGCACATGGCAGGGTAGGCAGAGGGAACTTGGGAACCTAGTGTTAAGACACTCCGTTCCACTTCCGTTCCTCAATTTCCGTCAAATTTGAGGCATTGCGTGTTGAGTGGCGGAACTCAACGCCGCGTTTTACCTTTTTACCAGAGCGAAGAAATGAAAACATTCAAAATTTAACTTGAAAATATTAAATATTTCATTTCCTCGAGTGGGTATCGAACCCACAGCCTGTAGGTTACAGTCACAAGCTTGTGCCGCTGCGCCACGACATGCTACTAAATTTAATTTAATAAATTTAAATATTTATTAGTTAAAATCTCTAATTTATTTATCATCTAAGTTTGAATTCTAAGGTGATTTATCGTCAAATAGTGCGTAACAAGAGCATAAATGTAAAATTTGTATTAGACATGTTAATTATTTGATGCTACAGCATTTTAGAAAAGAATAGTACAGTTTATGTTATCCGGCATAATACCCTTATCTAAATAATTAGTAGTAGATATAATATTCTCGATATAAGCTTTGCTTATTAACATAATTACTTATGTTAACATACGATTTTTTTCAGCTTCCCGCTGTAACCCGCACACGGCAGGGTAGGCAGAGGGAACTTGAGAACCTAGTGTTAAACACTCCGTTTTGTTCCCCACTCTCCGACGAATATGAGACATTGACTCTTGAGTGGTAGAACTCAATGCGGCGCTTTGCCTGGTTATCAGAGTAAAGAAATAAAATTATTAAATATTTAATTTAAAAGGTTAACATAATTTAGTGTGAAAATAATGCAATCTAAGAATTCTAATAGTTAATAACCATTTATTGATGAAACTGAATCTTCTAAAAATAAGATACTATTTAATACAAACGTAAATAAATGTAATTATAAAACAGATCGTAGCAAATTTTTACACCAAATCAATTTCAGCGAATATAACGTAGCGTAAAATTCACATTCGTCACTTCCAGTTTATTATTACAATTTCTTTAAGTACTGAGATTTCTTTTCATTTATATTCTCATAACAATTAATATCTATTATTTGCTCTGGATCGACAACGGTATCTCCGTTGTCAAAAAAATCAAAACAAATAATTGTAATTAATTATTGAAGTTAAGTAAAACCTAAAACGTAATGTTAATTTTATAATAGCTTCAATTTATTTAGATATAGAAAAATGCAACACTGGCAAAGCTTAATTTTAAACTTTTTATATTATCTATACTATTACACAATTGGAAGGTAAAATTTTACACAAGAAAATCCGAAAGACTTAAATGTCGCCAGGTGAAGTATGGATAAAAACTAGATACTAAGAAAAGCAATAAAAAGATAAAGCCAATTTAACTGTTTGATACTTATTTTCCAAGAAAGATGATTTTTATGGTAAGCGAAAAATGAAAAAAAATGTTTCTTAAAACATTTTGGCCATAACAAAGGCCTGTGACATCTAATTACTGGATAAAATTATTCATGCATAGACTAGGCATGTTTTTGTATTGTGGTTTCGTTTATATTAATTATTCTCATCTCCACTGAGCATGTTTAATTTAATATTACACGACAGGCAAGGGTTGCTATTGTAGTCGAATGATACGTTTGTCATATTTATCACAGCGGTTGTGGCACTTTGATCATTCTTATCATTTTCAGATGAGCATAATTTATGAAGTCAATTGTGTGTACTTATCTGCTACTGTTATTTGATTTTATAATTATTTTATCTTTTGGTTTATTTTAATTTATATTTTGTTTTTTTATATATTTTGTTTTTTTATATCTTTTAGCATTGTGTAAATAATAACATTAAATCTTATTGATAAAGTTATACTATGTGGTTATAGATTCGACTCCCAATTAAGGAAATAAGTTATTTTGTTGCCTTAACGGCTTAAATTAAAACATTATATCCGCCACTCAACTATCAAAGTCACTAATTTGGGCAGAAAGTGGAGAACGGAGTGTCACTGACACAATGAGTGACACTGATTTCTCTTTGTCTATCCACCCTGCTATATGCCGAATGTATTGAGAAGCTATAAGAAAAAAAACAGATAGTAAATAGTTTCAAGAAAAATAGGAAAAGTAAATAATTATTGTCGTCTTTAAACTCACTGAAGTCACGCGTTGCTTTTTATCGCATTCCGTTGGCTAGAAAACTTCTTTCCTTATTACCGCCATTTAATCACGTATCGCTAGGTGCTGTCACATTATCCGTACAAAAAATGCTTAATGTTCGTTTTAAATGCTTGATGTTCATTTAAAATGTATGGTGGTTTTATATATTTAATAAGTATTAAGTATTATATAGCAAAAGAGTTTCACTTAAACGACTAACAATTTAATACGTTTTTCCTTAATAATTGACTATGACACAAAAAGAATTTTGGAATAAATATTTTTGATATTGCGTGTTTTGTGGTGGAACACAACGTCATATTTTATCAAATATACTTGGGATTACATTTCCTCGACTGGGTATCGAACCTACATCCGTAGCGTTAGATACGTGGTCTCTATATTCGTTAAAAAATATTTACTCAAACAATTCTATATGATTTATAATTAAAAATTCATAATGTCCAACATTGTATATAATTAAAATTTGATTCTCTCTTTTGATGTTATAAATCAAAAAACAACGATTACAGTGTTCAAATACAAATAGAACGCTTGAACTGATTTTATTGTGGCTTTCATTCAATTTTAGTCTTCAAATATAAAATGTATTTCGTATACCAACAAGTTTTGTTTTTCGACAAACTTGAATAGGATTTTTTGGTATGATTTCGTAAACAAGACTATAATTTCACCGAATTGCTATATGTAACATATAGACTGAAGTAAAGATACATGTATAAGTACGTATATAACGTATATATGTACATATACTTCAGTCTAAAATAAAAAGGTGACTTAATGTGTTGACAGCAAATTATAGTTTTAATTTTTTTTCAACTGCACGTTGTATACCGCACATGGAACTTGGGAACCTTGTGTACTCCATCCTATTCCCAAATTTCTGCGAATTTGCATTGCGTGTTGAGAGACGAAACTCAACGGCGCGTTTTGCCTTGTTACCAGAGCAAAGAAATAAAAATATTCAATTTGAAAATATTACATATTTCATTTCCCCCAGTGGGGATCGAATCTACAACCATTAACGTTTACACGCTGGTCACTTGTCGAGTTTACATTACAACACGGCGTTCTTTAAGCACCTATAATGCCTGCAATTTTATTTCGTTCGTTATGAATATTTACATAATAAATTATAATCAAAACTATAATAAAATTGTAACTTTTAAAAATTGCTCTAATTATTATCGTTTAACAGTATTAAGAATTTTGAAATCAGCTTAATGACCGTTCATTTTGGGTAATACACCTAAATTTGAACAACTAAGTTTTATGCAACGATCCAATTACTCTACGCAAATTTTAACTTTAATTCAGTAAAGAAAATATGTAAAAAATAATGTTTAAGAAGATTTTCGTAATTATTTTTCAAAGTAATTATGTCAAATATTTAATAATTATCTCATGAATCTCTTTAAACCTTGATAAACGGGTACGTAGAAACCGCGGCGTTATGGCTGGTTGATCAATGTCCCCAAAATATAATAACGGCGGCTTTATTATAATAAATATTTGCGATATTTTTACTTGACTCGCTATGGAAAGCCACTGACGATCACTACAAACGAGCTGAGCCGGCAGTTATATTGTAACTAATAATAAGTAATCGAAATAATAAAACAAATATTATTTCTGTAATTCAATAGTCATATTGCCAATTTTTATTAATATGTACCAAAGCTTTTAACTCAATAAACTTTTTTTTTATTTCGCAATATGCTCTAATGAAATAATAAAATTCTACGAACTTGGAATATTGGAAAAAGATATTTTTTAAATATGACTATGTTGCCCTAGAGGCGATCGTTAACAACATGCTGCGTGTTGTTTTACTGTACAGTGCAATCATTGATATTTTTCTAGTTAATATATCCCACATATAGGAGAGCTGGCAGAGGGCACCTATTTTTAGAACACTGTATAATGAAAAGAAAATATCTGTTGTCCGATTATTGAGTGGCAGAAATCAACGCCGCATTTAATCCTGTTACGAAAATGACATAATGATATAGGAAAAAAATCTCTCAGTAGAGAACGAACCCACAACCGTCCTTATAATCATAGAAAAAAAATAATACTGTCTATTTTGATCTTTATGAATGTTACATATCAATAATTCATAATATACATGTAACATAATATGCTTCAGCAATTATGTAGGTAAATGAAATGTGTTTCTTCGTTATCATAGAATTAATTTTGCATTATTTTAACGTTTTTGCATCATATTACTCATTTCATTATTGTAATATATTTTAAAGCACTTAACCTCTATACGAGATTTTATTATAATCATATATAACGTAACACCTTTCTATTATAAAATTTTTAAGTAATATATGATTTAGTTCTACTGCATAACAATTTTAATATCGATATATATGTAGCAAATATTTTTTCTGTAAGTAATAGCAGTGTAGTATCTATTAATTCCGTCATCCAACACGTAATGAGAACAGAGTATCTTAGTATAAGGTCCGCTTTCGTTCAGACGCATATTTTTTAACATTCTGCCTCTTCCTCTGCCTATGCTGCCATTTGCGGGATACGGCGTTAAGCAGGAAATTCATCTCCATAAAATATCCACATCTTCAAAATAGAAAAAGATACAAATATCTAATTGAAATAAATTTTAAACTGAAAAGTTAATTTGCGCTAATGATTTTAATGCGAAAAGACAATTTAAAATAAATAAGAGAAATGGTTGAACAAGTTGTTAATTGCTAAGCAATTGAATTACTCAACAGTATTGCATACAAAGGCAGGTCCAAGTGTACAGCCAGATTTAAATTGCCACTATTGTGGTGAACGTTTCATAACGTTCTCACGGCCGAGGTATTGTCGTGTGTGGATTGTGTGTAGCTGTAACTCAATTAATATTCAATTTTGTCTACAAACTGCCATTTTGTTTTCATTGCTTTATATTTGCTATCATGAGGTGCCTTTTCTTAAGCCATTGTCTTTTTTTTTTTTCATTTACATCTATATATTTCTTTGGTACTATTTATTATATGTTCATATCAAGTTAAGCAAGCGTAACTGTAAAATAAACTATAAGTAACATTTAAATAGTTATTTATTTTTATTTTATCGACTATCTGCTTTAATTTTTTTAGCTACAATTTTTCCCGCCCGTAACAAGGTATCGAATCGAATAGAGACATGTATCGAGTCGAATTCTAGAGACATGTTGATGGCGGAATTCAACGCTGTGAAATTAAAAATAAGAAATACTTCATTTCTGATAGTGAAAATTGAACCTTGTGGGTTCAATTGTCATATTTACAGTCGCACGTTTGTGCTATTGTACAATATCAGATCTCATATTGGCCTAAGGATATTTTTTAAAACAACGGTTCAAAAAATGTTATCTAAGTACATTGATTTTGTGAGATCAGTCGTCCCTATAGACCTACCAGGACATAAAAAACTCACTTTGCTTTTACAATATTCCTTTCAAATTTATTACTGTAATTAATTTTTATTAAATTCTAAATATCGATGTAAGAATAATAATAATAAAAGATGTACTTTTATTCATATAAATTTCATTAATCTAGCTTTGAAAAGAACAAATAAGCAAAATACGAGAAAACAAAGTTATCCCCCAGTTCTAGTTGTTGTTACACTCTAGAAATAGAACAAAAGAGTTTGTAATGCCTTTTACGTTCATGCCGAATGGATATTATGGTCGTTGGACGCAATTAGTATGGGCCATTACCACCCTCAAGGTTTTGTGCTAAGTTATGTGAAGGCCAGAAATATATTGGAAACATATCAGACACGAAACGATCGTGACTAAATGACATAAATATTTAGTACCAGATAAACTCGCGACTTTGTGTGCTCACAAAAAATTAAATTTGTTTTAATTTTGGTATGAATTGAAATTGCAAAAAAAGAATTCCTTATAGCTCTCAGTGCAGCGTTTTGTTATTCAACTAACTAATCATAATAAAACAAAATGACGCTACATTCTAGGTTCGATTTCCACTCGAGGATATTATATTTTTTTACTTCTCCACACTCTGGTACCTCGGTACCAGGTAATTAATACATTAAAAGCAAATTATTAAAGAGTCTCAATTGGAAATGAGTCTTAATTAGATCTTAACACTAGATTCCCAGTTTTCCTCTGCCTACCCTGCCATGTGCGAGATACTGTATCGCGCACGTAGCTGGTGTAGCAAAATCAACTAAAAATACAATAAATTAATTAGTAAGACAACCATTATTTAATTAAATACTTATGTCATCATTTTAGAAAAATATATATTTATGAATGTAAAAAAATTGAAAATCAATTAATAGCTATATTGTGTTGTTTAAATTAGATTTGATTCGATTGCTTAAAAAATATACAAAAGTTATTGAAATTACCAATAGGTACCGAATAGTATGTGAATTTGCACTGAGACTAATGTCACATGATACAATTTGGATCTACTGACCTCTATAGAAACTTTAAGTACGTACGAATGTTATTGAACTATAAAAAATAATTATCATGTATACACGAAGCTGTTAACAGATTTATTAAGGTTATAATAATACATATATAGTTGTAAAATTTTGAATAAAGACAATTTTGTTTAATATTAACTATATTTATTAATATTTTTGATATTTACTTCGTAATGAATAAACGTAGTATATTTATTCAAGCAAAAATAACTTGTTAATCTATTTAATAAATAAAGAAAATAAATTCTATTTCTTTTAGCTTCACGCTGTAGCCCGCACTAGGCAGGGTAGGCAGAGGGAACCCAGGAACCTAGTGTTAAGACACTCTGTTCCACTTCCGTTCCCCACTTTCTACCGAATTTGAGACATTGCGTGTGCAGTGACGGAATTCAACGCCGCGCTATAAGAAGGCATTATTATCAGAGCGAAGAAATGAAACATTAAATATTTAAATTGAAATTATTAAATATTTCATTTCCTCGACTGGGGATCAAATTCAGAACCTGTCGGTTACAGTCACACGCTTGTGCCACTGCGCCACGATAGGCTTCTTAAATTCTATGACTATTATAAATTGTGATATCTAAAATTAAGTGAATTATAATCATATACTGCATTACAGTATACGCAAACTATGGTTTAATAGAAATAAATACGAGGAAAAATGAGTTTTAAAAATGGGCAGAAAGTAAAGAACGGACAGTTCCATTAGGATCTTCACTTTCGCTAACCATGTCAAACACACATACATAAACATAACAAACACCAGCCCGAGGCCTGTCATTTACTGTGCCAGGTTTTATTTTTATTAACTATTTATTATTTTAATTTTTTCGTTTTGATAACAAAGCAAAGCGTGGCGTTGAGTTCCGTCCATCAACACCGCAACGACTCAAATTCAGGAGCGAAGTGTTCATGTGAGGGGTACAGCTTAAAGCTGAAAAAAGGTTACAAATAAATTACAATTGTAAAAAAATGTTTATTTATTTTTTTTACATATCAAAATTATAGCAATAATGATGTCTCTTCTTTACTTAATACTATAAATCTATATAGGTATTGTGATTCAATCTTACATTGGTACTTTGGCGTATTAGATCCGATATCGTAAAATAATATCTTCAATGAAATAGGACTTCATACACGAGTGGCGTGCGTTGTCACATTGAAAAATGTTTGCCACAAAATTTATTATACTTTTCATGAAAAATGGCTGTCAGCAGCTTGAAATATCAATTTTTGTTATGCACTGTTTCAATAGACGAGTAAAAAATATAAAAGCACCTAAGCCCCAACAACTCTAATTCATCTGTAGCGTATTGTACTGGTATAGAATTTGAAATTCGAGCAGTAAAGCTTTTTACTACAATTTTTTAAAAACCGGAAATCTTTAGAAAATGTTTTAGGTTTTAGTTACAAAAAAAAAATAAGACAACAAATATGACATACAAATAACTTTTAAGCTTAACTTCAAGCAACATGCGCTATTTTGAAAAAGAAATCTCTCGATTATCATTAGCTATTATTAAATATGAATTAACCCAACAAAATCGACATAACATAAGAAAACCAAGAAAAATTGTACATTATCGTGACATACAGAGCATAAACTGTATCTTTTACCGTCATTAGAACCTAGCATGAAATGTATCTCGATCAATGAACACGAGTACGGGTAATTGGAGCGTAATGTATTTTATCGGTTTGAGACTTAAGTAACCGATTGAGCTGTTATTTCATAGTAAATACCTAAGTAAGTGTAATTTGCTCGAAATTAAGATTATTAAAATATAATTAGTGGTAACATCGCGCTTGCAGTAATTACTACAACTTATTTAAAAAAAAAATACCAAAATTGAAACTGCGTTTTGAGTACCGACATTCAACGCAATTCAACGCCATTTCATTGTCTTCTTACTTAGAGCTAGGAAAATGAAAATATTAAATGTCTTTTGTTAGATTGGGAATCGAATCCAAAGCCTATCGCGTTTACACTCGCACACTTGCACCACGACAGGCCTCAATATACTACATAGTAATTAATAGATATCAACATATACATTAATTATGAAAATTATAATAAAAATAGTTCTATGAATAAATAATATAGTCACATCCTTAATTAATAAAAATGTTAATAGCTACAATAAAAAGATTTGAAGCGCATTTAGTAGATGTCTTAAGGTCATGTGTTACATAATGATTGTGGCACAAAATCTTCTGCGTGAATATTTATTATATATGTTTTTAAACCCAATTTTAGGACGTTCTATTCGTCACGTACTAGGTGTTTTGACTTGTTTTTTAGAGCTGGGAAATGAAAATAATTTATTGGCGTACTGGAAATCGAATTCTGTGTGAACCATATGTAAGCTTTATGCTGTATCCCGCAAATGTCAGGGAAGACAAAGGGAGGGAAATTAGGAACTTAGTGTTAAGACACTTCGTACCGTTCCCCACTTTTCGTCGAATTTCAAGCATTGCGTGTTAACTGGCAGAACTCATCACCGCACTTTCCCTTGTTACCGGGCCGAAGAAATGAAAATATTAAATGCTTCATTTCATCGAGCGGGTATCGAACCCACATCCTGTCGCGTTTAAAGTCAAATACTTGAGCCCCTGCTGACACGATACACCTGACTACACTAAGAAGCGATACAGTAAAAAGGTTTACGTTTGCTGTATTTATTGATTTAAAACTAAAAACTATAAATATACATTATTTACTACATTACGAAGCAGGCAGTATATATGTATATATAAATCCTGACATTATTCATAAATGTATGTTACTCACCATATAAATGACAAATTATATTTTTTATTCAGTTATAATCTTTATTTGTATATCGTATACGAAGGTTAATCAGCTCCGACTATGACACGAGAGTGTGGTATGTTTGCCGCATTCCTCATTGTTATTAGTAATAGGCTTACACAGGGCAAACAAGGCGAATATCCTATGATTATACGATGTCTATGCAGTAAATATTATAGTTTATATGCAATTTTATTTTAAACTTTTAGTCGGCTATCGTAGAATACTAGGTCTATTCGTATTGTAAGACTGTAGTTTGTATATAGATTTTTAAATATATTTGGATGTTTTTTTTTATTAAAATTAATCAATTAAAATTACATATTTTTAATGTGAAAAGTTATTAGGTTGTTTAGGTTATTTATTAAAATGAATTCTTAGACATGTTTATAACATTACAATGTATAATTACTGTCTAATTATTAAAACAACTTAGAATACAAATAAAGTCTGAGCGTAGATTCGCGTTTTTATAGGCATTAATTTTATTGGTTAGCCTGAAAATGTAATGGATACCTAGAGATAAGCTTCCTATACGGCTACGTAGTCTAATATTTATGGATAATAAAGGTAGTAAATCGATGGCAAAAATAATTTAAAGCATAGTATGTATATAATTAAAAATCACTACTAATATTTCTAAAGATTTAATCGATATTCAATATTTTTATGGTCTCTTTTAGAACGAGAAGTCGTATTAGAACTTTAATTAATCATTATATTTTTTTACATAAAAAACTATATCTGTAATGCCAATATACCCTCTTATCGACCCAAAATAGAGTTTAGCGTGTTAGCAAGTTATTTTGAAACTTCAAACAGCTGTGACCTCTTACAACTTGAGATAACTTGCTCAAAGTTACAAGGGTAACGTCATATAAAGATAGATTTATACTGGACTCACCTTGGCTATTTACTTTATGCATACGTACGTATGTGGAAACTTCCGTTTTTACGTCCGCTTCCGAATAAAACGTATAAATGGCGTTATATTTAACAAAAACAAATATGAATATGTATTTTTAATAAAAAACGTTATTGCAGGGCCATGGATACGAACAAATAATTTTTATTAAAAGTTAATGAAAAATATCAAAAAAATTCAACGAAAAACAAAATTCATAGACATTTTAAGTTTGATTATACGTAACTTCCCTTGAAGGCTTGAAGTTCATTAATAATAAAGTAATGGCTCATCTCTAAGCTAACACCGAGTCAATAAAAACCCTATGTAAAGATATATATAGAGTTAGATACTTGCATGTTGCATTACGCAATGTCAAATTTGTTACATATTTAATAATGTTTTAGCAGAATTTTTAATGAACAGAACATAATTAATAAAAAAATCAAAGAATATATCACACACACATTCTTTACAAGCATGTGATTACTGTATTACAAATACATCTATTAAGCTGACTAACGCAATGGTTAATACGATTACTCAACTAGTATTTGGCACGGTGGGGTCGGTGCAATTCACAACCTTGCCTCCCCGCCCCCGCCACCTGCTCGCCCCGACACTTTCACTCACTTCGGCCTTCCTCCTTTATTTTGGACTTTAAATGTATTTTAATGGAAATAAAATAAGAAAAATGTACTGCTTTTATAATGATTGTGTTTTAAAATTATAATATTTTGTGTGTTATATAACTAAACCATTTAGGTGAAACGTTTTCTTCTTTTGAAATCATAAAATTAATATTTTTTTACGTTACTGAGTTATAATTACAAGTGCCTATAATTTTTTTTATGAAGTATAAATATGTAGGTAATACTTATTATTATCATCGAACGTGAATGACTTGTTTGTTTACATTTTAAATTAGTTGTAAATCATTTATACGTGGTCCTTAAGTAACAGTGCTTTATTATTTTAACCTGTTTATATCTATATAAATGCATTATACTACTTAGTAATACATCTATCTACTCACATTTAGAAAATAAAAGACATTTATATCTACATTTAATACTAAGATTATTCTAGTTGAGGCCTGTCGAGACGCAGCGGCACAAGCGTGTAACTGTAACCGACAGATTCTGGGTTTGATCCCCGGTCGAGGAAATGAAATATTAAATATTTTCAATTTAAATGATGATGGGATATAGCGTGAAGCGTATTATACTAGTTCAGCACTGAGGCCAGCCGTGGCCCAGCACAACGAGAGAAAATAACTCAGCTTCGCACTGTATCACGCACAAAGCAGGGTAGGCAGAGGAGAATTTGAGAACCTAGTGTTAAGACACTCCGTTCACTTCCGTTCTCAACTTTTCGCCGAATTTAAGGCATTGCGTGTTGAGTGGCGGACCTCAACGCCGCGTTTTGCCTTGTACCAGAGCGAAGAAATGACAACATTAATTATTTAAATTGAAAATATTATTAATATTTGAATGAAATATTTAATATTTTCATTCTTTGAAGAGTGCGACGTGAAGTCGCGTCAACACGTGATTCTACATGAAATCGGGGGAAAACAATAATTTATCAGGACCCCTCTGCCTACCTCGCTATGTATGTGGTACAGCCGGAAACAGAATGAAAAAAAAAATACAAACTTGTTTGTATTTTTAAGCATAAACTAAAAAACAAATGCTTTTTTATATCTGCAACAAAGTTTTAATAGTTACATTCTAAAACTTCTCCTAAATATGGAATTTTACTGTCTGTTCTATTTATTTTACTCAATACAAATATCAATGATCATCTCCTATCAACTTTACTAAATAAAAAAAAATGTTTACTACATAAATTTAAAGGCTGTAACAGATGTAAGCACGAACCCGAGCCCAAGTCTGAACTCCATAAACCGGTTTGAATTTGCAACCAGACGGAAGAATTTGAGCTAAATATCACTTGATCACCTTCCAAAGTCGGATCCATGACAAGCATCCTATAAATGCGTAGATGTTATACATATTCATTGTTATTGTTATTTTCAAACAGTTTCACATTGTATTCCGCACATGGCAGGGTAGGCAGAGGGAACTTGGGAACCTATTGTAAGACAATTCGTTCCGTTCCTCACTTTCGGCCGAATTTGAGGCATTGAATGTGGAGTGGTGGAACTCGACGCCGCGTTTTTACTTTGTTACCATAGTGAAGAAATGAGAATATTAAATATTTAAATTGAAAATATGAAATATTTCATTTCGTCGATTGGGAATCGAACTTATAACTTTCGTCGCGTTTACAGTCACATGCTAGTCAGCCTTTTCGCTACGACAGGCTTCAGTCAGTTATTTCAAATTACATTCGTATTTTGATATAAATTATAAAATTTTAATTTGTTACATTCTTCAGTGCCATGCATGCACCTTTACCTACTGTGACATTAATACTTTATTAAACTTTTAAATATTTTCAGCAATTACCATCGGTTCGAAAATGATTTTAACATAAAAAATTTTGTGTTTAATATTTAGCTGAATATATTTAAAGGTGATGATGTCATACAGTTTCACACTTCGTCGATTACTTCCCTCCGACTTGACATATTTAATTTATAGATAATATTGTATATTTAATTGTGTGCATTGTATTTTAAAACACACTAAATAAACACTTTAATATATTTAGCATTGATAAATGAACAAGCAAAATTTCAAACAATGCAATTACGTTTGTCGATTATTATCATCAATTCTATTATTACGTCGTACTAATAAGGTAATTTAATGCTGATTCGAAACGAACAATCAATTAATAATTTAATGGCAATATTTTATTCTTTATAATATTTTTATTCTTCGCTTTTTGCTAATTATACAAGTCCGTAGCGTTAATTTGATAAACGTCCGTTTGCATAATTGCGGTCATTCTAATAGGAACATTGTAAGCTGTGACGTCACCGCTCCCAAACTAATTTGCGATTCGCCAAATGCTAATGTCTCCCATTTGGGTAACGAGCCCCCTTGTTTAAAGTCAAAGGAGTGATTGCTTTAAGCAGTAACAACGGAATTGAATCAAGTCATTTGTATACACATAATGAATGGAGCAAATATATTACCTAACTACGAAAGTTAGTACAAGTACATAAAATAAATTTATTTGGTACATACTATTTGTTACAAAAATTAATCAAAATTCAAACATAGTCTACAAAATAAGATATCCTAAAACTATTATGCGGATTATTAATAAATACATTTTTACTGTTGAATTTTCATTTAACCACGTAAAATTATTATGTATTGAATAAAAGAAACTGTAAGGATAAATATCCAACAAAAGCTAGAGACGTATTTGATATGAAAACTGAATACGAAACAACTTGTGAAACGCTTGTAAGGTAATGACGTGTCGTAAGGGTTGCCAGACTTTTGGTGGAAAGTTTGATAAGGTTCGACTTTTTCTAAAATATTTTTTTTATTCAATAAATTGGTCACAATAATTAGTACCTTTAAAATTGCTTAAATATTAAAAAAAAAACATTATAATTTACAAAATACAATATATGTTTTAATTTTCTGCTATATTTTAGGATGTTGTAACGCTTTTGAGAGGATCCTTCTGTCCATTTCTAAAGACCGTTTATTTGAAAATCCAGGGACACTATCAAGTTATAATCATATTAAATATTCAGATAAACCTCTTTAAGTTTACTTAATATTTACCAGTACCATATTTATTTTACGTGGGGTTTACAGTTACAAAACTTAGCAAGAAGAAATAACATGTAGTACAAATTAAAAACAAATTTGAAAATTTCTCGGCATTTACTACACAGATAAAAATAATTAAAAACTTTGAGTTGTAGTAACAATAATACAACACTAGTGCCGTATCTACTCGTGTAAACTTATATTTGTAATTTTTTGTAAATTCTTCCTGTCGATCCAGAAATTGGTACGGAACCTCAATGGGCGAGTAGGACTCGCGCGTCACCAATGTTGATTGTTTTTTTAATATTACACACAATCTTATCTCCAAATAGAATATTTTTATTTTGGTAACCCTACATAGAGTAACTCCCTTTGTTCTAAGTGAAACGTATCTCAGGAAATAAGCGAAAGCCGTATGATAAGACTTTTGATCAGATGTGCGTCTTAAAGAATTGCCGCAGTCGTCCCACTTCCTTTGTACTAAGGAACAAGATTTACCTTAATTATTTAATAAATACTGCCAACTAATTTGACAAAATTTTTATAGTTACATAATGACAAAAGGAAAATCTTATAAAGTTTAAAATACAATCTTTTGGCTGAACGTGCTAATCTCAGGAGCTATTACTATAAATTGTATAGTTATGTTTATGTCGACTAGTGTACTCGTATATTCCAAAAAGCTATAAGTTCAAACAACACGTTAAGAATTTCGATGTTCCCTACATCTGCGATAAAAATTAACTTCCACTAATAGAACGTGTCTTATGAATCTCATAACCATATCCATTTGATCACACCAGTGAAGTCACCAGCAAAAGACAATATAAAATATATTTTAGTAATATAAAATATATTTTTTGTAAATTAAATGTACATACATTTGTCATATTTCCTTAATTATGATCATAAAATGTGTCATTATTCTCTCACGTATCTAACAATACCTCTTATTTCTTAATTAGCATAATTTTAAATGCTATATAAAAGTTTTAATCGTCTTCTACAGTCATTGGGTGCTTTAAAGTTTGAAGCTGAACTTTAGTTCATTACCATTTGTTAGCGCCTAGATAAATGTTCTTTAGTAGTAATAGTACCTGGAAAATATCCAGGCCAAGCAATCTTTTTAAGTAATTTATTACTTCACTCGAAAAGGACGATATTTTTTGTTGATTTCTCATTTATTTGTGGACTCTTTAAAAAGCTTTTTATTTTCAAAAGCAGTAAGCTTCTTTCAGATATGAGTTTAATTCTGTTAAGCAAATTGGCCTTTACAGCTATGCCTGTTAGGGAGGGAAAAAGGTGTTCTGTCCCTGAGAAATTCGGATGAGGATATGTCGACGGCAATAAAGAGGAGAACCTCGGCTTGTCGTCGTCTATTAGCGTTTTTTAGCCGTACGCTTTTTCTAGGTAATCCAGTTTACCATATAATTAAATTATTTGGATAAGTTGCTGATTCAGGGTATACCAGCCAAGAAAGAAACATTATTAACAAATAATTACTATTTTTTTTTATTTAGGCTAGTGGCACTAATTCTAAAAATTGTGAATATTAAATAGTAATAACGTTAATAATACGTTTTAAATCACTTTAAGCTTTAAAACTATTAACGGCTTCTATCATACGATACTATTGCATGTTTTGGTAGGAAACAGATATAAATTTGTAAAAAACCACTGAATGGAAATATAAAAATAAATAAAATAAGATGTGAACAAAATTATATTTTACATCTACTTGCTATATGTTGCAACCTAGTGATATTAATGACAACTAGTTCACCTTATTGCGTCACGTTGATTATGAATGTAGTCTATGAATAAATATTATTAATTTTTTAAAGGTTTTTTGTTAGAAAACTCACGTTAATTAAACATAAAAATATATTTTACATGAAACACTTGAATATTTAGAAATTTTTAGGTTAAGGCACACAAACTATATGACTGTAGTTATTATTGTAAATCTATAACGTTTACTTTAGTTTCACTTAAGGATACATTACAAACTTCTTGTTTTGCTTTTTCAGATTCACGCTGTTTCCCACTCATGGCAGGGTAGACAGAGGAAACCTAGGGTTAACACACGCATTTTGTTTCCCATTTTCAGTCGAATTTGTATCAATATTGGCCTCTTCTTCTTCTACAATTGAATATAAAACTTATAACATTGAATCATACACTACATGTGTTTCAATGTTAGAAGTTTGATGCGGTCAAGTATATCTAGCAATGATAATTTCACTCTGTAGTGTGTACATAGTGTCATTACCTATTCGCTTCGTTTTCTAATGTCACTCATTACAACTACTGAGAGTTTCACCTACCTACTAGCTCGACTTATGTCAATAAGTCAGACGAAGACAGCAAAAACTAGTAAAGCTATACTTTCAATTTCTTAGCACCAGTCGGCCTCGCACCACGCCTAGCGTTGCCACTCACATACCAAACATGGTCGTGATCACAAACAGGTTTGCCAACTGCTATGCGCGAAATGAGCTATAGGTACCTATAAACTCATTATATACAATATTTAATTTGAAACTGCGAAATTACATTATACTAAATAAAATAGTTTTGGCTTTTTTAATTATATAAATTACGCGTTATAACTCATTCATAAAAAAAGTTTGTATAATGTATGTACAATATATATAAATTATTATTGTATGTACAATATATATAAATTTAAAATATGTATTCACTACTTAAAAACGGGTAGACATTATTTTTTTTTTTTTTTATGGAAAAGGCAGACATTAAATGATTACATTTTCCTCTCTATCTTTTATTCTTAGAATTAATTAAGTTTTTCTTATTCTATTAGATAATAAGTATTCTCTTTAGTTAGTGTTAAATAGTTTCCATAGTAATTTTCAATTGTCAGTAATTTTAATGTTTTTTTAAAACATCCCTATGTTATATTATTAAGAAAAATAATTAAATAATAGTAGTGAAGTAGAAGCCTGTCGCGACGCAACGGCACAAGCGTGCGACTATAAACGGGATAGGTTGTGAATTCCATCCTCAATCGAAAAAATTAAATAAATAATAAGAAAATGTTATTCTTATTAAATATTTAATGTTTTCATTTCTTCGCTCTAATAACAAGGCAAAGCGCGCCGTTGAGTTCCACCACTCAATATGCAATGCCTCAAATTCAGCGGAAAGTGAAGAATGAAACGGGGTATCTTAACACTAGGTTCCTAAGCTCCCTCTGCCTAACCTGCTGTGTGTGGGAAAGGGCGTGAAGCTAATAGTATTAAACGATACTACCAAGAACATATAATACAAACTCAAATTATATTAACGATCAAGTGTCAGAACAAACTTGTGGAAAGAAATTGGGTCAGTCACTTATTCGAGGGACACCAATAACGTGATCAAGTCTCAAGAGAGGAAACGTGATCAACGCTCATAAGTTTTTAAATTGTATCTGTAAAGTGAAGTACTATTGTCAGATGCTTAAAGCTTTTTGTTTGAAATTGTAATTGGATATATAGAACGGACGAACGTGCTTAAGATATTGTATAGGCTGGTTGGTTATGGTTTTATTTTGTTTGGAATGATATTTGTCACTGATAGTGTATTAAAATTTACTTTGTTTCACTTTTACGCCTTGTCCTGTATACATCAAGGCGGGCAGATCTCTCTGCCCGCCTTGATTTATACAGGACATATATTACATATATTTATTTTGGGTCCTCGAATTTGAGATTGATTGAGTGGTAAAAGTCAACACCACACTCTATATACTACAGAGGGAAATGAAAATAATTCAATCACCTAAGTGGGGATCGAAATTACAACAGCCAGAAGCCACTCAATTTAGACAGTCACGTTTTTTTTATATTACAAGAAAAAAAAATCTTTTAAAAATCTTTGTTATTTGTCACATATTAGAAATGTTCTGAAGGCATCGTATCGATAAAAAATCTGAAGGCATCAATAAATCTTCTCGTATACGTCTATTTTAGCACTACATATTTTGTAGGTAAACAATATGTGATGACGGAACTTCCTTTAAATGAGAAAACATGAGAATGACCAAGACAATTTTAGCGAACCCATGAGTCATGTTGTCGGACGTGAAGGTTTGGGTCTTGAACAAAAAAGTTATTAGTGACTCACAATATTTAACATTTTTGTATTAACATAAAAGATAAAATAATCTCCCCGATACAAAATATTATTATTACGTTACGTACAAAGTCAGTTTATTTTGTTGTTAACATCTCCCGTACTTTAAGAAATTGACTATAAAAAAATATTTGAAGAAGTAAAATTAATTAATTACGCATTTTATTAATGTTCCTTAAAATTTAAAGAAAATCAAGCAAAGTTAATGTTTCTAGCACTTGTATCGATGAAATAGCGACGGAATTTCAATATCTGACGTCTTTTCCAGGGATTGACGCAAAAAGTACAAAATAAGATATTTTGTGCCGACGACGGAAGCCTTGTCACGTACGATGAGGACGTATTATATAACATTCTCTTACAAAGGTTGCGTAAGTACTTCAACTTTTCGGATCCGTAGTTTTGTTAGGAAATTAGCTATGGCATAGAATACACTTGTATTGAAGATCGCATTTCTGCCTTTTGTTTTAATAGTTATAAGACCAAATAATATTTTTTAAGAATATACTATAAAGGAAGTAATTGTTTTATAACAAAATAAAATTCTTTGTTTGTCATAATTATTTATGCGATCTTAAATGTATTATTTTCACGTTTCACGTAGATATTGTTATATTTTTATTATAAATATGATTTTTTCACCCTTATAAAGATATCTATTAAAAGACACTTAGTCCGGTAAAGTTAAAACGCAGACTCAATTTCCATCCACGTAATCGACAATTACATAACTGGAGGATAACATAGCTCTAATAACGTCTCCTTTTGCCAACACTAAAAACAAGAATAAAATTACTTAAATAAAACTTTAAACAAAAACAGAAGTGAGCAATAGATCCTTAAGAGTTGTCAATTTTCAAATAAAACTTTGAAGTTGTAGGTAGATATTCTCATCTCAAATTCGAAGCGGCATCGTAAACTCGATATGCATTCACGTCAATTGAAATGCAAAGGTATTGTAAAAAATTCCGTTTGTCAGTAACCGTGCACGTCGAATAGATCGTGCCTGTGCTATAAAAAGATGGCCTTTGACGAATAAACTCTATTATATGTATAAAGACATTTAGAAGGAAAAATATTTTATAATCTTATGCACATATTTTTATGTTGATACCTGGTGTTACAACTATGATCGCATTTGATAATAACAAGATATGAACTTATTAAGACTTAGGGCCGATTTCACCACTGCCTGATTTTTATTTATCGAGTGGCCTTATCTGCCAGATAAAAAATATGTCTTCGTGTTATTGACGTCTTGTCATCTATTTCGTGGATGATAATTATTTACCAGATAATTTGGTGGTGAAGCAGAACAAAAATATAAAGCCTTTGTTTATAAGATAGCATTAATTTTCAGATCAGTAAACTTTATTCGTAACCGCTAAAACTGGCCCTCATTGTTTCCAAATCTAGCTGTGATAGACATATTATAGCTGATTGATTAGTATTGAAGTCGTGAATTTAGACTACATCGTCATCTTGTCGCAGTTGGGATACAATAGCAATGTGCATATTTGATTGCACGCGACGGTAACGTATGCACATATATATTTTTTTGTTGCTTCAGGCTATATCCTGCACATGTCAGGATAGGCAGAGGAACTTAGGAACTTTTATTTCGGAAATTAGAAATATTCCACCGAATTTAAGGATTTGCATGTTAAGTGGTGTAATACGGCTTGTTTATAAATATAGCGACATTTTTTATGATATAACCTAGTTAAAATAATTTAATGCTCTAATTTAAAATAATTTAATGCTCTAATTATACAAACATACGATGTTTTGAATGCGTTAAATTAGCATAAACAGTTCTATTATGTTTTGTGATGTGCTCGAACCTAATTAATCTCGCAATAAGACATTGCTACATATTCTATTTTATTGTTCCAAAAATCGCAACAATTATGCAATTTGTTGCGATCTGCCGTTTCAACACGTTTCCCTCTATTGTTTCTGTAGCGGTAAATGTGCGGCATAGTTCACATTGCTCGCACTCGTTCCTAACATGTCGATACAACCTCTAAGCGCTTTCGGTGGTTAGTGTTATACAATACTTTTACTAGCAAAAATGTTGTTATACGTGGAATCTTAGAGATCTAGATCTAGAAACTACATTCAGTTTCTTGTTTTTAATTTATTATTGATGTTATATAATAAAATTACGTTAAAACAAGTATTCAAATATTGGCTTATATGTGTACAGGCCGTCGTGGCGAAACGGCAGAATATCTGACTATAAACAGAACGATCGTATGTTCGATTCCCCTCAGAGGAAATTAATTATTTTAATTTCCTTGTTCTGGTAACAAGACAAAGTATCACGTGGACTTTCGCTATTTCACACGCAAAATTGAACTCATAATTGGGTTAGAAAAGTGCCTTAACATTAGGTTCCCTTTGCGTACCCTGAAATACGGTACGATGTAATTTAAAGATGAACATAGATATTTACTCATTCATAATAATTTTCCCATTTCCATAAGCCTTCCAGACACCAAAAAGTCGATTTGTATTAAATATATGTATGAATCGAGTCTCTTAAATCATTTAATAAAATGCGAAATTTACAATATAATATAAAAAGAAATAAGCCTTAACGGAAGTTGCATTAGTCCACACTATGGCTATGCTACATTCCTGAGCGGTCGAGGCGTCGCATTCTTGTCGCACCGTCCCGCCTTTTGGCCACCATTTTATATAAACTTCTCGCGTACTGTGAAATTACTTTTTTAATTTTATCGTAGGCTATGAGTTATAGTACTATTTTTTTAATAAAAAAAATAATAATTTAATAACATTCGTTTTTAAAATAATATATATTTAAACAGTATAAAAAAATCAACGTAATTTATGAATTAAAATAAATCAAAGAATATTTTTCTCATTTGGCGAATAAATATCCAATAATTTAATATCAATAAAATCTAAGAATATATATATATAATGTATCAAAGTTGTTTTCCTTAATTTTCTATAGATAAAAATAGCTTTTCACGCCTCCTCGCTTACTTGACATTCAAGATTAATGAAAATTCCTTTTGTAATGGGACATAACATAATATAAAGTATATTAAAATCTGTTAAAATTGTGATGTTAAATATAACGTTAAACATTTACAAACTAGTGGACCCGCGTGTCTTTATCCGCGTGTACTGTGCAATTGTTATAGTGTGTAATTTATATGTTATCTTTCAATGTACAAGTAAGTCCCATAATAATTGGTTCAATTGTTTCAGATATTAGCCTGGAATGACAGAAAGACAATGTGTGGATATACAGATAATAATAATTAAACCTATTTGATTCTTATTTAAAAAAAAACTTTTTCATATTGATCTAAAGTTTTGGCAATGTGTGCACATGGGAAAACAATTATTTTGAAATCACAGACACCTCAACTTTTTTCTTTAAATAAAAAGATATATGTGTATATTCCCAAGTAAATGTCTCGTTAAATAACTTTTTTTTTTTATTATTTAGAAATGAATAATAAAATAATTAACATTAAATATAAAAATTATAACAGGCAACCCCATATATTTAAAACGTTATATAAACTCATTTCTTAGGTACAAATATATACATAAATATATTATTTATGTATATAGCTTTAGAGTAGTGTGTAGCATTCAATTAAAATTCAAATGTGTCACAGAACCCCATATGAATATTAAATCTAAGCTAAAAAATATTCATGGACATCATTATAAATATGAATACGATATTAAAAAAATGTTTCGGAGAAAGTAAGCGGCAAGTTAGAAAGCATTTATTAGCATCTATTGATATTTACATTAGAAATCTGCTAATACAACAGATGCTTTCTGGTAAATAGCGCATTGTACAGACTTTTCCTACGATTAACTTAGAGTTTTTCATTGGTTGGCTTAAATACATTAAACTAAGTGTCAAGTACAAATTATTGAGCACGACTTTATTATTTTTATTGAATGGTAAGAAATAAATGTTTAAAACAGCGTGATGAAAACGTTGAATGATTTTATAGGCTACGCAGCGCTGGACCGAATCGAAATCGCCCCCGGCGAACCTCTTGGGGTATAGTTTAATATTTACAGTTGACCTTTTTATTGCCCCGGAAAACCCATTAAGGTGATTTCTGTTATGACTTTGGAATAATCAAGTCGAGTCATCTGTTTGTCTAAATATATAGGAATTTTATGTGTTTTTTTTTCTATTATTAAATTAAGATTTTCTTTTGATATTGTATCATTCTTTCGATTTACATCCTTCTCTATTTATTTAACTAAATTATTAAATTTATTTAAATATATTTGGTCTTATATGCGTCGTTATTTATATAATCTTAAACAAATTAAAAGCTATCGTCACAAATATTTACAAAAAGGCGAAACAGTTGTTTGAGTTGTTTTGATGGCGACATTAGAAGATGAAATTGCGAGGTGAGTTTACGCGTTTTTGTAAAAGGGAGCTCTGATGAACTAACCGTGTAAAAATTGGTATGACATATTTCGTTTTTAATTTCAAAGTTTGACTGAAAAAATGTAATATATTTATTCTGTTTATTAAAATTTACTTTACAGAACACACAAAATATTTTATTTTGTGTTATTTTACAAAAATATACTGAATTTAATGATTCTGAAGCCAAAAACCCTATTCTAATTAGCGCTTAAAATTACAAAGACTTATTGAGGAGATCACTCTTCAACAACTTTACATAATGAAATGCGAAAGAATCTACTTGGGAATTAAAAAGTTCAACCCAATGTTTTCCTAAATAAATGAGCTTTGCCTTCAAGTGGCGTTTATTGCCGTATCTTAAGAATTATAGCTTTATAGGCGGGACAAAAAAACTGTTACTATGTCTTTGAACCTTGGCAGCCAGCCTTGAAACCAAGCCAATTTTGCTGCATCGTAGGCAAAACTTGAATGTATTTTGCAAACTTCGAATCGAATAAAGCCATTATGCCCGAAATGAGACTGCTTAAGAATATTATCATTACATTTTATTGGTTCTAAGATTCGTTTGCCTTTTATTTTTAATATTCATTTTGATACTTATACCTAACAAAAATTTAAATTACATTTACTTTAGAATATATATTTTTTATGATACAATAAATTCAAATATTTACACGTTTCATTGTTAGAACAAAGGCATCAATGGCGTGGCCGTACCACCTATCAGAACTAGAAAGTTTCTATAACCTTATAAGATCGTTCAGAAACGACGAAGCAAGGCTACAATCAGCGACCTTTCATATGTATAAGAAATAATTAATCATATTCAATACACATCCCAGTCCTTCGGTCCTATTCACTCACAGAAAGTGGCTCACGTAACAAAGAACGGTAACCTAATACGTGACCAGAAAGATGATATATACTTTTTATATTATTCTATTGTGGTAGCCCCATTTACCGACTAATTAGTTCTGTAGATTCCCGATTCGTGACTTCTACGGCTCGTTTTTTGTTCCACATGAAATCTGAAATATCTTCTTATTTGAAAGTGTGTAATTCATCATGATCATCCATCCGACTTGTTTTAGTTGAGGCGTTTTTAGCTCAAAGCCAGCACGCAATCGATCAACGTGCTAGATACCACGCCTAGAGATGAGATTTTTCTCGATATGATTCATCTTTTATAGATTTTTATATGATTGTCGTATATATATATATATATATATATATATATATATATATATATATATATATATATATATATATAAATATATATATATATATATATATATATATATATGTATATATATATATATATATATATATATATATATATATATATATATATATATATATATATATATATATATATATATATATATATATATATATATATATATATATAACCCTAACATTGGTTTATTTGTTTGAAAAACACACTTTTGAGGTTTGAAACCACAATATTTAACAATTAGGGCCAATGTTTTTATAGACAATCGAACTTAAAACTAAACGTGATTAATATATATTACAGGCAATTAGTAAAATAATAAGCAAATAGAGTTCATTAAGTAATATGCTTAAAATTGTATACTTTTTTTATAATGATTATTGTAGTTCTACCACTCAAGCAATTCATGTAGAGCTTTACTAAAAAAACATAAATAAAAGTTTTGCGTAAAAAATATACTACAATTACACATTCTTTGTATACTTATAGCCAATTTTACCAAGATTTTTGTAAGTGTAAAATATATATAGCTGGCTACTTTAAGTATAAAAGTGACCTGCGGTATACGATATTGGTGCAGAATTCGAAATTTCACGTGTATTAATATTAGCTCCACGTTCTCGGCAAGTTGTAAATGTGCTGAGAGAGTCTTGCGTAAGAATCGAGAAACGCGTGGAGACGGATGCCGAGGTGATGACCTCGAGAGACCTCTGAGTCATCTTAACAATAGAATTGGATGTGTTGTTTACAAAATCAAAATATAGAAAATGTTATATTTATTTGTTCTATAAATATGAAATACAATCATCTCATTCATAATTTTGACCTTCCTTGGTTTTTATAATGCATTTAATGAAAAATAATAAAAACATATGAGTTCATTATTAGTATAGAGATACAAAAAGATATTTAAATTCAATTAATCGCAAGTAAAGAACGGAATTTAAAAACACGACCGCATCAAATATTAATGATTGCAGTAGGTAGTTAACTTCTAGTATTTCTTAAAAATTTATATAAATTGTATTTTAAATGTTGCCTATAAAATATTTAAAGTCCAGGCCAAACGTGGAGAACGGAGTGATTTGACACTAAAGCGTCTTTCGCCATAGCCTGCCATTCGTGAAAAGCAAAGATTACTCATAGTATATTTACTGTTTAGTGTTTTACATATTAAGTAATTTAATAATAATTAATAGTAATTTTGGTGCTCAATCTACCCAAGATTTGAAGAAAGAATTTTTTTATGTATACTTATAATTTTAATTTTTCAACAAAACCTTGGTGGTGGCCCCAAAGTAAGGGACTAAAGAAGTTTAATTTTAAGTGACTCACTTTCTATTATATAAGAGGAAATATTTGACAAAATTGCGTATTATTGAAGGTATATTTGTTTGTAAAGGCTTACTTAAACCACAGGATGTCTCTTTCACAGCAATATCTTATGATTCTTAGCGGCGCGCGCTGTCGCAAAGAATTCCACAGTGGCTACGAAATGCAAATTGTCTCGACTGAGCCGGATCTAACTTACGAGTTTATGTTTTTGTTTAAAACGATAAATGAAAAGAAAACGCTTCTTTTCAATAGAAATAAAATGCTCTTTAATGATTATACGTTTGAATTTTTAAAATGATCTTTCATATTTATGAAAGAAATATATTTTTTTGGATAAAAAAAATATTTGAAACGAATTTGAAACGAGGCGCTCTCTAAAATGGTTTGAAAAGTTAAAATTCTTATATATTTATTGGCTTTTCTTTTATATTTTTTGGCTTGTTTGTCTAACGCATAACGAACATGAATATATTTTTTTATTGTTAAAATAATTATTCTTTATTTGAATATTTTCTTACATTTAATATATAACAATAATTTATTACATTTTTTCTTTTTACATAGATATGAGAGCAAGTATGGAGCATCAAGGAGAAGCCCATTGCGTCATTCTTATATTTTTATTGATTTAAATCAAGTGATTGATATATTTTAATATATAGGCTCTTTTTAGATCTTCTAAGCACGTGTGCTCAATTTAATAACCTTATATATTGTTTTCTGTTTGTGCAGCCAATTTCTCGGAAACAAAAAGTCATTGTAACACTACCCATTTATATTTCATTATATTTTAACCAAGACAACAGTTCTGGTTTTAGATTTAGTTTAGTAATTTATGAGATATGGCCACATATCTACGTATTTTTTCTTAGTTAAATATTTGGAATGACCTCATATATTTAAGTATTATTACACAAATTCAAAAGATAAAGAGTAATTTGTACATATTTAGCGTTAGGTAGTGATGATCCCTTCTGCCAAGCTTTGTCGTAACCTGAATACCACATTTAGTACAGCCAGACGATCGTCTAGACATCATTGTGATCTATATTTATATAGCGCAATAGTTTCTTTTGGAAATTGTACTTGCCCGCAATTTTGTACCTTTACATTTACGTCACACAGCATAATTATGTTATCGCTTTTCATTTAAACTTTACATTACTTAATTTTTGTAAGAGAAACTATTTAAATTGATACCCAATAAATATTCTTATAAATATTCTTTGAAATAATAATTAATTGAATTTAATGTCATATTTGTGGTAAATGTCTTCTTTAAAATTCTTAAGCTGACTTAGCATTTTATAAATATTTAATTGATGTAGCACATTACTTTTTAAGAGTCAGTCTTTATTTCCTTTATTTACTCCATAGGTAAAGACGCGTGTGACACATGACACGTGATAAAGTTAGTGCCATGACTCTCCGCGCCGTATTTAGTCACGGAGTTCAATTTTTTTTACAATAAAATGGAAATATTTTTTCCTTCTGAAAGGGAATTATTTCTATCATGGAATTTTCTGTTATTATGTGTTCTTATTATTTTCCATTATAAATTGATGGTGAAACTTTTGGCGATTAAAAACGATTACATCAAACTAGTTCGAATGTATACCATTGTGCAAGATTTACGATATTATGAAACTAAAAAAACTTTACATGAATTATTCAACAAACATGATAAGATTATATATAACATTCAGATTTTTTCTAGATATATATAATTATAAAATAAGCACTATAGGTATTGTTCAAATTTAGTTGAGCCTATTGCAAATTTGTACTTGTTACATATCATGTTATACCTAGAATAATAAAATTAATATAGCTTTATACATCATTTCGGAAAGACGGGTTTCGAATATTTTATTACTCTCCCAATTTTCTCTTACGCAGCTTTTTGATATCTATAAAGATTTACGTCCATTTTATCTTTTTTTGATCTCCGATGAAATTCCTATAAAAAGAAAAGCTTCGCTTAAGTAATTAAGTTCGTTAAGGACTTGGAGCGTCGTATTCACACTTGCCCTTTGCCTTTATGTCCAGAGCCTATACTTTTGGCGCCTCTCAAGTTTCTTATAAAGGACGAACATAAAAGCCATATTATTTTACTGGTTCAGGATCTGTCGTCCATTTACACATATTTTATTATATTACATTATTTGTGGTATCTGTTCTGATGGGATCGATACGTATGATTTAGATTTTTTTTCGTCTAATATTTTTGCTTATTGTATTTTAGTTATATTATTTAGCTATTGTATTTTAGTTGTATTAAGAGAATTTAAATATTCTTGTGAAAATTAATCCAGAATTTAAGTAAACATGAATAATAACATAAAGTATATCACGTATAATAATTGAATTAATATTAAAATAATTTCAATAAAATGAGCACAAACTTACCAAGACAGCCAATGACAATCCAAATGAGGCGAAATAACACACAAGCACAGACAGTTTCACCAAGAAACAGGGTTAGGAAATTATATAAAATAAAATCACCAGGGTCAAACAAGCCGCACTAAAACAATACGCGGACGACACATGTACGCAAGTTAGAGGATTCGTTAAGTCGGCAGGAGCTGGAAGCTACCAGAGTTTCATAATCGTTATACGCTGTGGTAATATTTACGTAATTTTTTCAGGCTGTCAGATGTTCGGAACGATGTAGTGTGACGGCGACCGAGTGTACCACTCCTGGTGAATGGACGCTCCGCACTGCTGCCTGTAACGGCAAAAGGTCGTTCGTTACCCACATTCTCTTTCCGCGCAAGCCTCCCCAAGTTAAAGAGAGACAGGTGACGTTCAAAAGCACTTTTCTATAAGAACAACAGAGACAGATATAGTATAGCTTCGCAGAAAACCCGAATTCGAGTCTTGATAGTTTCAAGTTAAGATCATGCTTTGCCTTTGTGAATTATTCCAAAGATTTGTAATTGCACAAATATGTGAAAAAACAAATGTGTTGAAAACTTATTGTTTCTAACAATAGGGAAAAAGTGACAATGAGACTACTCTCCCACGTAACTTTTTCTCTTAAATAAGGTAAACAAAGCCCCCTGTCAGGTGTTTTACTTTATAGGCGCGTGATATTTAAATGACTCTTACGCTTATGTCATCTTTTCGTTCTATAAATAACAGTTGTTCCACACCTGAGAAAAATACATACTTTTTTTAGTGAGAAAATAATTCAATTTAATTCTCTTAAATATTCAATGTTAAATCTTGAAAGCTTGAAAACATTACATACAAACATTATGTCATTAATATGTAATATGCATTAGTGTGATATATACAAACGTTTATATGCATATGTACATGTATTTGAATGAAATGTACCTAATTATGTACATACTATAACAATACAGTTTAATACTACGTATCAAGACAAACGTCATTGTACAAATAATTACTTAATGCATATTAAGTATGTGTATTTATATAAATTACTAGCAATCTGCCCGCAGCTTTGCCCCTTGAATTACGCTAGTTCATTTACTAATTTCAACTACTTTCTTGTTTTTACTATGTTTTAAAGTGTTATTCCACACTTAGGACAGAAAATACTAAACTTAAATTTAAAAAGCGTACAAAAATTCGTTCAAAATTTTTATACGCTTTTTAAATTTAAGTTTAGTACTTTCTTGTTCTATGAACATTATCACTTTTAGGACAATATTTTTTACATAGAAAACTATTAGTTCAGTTAAATGTAAACTATAATTTCAGCTAATTAATACAAATTTAGTAGCAATTTTGTCCAATTAAATATTTTAAATTGATGTAATTTTTTATTTTTAAACCGATTTAAAAAACATAAGTGCTAGCACTTGAGGGAAAGTTGCTAGATCTAAGCTAATCTAAGCCGTTGCTGAGCTTAGCGCGTACAAATGCACAGACAAACAGACAAATTTATTAGAAGTTAAAAGTTTATTAATTTATGTCTGACTTTTCAAATTTTTACACTCTGAGTTTGTCTAATGGACGCGCAGATAGTAGGTTCACAAATCAGGAGCGAAATATTATTGTTTGTTCATAGGTTCGCAATTAAGATTTAAATTCAAATTTGAATGTTGGTTTAGCCTCCAACAAAAAATACGTAAAATACTTATTTAAAAGCATATACTTTGCTTTAAAATGAGAATAATAATAAATAAGAGAGAGAAAGAGAATAAGAATAATTGTAAAAGTTATTTCATTTATCTTAAATAATTTGTAAATATGTTTGCTCGAGTACATTTACAAGTAATAAGAAAGGTTTCAATTCAAATTGATTCGAAATGATACATATATTAACTTCTTTTAGCATTACGCTGGATCTCGTAGCAGTATAGATAGAGGGTACTTGGGCGACTGGGAATATATATATATATATATATATATATATATATATATATATATATATATATATATATATATATATATATATATATATATATATATATATATATATATATATATATATATATATATATATATATATATATATTTATATTAAATAATAAGTACATTTACTCGAGTGAAAATCTCCTGTGACATGCTTGATGATCCAACTTAATCGTCTATTTTTTAAAATAATTATAAACTAGTTTTAAATTATACTGTAACACAATTGGTTTATCAACATACAACATTTAAATAATTAGCATTCACTAGGCTTTTCCAATTACTCTATATTGTGTTTACGATAAATCAATATAAGGCTAAACAAACGATACAAGAATAAGAAAATTGAGTTAACCCACTTTGGTCCGGCCTGTGATTGGGACGATTGATTGAATAGAACAAACTAATATATTTAATTAGAATAAATTGTATTGTTAAGTAAAGAAAATTAAATATATACATATATTTTAAATATTTTTGTTGTTTTACCTGTACACTTTTCCGTAGTGAGCGGTGCAGTGAACTAGACATTTGAAGTAAAATATTGTTACAAGTATATAAGATACTAATATAGTAATTATAAATAAAATACATTAAAATAAATTACGTTTTAGAAATATAAATATTATAGTACGCCGCCGAAAACTGCCATTGAACATGCAATATTTTTGCAGCAGATAAAAGGATGGTATATCTACGGTCTACGATCAGAACCAGATATTTTAAAGTGAGCTTGTGTTTCCACTGTCTCGCCTTGGATGGAAATGGAGATGCTCAGACCCAGTTTTGATCCATATGACTTCTCTTTGACGTAGTCCTCTGACACAGGCAAGAGAAATCGAAACCCAAGTAACAAAATGTAATTTAAAATAAATATGTAAATTTCATTACATGTTAACCTGAAATTATAAATATTTTGTATATATATAATTTATTCACTGTGTCTCTACACATAACTGGTGTCGCAATCACTTCCCGCTGCCGGCGACGTGAGTCCAATATTTCTTTGTAACGATATCAATTTCATACTCCTTTCATATAATTCAATTTAATACTTATATATATATATTAAACTAAAAATAAATACTTATATATATATATATATATATATATATATATATATATATATATATATATATATATATATATATATATATATATATATATATATATATATGTATATATATATATATATATATATATATATATATATATATATATATATATATATATATATATATATATATATATATATATATATATATATATATATATATATATATATATATATATATATATATATATATATGAAATAGATTGAATATAATAAATATGTTTTCAAGAAGCATCGTCAGAAATTGGTTTATCAAAAAAGTTTTTGATTGTTGCACTTTTTCTCAAAATACACTCAATATTTTTTTTTCTCAAAATACTGACAAGTGATCTAATTTTAGTTTGTCGTTTTAATATTTTGGGAAGCATTGGCGTGTCGTAGAAATATTTCTAATAAAGTTGGACACGCCCTGAATACAAGACTGAATACGACTATTTAGAACTTTTCCTCTTTATTTCGTTCTTGCCTCTTATAGAATTATTTTTCTTAATATCCGGATAACCCAGAATAACTTTTATATGTTTCTGGTCAACATTTGTTATTATTAAAAAAGCTAAAATATTTGTAAGCGTAGATCTAGTTTCATTGAAATTGGAAAATTTATTTCTATTTTATTACTTGACGGCGCGACGCAAAGGAGGGTAATGTGTTTATCAGTCTATGTATTTATTAGTATATGTGTGTGTTGTGTAGAGAACAAATATCTCAACTAATTTTGATGATACTTACGATAATCGATTCTTCCTTACTGTACAAGTTTCACCAAAGCGACAAATTATCAAAGTAAAAAAACTAAATATCGTAAAACTACATCAAGTGAAGTATTATTGTATAGGTATTTAGAAATGATTATCAGATTTCCTTTGTTAATTAAAGAACTATTCTTATATTTCTCATTTTAGGGAACAGTTTAGAGATTACAAAAATGTATAATAATCATTCTTGCTATTTTAATGTCTGTTTTGATATTTATAAATATGTTTTAATACTTATTAAGGAGTCAAAGTAAACAAAATAAATAAATCATAACAAAAAAGTGGAAAATAAAATAATAATTAAAAAAAAACAAAAACCACATTGTTTAACGTTTATTATTAGGGACCCGGACCTATTCTTCAACTAATTAAATCCTCATAGTCTTGTAAAATTTAAAGTCTTGATTTTTAATCCTTATAAACTATTTAACTTACTTCTTGTTTTATACAGTTCGGTTCTTTGATTTTTTATAAATATATACTATCTACTTATATATGTACATATGAATAAATGGACTATTTCACAACAAATTAATCTTATTTACCCAAATTAGCAGGTTGTTAGATTAACGCGTTTTATAATAATTAATATAGGTGTTATGGGTACACGCTACATGACTGGGTGGCACGCCGTTACCGTCGCGACCCTTCAGGCCCGCGAATCGTTAAAACTGTGATATGTTCTAAGATAAGTTTTTATATGCCAAAAAAGACAATTTCAACGTATAAACGCACAACATATACAACTTATTATATTACATAATTAATACGACAAACAAAATCTTCAATTTTATAATATTAATATTATATAAAAGTATAAACTTATTTATTTATCATTGTCATCAAGGGCGTAAAGATTTTTTTAATCAATGGTAATTTCACTGTGTACTTATTTCCTTGAGGACAAAACACTATATCCAATATTATTAACTTTTACATTTAAAGATTTGCATTGGAAAAATAAAGAGGGCATTGAGATATCCCAGGAACTTAATTGATCCTTTAACGACATTTATTACATTGAAAGAAGAGAACTCGTCGTGAGTTTTTCCTTTTACTTTAGTTTTCCTAATAATCAACAATATCTTTTCCTCATTAAGATTGTTGTATTAGATGAAGAATGCTTTTGTTCCAGAGGAGGAAATAGATGCTATTTATAATTACTAAGTCTTTATAGAACCGCACTTGTTCTTAATATAATTCTTAATAAGTTTATTTTACACAATTAATGTACCACGTCTACACAATTAGCGGAACGGAGAGCCCTAGACTGCGTTAATTATCCAGTTTGTATCGGCTCCTACGTAAAATGTCAATCTTATTATTTTGTGCCGCCTCATTAGTGTTTTCTAAAGTGCTTTGTAGACTGGTTGGAAATTCTAATGAAGGGTGAGATACAGTAAGGGGCTTGGAAAAGGGTTTATTAGAAACGGCTTTGACTGTGCTCATTGGAAGAAACTATGCCTACATCTTTATACAGCATTCCCTTATTAATTCTTATTTTTACTTTTTTTTTCTGCCTCGAAGTTTGTATACTGAAGCTTTTTCAAATCCAATCGGCTCTTTTAATAAGATTAGGAAAAGGAATTTCTGTTTTTGAAATCTGCAAATGATTTAATTGTATCGCTTTACATCACTTGATAATTTGGCACATTAAATATGTGCCAATTAATCAAGTAAGTATGTATGTACGTATAGAAAACGGTCAAATGCGAGTCGAACCTGGTTAGCAAAATTCTGTAGCAATTGCAGGATTATATTTTATCGAGAAATATAAATTAAAAGAGTTGATAAACTCTAATTTGCAGGCATATAAAGCAACTCCATTTTATATGAAGTAAAATTTAATTATAAGTTTGTGACAGTTTCTTTCTGTAATATATATAAGTACTTTCTATTTTATTCAGATTTTCTCTTCAATTTTTACTGCAATTCTCATGTTTTGTCAATGTTCATAATTATTTCGTACTGGAGATGTACGGGAATTGTTCTCGTAGATCTACAGTACGAAACGGTTTTGATGACGTGACGAATAAAGTTGAAAAACTTAAGCCTGCTCATGAAAAGTATTCGTTATTTCCTATGAAATACTTATAAAATTCCCTCTTATATTTTTTAAGGGCACAGATGGACAATAATAATATATAGGACCTATAAGGATTCTGTCTTTTCTTATTGCGGTACGGAACCCTAAAAATCTGTACTAAAATATATAAGAAGCATAAACTAGTTTGACATATTGAAACGTTTTAAACTTGAATATATAGACTACATCCCAAATCTTAATTAAAATGATAACTCTAAGATCGAAATAAAATTAATTTAAAATTGACTGATCGGTTAAAATTAAATACATTTGAAATTTTAGAACTTATACCTAAAAATAAATTGCTAGAAGGTTTTATTATATTAACACGTAACTGCAATAATATATTTTTATAGCTTCAAACTGTATGATATACCACCCCATAGGTAGGCAAATGTAATTTTGGAAACCTAGTGTTAAGACATTCCGTTGTTATTAACTTATATTATTGCTCTATTTATTTCAAAATAAAACGTATGAGACGGAAAGTGGTGAACGGGACGGAATGTCTTAACACTAGGCTCCCAGGTTCCATCTGCCTAGGCAGGATACAGTGTGAAACTGAGAGATAATTTGTTTTTATTTTTTAATTTTATTAATTATTGTAATAGGTACATAGTTATATAGAATGTTTATTCATTTTTTTTTATGAGAAAGACGGCAAACGAGCGTACGGGTCACCTGGTGGTAAGTGATCACCGTCGCCCACGACCCCGAGTAACTCCAGAGGAGCTACAGGAGCGTTGCCGTCCTTTAAGATGGACGGGCACCGGGGCCCGGCATTACCTAATGCGAAACGCAGTGGCCAAAGCCACTACTTAACGCCGGTCTTAAATGCCGGGGGTGGTAATAATCCGGTCGAGTCTGCCCATGCGTGTTGCCATTACTGGCAACGTGACTCTACCACACGCACTTTAGTCGCCTCTTACGACACCATCAGTACCAGGGTGATCCTATTCTAAGCCGGAATCAAGCGGCTTATTATTATATACAAAAACGTTTATTCATTTTCACTGTAGGATATATCGAGTCTCTTTTATATCTAAAATAGAAAAGTAAAATTTCTATAACCTATTTGTTATTATCGTCGTCGGCAATATAACTGTCAATCGAATAAACTTACATCTATAGGAATGCAAAAGAAGTTGAAATCATTAACAAATTTCTGAGTATGTTCACATGAAAATTCGTCTTGAAACATAATACAACGAAGGAAAATGGAAACAGAAAGTAAAAATGTAAAGTTCAAAAGGCAAATAGCGTTTTAAAACTGTTCCTCAATTTGAGTAAGTCTAGTTTTACTAATTTTAAAATGTTAATCAACACTCAAGAACGGTATTCAAAAGACACGGGTTGAAATTCCGCTTCATTCTAATTATTACACGTTTTCCAAATATCTGCTGAGCAAGCTTTATTTTTCAGTGTTAAATTTCTTATTTTAGCCCGACGAGATTATATTTAAGCATTCTCATTGTTTCACGTACATACATTATGAAAAGGTCTCTTTCGCTAAAAACGAAATAGAAATGCTTAACCAAGGTGTCGACGGTTGTACAGCTTAATGATGAAATTTTGCTCTAGTTTTTGCAGTTTGACATTGTTTTTCGTAATACGACCTCAGTTCACACGCCATGTTCAAAATATTCGTCGCCCATATTCGTAATACATATAGTAGATAGATTAGATTAGTTTAAAGTATATTTTTAACAGTAGTCTATTATTTGTGACCGCGCTAATTGTGCGTTCGATCCCTACACGTGGTAATGATTTTTTTTATGTTCAAAATAAATATTTAATGTGTTTATTTCTTTGCTCTGGAAACAACTCAAGGCGCGGCGTTGAGTTCCGCCACTAAAGACACAATGGCTCAAATTTGGCGGAAAATGGGGAACAATTGGGTGCAATATAAAGTGAATGTGACTAATTATAAACAAGCTTCTAATTACAAAAAAGATTTTAATTCGAATGATATAATTTAATAGGTACATTTTAAAACAAGTAATAAAACCTTCGATCAACTATTCATAGATTAAGTGTCACAGTCCAAAAAACATCCCGACAAATAAGAGCACAAACAGAATTGTGTTCTTATTCGTTTAGTATGTTCGTTTTAGAATATTATTATTATTATTCGTTTTAGAATATTATTATATATACGTAGATGACACATTCACAATTTTACCTACGGACAGTGTTTATATATTCTTAAGCCACCTTAATTCTATTAATAATAATATTCAGTTTACAATGGAATTACAGGCAAATAATTCTTTAGCTTTCCTTGATGTTTTAGTCATAAAGAATTCTAATGGCACAATAGGCCACACAGTATATAGGAAACCCACATACACCAATAGATACCTCAGTGGTGAATCTCACTACCACCCCACACAGTTATCTACCGTTGGCAAATCTTTGTTTCAGAGAGCCCACCACCTCTGCGATGCTGAACACCTAGGGGACGAGCTTCGACAGGTGAAGACTGCTCTTCATAAGAACAAGCTGCCAGTTCCCCGCCAGCATTGTCAGAAGACCAACAAGCCACCCACAGTTGAGAGGCAACCAGCACTTTTACCATATGTAAAGGGTGTTACAGACAGGATCGGCAACATCTTAAGAAGAGCTTCTATTAAAACTATTTTCAAGCCTAACAAGAAAGTGAGCCAATTCTTGAGACCAGTGAAGAGTAATATTCCTTTGCAGTGTGCAGGTGTATACAAACTTGATTGTGACTGTGGCTTATCATATATAGGTCAAACAAAGAGAAGCATCGGTGTCAGGGTGAAGGAACACATCTCCGATGTCAAGAATGGGCATGTATCAAAGTCAGCTGTGTGTGAGCATACATCGAACAAATCCAACCATTACATCAGGTTTGATAAACCCCACATACCCGCTAGGGAGAATAGATATATCCCTAGAATGATCCGCGAGGCTATTGAAATACAAAAACATCCTAATTTCAATAGAGAAGATGGTTGGAAACTTTCCACCACCTGGGACCCACTATTAAAAAAAATAAAATCCCCAGCACACCACACTAGAGGACCAGATACAGTTAGCTCATTCTGCAAGAATCCAGGGCAGTACGCGAGGCAATTAAGGAATCGTTGGCGGTAGTTTGATATAATAATTATATCAACTGACAGACAAATGCCACCTCAGTCTACCCGTGACCACGGACTATTGTAAAGTGTTCGAAACGTCGGGTTTCCCAAAAATGTTTACCATTTAATATACGCGACTAATCCGGTTAAAACTGTTTCGATTAAAATGTATAACAATCGCGAAAATCAAAGACATTATTATATCCAACAATTTTGTTTTTATAGTGTCCGCATTTATATTGATACCTGAGTGTTCGATTGGCATGATCATTGGTTCGAACTTCTCCGGTTTATGAGCGATCCTATCCACTGGTTTTGAAACCAGTTCCTTTCAGTTTCTGTGCCGTTTTAATTAGCTGACTAACATAGCTGGTCATCGAGTCGCAGTTTTCTAGACGCATATTAATGAGGTTTCTCAGCAAACTAATTTTACGTGAGTATCCAGAATCGTCGAACATATTTTTCAAGGTTCTCCACAATTCATATGTTTTACATTGCTTTATATGAACATATAATAATGCATCGATCGTAAGGATTAGTTTTGCTTTCGCCTTCATATCTGCTGTTTTTTGAATCGATGTAGACGTTTCTGCTAATGGCTGCTTGATAGTGTCCGCCATGCCTTCCAATACTAACACGTTTTCCGCCGCAAAACACCAGTTGTCATAATTCTCGCGACCTTTTAACTTTGGGACGTTGACTAAGTAATTATTTGACATTTTAAACTTATTGCACTGAATTTTAACTGAATATATAATTTTATTTTGGGTCTGGGTCCATAACCTAATAAAACGCTATAGACGGTTATATATATATATATATATATATATATATATATATATATATATATATATATATATTTATATATATATATATATATATATATATATATATATATATATATATATATATATATATATATATATATATATATATATATATATATATATATATATATATATATATATATACACTAGCTGACGCTAGTGGTGCCAAAATATTATTTTGTTATATTTATTTAACATATAATTTGAGGCATGACGTGGCGCAGGGGCACAAGTATGTGACCGCGCTCAATTGTGCGTTCGATCCCCACATGTGGTAATGTTTTTTTTTATGTTCAAAATAAATATTTTATGTTTTTATTTCTTTGCTCTGGGAACAAGTCAAGGCGCAGCGTTGAGTTCCGCCACACAACACGCAATGACTCAAATTTTGCGGAAAATGGGGCTTCTGTCTATTCTGCGATGTGCAGTATACAGCTTGAACTAACCGGTTTTTGTTATTTTAATATGATATTCGCTACTTTTGGAGACATCGTATGTAGAGAGGCAGAACTCACCGGGTCAGTTTATCTATCATGGCAGGAAAATAAAAACATTTTCCCGAAAGGTGATTGAACTGACAACTTTCATGTCAAAAGTCAAATGCGCCACAAAGGCGTATTATCAATATTGGTTTTTAAATTTCATTCCTTTGTATGATACATAGTTATCAAAATAGTTTGTCATCCTGGCATGATCCCGACCATACAAAGCGTTTACGAAAACCCAAGTAGGTACGGAAGTAGTTAACCTCTGTAAGCTATAAACTTTTTTATAGATTCCGGGTCATGACATCAGGTTTTCTAATAAATATTATCCTTTGATCATGCCATAGCAGTAGCATTTACGCTAAATGATATTATTTATATTAATATCTTTACTGAGCCTGTCGTGGCGCTGCGGCACAAAAGTGTGACTGTAACCGACAGGTTCTGGGTTCGATCCCCAGTCAAGGAAATGAAATATTTAATATTTTCAATTTAAATATTTATTGTTTCATTTCTTCACCCTGGTAATAAGGCAAAGCGCGGCGTTGAGTTCCACCACTCAACACGCAATGCCTCAAATTCGGAAGTGGAACGGAGTGTCTTTACACTAGGTTCCCGGGTTCCCTCTGCCTACCCTGCCTCGTGCGGGATACAGCGTGAAGCTGAGTGAGTGAGTGAGTGAATATCTTTATAATATAGATATTTAATACTTATTTTAATTAGAGAAGCAAATTACATTATTAAGAAGATGGTTAGAATTTAGATTTTATGTAAAATGTAGACGTTGTACCGTAATTATGGTTACACATTTACCGTTAGGTTATTTATAAAAAGAGCATCTGTTGAGTTTCTTGCCGGGTCTTCTCAGCAGCAGATCGGCTTTCCGAGGTAGCGGTAGCTTCTTGTATGACTGACACTACAGACATTTCTATGTAACTTGACGATTGCACAAAAGTGGTTGTAATGGCCTTATTACATAAATCATATTTTGCATAATTCACTAGCCAATATTACGAAGGAAGGGAAGACTCTTTCATGAATGCCAAGTCCGAATCATCCACTGTAGTGTGAAGTATTCACGTAGTGTTTTATTCATTAACTTTCCCAGTTTGGCTTGATCTTATTTTAACTATTAAATTTAAAGTGAAACTTAGGAGGTAATTTTAAAGATAATATACTCTATAATGGAAAAAAACTATAAATATTATATATTTGATATATATTGTAATATATATAATTGATAAATATATTAATATCTATCTTATTCATTATGTACATTAGATATATGAATATCTCTATATTAAAGCATATTCGCTGTCATAATTTACTATTTATCTGTAGGTTTCCGTATCTCAATATTAAAGCAAATACGGTAACAAGCGTCTTTGCTTTATTTATAAGTTTGTAGTATAAGTATAAAATTTTACTACGTATAATATTAAATATATTTGTTACATAAAGCTCTACCAAAATGTTGAAAATATACAAAATATAATTAGCGAAGTTAAAATTTTCTCTGTGACCCAATTATATGTTTTTGGGACCTCATTTATGCTAATAAATTATATTACAACAATATGCTCATAAGGATGGTAATATGTCGTTGGTAAAAATTTATGAGGTAAACTTCCATTTACACATAGGTATTATGACCTAAAATTTATAGTCCATTGTTAAACTTTGCTCCGCTTTATTGTAACATTAAGCCAGAACTAATTGCCTAGTGTGCAATTTGAATATTCTAAGCCTAAGGGAGTTACAAACTTGTATGAACCTAATGACAAAATTTACTAGTTGACATAATAATTATAATAACTTGCCGAATAAAATTCTAATATTTATTTACGAAATACAACAAAAACTACTTTTATCATGTGTATATGTTTTAAAAAATATGTAAAATTTTGATATTTAAAAATTTAAATAAACCAAATATATTTTTCAAATTAATTTACCTTATAAAATCATTAGAAACTATGTATTGTATATAAGAAATCGAATTAAAACATGAGAAATAAAATTCTACATCTATATTAAACTGCCTTTTCTATTCAGTAATGGTACCTGAAATCGACCCATCCTGCCCACGTCCAATACACCACGGAATAAGATTACAAACATCTTCTCCTATTAAAGAAAATTTATCCTTAAAGAAACGTGAATCTGTGTTTTTCTTTTTACTACTGGCTGTCTGTAGCTTCGTTTGGTTTATGATCCTTATTATGTTATTTTTATTTTCTAGGTTAAGTAAACATTGAGGCCTGTCATGACTCAGAGGTACATATAATGACAGTTAACTCGTAATGGGTTCGATCTCCACTCGAGGAAATAAAGTATTTAATAACGGAAGAGTAACGGAATGTCTTAACACTAGGCTCTGAAGTTTGCTCTGCCTACCATGCCATGAGTGGGATACAGTGTGAAGCTTAAATACTTAGTTCATCTCGACTTTCAATTTAAATACGACACTCACTCACTCAGCTTTACGCTGTATCCCGCACGAGGCAGGGTAGGCCGAGAAAACCCGGAAACCTAGTGTAAAGACACTCTGTTCCACTTCCGTTCCCCACTTTCCGCCGAATTTGAGGCATTGCGTGTTGAGTGGCGGAACTCAACGCCACGCTTTGCCTTATTACCAGAACGAAGAAATGTTACATTAAATATTTAAATTGAAAATATTAAATATTTCATTTCCTCGACTGGGGATCGAACCCAGACCCTGTCGGTTTCGGTCACACACTTGTGCCGTTGCGCCACGACAGGCCTTAAATACGACAACTACAGCTAAACGCCCATATTATTATTTTATCTCATCGGACAAGGAAAATATAAGATATTCAATTTAATTTAATTATGGAGGTAGGATTCACAACCATCGTAGTTATGGTATACCATTGTCATCTATCCATATCCATACCATCAACATCATGAAAATTGAAGTCGTTGTGACGACTTAAATTTTCATGATTTTATTTGTCAATTAAAATTACATACTACACTGTACAGATTTTGCAAAGCATATAATTATTATAATGTAGCCAGGTCATTTTGGTTTTCCGTCAGATATTCCAAATATTTACTTTTTATATGTCGAGGAAAATGCTCGTCACGTTCAAGAGCTTTTGTAAAAGTTGCATTTTATTATTTATTATTGTAAAGCTGGGCTACAAATACACATCTGAAATGTCAGTCTTAAAAAAATATATATTGCCGTAGATTTTGTCCAGGAGTCATAGTTAAGAGTCAATAAAACAAAAAACATTCACGCTATATCCTGCTTAAGCAGAAGGAATCTAGAGAATGGGAACCTATTCTCCATTCTCCACCGATTCATTAAGGCATCGTATTTAAAGTTGGGGAACTTAACGCCCCGCTCTACCTATTTATGACGGTCTTTTTTTTCAGTCTAAATTATTTCTTCATAAAAAAATTTCATTTACGCATCTTTCTTTTATTTACTATTTTGTTATATATATATAACTCTTGCATTTATTTTTTTTTGCATTTCAGCTGATTTCGAAATTAGATGTCTGTAACATCTAATTTCGAAATCAGCTGAAATGCAAAAAAAAAAATAAATGCAAGAGTTATGGCAATTCGTTTCGCAGAAGCAAACTTCGTATGTATGTATTGTTGATGCAACAAAAGAGCTTTGTGACGCGTGCTCCGAGCGTTTAGAGGAATGTGGGCATTCAGCTCAACCACGCATCAATCATGCGCTTTTGTACGCCGCGCCGTATCAAAGTTCGCGTTTACCTTTGAATATTCGCTTTGCTTAAAGTTCAACATAAGATTGTATTTTTTAAGAAATATTCAATATACGTCATGACTAGAAATAGAAATGTCATTATATCTCATTATGTTATTCTTTTTAACTCACCGTTATATATGAAGCCATAGTGGTGAGTTGATACAAATTGCCTTATTATAGTTGTTGATTTGACTTATATTAGGGAGCGTTACGTGTTGAAGAGATTTTAAAATTTGTTCGCAAACCAATAATCATACAGATTATAACAGAACTATAAAAAAAATAGTTGCTACATCCCGTATTTTTTTAAGAAAATTTAAAATCTAAAACCTCCAATATTATATTTTAGACATTTCTTGTAAAATTATAACATTTTGACATCTATTATTTTAAACTATTAACTTTTCGAATCAATATTTTATTTTATTGTGAGTAAACTTCATCTGCATTGTTTGAGCTTTGTGGCACGTGCTACGACCGTTGATATGTGGATATACACCTTATCCAGCCATCAATCACAAGTGTTTACCGTAGGATTTGGTTCCTATATATATTAAAATTATGCTTATATTAAATCTGTAACTGATCCCTTACTGGACATGGAAGATATATTAAAAATATATAAATAGAGGACGTTTTCTTAACGTACACTTAGCCGAAAATAGTGATTTTAAATTGTGTCTGTTCGTTTACTAATGAAATCTGTTTGTGTGTGTGTGTTTGTGCGCTTATTCGTAGCGCGTATCGTATCTCAGAAACGGCTAACCAGATTTTAATGCAGTTATCACTATTATGATATTTTGGCAACCTTTCTTCAATATTTCGTGATTGTTTTATTTAATCTTAAATTTTATGTTTAATTTTAATTTTTAATGTATAGATATTGCCTTTAAGGGGATAATTAACGTTATTCCCTTTCAAATAAGTTTGAACAAGGAAGTGATTAAGATTAATAAATAAAATAGAGCAATAAAAATAAACGAAGCCGCGGGGGGTCGCTAGTAAATAATAACATTTTAATGAAGATTATATATATACATCGATTTATCGAATATACACTACACCAATTTCAAATTATATACATAAAGAAATAATATCATCATGCAGTTTATTAATTAAACAGCATGCACCTGTAAAAATAATTTATTTATTTTGATAACTCAACATATTTTTTACCAAAAACGTTAACAAAATCAGCTTTTTTATAATAATTTTATGATCCTATAAGTATTCGATAAAAGAAACCCAACTTTAAACAAACATTAAACAGAGTAACCACTCTTACAGTACATAATAAAATACGTTATGGTGCTCTTTATAATAAAAATATCTAAGATTTACGAGTGCCAACTTGTTAAAAGTTAAACTAGAAAACTGCAATGTCAGGAAGAAAAAGTCTTCCCGTAATATCCTTCTTAAGTCTCTGAAGAATTTTAAAAGGTTTTCATACTTTGACTTTGTGCTAACTTAATGGTTTATTTATTTCCTTATATGCAAACTTTAAATAGAACAAGTCATAAAAAACTTTTTCAAGTGTGTGTGTGTGTGTGTGTGTGTGTTTTGTTTTCTTACTCGAGTGACTCAGATGGCTGTAGATTTAGTTTAAGAAAGTCTTATTATATTACATTCCTTATTTAATCGCATCTAACTAACAAGTATTATATAATTCTAACTATCAATTTCGAAATCATCATGAAGTCAAAAAATTCCATTAAATATCCCAACAAAAAAATACTTTCTACCAGTATTTGTTCATAAAACATCAGCTCTGAATGGAATAAGAGCTACGTAAATATCCTTAAGGCTTTCATTTCCATTATCAACGTTATTGAAAGAGTCAACAACCGTACCCAAACTAGTTTAAGCGATCACAAAAGAACCTGTAAAGGTATATGCGTACGGTAGTCGTTTCAATACATTATTAACACTGCTGTAACGGCTACTGTAATATAATATGGGATGGAGGGCGTTTATGATACATATCTTAGAAATAGTTATTTTTTACCTGAAAAATATAAAATCTATATATTGAAGCCTGCGGCACGAGCTCGTGACTGAAAAAGAAAGGTTGTGGATTCGATCCCCACTCGAGGAAATGAAATGTTTAATATTTTCAAATAAAATATATGTTTTCATTTCTTCACGGTGATATCAAAACAAAGCGCGGCGTTGAGTTCCGCCTCAATAATCAAACACTCAATGCTTCAAAAGTGGGGAACGGAAGTGGAACGGAGTGTCTTAACACTAGATTCCCAAGTTCCCTCTGAATTAATAAAATAAAATATATGAATGTCATGTTTATTAGAATCACTCTTTGCCAGTTATTCTCAATAAGCATATAGTACAAAATAATACAGTACGGTATTATTTATTCTGTTCTGCTAAAACAAAATAAGATATAACTTCTGCAGGCATTGTGTTGAATTTGAGAAGAAATCGAATTTCAGAGTTTTTGAAACAAGATCTCTCCCCTACCTCTCTTGTTGAAACACAATATTGTTGTATAATATTTTGAGGTCACCAAACTTTTATTTATTATTATGTATGTTTATTTGCATTATCTTTATATAAAATTTAATTTAAGATTAGTCAAGCGTTGAAAAATATAGGCACTTCCGGTTATTACCTAAATATTACATATAGAAAGAAGTCAGTACCATTACGATTGCATTCGCATAAGTGCATATTACCCGTTGGGATGTCCTACTTCGTGTAATTGGAGCATCAATATTCGATCGTATGAGCGGAGTGCATAATTTACCACCTCTCGTGCCACTGGACGTTCATATTTCTGAACGTTTACTATTTATTCTAATTTATAACGTACTTTCAAAATTAATATGCTTTTGAGATAATATAGATAATATCGTTTAAATATACAAAATAACATTTATACATCGTTAATATTATTTACGTGGAGTATAAAATATCTATCTTTTATATCTTATAATTATCAAACCTTACCTAACATAACTTAAAATGTACATGAACCTGCGGACATACACATTCAATCCATTTAATAAATTTTCTTGTTAGGTAATAGAATTTAACGATCCACTTTACGTGAAAAGACCACTGAAGCACCTATCAAAATCCAATGCATAAAAATGAGCCCAAAATGGAGACCTGAGTGTTGTATCAAGAGATTCTACTTCAGTCTACTTATAGCATTCCATTTCGTAAGAAAATGTGCATTTAAATGACAATATATGCTTGGCTTCATTGTATTTTTTTATTTTATCTATTAATTAAAGTGTTACCTTAGTACTTATTCAAGCCAACCATTAAATGGTTGGCTTGAATAAGTACTAAGGTAACACTTTAATTAATAGATTCTTTGATAATCGCTACTATTACAGACTTTAGACTAAAGTCTGTTTATAATCTGTGATATAATCAATAAAAACATTAATTTAATGCATATATATAATATCATAATATTAAACCTATAAAAATTTAATAAGATCTCGCTTGCTGTAAATCAATATTGGTTGAAAATTGTGTCGATCGGCGTCCAATAATTTAATTGTTAGATTCGATTCAATAGACCCTTGTTGCCCACGCAGTACACAGATGTACGAAATGCTGATTGAATCATATTTATCTTTGTTAACTTGATTGTTGCTTGTTGTTGAATTATTACCAAATTCCCTACCCCTTGTGAAATACAATGAAAATGTATGAATAACTTTTGCTTTTAACATATTTTATATATCTTTTTTTATATTAACATGTTCTTGAGCATGTATGTTGTAAAGAGTTGGTATTTAACTTTTTTATATTTTACATTAATCAGAAGAATAAATAAACAGTAAAGGTATTTTATGCTCACACCATGTCTCTACAAAGGCGTGTCAATCTTAAAGGATAACAATCAGACAAAAACTTTTATACTCGAAATATATTGAATAAATGCCAATGTAGGTATTGCATAAACGTAAACATTGTAAAAAAACTGAAAAAAGGTTTTTTGCAAAGCTACTGGACAGTTACTAAGCTTTGCATAAAAAAAAATATTCTGCAGTACAATATGATAATTTTGTAACCTAGTTGTCCACATATTATAACAAAACTGGTACATTCATCAGTTTTATTTATATATTTACTTTCCTCGCGTGAATTTCATGAAAGAGTTCTAGGGCATGTACGCTCTTGAAACCCACTTAAGTAGCAAGCAAGTTAAGGTTTGCGCAAACGTAAGAGTCGTTTGTTTACGGCTCTTTTGTATAAATTCGTGTATTTTTTTTCTAAGTGAAGTGAGTCGTTGTCGAAAAAAAAAAATATATAAAAATTAATTATTTATTTATATGTACGTACACTCATGCGCTTCGATTAGTTATGGTGTTAAAAATCTCGTTTTTTCAACATTTCCATAAAGTATGATTTAAATAGAATTTGCCCACTTATCAATATGTAAACTAAGATTCGATTTGTCAATATGTAAACAAAGATTAATATAGGAGGCCTGTCGTGGCGCATGGCAAAGTACGTCACACAGTCACAAGCGTGTGACTATATACGACACGTTCCATACGAAGGGTTCAGTCTCTACTCATGAAATTTTCAAATGAAATGATATATTTAATATTTTCTTCTTTCGTATGGAAAAGACAAGGCAAACGAGCTTACGGGTTAGCTGATGGTGAGTGATCACCGTCACCCACGGCCCAGTTTAACACCAGGGGAGCTACCGATGCGTTGCCGGTACGTACCCGTGTCGTCTGGAAATACTGCCGCGAGTAGGCCATTCCACAGATGTGTAGCGCGTGGAAAAAAAAATCCTACGAAACCGCACAGTGCCACGTGTCATGTGGATGGTATATTTGTGACGTACTACGGAATATTGCTGCTGCTGATATTGAATCTATATTCGTAATACAAAAAAAAAGCAGTTCGAGCCATTTACGGCATGTTAGCTCGGGAACCCCTGAAAGATTTTGTTCAAGAAACGGGTATTCTTACGGTGGCATCACAGTACATATATCATAATATAATACTATATTATGAAATATTTAAATAGTAAGTTTTTTATGGGACATGGCACACGTATGTATAATAAAATTACACAAGTACTTTTTGATTTGCCACTTAAAAAAAATAAAGTATAAGTTAAAAATATATTGTTGGGCAAAGTATATTATTAAATTCAAGAATATTACCATGATAAGAATGCGTGGGATTAAATGCTGTTGGTACTCACTCAGGAAGCTATGTTATATATATTTTTTTAATTGATATTTTGAAAAGAGCAACTTGAGTTTCTTGCCGGCTCTTCTCAACAGACCCGCCTTCCGAGCCGGTGGTAGCTTCCTGTCGGACTCACACTACAGACAATTGTGTGTAACTTGACGATTCAAAAGTGCTTGTAATGGTCTATTTAAATAAATATTTTGATTTTGATTTTTTGATACTGTTCGTTTAGAAAATTCGGCGGTACGTACCAAGTTAAACAGTTTTCAAATGAAATATTTAATATTTTTATTTTCTTCGCTCTGATAAAAAGGCAATACGTGGAAAGTCTGGAACAGTCACGGAGTATTTTATCGCTAGCTTTACAAGTTGCCTCTGTCTATCCTGCCAGCGTGAAGCTGAAAAAGAACAAATGTATGTAAGGTAATAATTAGAACCATTTATTGCGTAAGAATATTTAAGATTTATTTACTTACTCGACTTTTTATCAAACACCCTTTATGTATTGATACTTAAGGCCTACTTCAAATATTTTTATAAAGTAAACTTTATATATTTTTTTAAATATATAGAATTGAATATTACAATAGAACGAACGTCGAAACGTATCACTGTGGTAAAAAAATATTAATGCAAATACATTTTGTCAAGACTTTATTAATATCTTTCATATTAAATATAGTTTAATTTTATTCTCATATATTTTAAGCAGCGGTTTATCTCAAGAGTGATGCAATGTTCTTATTTTACAGAAAGTATTCTTGCGGAACTCGCTGTTTCAAAGAGGATATTGTGTTTGTTGGACCATTTCCAGATACTTGTATCTTCAGCCGAGTAAACCCAAGGAGGACTTATACGTAGATTTAAACTTAAGTGAACCATATAATTGTGTATATACTCGGCTTATAGACTTTAACAATGAATTTACTTAATTGTATATTAGTTTATTATAATTGTATATAATTTACTTGATATGTGACGTATTTAATTGAAACCAAGTAATTGATAGAGGCCTTTCGTCCCAGGAGAGAGAGATTGTAGCTGTAAACGCGACAGGTCGTAGGTTCGATTCCCACACGAGTAAATTAAATATTTAACAATTTCACTTCTTCACTCAAGGTCCCAAGTTCCCTCTGCCTACCCTGCCATGTGCGGGATACAGCGTGAAGCTGAGTACTTCTGCACTCTGTTAACCAGGCATAAAGCTGAGTTAACTTTCGCCACACTGATACTTTAAATTCGGTAGAAAGTGCCATGTGCGGGATTGAATATTGTAGTGGCAATGAATACCATTTTGGCTCGGTAACATGGTTGTCGTACTTCAACGCGATAGCTCTAGATTTGATGTACGCTCTGAAAATAATACCTATTTTTTTCAGTTTTACTCTGTACCGACATACATAGCAGAAAAGGCCGAGGCAACTTGGGGACCCAGTTTTAAGACACTCCTTTCCGACCTCCACTACGTTTTCGCCGATTTAATATAAATTTATTATTTTTATAAGTAGTAAAATTAAAAAATAAATGATTGTTATAATTACTTAATTAAGAATGTCGTTATAATTATATAAATTTCGTGTTTATTTATTTTTTGAGGCCGGTTGTGGCGCAGCAATACAAGACTGTAAACGATAGGTCGTGCGTTTGATCCCCACTCGAGGAAATGAAATATTTAATATTTTCAAATTAAATATTTAATGTTTTCATTTCTTCGCTCTGGTAATTCCGCCACTCAACACGCAATGCCTCAAAATTTTTATACGCTTTTTAAATTTAAATTTAGTATTTTCTGTCCTAAGAGTGGAATAACACATTAAAAAATAGTAAAAACAGATAAGCAAACAAACAGTAAGAATTTTAAAAATCTCTATTTTAGCACTATTATATTATTAAAGCCTCTCTATTTTAGCACAAGATTCTTTAAATTATATCTTCTATGTACAGACAGCGATCAGTTACAGATTTATTATAAGTATATATATAGATGGTATTCACACATTTTTTTTGGATAGCTATATCTAACATACGATTGTTTAGAAGAAAAGTTTAGGTTAGGTAAGGTAAAAAATACTTGCTATCTTTGGCTTAAAAAAAATTGTTATCGGCTACCCGTAGTCCATCATAAATCACCTATCGTCCGTAATCAGCCATACGTCATTGTCGTCTACATAAAAATCACACGTATAAAATATTTTTATGTATCACAAAAATTCAAGGACTTTTTTATAAAGAATTACCTAACATTAGATATTTTTCCGAAACAATACAAAAATGAAATAATTAATTTCTTTCTACTTGTAGCAGATGGTAGCTATAAGCTTCGGATACGAGAATTTACTTTTGTGAATAACTAAATCGGAATATTCAATTGCGCAAATCTTATTCAATACTCTTTTACGGTCACTTGAGAAGAAGGGACAGTAACATCTATCGATTTTAGTTAAAAGGAATTTCAATTGGGTATGTAAGGGTTTGTTAAAGTGTCAGGTTCCTTTAGTTGCTAACAGTTTTGTGTTGACACCAGATGTTACTATATACAAAATAGACAGTTGAATTTTCAACCCTTCATTTATCTCTCTTTTTTTATGGAAAAGACGGCAAACGAGCGTATAGGTCATCTGATGGTAAGCGATCACCATCACCCACAAAGTCTCTTTCTTTCTATTTTACTCTGTATCCCGCACATGGCAGGGTAGGCAGAGGGAACTTGGGAAACTAATGTTAAAACACTCCATTCCCACTTTCCGCCGAATTTAAGGCTTAATGAGTTAATATATTACTATATAAAATATTTCACTTCCCTGAATGGGAACTGAATCCACAACTTGTCGAGCTTAAAGTCACACACCTGTCCCGTAGGTCATGAAAGGTCTCACAATAAACAAACAAATCAATTCTACTTATATACATGCTTCATATTATCAATGCACAATTTATAATTAATATCTTTTCATTTGTGTAAATCGGTAAAAGTTCGTTAATTTATTATTATTAAAAAATAAAAAGTAGTACTCTATTTATTTATTTTTTTATTTATTTATAATTTCACTTACTCAATTACTTACTAAAAAATATAAGTACGAACATACTCGTATATCGTGTGTTTTTCGTTTTTGTCATTAAAATAGAGAATTAAACGAAATATAATTAATATTCTTTTTATTTTAATTATTTATTTATTCTATTTTTTCTCTTTTTTTAATTGTACATATTAAAAAAAGAATAAATAAAATAAAAATAATATTAATTATATATTTTTTGTAATCATGATGTCGTAAATATTGTAATTATTTTTAAAGTGTTTGTCCACACTTAGGAAAAAAAAAAATACTTATTTAGTAAATATAAAAATTGAACATATCGAGATTTAAACCTACGCTTCTCCTAGTGCTCTAGCCACTAAGCCGTACGCTCTCACCCAACTATGAACGTCGAAATTCTTATACGTTTGTTACAATATAATGAGTTAACAACATAAAATTAGACAATTCAGGCTTGAATCATATTTTAAACTTTATTGTATTAAATTCTATACTTTTGTATGTAATACAACGCTGGCATTTTTTATATCTGCACAATGTATCTCTACCATTTAAAAAGTAAACTATTAACTCAAAATACATTATAATTACTATATATGTAAATATTCTCAAAGATAATTAAACGCATCTTTGCTTTATACGTAACATAAAAATAAATAAATAATAATGTGTTTTATTGACATACTTGCATTAAATGGTTTTTTTTCCTCTTTTTGTGCCTCTAGCCATTACGGTAAAGGAGTAATGGCGGTCACAACCCTTACCATAAAAAAATGGTGTCGGTATCTACTGAAGATATCTTTATGCATATTATGTGAATGTGACTATACATAAGCTATATGTATATATATATATATATATATATATATATATATATATATATATATATATATATATATATATATATATATATATATATATATATATATATATATATATATATATATATATATATATATATAATATTTTTAGTTATTCTTTCTGGTAACAAAGCAAAGTGAGACGTTAAGTGCCGACACTAAACACGCAATGTCTCAAATTCAGGGGGGAACAGGCAGGAGTGTCTTCAAATTATTTATTTATTCTATTTTTTCTCTGCCTACGCTGCCATGTGCGGAATATAGCGCGAGGCTAAGAATACTAAATTCAATTCCTAATAAACAGCAAACTAACTAAAATAATATAATGGAAAAGAAGAACTATACGAGCAGAACAAAAGAAACGATTTTCACAATTGTATTAAATGAAAGCTTTGCTATTTCGAAGCTCGGGTGAAATGTGTTAAGGAGTACTATATAAATTGCACATTTCTTTGTTTCTATAAACAATATTTTATTGTTCAGTACAGCGCTTGCACTGCTTCCTTTGTACGTCCACTGCGTGCTTGAGTTATTTATTTCCACACTGTCATAAATTTTCAAAATGAGGTTAATTCAACTGCCAGTTTTATTACCTGTGATAGTTTTATTGAAGTGAAAGACGTAACTAGACGAAAAAAGTAAGACTATTTAAATATGTAATTAAATTTGAAATATTTTTACAACAATTTTTAAACAATCACAAAGAAATGAAATAAAAAAAACTAATAGTAGTCGTGGGACTGCCGATAGAAGTGAAAACGGAACTATTAAGTTGAGAGTAATTAAAACTATATGACTACAAAAAATAATTGAATTTTTTTATGTTTTATTTATTAGTTACATATATATGATGGGTTAAACAAATCATGAACAAAATATAAATACAAAGTGGTTGAAAAAATAATTAATATACAATTATCTTAATTATACATAGTATTTATATTTACACGAATTTCAATGAATTCAAGTTTGAACATTATTTTCATTATTTACATCATTGTCGTGACTCACAAAATTATACTTATCCAAAAAGCGTCCAACGCGCACATAATACAGTCAGAAATAGTCGATGTATTAGTGTATACGTGTACACAGGCTACTGCGCGTGCGCTAGTCTGGGTCTCCACAGCGATAGATATACTATTATCATTAGCATGTCGGTGACGCGTAACGAGGATTTTACCCTCTACCAAAACGCTCAACGCGCCTAAAGAAGTTTTCACTTCAAAAATGTAAATAAAACCCTTTATTCAAATTACACAGGCAGAGTAGCTAGAGAGAACATAACGTTCAAACATAGTGTTCCCCAAGCGCTATCTAATTTTCGAGGCATTACGTGTCAAGTAGCAGAACTTAACGCAGTTTCTAGTTTTGATGAAATAATTTTATCAATAACATGAATAAACCGAAATCAATAAATGTGATTTTTTAAAGAAGGTTATAATTTTGTAAGACCTTAACTTTTCTCATAGTCGCATGCAAGGTTCGTAAGAACAAACCTGTGCAAATTACCTGGTATTTCTGAGGCCTGTCGTGGCGCAGCTGCACAAGCGTGTGACTGTAACCGACAGAATGTGGATTCGATCACCACTCGAGGAAATGAAATATTTAATATTTTCAATTTAAATATTTAATGTTTTCATTTCTTCGATATGGTACAAGGTAAAACGTGGCATTGAGTTCCGCCACTCAACACGCAATGTCTCAAATTCTGCGGAAAGTGGGGAATGTAAATGAAACGGAGTGTTTTAACACTAGGTTCCTAAATTCCCTCTGCCTACCCTGCCGTGTGCGGGATACAGCATGAAGCTGAGTTTGAGAGATACGTGGTATTTTTTACGATTCTGTTAAAAATACTTGCAATAAATATTCCTCGATCTTTTATCCGTATATTAATGCAAAGCAGCAGAGAGACTGACTGTAAATGCGGTATATAAGAGAAGAATGTTTTAAAAATTCAGCAGAAAGTAGAAATCGGAGTGTCTTAACACTCTGTTTCCTAGATTATAGCAAATACAACTTGAAGGTTAGATTAAGTTTTCTAAACTAAACACTAATTATATCTAAACCCATTCGTTCACTCGCGATTAAAATAACTAAAAGTAAAGAAAATCTTTAAATTAAGCCAGCGCGATTGCGCACTGTAAATTATAATCTTCAGTTACCTCAGGGCAGCCAAAACACATCGACCTTACTTTAATAATTAAATAAATCAAACTTAAATAAATCAAACAAAAGAATCTGACAAAATAACTAAAACACCAATTTTACATTATTCGGAATTAAACTTACAACAGAAATATTTTAGTAAATTCATTAAAAATTTACATCTGGTTAAAAACCGTATTACGAGTACAAATAGATATTAATAGATCATAATTAGCTTGTCCACGAAATCAACCGCATGCAATAATTATGGTACTGAATCACAAAATGCAAATTGTGTTGATTGGTCGATTATGTATCATCTCTTATATTCAATCTCAAAATGTTCCACATGTAATACTTAAATATATTTTTACTGAGGGAGGATTTAAGCCTGCCATAAATTTTTATAAGTTCATTTTTAGAATGTATTTCAAATTCAGGAATATTAAATGGATCATTTTAACATTGATAAGGTATATCGAGGAACTTGGATGGTGGAGAGGTTTGATAATATGTGTACAGACTCTTTTTGACTCAACGCAAAAAGTACAAGAGTATAACAAATTTGATCTATCTGTGTCACCGTTCCTGAATGAATGATCCAATTCGAGTGTGTTTTTTTTAAGTTCAAAAGCTTATTCATCACTGAGGTGTTTATCTACGCTTTATGAAAGATGTTTAAAAGCTGCAAGTTACAGTATTCAAAAGTCCTTAGTCATCCAAATTATCTAAACTATTTTTAATTTGTCTCCGCATTATATTTTACGTAATATATTATTTTATTCACTATATTAGAGCTTACTGACTTTACTATTATATTAATACAAGTCAGTCTATTTTATTTATACTTATATAGAAGTTCCTAAGTGTTACCATTTAAAAATTAGTAAAACTAAAATTTACCAAAATACCAATTAGAACTTATATGAAAGGATTTGTTTATATTAGGTTTATACATACCAAATTACAGAAATATATTTGATGTAAAAGCAAACTAGATTAATATATAGAGCGAAAATGTATATATTTTTTATTCGATTAATTTAAAATGTTACATCTACAAAAGCATCAGGAACAAAACACGTCATTAATTCTTACGGCAGCTCTTTAATGAGGGCAAAACCGCACTACAAACTTGCAGATGTGAGTGTATTACAATTTTTACACCACATTTCACGCTCTAATGGCTACTGAACTCGTCTCGTTAAAAGAGCATGGGTCCGCAGGGAAACTTGTGCATTATTTTAACGTTATACAGTTATGTTTTTTACAGCGTATTGCTTATAATTTCTGTATTTTAAAAATCAATACGTATAGTAGTTATATCGAGGTCAAAATACAAGTAGTATTTTTTTAAATATTATTATTATGATAAAATTACTTATTACATTAAATATTTCTATTTATTGCTTTATATTATTATAAAGCAGTAAATAGATATATTTTTTATTATATTATTAATTTTTGTATTAATTTTGACAATAAAGAACATAGTAAAGTAGTCTCACACCCTCGATTCTTCTTAAAATTATTTCTCAAAATCTAAGCTTGTTTTACGTTTTTAATAATAATTATTCTTTCGCAATGTACGACATTTCACTTCAATATTAAAATATTCCAGAAACTAATAGAAAACCACTTTATTCTAACACATACTCGTACATACATGTAAACAATAAACACTACGACGCAGATGTATACAATTTGTCACACAAAATCTTGAATTTGCACTCCAAATGTATGCAAGCAGCCTAGCAAAGCTAGCTCCGCCTAACAAAGTGATTAATATTCCAGTTATTGTACTATGTACAGGTCTACGAGTGTGCACTGATGTGTACATTGGACAACCGAGGCAAAGGTTGTATGCACAATGGAGTAAAACTTTCGTAACCAAATATTGAGCTGGAAATCTGAATGCAGAAAGTTGACGTGTTCATTTTTTGGTTGAATAAATATTATAAAGGTATGTACGTACTTACATATGAACTACTACGTTGTAATATATGACACATGGTTAATCAACATACATTTTATGTGTATTATTATAACATATTACATATTATATTTTGCCCGCTTTTTGTACAGTGAAAAAACCATACTTCTTTTTTTACCTTTTTATACCTTTCTTTCATATAGTGTCTACATTATTTTATCTTTTTAGATTGGAGATTTGGTAGGCAGACGGAACTTGGGTACCTAGTGTTAAGACAATCCGTTCCACTTCTGCTCCCCACTTTCCGCCGAACTTGAAGTCTATAGTCTCTCTCATTGCTAATAACACTGTATTGAAGTATTAAACAAAAAAAAACATTGTATACTTCGACAAGCAACTAAAGCTCATAGATAAGAGAAGATAAGAGAAACTCATAGATAAGAGAAAGCAAAAACAATCACCTAAAAACATAAATAGGTATAGAAACATTGTTCAAATGAAAACCAAAACCACATAAAAATTTCAATATTATTTGAATTATTAAAAAAGTTTAGTTTAGAGCAAGTACTTGAGTAAAGAGCCGTACGGCTATCATTTTCAACATCGAGTTAATTGAGCGGGTCAACAGTAAACCGAACAAGCTTTAGTGTTTAAGCTATCACAAAGGCACAAAGCAGCGGAACACAAGCGCCGTATAAGATCAGGAATAGTTTAAATGAGATAACATTGTCTGTATTGCTGCACTACGCTTTGCATTGTTCTGTTTATATTTCAGCTAAACGCATTTCCCGCAATTTGCTATCTTTAATGCCGCGTGATGTGACATTCTTGCAGTTTGTTTAGTCAGACCAAAATTCTTTTACGAAATTACTAGTTTACTATACAGAAATATACATAAATACAAATAGAAACATACAAATATACAGAAATATAAATAGTTTACTATACGAAAAATAAATGACGAAGCAAGTATTATGTATTCATTTATTTCTTTTAATTTCATATTATATTTATCTACATCAATATGATGTATATTGTAATAAAAATAAAATCAATGTATATAATTAAATAGTATAAAAGTGTATCTGTACATTCAATATTAAAAAAATATTGTGATAAGTGAACAATAAAAGAGAAAGGACTAGAAAGAAGTTGTCTGTAATATATAAAAAATGAAGATCAGTAAAATCTGGTGACATCTGACGTAGATCCATAAGAACTTATGTGAAAAACATAGAGAAATTATGCCTTAGCAAAAGTTAATAAGGATGATGATCGTTTCTTTTTTCATATAAAAAGTGAAAATCTCAAATCTTTGTGTTTCAACTAAAAATAGTTTTTCTAAGTTTTTTTTTCCAAAATGCAAGACGTTCGCGAACCAAGTCGCAGATACCACCTAGTACTGTAATAAAATTTGATCAATTAAAAATATATAGGTTTATTGTTTCCAGATGAAGTCATATTGTGCTAATATTCAGTATTGTTTTATTTTTCAGCTATACGCTGTACCCCGTGCATGGCAACCGTTCAACTGAAAATCATTTATAAAGATTTTTTTTTTTTAATGCAAAACGTACGCGTACAAAATCGTGGACATGATCCAATATAAAAATATACCACCATCTATCAATAATTAGTTTCAAAATGTATGTATTTGTTTTTATAAAACACACCATGTATGGATATACTAGTATCTGTACACTATACGAGTAGCTTAAGAACATTTTCAATATATTATATAGAAAATGAGTAGAAATGTGAACATAAATGTTGTTGTGAGCTTAGACCGACATGTTAAACGTAATGGGTCGTTATTGTAGCCCCAAGCGTGAATTACTTCTACAGTTACATTGTTAGCCTTATTTATAACGACGCAGCGTGCACAAATCTGTCCAAGTCTAAATATCGTGTACAACTTACTTTATAGCTTATTACACAAATATACTCTGAATTATTTAGAAGTGATTTAAATCTAAAAGTTGTAAATTTGATATGTATATAGCGTTAGGCTTGTAAATATTATCTCGAACACTTTTAAAATAATATATACATTTTTTATTATTTTGATTAATGCTTTTGACATGATTAAGAACTTTATATCGTTGTGGCGTGAATATTCCAATATATTTTAAAGATTCAGAGTGTTAAGAAAATTAAATTACTTTGAAGTAGCGAAGTTCCTTTAGTACATTACGTTTATTAGTGTAGAATTATTGAAAAGCGGTGGAATACCACCGCTATCCATATAAACATATACACATAATGCTAAAAGAAAAACGGGTAGGGTGGGTAGTCGTATAACTGACAGACTGAAGTGGTGGACGTAAATAATGTCACCTAGATAATTTAAATGATATTTTTTTAAAAATATAATATGAATAAATATAAGTTCTGGCACATAATACTTTATCGGATAACGATTGTACAACAAAGCTTGGTGCAGTGCGTGGGACTTGTGACCCAGGTGTAGGCTTCAGGAGCCTCTTTACAGTGTTCTTACACTCGCCATCACTGATACTAGCCCTTTATAACAGCTACATATAGCGTAGTATAAATAAATTTTAACCACATTTAAAATATTTTTTTTTGCGTTTGCATATAAAAATATATAGGTAATAGTAAAAGTTACTTTAAAAACATATTACAATGTTGAATTTTCTTCTACAAAAATTATTTTTACAGAAATTTTGAATGTTTAAATGAAAAACAAAATATAGAGGACAACATTTTCGAATCACCTGTTTTTAAAGGCCTGCATACTCGTGTAATTTTTTTCAACATACGCCACGGCGCACTTTTGTGAATATGTCAATTATTTTTCGTTTCAGCTTTAACTGTTAAGTTTACATCACACTGTCTTTTATGATGATATTGAATTGAAATAGTTTTTCATAAGAATCTTTCAAAAAAAGAAATCTAGTGTAAACAAATTATTCATCAAAAAACAGAATATGTGCAGCATTTTTCCTTATAGATGATAGTGGTGATCCTTATACAGAGTGAAACACAAATTTAATTAATACATACGAAATGCTAATGTTAATGCTTTATATTTTAAGTTAACCGTCTTAATTTGGGATGTTGATTTCGTGACGGAACTTAACGCCGAGTTCACCAAAGCGAGGTAAAATAAGCCAGGGATTGATTCCGCAACGGTTTCGCAACAAATTCCGCAACGTTTCCAGTCAGACGATGACGGTCTGCATTTCGCTGGCATCGGTGGAGATTAAAAATGTTGCCTAAAAATAAGTAATATGTTTATACTCTCTTAAGTAAATGAGACCATGATTTAACACGATACGATTATTGTAGTAATTCTCTGTTCGGTAAAGTTAAAGGAATACTTAAGTATTGCTACAATGTTGCAAGGCACGCTCGATGGAAGTTCAGCTTTAAGCTTCACGGCCTGCAAAACCGATGAAATATTTCGCTCTCCGTGTAATTGGAGCATCAATATTCGCTGTTATAAACATTTTGCATATTTCACAACTTAACAGAGTTCTACTGGTAGTGAAAATGCAAAATCTTTTCAAGTAGTTTTAACATTTTGTTGTAAAATTAAGAAATATTTTTTTTTTGCAATTGACATTGTAACTAGAGGAAACTTTAAAGATTGTGTTAATACTCTCCGTTATGTTCTCCATTTTCTGCCAGATTTGACGCATTGTGTGTCGAGTGGCGGAACTCAACGCCACGCTTTGTCCTTGTTACCAAAGTGAAGAAATGAAAAAAAAATAATTTGAAAATATTAAATATTTCATTTCCTCAAGTGGAGATCGAACCCACAGCCTGTCATGCTACAATTACAGGCTTATGCCTCTACGCCAGGACTATTTTATAGTAATGATTTGAATACTTGTAGTATTCGAAGACTGAATCAATCGATATACTTTGGGAAATATGTAAAATGTATGGAACAGATATAAAACAAAAAGGTAACAACAAGTAGATCGATAGCAAACACATGAATCTATGGAAAATTACTTCAAACTTTTACATTTATAGTAAAAAATGGGAACACTCTTCTCTTTAATTCACGCATAGACTTCACTAATAAAGGCTATTTATAATTTCATTAATATCATATGTATAAATATTTTTAATGCACAAATTTTCAACTGAAATTAGTTTAACATGGATTTAAGTAATTGTATCTTAGTATATCTTCCTGTTATTGAGATGTCCATACATCATCTTATAATTATGTTACAAAATAATTTTTTTAGTTTATTTAACTCAAAATTGTGTTCTACTTATTTTCATTACGCATCTTTATTCGTATTTGTATAATATAAAACGACCAGACGTCTAGATCTTTTAGAAGTAGCACATTTTCATTACAATTAATTACAACAAATATGAATATTCAGAGTTTATTTGATAATTATAAATAAATATATAAAAAAATAATTAAATAATTTACTAATTTTATTTTTTGTTACCCTGAAAATATGTTACAAATGTATTAAATTTGAATTAGCCAAAAATAGAGACAATCTCTAGTTATTAGCTTTGAGATTCTGGTAATCAACACGTAACTGTCGATTGAGACAGAATATAAAAATAATTTTAATTTATTTCTGGGTGATATAAAAAAATACTTTGTAGTCAGTTTTATATATGTATATACATGTAATATACAATATTTTTATTTATAGAAGTTATTTATTAGTAATTAAAATGTAAAAGCTCTGATACTTGTTTCTTTAGATGATAATGTGTTATTCCACACTTAAGACAGAAATTAAATTTAAGTTTAGTAAGAGTAAGTATATTTGTTCCTTATTTCGAATTTAACATAACTGTAAATAGTTTCATTCATTAGGAAGTTATTATGCATTTAGTTTAGTAACCACAACCTATGAAATTTATATTTGTATCCTTTTTTTTGGAAGTAAAAAAGGGTTCGATCATAGGTATTTGTCGGTTACTGATGCCTTTACCTTATATGTATATATTAATAAATCTTAGAAAATGATACCATTTCATTACATTTTTTCAGTAAATAGAAAATAATGCAGTTATTACGTAGGCTACTATATGAATATGGATCGTAAATGAAACAATCACTGCTCAATACAGCTTTTATGGATTAAAGATTTATACGCAAAGACTTTAGAATTTTTGTATATTAATATATACGAATATTAAAAACGTAAATATGAAGTAATTGACGTTCTTTTAAACTTAAATTACTTAAATAACTTAAATTCACGATGTATCTCAGTGGGGAAGGCAGAGAGAATGGAGCTAAATGCTATGGTGGTTTGTACAAAATAGGTGGTCTTTATATTTAAATTTTAAAATAAATTAACTTCATTATTACTATATATATTTTGGTATACATTTTCTTATTAAATAGCTAAATGGTGGAAACTGGCTATACTTATATGAAATAAAATGATATCAAAGATATATGTATCACTATTTATTTTTTATACCTTTAGGCTACATTGCTTTTAGGTGCGAATTACAGTAAAAGACAAAGTAGTATCTTACAATCCATAAAGACAATGGAAGTCACACGAGCTTAAATATTAATTACAATTTATTTTATATACATATATTATAATAATTGCTCGAAATTAGTATAATAGTATTAATACTGCATGAATAATTCAAACAAAATAACCATTGTAAATGTCGATTGCCAAAGTAATGGTTCTATCTCCTATCGAGGCCTGGATAATTACATTATGTTATTGTTACTTTGAACAAACGAAACGCGGAGATAAATTTGCCACTCTATCAGGGCCGGATCTACCTAAGGGCTGCAGCCCAGGGCCCCGAGGTTACAAGGGGCCCCCAGACCCCGTTAAAAACAATAGGCGAAATTCATAGCAAAGTCCCATATTTCACTTTACCTGACACCTATTTGAAGCGTAAGCTATATATGAAATAAATGTTAAAACGTAGGGGTTTTAGTATATAAACAAGATCATTAAGATTTTGTTTTCAAGAAGGCCGGGAATAAAAGATATTAGGACTTTTTAATATTGTCAATCAAATAATCGAGTTTTAGGACCAAGAAACTCTATATTTATTTAGTACTCAATCGATACTTCACACTTTATATTTTTTTTTCTGTTTCGATAAAAACCGCAAAATATACCTATATTTTTTGTACCTAATCTCATAGTCATTGTCTTATTGTGCAATAAAGAATATATAATAATAATATATCATTATAGAAACAGTTTTTTGACATGGCTATTAGTTGAGTACTTATATAGGCCCCTAAGTAGTTTCAGCCCAGGGCCCCACAAATTCACGATCAGCCCCTGCACTCTATATTCCATGCTGGAAAGGATGGAAGCTGTAAATAAAACAATATAGTAAAGGTGGTGGTAAGTCGATAATTTCACTAACATTGATGACATCCTGAGAACAATTAATAAACATACTTTAAGTAAATGATAATTGTGATTTATGTACATAATACTTATACATATTGCCACAGTAAGACAAATTGCCTTACTAATGTATTAACGAGTACACGTAATACACGTAACGAGACAATAATTCAAATTAATCTAATGACTGAAATGGATCTTTACAACGTATATTTATAAAAGAAATACAGTCGGAAGTAACATATTTCTTTCATTACACCATCTAAGTTTAATTCTAAATGAAAAAATCAACAATTCAAATGAATACAACAAATATGAAATGCATGAGAAGGTATAATTTCTTACTACAAAGAAAATCACCGCTTTCAAAGCCACGAGCTTTGGCTTCTGTAATTGTGTCCCAGTAAGAGAAGAAATCTTTTTAACATTTCCTTTTCCGATTTCTCGGCATAAAAAACTGTTTGCTCAATATCAACAGTCCTCCGACCTTGTCCTACTTCCAGATCAGTAAATTACTCACCCTTGCTATTTATACTGAAGATATATATTGATTAAATTTGTAAAACTAGCGGCCCTCGCGCGGCTTCGTTCATTTATACTTTACGAATTTTTATTTAATATTATTTAGAGACAATTGTTTTTTTTTTACTTTTAATTTTGTATTCAATGTTCCTTTCGTATAGTTGTTGATCCTAAGAGAATTCCGGGATAAAAATAATCAAGATATTTCTCCACAACCATATCTTTCAGTGAAAGTTAAACAGTTCCGAAAATTAGGCCGGACAAACAGAAAGCCAAAAACAGACTGACAACAAAGTTAAAATTGTTTAATTGTTTTTATGTATTAAGTAAATATTTACATATACTTGAAAAACCATAGTTTCTTTTGACATCACAGCTAGACATTTCAATTGTATTTATTTGTACACAGATACCTACTATACTACTTAAAAGAATAAATGTACACATCTTTAGTAAAAGCTACACATTTTACACAAACATTATTTATAAAACATTATTAGTATCGATGTTGTTTTCCTGCTTATTAGTTATTATTTACTAAATTATTTTATTAGATGATATTAAAACTGAATTATATGAACATCCTTTTATCACTATTTAAGAAAACGACAGTAATCCCAGTATAGTAGTAAACAACCAGCACAAGCGATATTGGGAGGATGCAACTTATATTGCACTGCGAAATAAAATTTAAATTGCTCAGAGAAACAAATTGCTTTTTATATCCTCTACTTTAACTTATTACATTTCTGCTTTAGAGTTGCAGAGCGTTGGTCTGCAAAGTATGAAAAATCTAAATCGATTTTGCACTAAATTCATCATTTTGAAGCAAAAATTTTACTGGGAAACATTACTATTTTGTATGTAAATACTGTATTCTGCTGGTTTTTTAAATATTATGTGTTTTTGAATATTAAAAGTGGTTTATTTGTTAAAACAAGTTTAACAAAAAACAATAACAAAAATTATAAAGAAAATGTGTTAGCTCACTAACAGCTTTCCTTTTGAAGAAACCCAAAAAATTCTGCAATAAAGTAAGCAATCATTCCGCCTCACTGAATATTATTTTCATTTCAAAAATATCTTAATTAATTCAATGACTATAATTTTTCGCGTCTACTTTTAAACAGAGTTAATTTATACAAACTTTATTGAAGACAACATATACCTTTACAGCCTGAATTCTTTTTTTTTACTATTGACCTTCGATCAACTATTCACTAGATTAAGCGTTGCATACAAATACGGCTCAAAAAAGTGGCACCACTCAATATAAACACAAATGCCGAACATTATTACACACAGACTTATGACAAAAAAACTATTTAATAAAATCATACCTTATTCTCGTAACTTAAGGTTTAGTTTCGACTAGCGCGTAATAGATATAAGACATTTAATTTCACGTCATCGTCGTCGCTTTGTAAGTACTTGTAAGAAAATAGAAAATAGAAATCATGCAGTCACTTTATTGATAATAAATTGATAATTTTTGTACATTTTATTAAAAAATAAAAGTAATTGTAATCTTGAAACGTCTTTTTTGTTTTAATACTACAATATACATTTCGTTAAAAAGTTCCGCTACTTCTACATTTTCCAATCGATCTAATAAAAACAAAACCGTCGATGACTCAGTATTGTGTCATCGACGGTTTTGTTTTTATTTTTAAGAACATTTAATTCAAAAAACATGATAATATTTTTAACGAAGACTTTTTTTTCTTAAAACGTTTATTAATTTTGTTTAAATTATTAATTTGTTTCGTTTTAGAAAGTACTAGTTAGTGTGATACGATTATTTGTTTTTTAAGTATCCTTTTCTTGGAGTATCTTGCAAAGATGTAATGTCCGATAGTAAAGTAGTAGAAGAATTAGAGCTGACGGAAACAGCCATTGTCTTGATTCTGGTATCATTTAGAATTGAAGATGCAGCCTATAATAAATATTTTTTATTGAAGTGAAAACTTCTTTAGGCGCGTTGAGCGTTTTGGTAGAGGGTAAAATCCTCGGTACGCGTCACCGACATGCTAATGATAATAGTATATCTATCGCTGTGGAGACCCAGACTAGCGCACGCGCAGTAGCCTGTGTACACGTATACACTAATACATCGACTATTTCTGACTGTATTATGTGCGCGTTGGACGCTTTTTGGATAAGTATAATCTTGTGAGTCACGATAATGATGTAAATAATGAAAATAATGTTCAAACTTGAATTCATTGAAATTCGTGTAAATATAAATACTATGTATAATTAAGATAATTGTATATTAATTATTTTTTCATTTATATTTTTACCACTTTGTATTTATATTTTGTTCATGATTTGTTTAACCCATCATATGTAACTAATAAATAAAACATAAAAAAAATCATATAATTTTTGCATATAGTTTTAATTACTCTCAACTTAATAGTTCCGTTTTCACTTCTATCGGCAGTCCCACGACTGCTATTAGTTTTTTTTTTATTTTGTGTATTCTGTATATGTAAACAAAAAAAAATTAATTTATTAATTATACTTGCAATTTTGAAATCGCCATTTTTACCAATCTACGCCGTTGAGTATTCTTCCCTTCTTTCTTAGGCGACAATAGATACCCATTATGCACAGCGAAATGAGTCAGTAGGAAAACTATAATACAAAAAAATATATATAAAGTTATTATAAATATAAAAAAAAAAATTAAACATCTCTCTATGCATTTCTTAGCCCAAACTTACCGTTATTTGACGAAATCGTTGGTAGTGTTATCGCCAATATTGGTCAAACGACGGAATATTGTTATTTAATTGTTTAATATTGATTTTTAAGTATTTTAAAATTAATTCTAACGTGTGCTAGATATTCCTTCTGAAACCTTACTGTTGCGATGGTTATTTACACAATTTTTATAAGCACACGGAGGCATTTTGTCACGTCCGCACATTGGCTATGGTTGGAACATACTAAAAACGAATAAGAACACAATTCGGTTTGTGCTCTTATTTGTCGGGCCGTTTTTTGGAGTGTGACACTTAATCTATGAATAGTTGATCGAAGCTATTGACACATATTTGCATTAGACATGGAAAATATATGTCATTATTTACACAACGTTTAACGTACAATCAAAATATTGCTTATTATTCAAACTTATGGCAAATAGACGGTTTTACCTCCACACAAAACCCTTGTTTAAATAGAAAATCGCAATAGGAACGAAAATATAAGAAACCTATATTATCTAAACTACTGCATTGAGTGATTAATTTTTGATACTCAGCTTCACGCTGTATCCCGCTGGTGGCAGGGTAAGCTGAGGGAACTTGGGAACCTAGTGTTAAGACACTCCGTTCCACTCCCGTACTCCACATTCTGTCGAATTTGAGGCATTGCGTATTAAGTGGCAGAACTCAATGCCGCGCTTTGCCTTATACCAGAGCGAAGAAATGAAAACATTAAATAAATATTTAAATTGAAAAAATTAAATGCTTCATTTCCTCGAGTTGGGATCGAACCCAAAACCTGTCGGTCACAGTCACACGCTTGTGCCGCTGCGCCACGACAGGCCTTATTTTTTGACATTTCAGAGAAACGCTGTAAAGCGTTTAATTCGACGTTCGTAGTCATAACAGACCATCCCAAATTCCCAAGTTCCCTCAGCTTACCCTACCATCAGCGGGATACAGCGTGAAGCTGAGTATCAAAAGTTAATCATTCCTACGATTTCGAGTCTCATTATGTTATTTTTTTTTATTTTTCTCTGTGTGTAAAACACTTAAAAAATTTAATATTTATTTGTTAGTTTAAAACGACGACAACTTTGACTCTTTATAATGACGAGGTCAGTTTTATTGGAGATTTGTTCGTTTAAATCCGACAGTGATTCGGGCTGGTTCATGACAGGAAAACGTTTTCACATTAACGCTGTCATTTTCTTTTCATTTTTATTAAATGCTAAATATGCATGAAAAGGGAAATATTTTTAGTTATTTCCTGAATTACCTTACAACTAAAAGCGTATATAGCAGTATTATTTTTATATCTAAGGTATATATAAGCAAAAATACAATTAATTCGTTTATATCCAAGTTGGCAAAAACGATCTTGTGGCATTTCTATTTTAGTTACCTTCAATGCACATACATGCACATACACCTATTGTTAAATGTAAAATTATTAAGTATTATTTTATTTTTAGCTTCACACTGTATACGGCATGTGGCAGGGTAAGCAAAGTGAACCATGAAAACTAATATTAAGACACTCCCCATGTTCGTTCCACTTTCCGCCGAATTTGAGGCATTGCGTGTTAAGTGACGGAATTAACGCCGCGGTTTGAATTGTTAACAGAGCGAAGAAATCAAAACAAAATATTTCATAAGAACACATCGAGCCCACAACCAGTCGCATTTACAGTCACACCCTTGTGCCCCTGCGCCATGAGAGGCCACATTCAATATGTATTCATGTCGCCGGATAATTTGACAAGAATTTAAATAGAGACATGGAGCTTACAACATATGTTTATTTAGTTTGAAAAAAATATATATTCAAAATATCATTTGTCTTCTGTACGTTCATTTCAGTTAAGACACTTTATTCCCCACTTTCTGTCGAATTCTCGAGATATTGCGTGTTGAAGAACTACGGATCTCGATATCGCACATTGCTTTGTTACCAAAGCGAGGAAAATGATAAATATCAGACAATTCATCCTCTCCACATACGCTTGTTTTAGAAGCGATCACTTTTTTATTAGGCTCGAAATATTTACAAATTTTAATATAAAAACGAATTCTAACTGTTTTAAACTTCCCTATCCACCCACATATACAGAGCTCTTTTACCGATTTTACCACTGTAAGGCTGGTTCTATGTAAATTAAGCACTCCCATCTTTTATATTAGGTGGACTTTCCACCTTTTATTTTATATTGGAACAGGTACATCTACATCTAGATTTACCTGATTTACACCATGGTTGGTTTACAGCGCTGACAGCTTTGAAATTATAATGAATTTAGTATAAATCTCGATATATATTAATAAAATTAGTATAAAAATGAATTATAATAATGTTAAAAGTTTTAATATATTTTTTTGGGAAAGAAAGAAAACGTCAAAGGTTATTTCAAATATATCACATGCTTAATTTCAGTGTCAATAGCAATCACGTCGTATCATATGTCAATACACATGAAAAGGAAATTGAATTGAAAGGCGCAGGTATATATCCGAATTTCACGAAATGCCAATACTTCTTTTTTTTCGGCAATTCCTATGGGATGCCTAAATCATATTTATTGTATGACGAATTCAAATAATAAATATGATATACATTTTTTAGCTTCATGCTGTACCCCTCACATGGTAGGGTTGGAAAAGGGAACTTGGGAACCTAGTGATAAGTATTTCATTTCGTTTTCCACTTTGCGCTGTATTTGAGGGATTGCCAGTTGATTGATTGATGGAACTCATTGCCGCACTTTTGCCGTTTTACGAGAGCAAAGAAATAAAAATATTAAATATTTAATTTCCTCCAGTAGGAGTAGAATGCACTCTAAAGGAAGGGAATTTTACATTTGTTTTTAATAAATAATACACTTTACATGAATATCGCTTATTAACCGTTTTAAATGAGACTGTTTTCGACCACATTATTTGTAGATACAACACAGTCTTACCAATTTTGATGATTCTTACGTCATTATATGTGTGTGTGTTCACAACCGTAAATTCCTTAGTGATAAAAAAAAATACGAAGTATGATCAACATACTTCGTATTTTTTGTTTATTTAAAAAAAAATATCACTCTTCAAAAATTACTTGGTTGAATATTAAGGAAAATTTCCTAGTTCTAGAGGAAACATAAATCACAGACACAAATCCTAGCTTCCTGTAAAATTTAAGTGGGCTTCCTAGTAATTTTCCTATTTTGAAAAACATTATTGTTTGTTTATTTTTGTATCGATTAGAAAATATTATAAGTAATATTCTTGATAATTTTAACCCCCTTTACTTTTTATGAGAACCTTGTGATGTCTACGTATTTTTGCTATTACAATAAAATATATTTATTTCTTTATACATCAACATAACAAATTATTGAAATATAGTAAACTCTCGATTGAAAATCATTTCCATTTCGTGTACATTTGTTAGTCTGATTAAACTGACTGAAGTACCAGAACAGAGATAATCCTCATGAATATTGAGAAACAAGGACACGTCACGCTCTAATAGACAAGCCAAATAACGTCGCAGTAATTCCTTAATATGCTTTTTTCTTCGTTTCTAAATAAATAATAGTTCAATAATTAAAAATTAATACTAAATACTTAAAAAAATGTGTGTTCACTATCCTTTTTATTAGTATAAGTTATGAAGGGGCACTATTACTACATTATGTGATACAAACACTTATCTACTTAACAATAATTTATGCAGATTGAAATTATTTTTTTTATCTACAAGTGTCTAGTTCCGTTCCCCACTTTACACCGAAGTTGAAGAATTGCGTGCTGAATGGCAAAACTCAACGCCATCAACTCAACGGCTTTGCCTTGTTAGCAGAACGAAGGAATAACATAATAATATTAAATATTTCATTGATTCGAGTAGGGATTGAACCCACAACCAATCGCATTTACAGTTATACGTCTTTTCATCTGCGTTACGACAGGTCTTAATTAATAAGAATATTTATCATTAATTTAAATTTGTTTCGCACCAATGATTTGATTCCATTATTTTCAATTCAATTTAATTGAAGCTGTCACCGTCATTTACATGTTTTGCAGGCTTTGACTTTTCCTTAATTTCTAAACAAAACAAAGTGAAATGAAAAGTCCTTTTACAAAAAAATACTGTTATACAATTAAGTAAAGTAAATATTTAATTGTATTTTATCAATTTCGATAAATGTAAGTATTTTTTATGAAAAAAGAAAAGGCCAACGAGCGTACAAGCCAACAGATGGCAAGAGATCACCGCTGCCCACGACTCTGTAAACAAAGTGCGTTGCCAGTACTTAAGATGAAGATAGGCGTACAGGTGCAGGTATTACGTATATATAATGAAATTGTAATTAAAAATATTATTTATATATTGCGTATTTTATACGCAATATTTTTGTTTTACTTAACAACATATTACTTTAATAAATAATAAGCACAGTTAATTAATTTGTTACTATAGAACATATTAATGAAAACTAAGGAACGTGCTGAGTAAGACCTCACTCAACAGCAGTAATCCATTCAATTAGCTCTATATCAGGGCTTAGCAGCCTTAAACGTTAGAATGATGGTTTGAATCTCATCTTATTTTATGATAATCTTGTTTGATTGAAGTGGAATTACTTTCTCGAGAAACAATTTAGTAATAATAATAGTATATCATTTAGTAAAAACATACAGATAAATTTTCATGATATGATCCGAATGACCTATTTAAATATATAACCTCATAAATATGAACTTATTTCTCTATCATTTTCCATTCCAGGCTAGGCTTTACATGTCAGATGCATTAACGTTAAACCGACACAAATATCTGGACGGTCAATTGATACATTGCCAAGCGGAAATTTAACACGCGCACTCTCCCACTGCGGCTAGGGTGGGCAATTGCCTTCTAGACGCTTTTAAAATTAATTTTAGATTTAAACTTTTATAGCGTACATTTAAGTTATTTTCATTGCATTTTATTTGTTTTTGGGATTTTATTGACATACAAAACGAGTATTAAAGCTTTGGTCATCTAACTACGGATATCTTATACGTAAGAATTTCAATATAGCTTAGAGTAGGTAAGAACGTATTGCAAAGTGGTTAGAGCGCTTAGATAGATTGTTAGAAGCGCAAGACCGCTTTAACTGTACTTTACACAAATCAATAAATCATTAATTCACCAAAAATAAAAGATTACATAAGTCTTTGGTGAAATCGAAATAATAATAAAATAAATCCTACTAATATTATAAATAGGACACCTTGTGAGGATGGATGCTTATTACTGTTTCACACAAAAAATTAAGTTACAGTAGGTAACTTTAATATAGCATATATATCAGAATAACAGGCAACAATTGATGTATAGATTCTGTATAATTTAGCTGTAATATAGAAAAAAAGCAGGCGAAGCCGCATTTGGGGCTAGTTATTATTAAATTTAAAATAAAATTATAAAGAAACCTTTTAGTCGTGCGTAGAGATTATCGAATAGTTACTATGAATGTGGGGTGGTAGTTAAGAGTTTTAACGACGGAACTTAGTACAACTCCTCTCGTAAAGTAGTTAAAAAGTACTTTAACTCTCATTTTTACCATTTCTCTCGTGCCAAAGGCATTACACATTTTATTTCATAAATAAACATAGACTTTAAAATATTAATTGTAAGTTTATGAATATAAATAATAAATTTCGTAATTCAATATTAAGATTTTCAATATTAAGTCGCTACTTTACGAAATGGATTATAAAAATATCTGTTGTCTATGTTAGCTTAAATTACTGTTTGGAATAACAATATTATAATATTATACATCGTTAACCTTTAACTGTGGGCGTCAAAATATTAATGGTTAGTTTTTATACTTATATTTTAATATACTCAAGGGCCAATAATTTAAAAGAATATTATTGTATTGAGGTTATAATTATTTATTTCTTAGTATATCTAAACAAATAACAATATAAGGCTTTCAATTGCTTAAAATAAAAAATCGAAATAAATATAAAAAAAACTCTTATTATTTGTATGTTATTTACTTGTAAGTTTTAACAAAAAGTCAATACATAATCTTTATCTTAATGGTCAATACAACGCTGTGGTATGACGTCATCTTTATACACCAAACAATCTGAAATGTCACCATTACTATCCTAGTGATCTGTGCTAAAAACTATTTTATCTATTTCATTTCCAAATAATAGAGCATCAACGCCTAATATTTTTGCATGTTGTACTGACGGAGACTTTGAACTTAAAGATTATTAGAAAAATTAGGTTTTTTTCTTAACTTTTATTTGAGTACTACCTAAAAGAAAAGCTATGCCATAGACGCGCGGTCTCACATACCACGGATGAAAATTAAAATGAGTAACTCCCTAACTTTGAAGCTGAATATGTCATCTCTATTCTCCGAGGATGGTTTGAACCTAAATTTAAGTTACTGAGCTCCGTAAGAACAAAGTGGTGTAGATAGGACTTTTACAAATGAGAGTAGTCTTTGAGACCACGCGTTCATAATTAAATGTTAATAGAATTGCTTTTACTCTGAATGTTATTATTTATTATTGATTATCACAAAAGTATGCCTTTATCAAAACATGGCTCTGTTTATAAATAACACCTTTAGATTTACAAAGATAAATTGTAGGCTTATGATATATGTATCTTTAATATGTGAGGTACTCATTCAATGTCCTGTATTATTTATACAAATAAATTAACGACAAATATTATATACCAAATGGGCATAGTCTCTTTAGCTATATATTTATTCTTCGGCAGTTTTAGTGCTTTAAGCAAAGTAACGTATATTGAAGCTAATATATTTTCAAAACTAGTACTACCATAGTAGATAGTGGTTTTGCACATCCGCTATCGCTATATGAAACGACGCATGTTATTAGTAAATTAATTCAAATTATTTAAAAATACCAATAATTTTAAACTTTTATTTGTATGCAACATTTCATAATATATATTATACATTATATTTACTTAAGCAACGAATAAAAACATGAAAATAAAGATGGCAACATTTAAAATTGTAACAAACATTCACCTGTACCTCAATGTCGGTGAAGTAACAATATTAAATAATTTTATGTGGTCGACCGACGGAAACTTTATAACTCTATATGAAAACCTTTTACGTGAAATTCACTGCCAATTGACCACAACGTTTGTAATATATTTTGTTGTGTTTATAATTTCAATTAAATGTTATATATAATATGTATATACCTACTTGGGATATGCGTTAAAAAGTGACATTTGAGATCTAATACACTCGTAATAACACTACTACTACTACATGGCATATACCGTTTTCTAATTATTCCTTTTTTTAACTATTAACTATTTAGGTACTATAGTTAAGCATATTAAAATAAAAAATCATAATATTGATTTTTTTTTTGTATTTATTTGCTATTGAAAGTAGGTTTAAAATTAGTCATAATTAACTTTAGATATCTTATTCCTTATATAAATCGAAAATCCTGGGTTGGGTTGGTTGGGGGTTAGGTTAGGTTAGCTCATAGGCGGGGAAAACGGAGCTCACCACTGTCGTCAACATTTTCATAAATGCCCTTCGGGGAGTCCTCATGCTTTTGACATGACCTTCGACTAGTATCGTCGATACTGTTTTTTCGAAGGTTAACCGAGTTCTTCCCCTCCCTCTTTTAACACTCACTTTTCCTTAATTAATCTTTTTTGCTATTATTTCTTCATTCATTCGCTCGACGTACCCAAACCACCTGAGCACGATCTTCTTCATTCTCACTGTGACATCCACGCTAGTACCTACCATTCTGTGTATCTCTTCATTTTGTATGCGATCTGAGCGTATCCAACGAAGAGATATAATCTTTACAATATTCATCTTTATTACTTTCTTCTTATGTAATGCCCACTGCCGTATCACAGCGTCGGTACTAACACTGCATTGTGTACGACTAAACGCGCGGCTATGCTGACGTTTCGCCGTCTCAACAGTACGGCTGTTACCTGCATCAATACGCCTTTCCACTTCTATTTCGTGTCTTCCGTCTCTGCTAAACAAACTTCCTTAATATACTACTAATTTTATGAAAACTGAACTTGACATAGGAACCATTGAGATTTTTTCTGGATGCATAACTAGCCGAAAAAGGTAAATACAAAGGGTCGAGATACGATAAGATATTGATCTTCTTTCAGCGACATGTAACTTTAAATTCTTTTTAAATATTTTTTTCCGTTAAATATTAATCTAACGGAAAAAAATCTTTAAAAAGAATTTAAAAGGTATTAGTTATAGTACTTATTACTTTAAGGTATAAGTTATAGTACTTATTACTTTATCGAATAATGATCCTACGATAAAGCTTGGAGCTCTGGCTGGGACTTGCGACCACATGTACAGGTTTCAGGGATCCGTTTTCAATATACTAACACTTGCTTTTCCCTCTTCATTCTAACATTATGACCGATCAGCGACATGTGACTATAAATAGGTCTTAAGCTAATTTAGAATTTTAACAATAATTTATTATCCAAATAGACGAGGTTAGCTAGCGGCAGATTATGAGTAATGTGCCGAGCTACGCTAGAGCCAAGACTGCCCATTTAATGCCCTTGCGGCATTTCATATAATCATTATCAAATAAGTTGTAGGGTAAAATGAATACGAATTAATGACACCCCTAACAGTGGTGTGATCGGTGTACACGTTGTATCAAACTCTCAATGTATTTAATAATCATAAGTTTATACATATATGTCATTGTTTCATAGTAAATAACATATTTTTATACATATGTCTAATTATTTAATAACCAGTAAAAATAATCATAATAATAAGTAAAATATTAAAGTCAGTTAAAATTTAATTTATATGCTGTTCATAATATTTCATACCAGTGTACAAAAATCTTTGTCCTACATTATTATAAATATTATCTACAGCGAGAGTCTCTTAATTTAACAATAAACCTACGAGGTCGCACAAGTTGCTCTAGATTAAAAATGTTCCGTGAAATGCTAAAACAATTTCTTTATTATAACAAATGGGAATGAAAAATAAAATTAATTTTTGGCTAAGATTGAGATATAATAATATTAACATAATGATATAAATATTAACATTTGTACGTACAGTAGTTCTTTGGATATTGTCCGGTACATTGAAAAGAATCAAATCAATCTGAAATTATATATGCGTCTGACCGTAAACTCGACGGTTGTGGGTTCGATTTCCATTTTATTTCCTTGGTTTATAAGGAAACGTGCCAGGCATTGAGATCCGCCACTCAACACACAATGCCTCAAATTTTACAGAAACTAGGGGGATGAAATGGAGTGTCTTAACACTAGGTTCTCTCTGTCTACCCTGACATGTGCAAACTCACTGGTTTAGATTGACAAAAAAAATCTTTGAGTTATTTCATATATTGTGAAAGGCTATATATAATTTCTATTTGACTATAAGGGTGGATCCGCAAGTAAAAAAAATGCATTGGCAAACAGACAAAACTATAAAAGCCTCACATTTCTTTCATGTACAGGCTACGTTCATGTACAATTTGATTACGTGTTTATAATGGAGCGATAATAATATTAATCTTATACGTGGATGAGGGTGTATGTTTAAACGTGCTTATTTTAGGCACCACTGATTAATTATCGTTAAAAATTTACTGATGATTTGAGGCCTGTCGTGGCGCAGCGGCACAAGAGTGTGACTGTAACCGACAGGTTCTGGGTTCGATCCCCAGTCGAGGAAATGAAATATTTAATATTTTCAATTTAAATATTTAATGTTTCGTTTCTTCGCTCTGGTAATAAGGCAAAGCGCGGCGTTGAGTTCCGCCCCTCAACACGCAATGCCTCAAATTCGGCGGAAAATGGGGAAAGGAAGTGTAACGGAGTGTCATAACACTAGGTTCCACTTCCGTTCCCTCTGCCTACCCTGCCTAGTGCGGGATATAGCGTGAAGCTGAAAAAAAAACAAAAATTTAGTCTTATGCAATTGAATATTTAACACCTGCAGTAAAGAAATTTCATACAGTCAACTCTTCACTCTTTAAGACTTGAATCTTCAAAAAAAAAATCGTCTTACATATAGCATGTACTTACGTTCCAAATTCTTAGATGGTTCCTATGTCAAGTAAAGTTTTCATAACATCAATGCTTACTCTGGAATTTATTTTGTATGTATCTATTTCATTGAAGGTGGTGAGATGATCCAAACAGTTTTTTTTTTAATTTAAGTACGTTTTTATCCGATCAACATATGATGCCTAAAGAGTACACCAGAAAAACAAATTAATGATAATTTCTTATGGGCTAAGGTAATTAAGAAGTTTCACCCTCATTCCATGTAAATTTTCTTACTTCGAACTTGTCACTCGTTCTTTGCTAAAGTTTTAAGTAATTCAATTTTAAGACGAAACTTTTAATAGCGAATTAGATTTCTAATTTTAAATTCGAGAAAAGGGTTCCCTAATAGTCGTTAGTGGGAATAATTAAATCTGAACGGTTGCAGACTCATTTAATTATTTTAAACAGAAAGGAGCAATTTCGTTGTTAATTTGTCATATCAAATTAACAATTTATACCAGCCACATAAAATATTATAATTTCAAACATGATTCACGAGTCATTCAAAGCATGCCAATTAAATTATATGTTGTGTTATTAAGGTAAAATTTCATGTAAATAAAAACCCGTAATTGCTTAAATGTAATAAGAGACCCTCGCTTATATTTTTCCTTAATTAACATTTTTATACCTACAATATAAATATTCATTTATTCAAAGTACGTTGTATAGATATAGATAAAATTTTCTTGATTTTCTTTCAACACATTATCAACTTTGCAATATCAACATGCTAGGAATGAGGAATCAATATTTGATTTTTGACAACAGTTAATAATTAAATGTTTATGACTTAATTTGAAGCTTACGCTTTTATAGTCGTTATTGTTCATAAAATTTAATTTGCCTATTAAGCGACATGCATTTTTAATAAATGATGCCCGGGAAAATCACCTAATTGATTCGTCGATCCTATTTACAATAGCTTTGAGTATTAACCAGATCAATAAAATAAAAATAACTCTACTAAACTTAAATTTTAAAGAGCGTATAAAAATTTTGAACGAAGCAGGATTTGAACCTGCGCCTCTGGAAAACCGCTCCGCGTCCGCTTTTTAAAATTTAAGTTTAGTATTTTCTGTCCTAAGTGTGGAATAATACTTTAAAACATAGTAAAAATATAAAAATAACTCTTTTAAATATATTCAACCATGGCTACGACCACACGCAGTCTGGCACTTTCTTCTTACAACTCAATCATCTCTGTTATGTTAACAATGTTAACATTGATAGTACTTCAACTGTTTAAATAAACAGCAAAATAAATATTTTATATATCTAATATTTTCCCATATATGTCAGTCATTGACGCAAGCCGGAATACATAATATGGTTAGCCCTTTAATTATACAGGGCTGTCGTGCTCATTACGTCCTCCCTCTCATTATATTAATAGGTTCTATAATTATAATTAGAACTTATTATTATTTCAGAATAATTGTTATATCTGGTTAATGTTACTTATATATTTTTTGTATACTCATAATGGTTTAGATTTTGACCAAGCGACAAAATTGAAAAAATTAAATAAAAATACTTAATTAAAGTGAACTTTCAGACGCTTTTCCATTAAATGTGAGCTAACAACGTTTAGTGACATTGTTTAATTTAAATTGAACTTTTTATGTTGCGTATTTTCATTGATTGAGCTAAAATTGCATAACCAAATATTTTAAACATAACGTAGTTTTCTACTGAAAGTGCTTCACCTTCATAAATAATATTATACTCAGCTTCACGCTGTATCCCGCACATGGCAGGGTAGGCAGAGGGAACTTGGAAACCTAGTGTTAGGATACTCCGTTCCACTTATGTTCCCCACTCTCTGCCGAATTTTGAGGCATAGCGTGTTGAATGGCAGAACTCATGAAAAAATGAAAAATGCAAATGAAACCATTAACTATTTAAATTAAAAATATTAAATATTACATTTCCTCGAGTGGGAATCGAACCCACAACCCATCGGTTACAGTCACATGTTTGTTTGAATATTTTAGTGTTGTCGCCAATTTATTTAGTATAAAAATCTACAAATAACTTTATATTCTGGTCCAAATAAATAAATATTACTGGACATAAGAATTCACGTTTAAAAGTCCACTGAGCAATTTGAGAGTAAAATTGTGAATTGAATTTTAAGAGGGCTGATGGAGGCACGTTTCAAACACAACGTTGCGCAGGAATTTTCAATCAGCGTCATTGCTCTACTGCCAGCAATAGTTGCCAAATGTATAGAATATAGCAGAAAATTGTAAATATTACAAAAACTTAATAATTACCAATTTTTCAATGTTGTGCTAGATTGAGCAATAATATTTTTTTTTTTTTATATACATTTGACTAAGTCTTGTAATTTAATATATAAACACAATCTTTTTAGGGCTCCGTACCTCAAGAGCTAAAAAACGAAACCCTTATAGGATCACTAAAAATGAGATTCCGTCGACGTATAAACTGAAATTAATATCAAATGTCCAAGTTCACGGTTTTTTAGAACACAGAGAATATCAAGCTTCAAGTTAACGCTATGAATAGTTTCAAGAATTTAAGCATCGTTTTAGCTAAAATTTTGTATGAAATTCGCCGCGTAATTAAAACCTATCCTAATTACAAATCTAGTCATATAAACGTATCTTACACACTGATAAGTAATGGAGCCTTTATATTATTACTATTACATACACCAAATTTCTAATTTATTAACAATTTGGAATAAGATTTAGCGTAGTAATCCACAAATTTTATAAACATTATACATTGTTTAAAAATATTTAGATTTTTTTACATAATTTAATGTAGATTGTTGAATCATTATTACACAAAAGTGGGTGCACGAGATCTTTTTTTGAGCGACCATGCCCATTTGAGTACTACAGGCCATTAACATAGGTAAGCATAGGTACCACCCATTACCATTGACATTTAATGGAAAAAAAATCGGGACATTTATTGAGTAGCGAACCTCAACGCCGCTGTATGTTTAACTGCAATAGTAAAAGTACAGTTTGAATATCATTAAAGTACAAATAGTTTGGACACAAATAGTAAAACATTATACAGCTGATACAAAAAGTCAATCACAAACATATAATATAAAACAGGACACGAGTAAGTAATATATACTAATTTATAAACAAAGTTGCAAAAATGGAAAACTTAAGAGCTTCTCTCCGTAAGCTGCGTAAACAGTTAAAGTTATACTAAAATCACATATAATGAAAAATTAGCTACAACATGCCTATCTTTTAAGGATACAGTGCTTGTAACATATTTTGATTTTCTTTTTAACAGACGAACAGACGGACAAAAACTTACAAATCATAAATATGTTCTAAGTATTTTTTGCAAATGTTTTCAACTAGCCTTGCTTGGGGCTCCACCTGCATGGTCAAAAGAATATAATTAATAACATATGGCTTTTCTAGTAAATAAATGGACTATAGCTTCACGCTGTAACCCGCACGAGGCAGGGTAGGCAGAGGAAACCCGGGAACCTAGTGTTAAGACACTCTGTTCCACTTTCGTTCTCCACTTTCCGCCGAATTTGAGGCATTGCGAGTTGAGTGGCGGAATTCAACGCCGCGCTTTGAACGCGCTTTTGATAAATGGACTAACTTGCACAAAATAGTTTTTGTCAATCCAAACCAGTGGTTCTATGATTAACGCACTTTATAATAATTAATAAACATAATAATAATAGGTATCACAGTAGTTCTGCGTCCTTTGAGGGCCGAGAAGAACTTAATATATTGTAATTTATGTGTTATTTTTCAGTGCCGTGCCGTTTCAGAACCAATGTTTAAGGGTTCAGCTCTTTCCCAAAAGTTACCCTTTGCATTCGCTTAAAGTTCTTTAGTGTTTTAATCGGCCCAATATCGACAATTTTGTTTTTCTCCATTCTTATAGATCGTATCCTTATATAGTAAAGCCTATCTCGATAAATGAAATGGGATATAAAGCAAAATTAATTTTTGAAATTGCACCAATAGATCCGATAGAGATTACCACTTTCAACCAAACAAATAAAATCTTCAGCTTTTTTAACTTATATAGATCGTTTGTAAAACATTAAAATTATTACTGCGATCTATCCTCAGTAGACATACATATTCACATCGGACTTTTCTAGTACTAATAAGAGTGAACAAATCTGTTCACACATGATTGTAGCACAGCTCTTACCGATTTAAGCAACGCAAGGAAGTTCTCTGTTATTTTCAACATGGGCATCCCTTCATATTTATTACATAATGTACAATACTCTTATAACATCTGTAAATATAATAAGAACTCTATAGTATTGAGCTAAAAAAATGTTACCAACTTTGGTGGATGCTGTAAGACGCTCAGCTGAACCTCGTATAGGATATATATATAATTCAGGCTGTTTTACCAGTATTACCGTATAGAATAAATAGTAAATAAACCCAACTATTGTGTGCTTGATGGTTTTTAATTCTAACACTAACATTATCTCCAAGTTAAGAATTTTAAAGATATTTTTTTCTTTTATATGACATATGAATATCGATCAATGACAATACATCTTATTAGTGATATATTCCATTTTAGGAATAAATAGATGGTTCTCAAGGGATTTAGAGGCATAGGCATAGTTTATTGTTTTCCTGCCAAATATATTCCTTGCTACCGCGGCATTGCGTATTGAGTATAGTCTTATTAATATATAATTTAAAATTCAAGATTATTGAGTATAGTCTTATTATTATATACATTATTTACCTAGATTAATTTGCTATTTGAATATACGAAAATAAATACACATTTTCTATAAAAGTAACTGTTAGTTGATTTCAATTTACATTACCATATAAAAAAACGTCTAATTATATATTAAATTGTATTAAATAAAGTGGTACTAAGGAAAGTTTATTTTCAAAAGAGCTTTATTGCTACTAAAAGTTTCAAAATTTAAATGCACTCTGATACATAACAGGAAGTTCACGAGAAGGCACCTAGATACGTAGCTGCCATGGCAACACTTCCGCTAAGGAAATTGCCACTCCTCGTGTTCGCATAAATCAGTTCTAAGGTAAAACTTAATATCATTGTCCCTAACGACACAACGCCGGTATCACTTAAAAATATTGTGATTCATATTTCCTCACGAAATTTGCTGTAATGTCTGCTAAGAAAATAAAATAAACATTTTATTTTTCTTTAATATTTATTTTGTTAAGTTTTGTATAGTAAACGTACATATTTTTATTATTTACTTAATTTATGATTCGTCAGAGAAAATGTAACTATAGAATAAATGATAATGTAATATTTCTTTTTTATTTCATTTTCTATGTCGCAATTTATCAAAGTATTAAATATTTGTAATAAATAAAATTCAATTATATTTTTTATTTTTTCTTTATTTCGGCTTTCAGCTTAGCAAGATTTTTCGTCTAATACTTCTTCTCATGGAAAATAACTGACACTTTTCCGCTTCAATTAAATTCCTAAAAAATCTCCACCCCAAGCAGAAGCCATAAACATAGAATGTAATTGAATTCTCGAGAATTAAATAAAAATATTAGCTCAATGTCTTATATTTTCTTATGTCTAACTTTCAATAAGAATTTCTAACGTACTTACTGAATTAAAAACTATATCGTTGTATTTAATTCCTTATATCAGAGAGAACTTATAAAGAAGGCCCTGTTGCGTGTTGAGTGGCGGGTACTTAACAAGAAATATGATTATACTCAGATATTGTCCTATTGCACAGTAATCTTAAATAACCAAAATATCATACATATTTATCAAAAATAGAACAGACATTACTGTTAAATATTTTTTATTTATTTGGGTAAAGTTTCAGTTTTCTATGTATTTAGGTATGTTGTCTTTAAAGTGATCATCTTATTAGAAAAAAGATAGTAATTGAGAATAAAAAACTGAATAATAAATGAAAATATTTAAAAGAATTACAACAAATTTTATTTGTCTAGCATTTATTTTCCAATTTTAATTATAACCAATAACGACTTTTAAAGGTGCCCTTCAAATTTAATAATTAGATGTAAAAAAATCATTAAAACTATAAAGTTTAAAAAATATTTTAAGTCAGAATTATGAATATCTATATATTGATGAAATGAAATTTGTTAATTAGCGCAACTCTATAAGGATAGACGGAAGTTAAAAAAGAGACATAATGACAGTGCTATTTTGTTTGAGTATAAAAATTTGTGATACTTAAAAAAATTCTACTCATTGAATTTTTATTTGACAGATAAGTCAACACTTTTCTTTGCTCCTCAACCATATGGAGCATATAACTCTTGCGCTGCAGCCTGCGAGCCAACAAAGCAAGTCAGATGCAATAGTTGGATTCAATAGCTAGACTATTTTTTTCTGAATGGTTCAGGTTCGTGAAATCACTCGCCGTGCTGCATTGAGGGATTAATATCAATATTATTACAGTAGCTACGACATTTTAATTTAAATATGAAAGGCTGTAATACGACTATGTCACTTGCTGAAAAGCGTTCCATTCCATTGGAAGAGCAACTACAAAATATTCTCAGACTCATTGCATTTCTTGCACATTCTCCAGTATCGTTTTGATCATGCGATTAACGATACTAGTATATCGTTTATACAATCGATAAACAAAAGGTTTCTTTTCAAAATTATTCCTTAATGAGTTCTTACGTACAACAAAATCATTTCGCTAATGCCTTTTCTCGATTTTCAATTAATAATGTAAACGTATAATTCTCGAAAGTATATCTTATTTCGTATAAAATGTTAATTAAACACATTACTTTTTACCAAAACCTTCAGTAAAAGGGAATATTTCTAAACCATTGCAAAGCCTTCTTTATACTATGTCCTGTCGTTAAAGTTCTCAATTGCCGTTCCATATTTTAGGCAACTAGCCGCTAAATTTCCATCATTTCAGTATTACCAACGCTCGCTTTTGTGCATACTTTATAGAGAAGCAAGTTCCAACAGTCATTAAATGTCTCATTAATTTTTAATTTTATGAAATATGTTAGCCTTACGGACGGTATCGTTTAATATCCCAAGGGTCATTATTATTTTAAGGCTATTATAAAATAAATCATTGAGATTTATTTATTTTCCTAAAAAGGTTATTTATAAAATACATATAAAACAAACATTTTCGTACACTACGATAAAGTTATTTCTATATATGCTTATAGACACAGCTGACATACTTAGAAATTTGTTAGAAGAACGTTATAATGAGTAAATATAATAATACATTTTTGTTCTTACACTTGAAATTGTAATCTATCAGAGACATATTCTACAACAAGATGAGTGCAACGTAATGTTTAAATAAATTGTAAGTAGTACAAAAAATATACGTTTTCTAGCTGTAAATGAACTGGAACTGAACTATAAGCGGCTAGATATTTAATTTTCAGGGGCATATCGTCACCGCCTAATACCTCAACAACATCATAGGAACATCTATATTTCGGATTTAACTTAGTTTCATTCTTTTTATAACCTTTTTTTACCAAAACATTTTTGCCTAATTTTTATCCAATCGAAATTTATTGTCAGCCTTTTGACATATTTCATTAGTATTAAATTCTATTTGTTGATCATCTGTTAACAAATTTAACGGGCAAGATACGTTACGTATTAACAATTCTATTTTAAAACTATTTGAATTTAATGTTATTAAAGTTAACATATTCTTTAATGTACTCATTGTTCGCTCCACCTGCCCGTTAGCGCGAGAAGCTCCAGTACCTACCAAATGTAAAATGATGTTGCGACTGTTACAAAAATCTTTAAACTTCATGCTGGTAAAGAATTTGCCCTGATGAACTATTATACATATATATTTATTATTTAAATAATATATATGTATAATAGTTCATCAGGGCACAGGGGATCCAAATAATATCGTGGCTGTTATAAGAGAATTTAGCAACGGAGTCTATGAACAAACACATATTTAAGTCACTCTTAACGCCTAATTTGCCTGTTACATCCACGTGAATGGTATACCACGGGACATTGATTTATGGGATAGCATGTAGCTATATTTGTCGTGTCATTGTCATTTCACAATTTTACATGTTGTACAATTCTTAACTAAATTTCTAACATACTACTTCGACATATTTTAGAAACCGATAATGCCGATATACATTTTCTAGAGTTTTATACCATCCCAAATAAAAGATATGTTATTTTGCTACCCTCTCTCTATATTAAATATCAAAATCAAAAGCTTAAAGGATAGATCACCATTGATGTACTCTAGGTGTTAAATTGATTTTACTTCTCGATGCTTTTAAGTAATTGCTATGAGTAATGACAATGAAAAATCTGCCATATGAGTAATGTCAGAGTGCTTGACAGAGTTAACAACTGCTAGCGTTGCCAACTCGTATGATTGGCATACCGAGACTCGGCATCAATCGTCTTTTTACAATTGTATTCTACAGGAGGTAACGTTCCTTCAACCTTTAGCAAAAGTATTGCACCAAAACCTATACTAATAGCGTCTGTGTGTAACTCCACGGGAAATTTAATATCGAAAATCATCGAAACAGGTAAATATGTTAAAATTGAAATTATTTCTTGTCTCATAATTTCATGTCCAGGAGTCTAGGTCAATTTTGCTTTAATTTTGGCAAGCAACCTATAAAGTGGGGCCATTTTGACAGAAAAATCAAAAACAAACTTTCGAAAATATGATGACAATCTCAAGAATTGCCTTAACTGACTATATTGTCTGAGTAGGCTCAGAATTGTAATAATCCTACGAGGATTTGCTTTTATACCGCCTCATATTTCATATCCTAAATATTGTACTTTACATTAAAGAAAATCTATATTTTTAAATCAAAAGAAAACCCGGCATCAGATATATTTTTGTAAGATTTTTCGTTACCTCTCCATATCTTGGTCTATATTAGCTGCTGGTATTATTAAATCATATAAGATAGAGGTAACCCTCCTAAGGCCGAATAATTTAATAGATAGCGGAGACATTACGTAAACCGAAAGGCATAACTGTAAATACACAAAGAGCTTCTGGTGTAACAAATGTGGTCTATTTTATCGAATTTACATTAATTGGTTCTTGATAAAAATCCACTAGCCAAGTTTTGACAAGAAAACCTTTGAATTTAAAATAAGTGATAGCAGATCGTTATCTGAAACCGTATTACCTGATCCATCGCGACTTTTAAACAACAATATTGGACTAGAGAAGGCAGATTTACATGGTCTAATTACTCGTGCTGATAATAATTAACAATGTTCTCTTTTCTGCGAATTATATTCCTTTCCTCAGGGCTAAGATGATAAGGCCGATACTTTACCATTTTGAAGGGTCTATTAATCCTATTTATAATTCATTCGTTTTTATTGTTAATAGAAGTACCTTCCACAAACGGTACAGCAAAATCACGTAAAAAATTTATTAACTTTGGCTTATAATCGTCTTGAACATACGAAAAACAGACGTCTGCAGCAGTTAGCCATGCTCGAGCATCCGTAATTGCATATAGCATATATATATATCTATATATATATATATATATATATATATATATATATATATATATATATATATATATATATATATATATATATATATATATATATATATATATATATATATATATATATATATATATATATATATATATATATATATATATATATATATATATATATATATATATATATATATATATATATATATATATATATATATATATATATATATATATATATATATATATATATATTGGGAGATAATGGGCTCTAATGAGATCTTCTGGGCCCAAGCCAACCTCACCTGCTAGCTGGTGCTCCTGCCGAATAACGAACGAGGCTCTGGCACAGGCTTTCCCCTTTGGGTTGGGAGGTCAGACGGCAGTCGCTCCCGGAAAAAGCCACACTAACCACTCAACATGGGAAGAACAGTACACAAGAAACTTGCCAGATAGGGCGCCGCCGCAAAACGGCGCGCAGAAGCTTCGCCTGACTTCTGTGGTAAGTGGGCTAGGGCTACCGTGCCCAGGCTGGGCACGGTTAAAGACGTTAGGCCCAACCCAGAAGATCCGCTTTGCTAGTTGAAACATAGGCACACTGACCGGTCGCGCGAGGGAGTTAGCGGATTTCCTCTCCAGGCGTAGGGTGGCCGGGTCGTTCCTGCAGGAGGCTCGGTGGAGAGGCAGTTGATCCCGGTTCATTGGGAATGGCTACAAGCTGATTTACACAGGTGCACCAAGTGGGGAGGGCGGGGTAGCCGTGGTACTCTCCGGGGAGCTCCAGGATGATATTTTGGAGGTGAAACGCTGTAGCGACCGACTTATGATCGTGCGAGTGCTTATCGATGGGATAGTTACCCATCTGATAAGTGCTTACGCGCCTCAGGTCGGTTGTAGCGAAGCCGAAAAAATGTCGTTCTGGAGCCACCTCGGGGAAGTGCTTCGTGGCATCCCGTTGTCGCAGGGAATCGTTTTGGGTGGTGATCTGAACGGTCACGTGGGTGGTGAGAGTAAGGAGTTTGAGCGTGTTCACGGCGGTTTCGGGTACGGGGACCGCAACACGGAGGGGGAGAACATCCTCCGAACGTGTGCGGCCGCTGACCTGGCCATCGTGAACACATATTTCAAAAAGAAACTCGAACATCTCATCACCTATAGGAGCGGGAGGCACGCTACCCAAATCGATTTCCTACTCACTAGGAGACACCACATCAGCAACGTAGCCAACTGCAAGGTCATACCCGGAGAGAGTCTCACTGCACAACATCGTCTCCTTGTCATGGACCTCGTGTGAAGCCCAAGGACAAGCCAGTTGAGCGCTGCCAGCGCTGAATCAAGTGGTGGCTACTGGATGAAGTCAGGTCGAAGAAGTTCGCCTCAGCCATCGGCGACAAGTGCGCTGATGCTGAGAGTGATCTGGTCCAAGACCATTAGGACAAGATCTAGTCAGCGATTCTTGAGGCGGCGAAAGCAGTGCTGGGCGTGTCCAAGGGCGGACGCAAATATGACAAGGACACATGGTGGTGGAACGACACAGTCCAGAAGGAGACTAGGGAGAAGAAAGCCCTCTTTAAGAAGTGGCAAGCGTCCAGATCTCCTGGAGACCGCGACGCGTACAAAGATGCAAAGCGCGCCACTAAGAGAGCTGTAGCCAGAGCCAGACGAGACCACTTACAACCTTTGTATGATAAGTTGGAATCGTCTGAGGGGCAGAAGCTCATCTACAAGCTGGCGCGTTCCAGGGTCAAAGCGGCACAGGATATTTCCTAGTGCCGCTGTGTTAAAGACCCTGGTGGCAACTTGCTGTACGAGGAGCGTGCGGTGAAGGAGAGATGGCGCTCGTATTTCCACGAGTTGCTTAATAAGCAACACAAAGAGGTGCAGCCTCCGGACCTCCTTCCGAATCAAGGACTAGTGCCGCTTATTAAGCCTGCAGAAGTCCAGGCTTGTCTTCGCCGCATGAAGAATCGGAAGGCTGTCGGAGCCGATGGAGTCCCCATTGAGGCCTGGAAGGCAATGGGTCCCCGTGGTGTGGGCATCCTTACCCCTTCCCTGAAACCCTTCCCTGTCACCGTCGGGGTACACCAAGGATCTGTACTCAGTCCGTTTCTGTTCAGCGTGGTATTAGACGTTTTGTCTGACAGCATCAGGGACTCACATGAGCAGCCTCCTTGGTTGCTCATGTATGCTGACGATATCGCGCTGGCAGACTCGGATAGGGGCAGATTGGTGCGACGCGTGAAGGTGTGGAAGGAGACGCTAGAGAACGGTGGTCTGAAACTTAATGTGGCGAAGACCGACAACTTGGCATTAAACTCTACAGATCCCCCATCCGTTCGCATAGGCGATGACTTGGTCGAGCGCACGGATCAGGTGAAATACCTGGGATCTGTAATTCCCGCGTCTGGTGACATCGATTGTGACGTCAAGGCACGCATTGCTGCCGCGTGGGCCAAGTGGCGTGAGGTGACTGGTGTCATTTGTGACCCCAAAATGCCGGTTAGGCTGAAGGGACAGGTCTACAAAACTATGATTAGACCTGTCCTCTTACACGGCTGTGAAGCGTGGCCGGTGCTGGAGCGACACAAGCAGGAGCTGCGAGTCACGGAAATGAATATGCTGCGGTGGATGTGTGGGGTTTCACGCAAGGATCGCGTGAGGAACTCCCGTATCCGCGGCAGCCTTCATGTCCGTGACATCGCTGACAAAATGCAGGAGAGTCGTCTTCGCTGGTACGGTCACGTTTTGCGGAAACCGCCAGGCTATGTGGGTAACAAATGTCTGGCCATGCCACCTCCGCCGGGCCCCGGTAGAAGGGGAAGATCCAAGAAGTGCTAGCTTGACGTCGTAAGAGGTGATATGCGTGCCAATGGTCTAACTAGCAAAGACGCCGACGACCGGGCGAAATGGAGAAAACGGAGCCGGAAAGCGGACCCCGGACACCGGAGTGAAGGCTCTGGTCGCGACCGGGAATAACGCTCAGATGATGATGATATATATATATATATATATATATATATATATATATATATATATATATATATATATATATATATATATATATATATATATATATATATATATATATATATATATATATATATATATATATATATATATATATACATAGTCTACGTGTCATTATTCATGAAACCACAAGTCTGTACATTTGGACTTTATAGGACTAACTGCCTGCAGTGCATTAGAGAGGGAATACTGCAGAGAAGATTAATTACATGTTCTATGTAACATAAAAACTATAGAATAAAATTATGTATATTATTATTTTGTAAGACATGAGAAATTAATAATTTTGTTCACCTTATATTAAGTAATGTTTATGTTAGTTTGCAAAAAAAAAATCCTCTTAAATTTAATTTCCATTTGGCTGAATCTATTCATACGATAACCGTACGAATAATTTTTAATTATTAGTCCGGTTACTGTACGAATAATTGATAGTTATTTGTACAGTAACTGGATTATTAGTCCAGATACATTTAAGATACATTATCTTCAACAATTAGAACTTTTTTTAAAATTATAACGTCTTAAGAGGTAACGGTGGTAAAATATCATCATGGGGGCCGCCATGTTTTTTTTACATATTACATCTATGTAAAGTGGTCTCAGAGAGAGAATCGATGTCGGGCATTTTCGGTTTTTTGTAACTCAGTAATGATAACGGCATGACAGTAGACTTATTTGAGGAGAGAAATGTATAAAGCTCTTCCAATAATATAAAACTGTTCCTAACCTTTTTTTTTTTTTTGGTTACCCGGAGGAATCTGCTTACAGATACCTCCTCAAGCGGGGACTTGAGAAGGCTATGCGGGGTTGGGACAACTGTCCCTGAAGGAGACAGCCTAAAAGACACTACTTCAGAAGGAAGTAGCCCGACCCGCTAAACCATCCGGGGTGTTGCTCTACTCTGCAATGAGGACAAGGTCACGGGATATGAGAAGCGCTCCGCAACCCCGTCAGCAGCTATCCACAGACGGATTCTCTCCCGGGGAAGCAACTTGATGCATCCCCCTCTCTCCGGCGCGCACCAGCACTGGCCTCTAAGTGGGCAGAAGAAATCCCCGTCCACCGCCCAGAGGTCCATTCATCGACGACTAATTATGGCGGCAGTGAGGCCACATACGCTCGACGTCGTCGACCCCCTCTTCCTCGGCGCATAGAGTGTGAGTTCTTGTCGCACTCCCTCACTCTCTCCGCCGACTCTTTAGCCGCCATCACGTACTCTGCGTTCGGTTAGGTTAGGTTAGGTTAGGAACACTTTTATATTTTTGGGAGAGCATTATATATTTCTTATTTTTTTATTTTTTTTGGTTAGGTTAGGGTAGGAACAGTTTTACGTGAATGTGGTACACTCCATGGCACTGTACGGTGCGCCCATATGGGCAGGCACTCTCAGTCGCCAAACTGCGGCCCTATTGCGACGTCCGAAGCGGACCATGGCACAGCGAGTGGCTCGGGCATACCGGACGGTGTCTTTTGAGGGGGCATGCGTATTGGCTGGCATGCCGCCTTGGGACCTCGAAGCCGAGGCTCTCGCGGCAGTGTATAGGCGCCGTGTTTTTGCGCGGAATGAGGACGGAGATGACCCGCCACCGCGAGTAATCGAGATGTGGCGAGCAAACACCACGCCGTTTTAACCGCGGTCATAGGGCCTGACCTCTCATTGCCGGTGTTAGTTCGGGCCATGGTCAGTGGTGAGCACGAGTGGAAGGCCGTCACGGTATTCGCAGAGTCCGTGATGGCGGCTAAAGAGTCGGCGGAGAGAGTGAGGGAGTGCGACATGAACTCACACTCTATGCGCCGAGGAAGAGGGGGTCGACGACGTCGAGCGTATGTGGCCTCACTGCCGCCATAATTAGTCGTCGATGAATGGACCTCTGGGCGGTGGACGGGGATTTCTTCTGCCCACTTAGAGGCCAGTGCTGGTGCGCGCCGGAGAGAGGTGGATGCATCAAGATGCTTCCCCGGGAGAGAATCCGTCTGTGGATAGCTGCTGACGGGGTCGCGGAGCGCTTCTCATATCCCGTGACCTCGTCCTCATTGCAGAGTAGAGCAACACCCCGGATGGTTTAGCGGGTCGGCCTACTTACTTCTGAAGTAGTATCTTTTAGACTGTCTCCTTCAGGGACAGTCGTCCCAATCCCGCATAGCCTTCTCAAGTCCCCGCTTGAGGAGGTATCTGTAAGCAGATTCCTCCGGGTAAACAAAAAAAAAAAAAAGGTTAGGAACAGTTTTATATTATTGGAAGGGCTTTATACATTTCTCTCCTCAAATAAGTCTACTGTCATGCCGTTATCATTACTGAGTTACAAAAAACCGAACATGCCCGACATCGATTCTCTCTCTGAGACCACTTTACATCGACGTATTATGTAAAAAAAACATGGCGGCCCCCATGATGATATTTTACCACCGTTACCTCTTAAGACGTTATAATTTTAAAAAAAAGTTTTAATTGTTGAAGATAATGTATCTTAAATGTATCTGGACAAATTATCCAGTTACTGTACAAATAACTATCAATTATTCGTACAGTAACCGGACTAATAATTAAAAATTATTCGTACGGTTATCGTATGAATAGATTCAGCCAAATGGAAATTAAATTTAAGAGGATTTTTTTTTTGCAAACTAACATAAACATTACTTAATATTCAGTGAACAAAATTATTTATTTCTCATATCTTACAAAATAATAATATACATAATTTTATTCTATAGTTTTTATGTTACATAGAACATGTAATTAATCTTCTCTGCAGTATTCCCTCTCTAATGCACTGCAGGCAGTTAGTCCTATAAAGTCCAAATGTACAGACTTGTGGTTTCATGAATAATGACACGTAGACTATGTATATATATATATATATATATATATATATATATATATATATATATATATATATATATATATATATATATATATATATATATATATATATATATATATATATATATATATATATATATATATATATATATATATATATATATATATATCATCATCATCTGAGCGTTATTCTCGCTCGCGACCAGAGCCTTCACTCCGGTGTCCGGGGTCCGCTTTCCGGCTCCGTTTTCTCCATTTCGCCCGGTCGTCGGCGTCTTTGCTAGTTAGACCATTGGCACGCATATCACCTCTTATGACGTCAAGCCAGCACTTCTTGGGTCTTCCCCTTCTACCGGGGCCCGGCGGAGGTGGCATGGCCAGACATTTGTTACCCACATAGCCTGGCGGTTTCCGCAAAACGTGACCGTACCAGCGAAGACGACTCTCCTGCATTTTGTCAGCGATGTCACGGACATGAAGGCTGCCGCGGATACGGGAGTTCCTCACGCGATCCTTGCGTGAAACCCCACACATCCACCGCAGCATATTCATTTCCGTGACTCGCAGCTCCTGCTTGTGTCGCTCCAGCACCGGCCACGCTTCACAGCCGTGTAAGAGGACAGGTCTAAGCATAGTTTTGTAGACCTGTCCCTTCAGCCTAACCGGCATTTTGGGGTCACAAATAACCCCAGTCACCTCACGCCACTTGGCCCACGCGGCAGCAATGCGTGCCTTGACGTCGCAATCGATGTCACCAGACGCGGGAATTACAGATCCCAGGTATTTCACCTGATCCGTGCGCTCGACCAAGTCATCGCCTATGCGAACGGATGGGGGATCTGTAGAGTTTAATGCCAAGTTGTCGGTCTTCGCCACATTAAGTTTCAGACCACCGTTCTCTAGCGTCTCCTTCCACACCTTCACGCGTCGCACCAATCTGCCCCTATCCGAGTCTGCCAGCGCGATATCGTCAGCATACATGAGCAACCAAGGAGGCTGCTCATGTGAGTCCCTGATGCTGTCAGACAAAACGTCTAATACCACGCTGAACAGAAACGGACTGAGTACAGATCCTTGGTGTACCCCGACGGTGACAGGGAAGGGTTTCAGGGAAGGGGTAAGGATGCCCACACCACGGGGACCCATTGCCTTCCAGGCCTCAATGGGGACTCCATCGGCTCCGACAGCCTTCCGATTCTTCATGCGGCGAAGACAAGCCTGGACTTCTGCAGGCTTAATAAGCGGCACTAGTCCTTGATTCGGAAGGAGGTCCGGAGGCTGCACCTCTTTGTGTTGCTTATTAAGCAACTCGTGGAAATACGAGCGCCATCTCTCCTTCACCGCACGCTCCTCGTACAGCAAGTTGCCACCAGGGTCTTTAACACAGCGGCACTTGGAAATATCCTGTGCCGCTTTGACCCTGGAACGCGCCAGCTTGTAGATGAGCTTCTGCCCCTCAGACGATTCCAACTTATCATACAAGGGTTGTAAGTGGTCTCGTCTGGCTCTGGCTACAGCTCTCTTAGTGGCGCGCTTTGCATCTTTGTAAGCGTCGCGGTCTCCAGGAGATCTGGACGCTTGCCCCTTCTTAAAGAGGGCTTTCTTCTCCCTAGTCTCCTTCTGGACTGTGTCGTTCCACCACCATGTGTCCTTGTCGTATTTGCGTCCGCCCTTGGACACGCCCAGCACTGCTTTCGCCGCCTCAAGAATCGCTGACTAGATCTTGTCCCAATGGTCTTGGACCAGTTCAGTCTCAGCATCAGCGCACTTGTCGCCGATGGCTGAGGCGAGCTTCTTCGACCTGACTTCATCCAGTAGCCACCACTTGATTCGGCGCTGGCAGCGCTCAACTGGCTTGTCCTTGGGCTTCACACAGAGGTCCATGACAAGGAGACGATGTTGTGCAGTGAGACTCTCTCCGGGTATGACCTTGCAGTTGGCTACGTTGCTGATGTGGTGTTTCCTAGTGAGTAGGAAATCGATTTGGGTAGCGTGCCTCCCGCTCCTATAGGTGATGAGATGTTCGGGTTTCTTTTTGAAATATGTGTTCACGATGGCCAGGTCAGCGGCCGCACACGTTCGGAGGATGTTCTCCCCCTCCGTGTTGCGGTCCCCGTACCCGAAACCGCCGTGAACACGCTCAAACTCCTTACTCTCACCACCCACGTGACCGTTCAGATCACCACCCAAAACGATTCCCTGCGACAACGGGATACCACGAAGCACTTCCCCGAGGTGGCTCCAGAACGACATCTTGACGGCTTCGCTACAACCGACCTGAGGCGCGTAAGCACTTATCAGATGGGTAACTATCCCATCGATAAGCACTCGCACGATCATAAGTCGGTCGCTACAGCGTTTCACCTCCAAAATATCATCCTGGAGCTCCCCGGAGAGTACCACGGCTACCCCGCCCTCCCCACTTGGTGCACCTGTGTAAATCAGCTTGTAGCCATTCCCAATGAACCGGGATCTACTGCCTCTCCACCGAGTCTCCTGCAGGAACGCCACGGCCACCCTACGCCTGGAGAGTACATCGGTTAACTCCCTCGCGCGACCGGTCAGTGTGCCTATGTTTCAACTAGCAAAGCGGATCTTCTGGGTTGGGCCTAACGTCTTTAACCGTGCCCAGCCTGGGCACGGTAGCCCTAGCCCACTTACCACAGAAGTCAGGCGAAGCTTCTGCGCGCCGTTTTGCGGCGGCGCCCTATCTATGGCAGGTTTCTTGTGTACTGTTCTTCCCATGTTGAGTGGCTAGTGTGGCTTTTTCCGGGAGCGACTGCCGTCTGACCTCCCAACCCAAAGGGGAAAGCCTGTGCCAGAGCCTCGTTCGTTATTCGGCAGGAGCACCAGCTAGCAGGTGAGGTTGGCTTGGGCCCAGAAGATCTACTGCCTCTCCACCGAGTCTCCTGCAGGAACGCCACGGCCACCCTACGCCTGGAGATTACATCGGCTAACTCCCTCGCGCGACCGGTCAGTGTGCCTATGTTTCAACTAGCAAAGCGGATCTTCTGGGTTGGGCCTAACGTCTTTAACCGTGCCCAGCCTGGGCACGGTAGCCCTAGCCCACTTACCACAGAAGTCAGGCGAAGCTTCTGCGCGCCGTTTTGCGGCGGCGCCCTATCTATGGCAAGTTCTTGTGTACTGTTCTTCCCATGTTGAGTGGCTAGTGTGGCTTTTTCCGGGAGCGACTGCCGTCTGACCTCCCAACCCAAAGGGGAAAGCCTGTGCCAGAGCCTCGTTCGTTATTCGGCAGGAGCACCAGCTAGCAGGTGAGGTTGGCTTGGGCCCAGAAGATCTCATTAGAGCCCATTATCTCTATATATATATATATATATATATATATATATATATATATATATATATATATATATATATATATATATATATATATATATATATATATATATATATATATATATATATATATATATATATATATATATATATATATATATATATATATATATATATATATATATATATATATATATATATATATATATATATATATATATATATATATATGCTATATGCAATTACGGATGCTCGAGCATGGCTAACTGCTGCAGACGTCTGTTTTTCGGATGTTCAAGACGATTAGAAGCCAAAGTTAATAAATTTTTTACGTGATTTTGATGTACCGTTTGTGGAAGGTACTTCTATTAACAATAAAAACGAATGAATTATAAATAGGATTAATAGACCCTTCAAAATGGTAAAGTATCGGCCTTATCATCTTAGCCCTGAGGAAAGGAATATAATACGCAGAAAAAAAAAAACATTGTGAGTTATTATCAGCACGAGTAATTAGACCATGTAAATCTCCCTTCTTTAGTCCAATATTGTTATTTAAAAATCGCGATGGATCAGGTAATACGGTTTCAGATAACGATCTGCTATCACTTATTTTAAATTCAAAGGTTTTCTTGTCAAAACTTGGCTAGTGGATTTTATCAAGAACCAATTAATGTAAATTCGATAAAATAGACCACATTTGTTACACCAGAAGCTCTTTGTGTATTTACAGTTATGCCTTTCGGTTTACGTAATGTCTCCGCTATCTATTAAATTATTCGGCCTTAGGAGAGTTACCTCTATCTTATATGATTTGATCTTATAATAAATACCAGCAGCTAATATAGACCAAGATATGGAGAGGTAACGAAAAATCTTACAAAAATATATCTGATGCCGGGTTTTCTTTTGATTTAAAAATATAGATTTTCTTAAATGTAAAGTACAATATTTAGGATATGAAATATGAGGCGGTATAAAAGCAAATCCTCGTAGGATTATTACAATTCTGAGCCTACTCAGACAATATAGTCAGTTAAGGCAATTCTTGAGATTGTCATCATATTTTCGAAAGTTTGTTTTTAATTTTTCTGTCAAAATGGCCCCACTTTATAGGTTGCTTGCCAAAATTAACGCAAAATTGACCTAGAGTCCTGGACATGAAATTACGAGACAAGAAATAATTTCAATTTTAACATGTTTACCTGTTTCGATGATTTTCGATATTAAATTTCCCGTGCAGTTACACACAGACGCTAATAGTATGGGGTTTTGGTGCAATACTTTTGCTAAAGGATGAAGGAACGTTACCTCCTGTAGAATACAATTGTAAAAAGACGATTGATGCCGAGTCTCGGTATGCCAATCATACGAGTTGGCAACGCTAGCAGTTGTTAACTCTGTCAAGCACTCTGACATTATTCATATGGCAGATTTTTCATTGTCATTACTGATAGCAATTACTTAAAAGCATCGAGAAGTAAAATCAATTTAACACCTAGAGTACATCAATGGTGATCTATCCTTTAAGCTTTTGATTTTGATATTTAATATAGAGAGAGGGTAGCAAAATAACATATCTTTTATTTGGGATGGTATAAAACTCTAGAAAATGTATATCGGCATTATCGGTTTCTAAAATATGTCGAAGTAGTATGTTAGAAATTTAGTTAAGAATTGTACAACATGTAAAATTGTGAAATGACAATGACACGACAAATATAGCTACATGCTATCCCATAAATCAATGTCCCGTGGTATACCATTCACGTGGATGTAACAGGCAAATTAGGCGTTAAGAGTGACTTAAATATGTGTTTGTTCATAGACTCCGTTGCTAAATTCTCTTATAACAGCCACGATATTATTTGGATCCCCTGTGCCCTGATGAACTATTATACATATATATTATTTAAATAATAAATATATGGAGGGACCCCCAAGATTATTAGCGTAGACGTGACGAGATTAGGCCCAGACAAAGGCGGAGTAGCTGACTACCACGGCTGCCTCAAGGCCTCTCTTCGACACAGTATAATTGTCTACGAGGACAGAGGGGAGGACCTAAGCTTTCTAAAAGCCAGGAACCAACTAATCTCCCCTGTCGAAGGGACCACCACAACCAAACTCCGGCTTAGCGGTTCCGAGGCCCTGCAACAAAAACTGGAAGCCCAAAAGACCGCCTCAGCCCCTGCGGAAAACACAAAAAAAAAACACAAAAATACTCAAGCGAAGACATTAGCGACGACCATTCTAAAAGCGCTCACTCCAAAAATCAACATCCCTCATCCTCAAACAAGTTCATTCTCACCGGGTCAAACAGACAGGCAGGAGAGAGCAGTCAAAACCTTTTTCGGGGCCGGGAAACCGCAAGCCCAGAAAGGTGACCGCGGGGGCCTAACAAGACCCGGAGGAGCAAGAATATTATCACCAGAACTTAGACCAGCCAACAACCCACAAGAACATGCCGTCAACGCATTCATCGAGTTCCTGGCCATCACAAAGGCTACCCGAGAGGTAAACCTGGCCACATGCAAAAAGATCATGCAGACCTACCAGAGGGGAAACAAAAAGCTACTGGAGGTGGAACTTGATGAAAGTGATGCAGCTATCTACGACAACGACCGATCCCAAATCATCCAAGGGAGAATGTCCGGAGAGTACATGGCAGCATATAACAATACCAAAGGATTTGTTGGCCTGGTGGAAACTGAGGAGCGAGGAAATCAGCCACCAAAATACAAAACACCGGAGAGCGACCCAATAGTGGTGGTGGCTAAGTGCACGAGAGTGATGCTGGACAACCGGATACTGGAGATGGCACAGACCATCTCGGTCAATCTGGGTACCGGCGAGGCTCTCGGCAATTGGGTACTACCAAAATTGGAGTGGATAAACGGAGTTCCAGGGTGTGGGAAGACAACCCACATAGTCAGGCACTTCAATGAGAAAGGAGAAGTAGTCGCTACCACCACAGTGGAGGCCGGCAAATATCTGAGAGAGAAGCTTACGCATCGCTTCGGAGAAGCCGCGGGTAGGAGGGTGCGTACAATGGCGTCGATCTTAGTAAATGGCTTCCGCGAGGGCATAGAAATAAGCCGATTAACGGTGGACGAAGCCCTCATGAACCATTTCGGAGCCATCATAATGGCGGCCAGACTATCAAGAGCGGAAGTGGTCATTCTCATTGGCGACGAAAATCAGCTGCCTTACATCGACAGAAATAAGCTGTTCGAGCTAAGGTACTGTCGTCCAGGCCTGACAACGAACATCACAAGGGAATTGTCGTGCACGCACCGGAACCCAATGGATGTCGCTTTTACCATCGCAGTAGTATATAAAAACATCTACTCCTCAAACCCCATCGTCCACTCCCTAAAATTAAGAAGGTACACAGACGCGCAAATACCAAAGGACAGTGAAGGAACCCTATACTTGGTCCATACGCAGGAGGAGAAGAGGCAACTAATGGACCAAGGTTATGGCTCCGGAGCCCTTTCGCGCGTCATGACCATTCACGAGGCACAAGGGCAAACGTACAAGCACGTCATCATCGTCATAGTCAGAAGTACGAGGTTCCGCATACATGAAAGTATTCCTCACGCGGTCGTTGCAGTAAACAGACACACCAACACCTGCGTCTATTACTCCGACGACGGTGGTGACGCAATCGGCAATTTTATCAGCCGAGCGATGGGGGTATCAGCGAGGACGATTCTGGAGCACAGCCTCAAAAACGCATTCGCGGAGCGGGACGAGGCAGTAACGAATACAATAATAGAAAAACTTAAATAAACCTGTTGTCTTTGGCTGTCACAATAATGAAAATAAAAAGATAAATAAACGTTAAATTAAATAAGTTATGTAATATATAATTTGCGAAAAATGAGAAAAAAAAAAAAAAAAAAAAAAAAAAAAAAGAGAAAAGTAAACAATTAAACCATTCAATATTAATATATAACATGTCAATCAATCTACAAACTATGTTAATCTAAGAATATGTAATTACAATATAAGCTAGAATGTAATATGTACTAACACAACACATCCTACTAACGCACGATAAAAAAAAAAAAAAAAAAAAAAAAAAAAAAAAAAAAAAAAAAAAAAAAAAAAAAAAAAAAAATCAGTTGGTTCTCACCTTAGTATGTAAGCTAGATAAGTCTCGACGAAGTTAAGTAGCCTATGTAATAAACATAAATAAAGTAACTAAAAAAAGGCACGGGCAATACGAGCCCGTGGATGTTGTTTTATTCGATAAAAAAAAAAAAAAAAAAAACCTAACCTAACCAAAAAAATAAAATAAGAAATGTATAAAGCTCTCCCAATAATATAAAACTGTTCCTAACCTAACCTAACCAAAAAAAAAAAAAAAAGAAATGTATAAAACTCTCCCAATAATATAAAACTGTTCCTAACCTAACCTAACCAAAAAAAAAATTAGAAATGTATAAAGCTCTCCCAATAATATAAAACTATTCCTTTTTTTTTTTTTTTTTTTTTTTTTTTTCGGGAGGAAACCCTTTTACGGGTACGCCACCCAAGTGGGGACTCGAGTGGGTTATGTGGGACTAATGGACCGGCAGATATAGGCCGTCCACACTACCCACTAAAACCTCACGGTGCTCCTCCTCGACCGTCACAGGCCGGGGCTATGGGTGCCATGGATTCGTCCATAGCCTCGGCGACGGGAGCCTGCTAGGCACGTCTCGGAGTCGGGGGTGGTGGGCCACCCTCGACGGCCTGCTCTTAGTAGCGCGCGGGAGCAACCTGCGCGCGCCTACTCGGGCCAGGTTAGTAGGCGATCAGCTTCCCCAAGCTGACCGCCCTCTGGCCGATTAGGGCGGAAGGCGGCGATCGTGTGCCGCCCTCCGGCGACCCGGTCTTTTGCGGCGGACGGCGAGTTCGGAAGAAGCCTCCCTCGCCCGCTCCGCCGCCTCCTTCTCGAGCACCACTGCCTCGCAGAAGGAAGAGACCGCGTCCCACGACGTCTCGCTGCCGGCCATGGCCTTGACTACGGCCGGCAGGGAAAGGTCGTCCCCTATGACGTCGCGCAATGCGCGACGTTGAGACGCCCATGCTGGGCACACCTCCAGCGTGTGCTGGGCCGTCTCTTCGAGGCAGTCGCAGTGGTGGCAGCGGGCGTCGGGCTCCCTCCCAGCGATCCGACACAGATATCTCCCAAAGCAACCGTGCCCTGAGAGTACCTGTGTGGTGCGGAAGGTTAGGACGCCATGACGCCTCGCTAACCACTGGCGGAAAACTGGACGAACTGCCTCGATCGTCCTTCGGCCGGCGGTTGGTAATGCCAGCCGGGACTCCCACTCTTCCATTGCGGCATCCCGCGCCTCCTCTTGTGGTGCTGACCTTGCCGCGGCCCCGGACACAAGGCCCCGACGCCGGCAATAGACCGACGCCAGAGCAATCGCGTCCAGGTCCCACGGCAGGACTCCTGCCAGCACACACGCCACCTCACCGGAGATGGTCCTGTACCCCCGTATCACCCTGATGGCCATCACCCTCTGCGCCCGTCGCAGCAGGGCGACATTCTGCCGGTTCAAGGCGTCCGCCCATACGGGAGCACCGTACAACGCCATCGATCGGACCACTCCGGTGTACAGCCGACGGCTCGAGGCGCTCGGCCCACTTACGTTGGGCAAAAGGCGCGCCAAGGCCCCCGCTGTCTTCAACAGCCTCGGGACCATTCGTATAAAATGGTCCCGAAAGCTCCACCTGTTGTCCAAGACAAGTCCGAGGTACTTCAAGCTCCTCTTCACACCAATCGTCACACCGCCGACGATGATGTGGGCCTCTGGTGGATATAAAACTATTCCTAACCTAACCTAACCAAAAAAAAAAAATGTATAAAGCTCTCCCAATAATATAAAACTGTTCCTATGAGAACGACGACCACTGGAAGGAGGCAGTGGTCGTCGTTCTCAGGAAACCTGGGATGGACGACTACACTCATCCGAAATCATATAGACCAATCGGTCTGTTATCGGTTCTCGGCAAGGTGCTGGAAAGGATGATGGTTCGCCGGATAAGGTGGCACGTTCTTCCGAAGGCAAACAGGAGACAGTACGGATTTGTTCCACAGCGCAGCACCGAGGACGCCCTGTATGATCTGGTGAACCATATCAGGGTCGGCTTGAAAAACAAGCTGATAAACCTGGTTGTTTCACTAGACATACAGGGCGCCTTCGATTGTGCGTGGTGGCCGGCCATCAGGTGTCAGCTGGGAAGGAAGGGATGCCCACCAAATACCAGGAAGCTAGTGGACAGCTACCTGAGAGACAGACGGGTGACGGTTAGGTATGCGGACCACGAATGCAGTATTACAACGACCAAAGGATGTATACAGGGATCCATTGGCGGTCCCACTTTCTGGAACTTGCTTCTTGATCCACTCCTGGACGAGATAACGGCACATGGAGTGCACTGTCAGGCGTTCGCGGATGATATCGTCCTGGTGATCTCAGGGAACACAGGATCCCAGATTACCGAAAAGGCAGAGGAAGTATTGACTCAAGTGTACGAATGGGGTATAAAAAATAAATTAAAGTTTGCACCGCATAAAACAAACGCGATGGTCATCACGCGGAAATTAAAATACGATACCCAATTCGTGCAAATGGGTGGTACTGAAATCAAATTAGTTACAGATTTTAAAATTTTGGGATTAATATTAGACGAAAAATTAACTTTTAACAACCATGTCAGATATATCACGAAAAAATCTTTAAATATTTACAAACCATTAGCACGAATAGCAAAATTAAACTGGGGACTGCACCCAGAGGTCATTAGGACGATATACACCGCAGTCATAGAGCCCATAATACTTTACGCAGCAAGCGTATGGGCCCCTGAGGCGGAAAAATTTTGCATCCGCAAGTGTCTGGACAGCGTTCAGAGAGGATTCGCCCAAAAGATTATTAAATCTTATTGGACGGTCTCTCTGAACGCTGCACTGGCACTGAGTGAGCTTATTCCTCTCTATATGAGAGTACGCGAGGCGGCACAGGTATATGAGGCTAAGCGAGGGAACCCGCAAGATTTCCTCCACGGACGAACAGTGGAGAGGAAAATCGTCTATGACCAGAGGCCACATCCATCGGAGGAACTCGGAGTGCATTTCGGCTGCCTCGAGGACCTCGAACCGGAAACTGTAGGCGCTCACGACCTGAAAGGCTTGATCGTTTACACGGACGGAAGCAAGATTGGCGGTAGGGTGGGGGCAGCACTTTCGTGCTGGAGGGGCGAAGTCGAAACGCTGGCCAGAAAGTTCGTACTAGCGCCTTTCTGTACAGTGTTTCAGGCGGAGCTCTATGCCCTCTACCAAGCCACCAAGATTGCGCTAGGATCCTCAGAGCGGACGATCTGTATTCTGAGCGACTCTCGATCGGCACTCGATCTGCTGGGGGACCAAGATGCCTCTCACACAATAGCGTTTTTCATAAAAGAAAATGTTAAAAGAGCTATAAAGGAGGGGAAAAAAATTAGACTCTTCTGGGTGAGAGCGCATAGTGGAATTCCGGGGAACGAGAGGGCAGACGAACTGGCAAAGGCGGCCGCAGCTAATATCAAAAAGGCACCAGATTATGACGAATGCCCACTATCTTATGTGAAGAGAATGGTGAGGGAAAGGACAGTGGAGGAATGGAACAGCAGGTACATAGCGACTGAAAAAGGCCACACCACCAAGACCTTCCTGCCAACGATAAAACAAGCGTTTACCGTAATAAAAAAACTGGAAAAGACACCAATTATAATTCAGGCGCTAACGGGCCACGGAGGCTATGGAGAATATTTGGCAAGCTACAAGTTAAGAACAACTCCAGAGTGTGAATGTGATCCGCAAAAGGAGGAATCCATATTACACCTCCTCATCGAATGCCCAATATTCTCCATAGCCCGCCGAAACACTGAAAACATAATGGACTATGAAATAAACAGTGAGACAATCCCTAAAATAATGACAGACAAACAAATGCGTAAATATTTTATGGCATTCTGTACGAACATTACAAACTACTGTTTGAAGAAAAACGGTAGCACTATAGTATAAATCTACAAATATTCATAAAGAAGTAACAAAAAAAAAAAAAAAAAAAAAAAAAAAAAAAAATATGAAAAAGAAAAAAAAAAAAAAAAAAGAACGAATTATAGTGCTACCATATAGATTTAATATAATACTTAGCGTATGAAATAATATGTAAAATGTATAACATAAGGTTATACAATTTTAGCATATATAGATTATAAAGTATAAATGTTGCGTCCAAATATAGAATAACATAACATATTATTGCAATCGCATCGGATAAATGGTATAATTATTACTCTAAGATAAAATAGTCTAGTGTGTCCTAACTAAATATAAAATAACTTATACTAAATGTCAGAAAACAAAGTAAAGATACTGGATCAAATAGCTACTCCGAAAGCACAATTGTCTCCGGCTACTCTTAAATACAGAATAATATAAGATATAGTTTATAATAACATAGAATAAATAGTACAATTATTAAAAGTTAAATTGTAAATAAAATTAAAAACATTATAAAACGTCTCCGGTTCCTCCGGAGGAGAGCGGGTCATAATAAAAAAAAAAAAAAAAAATAAATAACTAAAATAAGAAATGTATAAAGCTCTCCCAATAATATAAAACTGTTCCTAACCTAACCTAACCAAAAAAAAAAAATAAGAAATGTATAAAGCTCTCCCAATAATATAAAACTGTTCCTAACCTAACCTAACCAAAAAAAAAATAAGAAATGTATAAAGCTCTCCCAATAATATAAAACTGTTCCTAACCTAACCTAATCAAAAAAAAAAAAATTTATAAAGCTCTCCCAATAATATAAAACTGTTCCTATCCTAACCTTTTTTTTTTTTTTTTTTATGTGTGGAAATCCTCATGGACTACCTCCGTCTGGGGAAAGACGAAGGGGCGTGCCGGACTCTTACCGGCTAAAACCACCCCGTTGTCTCCTCGCACGTGAGCGCGGGGCCGCGGGAGTCCAAATTCATCCGCAACCCATCACTAGTGCTGGCCGGGTCTATTCGGGCCTCATCTCCTGCGCGGGTTTATCAGGTGTGTTAACCCGTGCATCGTCCCAAAGGCACGCGCCTGCGACACGGGTCTATCGAATAGTGGGGCGAGAACTTCCCCAAGTCCCTCGCCCCTGGACCCATTCATGGGGGTCGGAAAAAGGCGTTGTCCGCCCTTCTCTTGCGTCCTGTGCGCCTTTTGCGGCCAGAGAAGAGAGCAGATATCTCCCTCTCCCTTTCTGCAGTTTCCTTCTGCGACATCACGTCCTCGTAGAAGGACGCCACCGCGTCCCAAGACTCTGCGCTACTAATCATCCTCCGCACTACGGCAGGAAGCGAAAGATCGCCTTCTACTTTATTTGTGAGGACACGGCGCTGCTGCTCCCAAGCTACACACTCGGCGAGCGTGTGTTGCGCCGTGTCCTCCCCGCAATGGATGCAGTGGTGGCACCGCGCGTCCGGCACTCTGTCTATGCGGCATAGGTACTTGCCGCATAGACAGAGAGCCATGACCCGACAGCACCTGCGTCATCCTAAACGACAGGGAGCCGTGCATTCTCCCGAGCCAGTCATTAAGTACTGGCCGGATCGTCTCGACGGTGTTGAGTCCGGCGGTAGGGCACAGAAGCCTTTGCCGCCATTCCGCCACCAGAACCTGGTGGAGCCTTTCTCGGCGCAGCGCGATTTGCCGCTGCACCGGGGTTAAGCCCCGTGTCCGCTCTTCCTCGCGCCATCGATATAATGACGCGAGCTCTTTTACCTCTAGGTCTCATGGCGGGGATCCAGCCAAGACGCAAGCCGCCTTGTAGGAAATCGTGCGATACCCACGAACGACTCTGATGGCCATCGACCTTTGTGGTTTGCGCAGAATGGTGAGAGTGCCAGCCGTCATATCCATCGCCCGTGTGGGCGCTCCATATAGGGCCATGGAACGCACGATTCCTACGTGCAACCACCTACAGTCGGCGTTTGGGCCCCCTAAGTTGGGAAGCAACTTTGAAAGTGCGCCCGTTGCGCCCATCAACTTGGGCGCTAGCCGCCGGAAGTGTGGCCCGAATTCCCAGCGACTGTCGAGCACCAATCCCAAATATTTCATGATGGTTTCGACAGCTATCTAGACCCCGCTGACCACGATGTGTGAACCCGGCGCCGGCGCACGTCGGGGGCCATGAAATACCATGGCCTCTGACTTATTAAGGGCCACCTCTAGCCCAAGGCGACGGATGCGGTTAACCACCTGTGACACCGCAGCCGTGGCTGTCAACATCGCTTCCCTATGCGAGCTCCCCCGGACAGTTATGAGCGTGTCGTCCGCATAACACGTTAAGTCGGCGCCCGACGGGAGTTCACCTCTCAGCACCCAGTCGTAACCAATGTTCCACAGAAGCGGTCCCAAGACCGAACCCTGTGGAACACCGCACGACATTAGGTGCCGACCTGCACCGTTATATCCCCGATAGACAACGTATCTACCCTCTAGGTAAGTTTGTACTGTACGGCGGAGGTAGAGAGGCACGTGATGGTATTTCAGAGCCTCCCGAATACAACTCCAGGGTAGGGTGTTGAATGCGTTGGAGATGTCTAAAGACACCGCCAGCACCACCCCACCCCGGGATACCGTCTTCTCTGCCAGGGCCCTCACGCGCATGATGGCGTCTATGGTGGAGCGGCCCCGACGAAAACCAAATTGGTTGTCGTTTAGATTTGGCCCCTCCGTGCATAAGTGGTCGACGAGGCGATCTGCGATAATGCGCTCAAAAAGTTTGCCCGCCTCGTCGAGCATCACTATGGGCCGATAAGCGGATGGCGAGTCCGCGGGGCGCCCGTCCTTTCTGAGCAGGACCAGCCTCCCCTCCTTCCACACACTGGGAAACTGACCCTGCTCGAGACATGCCGTAAAGAGCCCCCTCAGCTGGGGCTCTAACTCCTTCAGAGCAAGGACGAGAACTCGACCAGGAACTCCGTCGGGTCCGGGTGCTGTGTTCTTAGCCCGGAGTCGCGACACGGCCGCTCTCAACTATGTTTGCGTTACCTCGGAAACATCAGTGTTCTCCTGTTCAGGAGAGTCTGTAGCGGAGGGCGAAGCCATCGCCGGGGGAACGTGTCCCGCTCGCTCTGGGAAGAGGGCTGACACCACCGTCTCTAGCAACTGGGGTTGCATGCTTTGCGTTAGTGGAGGCACCCAGGGACGCAATTTATCCCGCACCCAACGGTAGGGGCGCCCCCACGGATCCCGATCCAGGGACCCCAGCAGCTCCTCCCTGGCACGTGACTTTGAGTCACCAATGGCCAGCCACAAAGTCTCTTTAGACCCACGGTACGCCTCATACAAGGCGTCCTCCTCGGCGGGATCCCGTCGACGCCGTCTCCTATATCGGGTGTACCGGCGACGAGCCGCAACGCACGCTACGCGCAATTGCGCGATCTCAGCGGTCCACCAGTACACCTGGCGCCTTGCGGACTGTTGGCGGACACGGGGCATGGAAGCATCACAGATCTGCATCATTGCCCCGCGGAACCGCAGCGCCATCGCCTCGAAATCGACGGGGCCGTCCGTCGACTCCCAGATCCAGGACTGGACTAAGGCAGCTTCCTCGAGTAGTTCCCTGTCGACGTGCTTAAGCGCCCAACGCGGTCCGTCTTTAATGGGGGTTATTGGATGGTGGCCGCTCGCGGTCTGGGCAGAGACGTCAAACCGGATATACCGATGGTCCGATAGCGTCTCCACCTCCACGGCGACACGCCAGCTACGAACTCGGCTGGCAACAGAGGGACTAGCGAACGAGACATCCACTATCGACCCGCCCCGCTGCCGCACGCACGTGTATTCCGAGCCCCGATTTAGGACGACTAGACCAGTCGTCACCGCCCACTCTTCTAGCTCCTCGCCCCGAGGGTCGGTGACCGGAGATCCCCACGCGAAAGACTTGGCGTTGAAATCCCCGAGCACCAGAACAGGTCGAATGTGATAACGGCCTACGACGATGCCCAAGTCGGCAATGAAACCCTCAAAGTCGGCGAGACCTCTGTTGGGAGAGAAATATGCCGCCACAATTACAATGCCGCCTGAGATCGCAGCGACCCAGCCGTGACCCCAAGACGGGTCAATCAAAGCCTCGCCAATAATGGCAACCAAACCGTCAGCGCATCCCAGCCAGTTGTCACGAGCGGGAACGAAGTACGGTTCGGCGACCACAGCCACGTGAATCGACCACTCGGCCATGCTCTGGAGTAGGAGATCCTGAGCTTTGGCGCAGTGGTTGATGTTGCCCTGGAGAAAATGAAATTGTGCCATTATTGGCATTCCATTCCCTCCGCAACAGTCCTGGGCCGGGAGTCGGCCGCAGAGCTACTAGCCTGCAGGGGTGGCGAGGTTTCCCCAGCAAGTTTAGATCTCCTCTTCTTTTTATTCATGGCCTTGCCGACAGACACGCCACAAGCCCCTTCGCCCAATTTGTGTCCGGCAGGCTTCCCCGCAGCCGAACATAAGCTGCAGTTGAGTGCCGCAGAACACTGAGCCGCTTTGTGGCCAGACTGACCGCAGCGTTAACAAAGATCACTACGGTCAATCTCGGCGGTACACTTTGCCCGGACGTGCCCCTTCTCCAGGCACCGAAAGCATCTCATCGCCCGGGGTTGTAGGAGTTTCACTCTCGCTGCAACCCAGCCAACCAGCAATCTGCCGCCATCGGCTATCTTCTTCGCTGATGCTATAGGACACCGAACCCAGACTACGCCGAGTCCGGTGGCATCGGTGCGTATATCGCCGGTCCGCACCTTGTCCTGCAGACATTCTCCGCTTTGAGCAACAGCCGCTACCACCTCCTCAGAAGTTACGGAGTCATCCAAACCAGAAATCCGCACCTCTGCGGTTTTTATTGGCCTAGAGACCCGGACGTCCTCAGGGTTGAGGACCTCCCTCATCTTGACGGCCAGAGCGTCCGCCTTTTCGGCACTGCCGCTCGCAGCACCAGCTACCTCGAACAACCGCGCACCCGTAGCAGCCTGCCTGAGGGTGACGGACTGAAGGCCAAGATCTGATAATTTGATCTTGGCCTTGGCCTCGGCAATGACCGACTGGTACGTTACGCCCCGCTCCGCAGCTCCGGGCTGTAGCGTGAGCGTCACAGCTTCGGAACGTGGGGCATGTATCATTGGTCCTTTACGACCGCCTTTAGCAGTACGCCGCTCAGGCTGCGTAATCACCTTCGCGGTTCCACCGGTAGCCTTCTTGGTAGCTTTGCGGGCCTTCTTGCGACCCACGATTTTCACCCAGGTCTCACCCTTAGACCCGGTAGTCGTGGGTCGCTCAGAGGAGCTACCTCCGAGGGAATTTTGTTACCCTCCGTGGGCGTCCCCTTTCGAGGTGGAAGTCTCGGCGGCTGCTCGGTCCTCCGCGTGTCAGCCGCTAAAGGTGGACGGAGTATTTCCGTCGGGAGACGACGACGATTCGCCTCTAGTTTAGCGTCAACCATGTTCCCGCACTGGAGCAAGCAGAGTCGGATAATGCGCTCGATCTCTGCGTCGGTACGAGGGCTTGGCGGTCGCGGTGCGGCAGTTGGGACCATTACGGGTGCAGCATCGGTGGACGTGCATCGCTGCTGTTGCTCACTTACCGCAGCGACTTGCCTCCGGAGGTCCTCCAGGTCATTTCGGAGGCGACTGTTTTCGTCCTGTAACTTTGTGACCTCGTCCGAGGCCATTCTGTTGAGGAGGATGACAACCGCTTCCCTGATATCCGCGGCAGCCTCCTTTAAGCCACGGATAAACGTGCCCTTTAAGCTTCCGGACTTGGTGGCAACTTTGAGGACTAAGTCCACCCCATCGCTGCTGATCGCCAGCTGGCTCAAGACCAACGCAGATGGTTCTCCTCCCTCCGCCGCAAGAGCCACTCGTCGCTCTCGAGCGCGACGGGCCATTTCCGACACTTCATCGACAGCTTTTCGCTGATCCCTCTTAGCGGCGCTGAGCTCCACCTTTGAGCTCCCCAGCGAGGCACCACTTTCACCGCCATCGCCAGGGTCCTCTGTAGTCACTCCCATGTCACTCTCTGCTTCACTAGCTGCCGTGGTATTTGAGCGCACAAACCGTCCGTGTTTACTCCTCCGCGGCTGCGAAGCAATCGCCCTGCTCGATGCCGGCCGACCCCTCCTCGAAGTCGGCAACTTGGGAGCCGGCAGGCTTTCCTCATCTGAGGTCTGGCACACTGGACGTTTCTTACCAGAAGACGTCCCAAGTGGCCGGTTTTCACCGCTTCCAGTATTCATATCCGCTACAGGGGCCTGGTCGCCTACCCCTGCGCATCCGTCGGTCACCAATTTAACACTCACAGGCCCGGATACCTGCGAGCTCTTACTCCCTAATAGCAGACTATCGCCTGAATCGAGGACAGCCTGACTATCCGATAAACAACTTAAACCTAACGAGAAATTTTGTGAATCATCCATTTTGAATCCCACGAGTATGGGGGAAAAGACGGTCCACCCAGGTAGTGCCCCCTGTGCCTGGGTAAGTCCCGAGCCAGGACGACCAAACAGCTGCCCCAGCCCAGCGTAACTCGATCCGGACATTGGCCTCTGCCCGGTCGGGGATAGCAGTAGCGACTGAACCACCCATCAGCCATGCATCCCTCGCGCTGCGTCGTCGCTTGGATTGGGGTAATTTTTTATAGAGGTTTTCTTCCTCGCGGTCCGGCCGGTGAAGGCAAGACCCTCGGTCCCGTGCGTGGCCGCGAGACATGACCACAGACACCGCACACGGGATTACGAAAAGGACGGCGAGCATTGCTCTGTCCGACGGCGGGGTAAGCGCACGTTGAACCCGCCCTACCTCCACGATGACCTAGCACATGAGCGCAAAGCCATCAAAGGGGCTCCTCTTTACAATGCGCTCACGGGACAACTCTTACATTACAGAGCGCCGGAGCGCATTCCCGCGTGTCGGTTTATTAGCCGCGACGAGCAGCAGCACCACGACCGTGTAGCTGCTCTCTGCCCCGTTGCCCAGGGTGCACCACGAGGAGGTAACCGACATAGCACCCCTTCCTATCCTAACCTAACCTAACCAAAAAAAAATACCCAGACGACTAATTAGAAATTATTCGTACAGTTATCGGACTAATAGTCACTTCGTTTCCATTTCTATCACGGACATAATCCCGCCCGAGAGAACAAACATCATATTTTATATAAGCAAATAAAATTCCTTTTTTTTATATACATATATGTATATAAATATCAGTATACGTGCAGTCTACAGTACGTCACTCGAGATTTGATTTTGGCTTTACATTTAGAAAATATATGTACATCATACGTATTTTATTATTACATGTAAAATGAAATTTATTGAAAGTCAAAGGGTGGTTTATGTGAATTTTATTGTCTCTATTTTCCGTATCTTAACATACCTGTTATAGCTTTTAAAGTTTCTAAAATATCATTTAACAGTTCACGCTTCCTCTACTAGTCGCGTCCTAGTGAACAACTTATCTCTAGTAACTTTCTACCTTAGTTTCTCGGAGAACATGAAAAGGTTGTTCATAACATTTTACTGTTGCAACATTCTGAAATTGTAAAACTAAAGACTAAAAACTTCTCCAGACTATTATATTGCTTTGGAATCAAGTTAATTAAGCCAAAATGAAAGATTAAGTTTTTACATGCTTTTTTTTTTCAGTACATTTTATAGAATTTAATAATTTAAAACAAACACATAATATTGGTGACTTAATGAACTAGCAAAACAACCACGATTAAGGTGTTGCACGTTGAATTAGCAAGGACGTTAGTGATATTAATTGCTCCTGATTAGCCTTCTACAAATTTTATTATTTAACTTGAACAGTAATTGGCAGGCACTTTTTATATTTTAAGAGAAAAGTTTTCTCTAGTATCTTAAGTAGCTTTGGACGCTGAGTGCATTATGTCGTTTAAAAATAAATTGCATTTTGTATCTTCGTAAGAAAAACTTATTAAGAGTACTTTCGTTCTGTTATTCTTCCTCGCATACATGTATTACAAGGCTTGAATTATTTATGTCTAAAGTTTTCTTTTTTCTTTTTTTATACCCTAATACCAACATAAAGGATGAAATCAATTAAGAAAACACTGTAACGAATTTTAAATTAATAGTTGACTTTTGATCAGATTTATCTAGAATAAGACAAAAAATACCACCTATTGGTAGAACAACTGTTTCTAATTGTTAATAAATTGTAAAGGAATTTCTTATTGTTAATCAAATGTGACCTATTTAGTAAGTGTGTACTAAAAGTGATTTGCCAATAAATCTAAAAAGTGTATACAAAAACAAGAATTGAAATGAGATGTAACCCCATTTAAATACAATTATTTTATCGTGCAGAAAACTCCATGTGACTATAAAAGCGTAAATAATCCTTACAAATGGCACTGTTTACATTTAATTATGCCGCGCAACACAAGTTGCGAGACATCACACGACTCAGCTAATTAGTATAATAGTCAGTAGTCGACTGTGGAGTCACTCACTCACTCACTGTGCCCTCACTGCTCCCCACTATGCCCTCGCAAAATTAAACAGTAAATGAAATTAGGACAAGGTCAGGATTGAAGTCGAACAAACAAATTTTATTGGGCCTATCCCAATATTTATTTATTTTAAGGAGAATAAACAAGATTTTTTTTTCTGCTCCCATCGTTTGGAGGCATAGGAAGAAAGTATATGTATTTTAAATTAAACAAACTGTATAAATTTAAAAATACCATTAAAAATAATATACGAGTATAATACATTATTCTTGAAATATAATTTATAAATGATATTTTTAAGAACAAATCTAACGAAAAACAAAACGGAGATACTTTTGTTCGCTTTAATAATTTCGCGGTAGTACTTTTAGTAAAAGCTTGGGCGGTTTAATTAAAAATTTCATGACCTCCTGTGGTTTCATGCGACTTTTAAATGCTCCCTCATAATTACCTTTTGCAGACTGTATCTACACTGCTCTGGCTACAGAAAACTTTATTCTAATGTTCCTCAGTATGCTATTATATGTTGTTTTTTTTTAAACCCGCGGTTTTTTTTTATTACTTTGCAAGCTATCTGAATTTTGCACAAGGGGATAAGACGCAGGAGCACGAACTTGTGACTGTAAAGGTGACAGGTTGTGGGTTCTATCCCTACTCGAGGAAACGAAATAATTTAAAATGAAATGCTTGATATTTCCAAATTAATTACTTAATGTTTTAATTTCTGCTGCATTTCGTTCTGGCAACAAGAAAAAGTGCGACGTTGAGTTCCGCAACTCAACACGTATGACTGCAATTGTGTATATATTACATTATATATATATATATATATATATATATATATATATATATATATATATATATTTACATATATATATATATATATATATATATATATATATATATATATATATATATATATATATATATATATATATATATATATATATATATATATATATATATAACGGCGCGAGCTAAGGGCGGGCAACACCCGAATGGAGTTGCGAGTGTCATGGCGGGCGAGTTGTCAGTGACTTGCACGTTGTTGGTGGCATAGGTTTGCCTTGGTGGCATAAGTTTGCCTTGGTGGTATAAGTTTGCCTTGGTGGCATAAGTTTGCCTTGGTGGTATAAGTTTGCCTTGGTGGCATAAGTTTGCCTTGGTGGCATAAGTTTTCCTTGGTGGCATAAGTTTGCCTTGGTGGCATAGGTTTGCCTTGGTGGCATAAATTTGCCTTGGTGGCATAAAATTGGCCCTGGTGGCATAGGTTAGCCTTGGTAACATAATTAGCCTAGGTGGCGTAAAATAATTAATGATTCGGTTTATTCAGGGTATGGCAGACTAGCGGTCAGAATGACCGAGCGTGTCGTTGTGTTTACATTGGTTGTTTCATTGTTCGAGCGTGTCGTTGTGTTTACATTGGTTGTTTCATTTTACCTACGATTTCGAGTCTCATTATGTTATTTTTTTCTCTGTGTGTAAAACACTTAAAAAATTTTATATTTATTTGTTAGTCTAAAACAACGGCAATTTTGGCTCTTTATAATGACGAGGTCAGTTTTCTTTGAGATTTGTTCGTTTTAAATCCGACAGTGATTCGGGCTGATCATGACAGGAAAACGTTTTCACATTAACGCTTCCATTTTCTTTTATATCTTTTCATTTTTGTTAAATGCTAAATATGTATGAAAAGAAAATATTTTTAGTTATGTCCTGAAATATGATGTATGATGTCAATAGAGCATCAACGCCTAATGTTTTTGCCTGTTGTACTGACGGAGACTTTGAATTTAAAGGTTACTAGAAAAAGTAATTAGTTTTTTAATTTTTATTTGCGTACTACCTAAAAGAAAAACTATGCCATGGACGAGCGGTCTCACATAACGCGGACGAAAATTAAAATGAAATAACTACCTAAATTTGAAGCTGAATATGCCACCTCTCGTCTCCGAGGATGGTTTGATCCTCAATTTAAGTTACTGAGCTCCGTAAGAGCAACGTGGTGTAGATACGACTTGTGCAAAGGAGAGTAGTCTTTGAGACTGCGCGTTCTTAGTTAAATGTTAATAGAATTGCTTTTACTGTGAATGTTATTAATGATTATCACAAAAGTATGCATTTATCAAAACATGACTATGTTTATAAACAACACCTATAGATTTACAAAGATAAATTGTAGGTTTATGATATAAGTATTTTTAAAAGGTGAGTACTTATTCAACGTCCTGTATTATTTATAGAAATAATTTTTTTTTTTAGCTTCACGCTGCCGCACAAGGCAGGGTAGGCAGAGGGAACCCGGGAACCTAGTGTAAAGACACTCCGTTCCACTTCCGTTCCCCACTTTCCGCCGAATTTGAGACATTGCGTGTTGAGTGGTGGAACTCAAAGCTGCGCTTTTGCCTTCTTTCCAGAGCGAAGAAATGAAACAATAAATATTTAAATTGAAAATATTAAATATTTCATTTCCTCGACTGGGGATCGAACCCAGAACCTGTCGGTTACAGTCGCACTCTTGTGCCGCTGCGCCACGACAGGCCTCAGAAAGAGAAATAAATTAATGACAAATAATATTATATACCAAATGGGCACAGTCGCTTTAGCTATATATTCATTCTTCGGCAGTTTTAGCTTGCTTTAAGCAAACTAACGTATATTGAAGCTAATATATTTTCAAAACTAGTACTACTATAGTAGATAGTGGTTTTGCATATCCGCTGTCGCTATATGAAACGACGCATGTTATTAGTAAATTAATTCAAATTATTTAAAAACACTAATAATTTTATATTTTTATTTGTATGTAACATTTTATAATATAAATTATATATTATACTTACTCAATCAACGAATAAAAACAAGGAAACAATGAAAATTAAGTTAGCAATATTTAAAATTTTAACACACTTGTACACCTGTACCTCAATATCGATGAAGTAACAATATTAAATAATTTTATGTGGTCGACCGACGGAAACTTTATAACTCTATATGAAAACCTTTTACGTGAAATTCACTGCCAATTAACCACAATGTTTGTAATATATTTTGTTCAAGTGTTTTTTTTTTAATTTAAATTATTTTTTTTATATTATATGTATATATATTTTTACTATGTTTTAAAGTGTTATTCCACACTTAGGACAGAAAAGTTTTTCTTTCCTAAGTTTAAGTTTCGTTTTAAACTTAAATTTAAATTTAAGTTTATGTATATATACTTGGGATATGCGTTAAAAATGATATTTGAGATCAAATATACAAAATAACACTACTGCTACTTCATGGCCTGTACCTTTTATTAATATTTTTTTAACTATTAACTATTTACTAACTTTACATTTTAAAATCAAAAATCTTTATATTGATTTTTTGTGTCATTATTTGCTATTTAAACTAGGTATATGTAAAATTAATCATAATTATCTTTAGATATGTTATCCCTGAGGAACCCCAGGTTTACATAAGTGTTGTAGTAAGGTTTGAGTGAGTGTTAAACACTCATTCATCACTAATTCTCAGAAACTATAAGAGCTACTAGTTTCAAATTATGCTAAGAAATTCTCATTCGATCCCTAAGGATGTTTTTAAAATTGACGATGATCTGTGTGAAACTTCGTTACCACAAGTACTGGAAGTCTTAAACATTTCTTCGATATTGTTTATGGGACATATATATGTGTTACTAAGATGGGATTTTGCGACATTCAATTCGTAAAGACGGGTTATTGGGGGTTAATCGTTTGTACAAAATTTTGTTACTGCAAGAGCTAAGAGTCATAGAAATTTTACTTTGTATTTTTGGAACGTACGGACGTGCTATATTTAAGACGATTTTATTCGAAGATTATTAAGGCGTGAACCCCGTAAGAGGTGATAGTTATCTTCTTTGGTGGTAGCAGTTCAATTGCATATAGGTTTATTTTTAAGATTTTTTAAATTAAATCAGTGGTGCCTGAAATTAGCGCGTTAAAGCATACACCCTCATCCATCATAGTTTTGTCCGCTTGTGGATGCATTTTCATATATTTTTTAATACTTATTATAGTACTTACTTGCTTTTACTTGTTGGTTCCACCCGTATAGCCAAATGGAAATAATACCTTTCACAATACATGGAAGTACATTTTTTGTCAATCTAAACCAGTGGTTTTTCAGATTGAAGCACTTAATAATAATACTGATAATATTCACTCACTTAGTTTCAGGCTGAATCCCGCACATGTCAGGGTACAGAGAGGGAACCTAGTTTTAGGAAACTCCATTTCTCACCCCACTTTCTGTTGAATTTGAGGCATTGCGTGTTGAGTGGCGAACTCAACGCCTGGCACGTTTGCTTATTATACTAAACTTAAATTTAAAAAGCGTATAAAAATTTTGAACGAAGCAGGATTTGAACCCGCGCCTCTGGAAAACCGTTCCAGCGCTCTGACCAACTAAGCCATTCGTTCTCACCAAGCTCCGTCGAAATTCTTATACGCTTGTTACAACTTATTTATGTTGTTAGCATCTCTGTAGGGAGATTTTTACAAATTTCCGCTACCCAAAGACAACTCGTAAGAATTATCGTTTGGCAAGAGAGAATACTATTTATTTTAATATTTTTACTATGTTTTAAAGTGTTATTCCACACTTAGGACAAAAAATACTAAACTTAAATTTAAAAAGCGTATAAAAATTTTGAACGAAGCAGGATTTTTAAATTTAAGTTTAGTATTTTCTGTCCTAAGTGTGATACAGCAGAAAAAAAAATTATGATAATTTCTTATGGGCTAAGGTAATTAAGAAGTTTCACCCTCATTTCATGTAAATTTTCTTACTTCGAACTTGTCACTCGTTCTTTGCTAAAGTTTAAAGTAAATCAATTTTAAGACAAAATTTTTAATAACAAATTAGATTTCTAATTTTAAATTCGTGGAAAGGGCTCCCTAATAGTCGTTAGTGGAAATAATTAAATCTGAACGGTTGCAGACGCAAGAGCTCATTTAATTATTTTCGATAGAAAGGAGTAATTTAATTGTTAATTTGTCATATCAAATTATCAATTTATACCAGCTACATAAAATATTACAATTTTCAAAGATGTTTCGCGAGTCGTTCCAATTTAATTATATACCTAATGTGAAAAAAAAAGGTAAAATTAAGGCAAATTTTTTTATTTACATGAAGTAAATAAAAACCCGTAATTGCTTGAATGTAATAAGAGACCCTTGCTTCTATTTTTCCTTAATTAACATTTTTGTACCAACAATATAAATATTCATTTATTCAAAATACGCTGTATATTTATAAATAAAATTGTATTATTTTATTTTCTATATCACATTATCAACTATACAATGTCAACATGCTAAGAACGAAGACGACCGATAGAACTAAATTAATACTAAATGATTCTTATGCTAAAAATTACTTAAAAGCTCATATTAACATAATTGCGGGCAACAACTAAATCTTTAAATAATGTCACTTATATTCTAAGACTATTTAAAAAAAAATCTAAACTTTAATAATACTTTACGGTGAAATGAAATCTTATTGTATCTATTAAACAAACTGTACCTATGTCTTTATATTTTATATAAGTCCTTTCGAAAAATACTACAGATTAGCGTTATTTTTTACGATGAAAGTATTGTATATCTATATGTCATCTTATTAAAATTCTACTCGATCATTGCATATACCTAATATACCAATAATGTATAACATAACCAATAATATCCAATAAACTTATTCCTTAATAAAAAGAACTCCATTCTCTGTAAAGGAGAATTAAGTGCTTAAGGTAGTTATAATTCAGGTGGTTTTTATGGAATAAATCGAGTACTGCGCGGGCGAAGCCGCAGGCAATATGAAGTTCACAATCAATGCTAAAGAGTGATTCTAATAAACATGACATTAAAGAACTTGGGAATCTAGTGTTAAGACACGCCGTTCCACTTCCGTTTTCACTTACCGCCGAATTTAAAGTGTTGATTGGCGGAACTCAACGCCGCGCTTTGTTCTGATATCAGATACATATACCTTTACAGGTTCCATTGTGATAGCTTGAACTAGTTTGGGTACGGTTGTTGACTCTTTCAATAACGTTGGTAATGGAAATGAAAGCCTTAAAGATATTTACGTAGCTCTTATTCCATTCAGGGCTGATATTTTATGAACAAATACTGGTAGAAAGTTCTTTTTTGTTGGAATATGATAATTTTTCACTTCATGATGATTTCTAAATTGATAGTTAGAATTATATAATATTGTTATTGAATAAAGTATGTAATATAATAAAATTTTCTTAAACTAAATCTACAGCCATCTGAGTTACTCGAGTAAAAAAAAGAAAAACAGAACACACACACACTTGTAAAAGTTTTTTACGACTTGTTCTATTTAAAATTTGCATATAAGGAAATAAATAAACCATTAAGTAGCACAAAGTCAAAATATGAAAACCTTTTAAAAATTTTCAGAGACTTAAGAAGGATATTACGGGAAGACTTTTTCTTCCTGACATTGCAGTTTTCTAGTTTAACTTTTAACAAGTTGGCACTCGTAAATCTTAGATATTTTAATTTATAAAGAGCACCATAACGTATTTTATTATGTACTGTAAGAGTGGTTACTCTGTTTAATGTTTGTTTAAAGTTGAGTTTCTTTTACCGAATGCTTATAGGATCATAAAATTATTACAAAAAAGCTGATTTTGTTAATATTTTTGGTAAAAAGTATGTTGTGTTATCAAAATAAATAAATTATTTTTACAGGTGCATGCTGTTCAATTAATAAACTGCATGATTATATTTTTTTTTTTATATATATAAACTGAAATCTGTTTAGACATCGATAAAAAGGTAAAATCGATGAATCGATGTATATATACAATCTTCATTAAAATGTCATTATTTACTAGCGACCCACCCGCGGCTCCATTTATTTTTATTGCACTATTTTATTTATTAATCTTAATTACTTACTTATTCAAATAAAAAAAATAATCCCTTTAAAGGCAATATCTACTGATTAAAAACTAAAATTTTATCTGATTGATTGAAAAAATTATCGAACTAAGTTTATAAATTACTTTTTTGTTCATTAACCAATTAAAATTCAAGATTAAATAAAACAATCATGAAATATTGAAGAAAGGTTGTCAATACGTTTACAATATCATAGTGAGAACTGCATTAAAATAGTTAGCCGTTTCTGAGATACGCGCTACGTACAAGCGCACAAACACACAGACAAACAGATTTAACAAATAAACAGAAAAAAATAAAAAAAAAACCATTTTCGGCTATGTAGGTATACGTTAAGAAAACGTCCTCTATAAGTTTTTTTAATATATCTGCCATGTTCAGTGAAGGATCAATTACGGCTTTAATATAAGCATAAATTTAATATATCTAGTAACCAAATCCTACTGTAAACACTTGTGTTTGATGGCTGGATAAGGTAAATATCGACATATCAACGGTCGTAGCACGTGCCACAAATCTCAAACAATGCAGATGAGGTTTGATTACAATAAAATAAAATATTGATTCGAAAAGTTAATAGTTTAAAATAATAGATATCATAATATTATAATTTTACAAGAGTATGGTAATTTTACAATAAAGGTATTAAATTATAATATTAAAAGAATAGAAATTTAAATTTTCTTAAAAAATAAAGGATGTAGCAACAAAAACTTATATAGTTATTTTAATTTGTATTGTTTTTGTTTTACGAACAAATTTCAAAAACTCTTAGACACATAATTCTCCCAATATAACTTAAATCAACAGCTATAATAAGGCAATTTGCATCAACTCGCAATGGTTTCATAAATAACGATTAGTTAAAAAAACAAAATAATGAGATATAATGATATATCTCTTTCCAGTTATGGCATATATTGAATATTTAAAAAAAAATACAATTTTATGTTGAACTTTAAGCAAAACGAATATCCAAAGGTAAACGTGAACTTTGATACGGCGCGGCGTACAAAAGCGCATGATTGATGCGTGGTTGAGCTGAATGCCCACATTCCTCTAAACGCTCGGAGCACGCGTCACAAAGCTCTTTTGTTGCATCAACAATACATACATACGAAGTTTGCTTCTACGAAACGAATTGCCATAACTCTTGTGAAACTGCAAGAGTTATGGCAATTCGTTTCGTAGAAGCAAACTTCGTATGTATATTTTAGATAATTTAAAAAAAAAACATTTTAATACAACAAAACAGTAAAAGAAGGGTGTGGAAATGAATTATTTTTAAAAATAAGTAATTTAGGCAGATGAAAAAAAGACTATCATAAAAAGGCAAAGCGGGGCGTTAAGCTCCGCAACTCTAAATACGATGTCTTAATGAATCGGCGGAGAATGAGAAATAGGTTCCCATTTTCTAGGCTCCTTCTGCCTATTTGCTTATGCAAAATGTAGCCGTAGAATTAAAGAAAATCAAGATCGAAGTTCTGAACGGTCTTGATTTTTTGTTGTATTGACAATATCTTAGCACATTATCACTTTTGGACAAGATCTACGTTAATATGTGTATATATTTTAATTGTTATAAAGATTGACATATCAGGTGTATGCTTGTAGCCCAGCTTTACCATAATAAATAATAAAATGCAACTTTAACAAAAGCTCTTGAATCGTGATGAGCATTTTCCTCACCATATAAAAAGTAAAGATTTGGAAAATGACGGAAACCAAAATGGCCTGGCTACATTATAAAAATTATATGCTTTGCAAATTCTGTACATTGTAGTGTGTAATAATAATTAATTGAAAATAAAATATTAATTGACAAATAAAATCATGAAAATTGAAGTCGTCAATGGTATACTATAACTAAGATAATTGTGCTTTTATTTTCCTTCTCCGATGAGCTAAATAATAAAATAATAATAATGGCCTTTAGTTGTAATTGAACTCGGAATGTCGTATTTAAGTTGAAAGTCAAGATGAACTAAGTAGGTTATCTTTGCTTATCTTCACGCTATATCCAGTCACAGCATGGTAGGCAGAGCAAACTTTCTAATGTAAAGACATTCTCTTACTCTTTCCAATTTCCGCTGATTTTTGGCATTGCACGTTATTAAACACTTTATTTCCTCGAGTGGATATCGAACCCATAATGAGTTGAGTTTACTGTCACACATTTATTATTTTTGCCTCTGAGTCACGACAGGCCTCAATGCCTACTTAACCTAAAAAATAAAAATAATATAATAAGGATCATAAAACCAAACCAAACGAATCTACATACAACAAGAAAAACACAGACTCACGTTTCTTTAAGGATAAATTTTCTTTAATAGGAGAAGATGTTTGTAATCTTATTCCGTGGTGTATTGGACGTGGGCAGGATGGGTCGATTTCAGGTACCATTACTGAATAGAAAAGGCAGTTTAATGTAGATGTAGAATTTTATTTTTCATTTTTTGATTCGATTTCTTATATACAATACATAGTTTCTAATGATTTTATAAGGTAAATTAATTTGAAAAAATATATTTGTTTCAAATTTTACATATTTCTTAAAACGTATATTACAAATGATAAAAGTGGTATTTCGTATAAAATTATTAGAATTTTGTTCGGCAAGTTATTATAATTATTATGTCAACTAGTAAATTTTGTCATTAGGTTCATACAAGTTTGTAACTCCCTTAGGCTTAGAATATTCAAATTGCACACTAGGCAATTAGTTCTGGCTTAATGTTACAATAAAGCGGAGCAAAGTTTAACAATGGACTATAAATTTTAGGTCATAATACCTATGTGTAAATGGAAGTTTACCTCATAAATTTTTACCAACGACATATTACCATCCTTATGAGCATATTGTTGTAATATAATTTATTAGTATAAATGAGGTCCCAAAAACATATAATTGGGTCACAGAGAAAATTTCAACTTCGCTAAATATATTTTGTATATTTTAAACATTTTGGGAGAGCTTTATGTAACAAATATATTTAATAATAATGTCTTTGATTTTAGCGATTGCAACACATTTTAAATGAAACACTTTTAAACGAATTAATCGCGTATATTGAATGGTAAACATTTTTTGGAAATCCGACGTTTCGAACACTTTACAGTAGTCCGTGGTCACGGGTACGCTGAGGTGGCATTTGTCTGTTACTTGATATAATAATTATATCAAACTACTGCCAACGATTCCTTAACTGCCTCGCGTACTGCCCTGGATTCTTGCAGAATGAGCTAACTGTATCTGGTCCTCTAGTGTGGTGTGCTGGGGACTTTAAATTTTTTAAGAGTGGGTCCCAGGTGGCTTAGCGAGTATGTGGGGTTTATCAAACCTGATGTAATGGTTGGATTTGTTTGATGTATGCTCATATATGGGGAACTGGCAGCTTGTTCTGATGCCATCCCCGCCAGCTTTGTCAGAAGACCAACAAGCCACCCACAGTTGAAAGGCACAGTTAAGATACAAGATATTTATATATTTATAAATTTTATATATTACAATATATATCAAATATATAATAACCATAGTATTTTACAATTATAGAGTATATATATATCTTTAAAAATATTTTCTTATTTTCACTTTAAATTTAATAGTTAAAATAAGATCAAGCCAAACTGGGAAAGTTAACGAATAAAACACTACGTGAATACTTCACACTAGAGTGGATGATTCGGACTTGGCATTCATGAAAGAGTCTTCCCTTCCTTCGTAATGTTGGCTTGTGAATATTGCAAAATATTATTTATGTAATAAGGCCATTACATGCACTTTTGAATCGTCAAGTTACATAGAAATGTCTGTAGTGTCAGTCAAACTGTTAGCTTCCTGTGTGAGTGTCAACAGCATTCAATTCCACACCCTTGTATCATTATAATAGTCTTAAATCTAGTTATGAGCTTTGCCTTATAATATATTTTTAACTTTTACTTTAATTTGTTGAAGTTGGCAAGTTAAAGTCACTTGTGGAATTTGATTATATATACGTACTATGTCAAAAGTTTTATTAACTTTTTGAAGACTTAGGTGGGAGTGTTGAACTACTTTTTCTTCGCGTATCTAAGGGCTCTTGATGTTATGTAGAGTGAGATAAGATATTATTTTAGGATTTAAGTTCTTCAACGGCTTGAAGTGGGCGGTGATCTATCTTGAAAGGTGTGGTCGGTTAATATAAAAATAAAGATATTACAAAGCTGTTGACTACTAATGACTCAAGTTTCTAGATATCATGATATATAATTATATTTATATTTTAATCTGAATCTATTCAAGCAGTAATATCGATCTGGTTCTGATAATACGAAATATGAATATTTTTTATATTCAAAGATTCTATAAATAAATAATTATAGTATATTGTCTACAATTTTCATAAAATCTAAATTCTAACCATCTTTTTAATCATGTAATTTGCTTCTCTAATTAAAATAAGAACCTGTGGTTAGCAATTATAATATAGAGTAAAGATATTAATATAAATAATATCATTTAGAGTAAATGCTACTGCTATGGCATGATCAAAGGATAATTTTTTGGAAAACCTGATGTCATGACCCGGAATCTATAAAAGAGTTTATAGCTTACAGACGTTAACTACTTCCGTACCTACTTGGGTTTTCGTAAACGCTTTGTGTGATCGGGATCATGCCAGGATGACCAACTATTTTGATAACTATGTATCACACAAAGGGATGATATAAAATATATAATAAATAGATATGATATAAATATAAAAACCAATCTTGATAATACGCCTTTTTGGCGCATTTGTCTTTTAACGTGATAGTTGTCGGTTCAATCACAGTTCGGGGAAATAGTTTCATTTTCCAGCCGTGATAGATAAGCCGACTTGTTGAGTTTTGCCTCTCGAAAACACACGTGATATCTTGGAACGTAATCAAAATCATATTAGAAAAACAATAACCAGTCAAGTGCAAATTGAACTACTCTGCCATCGAGGGCATTTAATTCTGTATCAATGTCAAATTAGCATGACAAAGCAGAGTACAACTTATAAAAGTTGACAAATTTAAGTTCGCCCGCAAACTCGTATTCATTCAAAGATTAATAATAAAATAAAAATATATGGAACTTGTATTGTTGTAACATATTATTATAATGATACTAACAAAGAATATAATTATATGTTCAGATAGTGGCTCGGAGACACAAACGTACGATTATAAGCGCGAGAAGTTGTAAGTTCGTCCCCAGTCGAGGAAATTAATTATCAAATGATTCCGTTCCGTTCGCCATTTTCCGCCAAATTTGAGTCATTACGTGTTGAGTGACGGAACTCAACGCTGCGCCTTGACTTGCTCTCAGAGCGAAGAACTGAAAACATTAAACGTTTAATTGGAGCGCGGTCGCACTCACATACTTGTGGCCCTGCGCCACGTCAGGCCACAAATAATAGACTATTGTAAAAACAAAATATTTTACGAATGTGGGCAAACATTTTGAACATGGCTTGTGAACTAAGGTCGCATTACGAAAAACAGCGTCAAACTGCAAAAACTGGAGCAAAATTTCATCATTAAGCTGTACAACCGTCGACACCTGGGTTAAGTTCCTATTTCGTTTTTAGCGAAAGAACCTTTTCATAATGTATGTACGTGAAACAATGAGAATGCTAATCAAAACTCGTCAGGCTAAAATAAGAAATTTATCACTGAAAAATAAAGCTTGCTCAATAGATATTTAGAAAACGTATAATAATTAGAATGAGGCGAAATTTCAACCCGTGTCATTTGAATACCGTTCTTAAGTGTGCATTTTAAAATTAGTAAAAAGCTTCCTCAAATTGAAGAACAATTTTGAAACGCTTTTTGCGTTTTGAACTTTACATTTTTACTTTCTGTTTCCATTTTCCTTTGCTGTGTTATGTTTCAGGATGAATTTTCAAGTAAACATATTTAGAAATTAGCTGATGATTATTTATTTTTCTTTTCCATATATGTAAGTTTAATTGATTGACATTCATATTGCACACGACAATATTAACAGAGTCTTCAGACTGAATCCTGCAATTGGCAGCCTAGGATGATGGAACCTGGAAACCTAGTGTAAAGACGTTCCGTTCCGTTTACCACTTTCCGTTTCATACGTCTTATTTTGAAATAAATAGAGCAGTAATATAGTTAATAAGAACAGAATATCTTTTGTTCCCAAAGTTTTGGGTGCCTACCCTACACATACAGGATGAAGCTATAAAAATATATCACTGCAATTATGTGTTGAGACAATAAAACCTTCAAGCGATATAGTTTTACATATAAGTTTTAAAATTTTAAATATACTTTAGTAGGTACAGATTTTTAGTGTTTCATATATAAAAAAAAGACAAAATCATTATAAGATCATTATTATTGTCCATCTGTGGATTGTTGTGTGAAATCATAGACGGCTATAAACTGGACCTTAAAAAATAAAGAGAGTATTATAAATATTTAATAGAAAATAATGATTTCAAACTTAAATGAGCAGTCTTAAATCTTGCAACTTTATTCGTCACGTCATCAAAACCATAATTCCCGTAGACAAACAGTACGAAATAATTATGAACATTACCAAAACGTGAGAATTGCAGTACTAATTGAAGAGGAAATCTGAATAAAAGAGAACGCACTAGTATTTTACAGAAAGAAACTGTCATAAAATTATTATTAAATTTCACTTTATATAAAAATATGGTGGCATGTGCAAAATTTATAATTCTTGATTAAATACAATCCTGAAATTGGTACAGAATCTTATTTAGCAAGTTTGAATCGCACTAGACCGTTTTTTATACGTCAAATGTGTGCCAATTAATCAAGTGATGTAAAGCAATAAATGACTAATAATTAAATCATTTCAGATTTCAAACACGGAAATTCTTATCCCTAATCTTATAAAAATAGCCATTTGGATCTGAAAAAGCTTCAGTATACAAACTTCGAGGCAGAAAAAACATAGAAATAAGACTTAATAAGGGAGTGCTATATAAAGATGGAGGCATAGTTTCTCCCAATGAACATAGTCAAAGCCGTTTCTAATAAACCCTTTTTCAAGCCCCTTACTGTGTCGTGCCCTTCATTAGAATTTCCAACCAGTCTACAAAGCACTTTAGCAGCACAAAATCATAAGATTGACATTTCAGGTGGGAGCCGATACAAAAAGGATAATTAACGCAGACTAGGGCTCTCCGTTCCTCTAATTATGTAAACATGGCACACTAATTGTGTAAAATAAACTTATAGAGGACAAGTGCGGTTCTATTAAAGGCTTGGTAATTATAAATATCATCTGTTTCTTCCTCTGGAACATAAGCATTCTTCGTCTAATACAACAATCTTAATGAGAAAAACATTTGTTGATTATTAGTAAAGCTAGAGTAAAAGGAAAAACTCACGACGAGTTCTCTTCTTTCAACGTAATAAATGTCGTTAAAGGATCAATTAACTTCCTGGGATATCTCAATGCCCTCTTTATTTTTCTAATGCAAAGGTTTAAACGTAAAAGTTAATTACATAGAATATAGTGTTTTGTCTTCAAGGAAAACATAAGTTACTATTGATTAATTAAATGAAATTACCATTGATTAAAAAAACCTTTACGCCATCGATGAAAATGATAAAAATAAATATCTATACTGATATACTAATATTAATTATTGAATATTGTTTGATTGTATGTGCTTCGTATTAATTATGCAATGAAATAAGTTATATATGTTGTGCGTTTTATATACGTTAAGTTTTTCTTTTTTGGCATATAAAGAATGTATTTTAGAACTAATCACAGTTTTAAAATATGAGAACAGAGTAATCGTCACGGCGAGGGTGGTACGCCGTACGGCTCGCTGGCCTCAAGGGGCGGGAGCCGCGGCAAGGGCTAGCCCCCAGTCCTGTAGCGTGTACCCATAATACCTATATTATTTAGTTTTAGTCCATTTATCGTAAAATTCATATGTAAATATGTAAGTGGTAAGTATATATTTAAAAATTACAAGAAACGAACTGTATGAAATAAGAAGCAACCTCATAGTTTATAAGGATTTAAAATCAGGACTTTAAATTTTACCTGAGTCCTGAGTCCCTAATAATAAGCTACAGTTATACAGTCGGGTTTTTGATTTTTTAAAATTATTATTTTATTTTTCACTTTTTTGTAATGATTTATTTATTTTGCTTACTATAACTTCTTAATAAGTATTAAAACATATTTATAAATATCAAAAGAGACATTAAAATAGCAAGAATGATTATTAAAAATGCTTTACAATTTTGTATACTCTAAACTGTTCCCTAAAATGAGAAATGTGAAAATAGTTCTTTAATTAACAAAGGAACTCTCATAATTATTTCAAAATATCTATACAATATACAATATACATATAAATACCTATACTCCACTTGATGTAGTTCAACGATATTTTTTTTTTTTGATAATTTGCCGACGGGTTGTTGCTTTGGTGAATGTTGTTTGCTATATATGTATGAGCTTAGTGATCCTTGGAAAGTAAAGACCAATCGATTAACGTAGGTATCATTAAAATTAGTTGAGATATTTGTTCTCTACACAACAGACATACATACATACACTGATAAACACATTACCCTCCTTTACGTCGCGCAGTCAAGTAATAAAATAGAAATAACTTTTTCAATTTCAATGAAACTAGATCTACGCTTACAAATATTTTAGCTTTTCTTTTTTAATAACAACAAATGTTGACGAAAAATATATAAAACTTATTCTGGGTTACCCGGATATTAAGAAAATGAATTCTATAAGAGCCGAGAACGAAATAAAGAGGAAAAGTTCTAAATAGTCGTATTCAGTCTTGTATTCAGGGCGTGTCCAACCTTATTAGAAATATTTCTACGACACGCCAATGCATTTCCCAAATTGCAATACCCAAAATATTAAAAACGACAAACTTAAATTAGATCACTTGTCATTTCTCGTCATGTCATTCACTCGAGTAAATGTACTTATTATTTATTATATAATGAAAACATTTCATGAGAATGGAATTTTTTTCACTAAATAGGGTTCCCAGGTGCCCAAGTTCCCTTCTATCTATACTGCTACGAGATCCAGCGTAATGCTAAAAGAAGTTAAATACTAATGTATGATGACGATTTATATACGTTTGCTCGTTTGCTATATGTTTCATTTCGAATTTAAACTTTTCTTGTTACTCGTAAATGTACTTGAGCAAACGTAATTACAAATTATTCGAAGAAGGATAAATGCAATATTTTTTATATTTATTCTTATTCTCTATCTCTCCTGTATTTATTATTATTCTTATTTTAAAGCAAAGGGTATTCTTTAAAATAAGTATTTTACATATTTTATGTTGGGGGCTAAACTAACATTCAAATTTGAATAGAAATCTCAATTGAGAACTATAAGAAATGATTAGACACATTCAGCATTTTACAATGATATATTAAATTAAAGATATGGAACATCTGATGTACTACCTTCCTTATCAGTCCAGCTAAACTATAAGAAATATTGAGATACCATTTTAATAAAAGTTATTGAGCGTGCATTTTTCATTGATATATTAAAATTGAAGATCTGGAACATGTCGTGAACAATCATAGCGGTCCTGCTTCAGTTTCAGAAATAATGAAATGCTGTCTTAACAAAAGTTATTAAGCGTGGTGAGCATTTTGCATAAGCATTTTGAAATCAAATATCTGGAACATCTCATGAACAATCATAACGGTCTAGCTAAAGTATAAGAAATAATGAAATGATGTTTAAACAAAAGTTATTGAGCGTCATGTGCATTTTACATTAATATATACGAAAATAAAACGTCGGGTTTCCCAAAAATGTTTACCATTCAATATACGCGATTAATCAGTTTTTTGTTTCATTTAAAATGTGTAACAATCGCGAAAATCAAAGACATTATTAGTGAAACTAAATTTAAAGAATATTTTGCATCACTGCGAGGAAGATTTGTGGCCGGCGGTGACTGGAGCGCAGAACATACATACTGGAGCTCAAGGCTCACAACTACTAAAGGCAAACAACTAAAGTTATGCCTTGACAGAAATAATCTCAAAAAACCAGAGTTGTTGTATTTCTTCATAATAATGGTATATACTTTCGATAAATTACATGACCATATAATTTGTCGAAAGTCTAGACAGTACTGTCTTGTCTAGACAGTAGCTCTGACCACACCCCTGTCCTAACTATTACTACGTCCATTATTTGCTTCGAGAGGCCTAATACCTTGTTCTATAAACTCAAGGATTGGGAAGGGTTCATAGAATTTATTGACTTAATGATCTCCTTAAAACGCCTGACGAGATAGATGATGCAATCCAATACACTCTAAAAAAAAAGGTTATCAAGCTGTTGGAAACTTACCTCTTGAAAAACAGGTGCATCGAGTCTGTAATAAGATTAGATAGCCGAAAAGTTAGATAGTCGAAAAGAAGCAATACTGCACTGCTGTGTTCTTGGATGTGCAACGGCAACTTTCGATAAGGTGTGGCAGAAGGATCGGCGGCTTTATAAAATAAATATATCTTTACCGCATAGCTACTACTGGTTGATGGAATCATATCACACGAACAGACGGCAAAAAGATATTGCAATAGGATTTTTGGATCATTAGTCTGATTTTCTGTAAAATGCAGCTTTAATTCAACGATTTCATTAAATAAATCAATACCGTCAACGCCTGATTCACTTTTTGAAGCTCTTCTTTAAGCTTTAGATGCCGTATGATGACAGCTCACTTTTTTTTTCCATACCATGGCATTTCTTATGCTGTAAGTGGGATAACTATTTATTATGAAAAGATCATCAAATATTACGTGACGATAATGAATCGGTTTGCCACCCCCACAGACGTGCCGTCCGGATGCAGTGCACCCCTTGCACGCCCGCTTGCAGCGGGCCTGCATACATCATGAAAAAGTACATTACTAAAAGTTTGACTATTTTATTGTTGTCCCCAAACTATTTTATATAAAAATCTACAAATTATTTTATATTCTTTTCCAGATAAAAAATATTACCTACTGCACGTAAAAATTTCACGTTTAAAGTCCACTAAACAATTTGAGAATAAAATTGTGAATTGAATTTTAAGAGGGTTGTTGGAGGCACGTTTAAAACAAATAACGGTGCGCAGGAATTTTCAATCAGCGTCATTGCTCTGCTGCCAGCAATAGTTGCCAAATGTATAGAATATAGTAGTTTTTAAATATACATTTGTCCATACATTTATACATAGCTCACGCTATATCCCTAGCGGGGCAGAGACATGGTACCTCTGCCTACCTCGGCATACCTCTTTCGCCACATCCACTGTCATCAACCTCTCCATACATGCTCTCCGGGGGGTCCTCATGCGTTTTACGTGCCCTTCCTTCAGTATCGTCAAAACTGTGTTTTTGAAGGTCAACCGAGGTCTCCCCCTCCCTTCATAAATCTTTTTTACCATTCTTTCTTCACTCATTCGCTCAACGTGCCCAAGCCACCTGAGCACGTTCTCCTTCATTCTCACTGTGACATCCACACTAGTACCTACCATTCTATGTATCTCTTCATTGGGTATGTGATCAGCTAAACTGACTCCGCATATCCGACGAAGAGATCGCATCTCTACAGTATTCATATTTCTTAAATTCTTCTTCTGTAGTACCCACGTTTCGCTGCCGTATAACAGCGTCGGTTCCACCATATTTCCAATTTAATAACAATTTAGGATAGGATTTAGGGTATTAATTGAATTTCATATAACATGCTACACTACTTAGCATCTACACAAGTGTGACTCGATGCAGATGACAGCTCACAGAATGAATATTCGAAATTGCGTCGCCCAACTAAATAAGCCTATCTGGAACAAAGCGGCCGACATTTTGAATTAAATTTCGAAAACAGTAAGACTGTAACAGACTATTTATTATAAATGCATAATATATAGTCTATTCAAATTGGAATGCAACATATTATGTTTACAACCACTACACAGATAATATTAAAAACAAATAAATGTTAACTATAATAATTGTCGATGGGAATTAAATATTTATTTATTACACATAATACACACATCTTAATTTTACGTCATTGCTAACGTTTCATAGCACACAAAATAAAAGCTTATATTTGTTTATTGATTATGACATAAAAGTCATCCCCTCTATGATGATTTAGTACATGATTAAGGAACATAAAACGTTCTTTACGCTTCTACCACAACTTCATTAAATAAAATATCATAATATATTCATTCCATTAAAGGATGCATAGTCTATACTTTAAAAGATTTGTTGTAGGCAAAGAAATATTGTATAAAGTGGAAATAAAATTATTTATGTTATACAAAGAAATACTTAATATTAAAATATAAGATTTTGCTACATTAAAAATTACTATATTGAAATTCATTTGTTATCTTTCTTAATTAAGTAACTATTTAATAGAACGTGACAGTAATAAATGAAACCACAAGCCCGTACATTCAAGCTTTATGGGACTAACTGCTTGCAGTGCATTGTAACCACTTCATTAGAGAGGGAATGCTGCAGAGAAGATGAAGTGCACTATCTATTTCTTGGAATACACTACGAATAATGATGTTTTGTAATTAAGTAATGTATAATAATAATAATATTGTTCACTGAACATTATATATATATATATATATATATATATATATATATATATATATATATATATATATATATATATATATATATACACATATATATATATGTATACATATATATATATATATATATATATATATATATATATATATATATATATATATATATATATATATATATATATATATATATATATATATATATATATATATATATATATATATATATATATATATATATATATATATATATATATATATATATACATATATATATATATATATATATATATATATATATATATATATATATATATATATATATATATATATATATATATATATATATATATATATATATATATATATATATATATATATATATATATATATATATATATATCTTCTTCTTCCTGGCATTAATCCCGGCTTGCTGTGCCAGGGTCTGCCTTCCTACTGAGCCTACTCCACTTTGCACGATCTTTTACGTCCTCAGTGGTTAGACCATTGGCTCTCATGTCCTGCATCACGACATCCAACCAGCGCTTCCTTGGGCGTCCGGGAGGTCTCACTCCAGGGACAGACATATCAAGGCACTTGCGTCCGACATAGTTCGTAGGCCGGCGCGCAACGTGACCATACCACCTCAGGCGACGCTCTTGGAGCTTATCCGCTATGTCACGGACTCCAAGACTACCTCGAATGAATGTGTTACGTATGCGGTCAGACCGCTTTACGCCGCACATCCATCTCAGCATCTTCATTTCCGTGACATGAAGCTCCTGAGTGTGCCGAGATAGTACTGGCCAGCATTCGCTGCCGTATAAAAGAACCGGTCGAACGATGCTCTTATATATCAGCCCCTTGAGTTTTGTTGGTATTCTGCGATCGCAGACCACACCAGTGACCTCCCGCCATTTGGCCCAGGCAGCGCTTATCCGACCGTGAACGTCGTGATCGATGCCTCCAGACTCGTGCATAACGGATCCGAGGTACCTGAACTTTTCCGACTTAACGGCTGGTTCAGTACCTATATGGATAGTGCTCGAGTCCGGTCTCCCGCAAGCCATATATATATATATATATATATATATATATATATATATATATATATATATATATATATATATATATATATATATATATATATATATATATATATATATATATATATATATATATATATATATATATATATATATATATATACTTCAGCTTTCCTTCAGGCTTACTTTAGACGTTTTGGAGCACCTTACTAAATATTTGTCTTTATTTTGTTACAAATTTGGATGCGCTCTCATTAAATATAGTAGTCAACTCGTTAAGACGGTGCTAAGGGAACTGGACTGTAGTCAGTAATTTGCCTACAATCGCAAGTATAATGTCATTTATAGAACAAAGTTGACTATTAATTGCTCCCTAATCTGTTGGACTGATATTGACCCTTGCATTATGCCTAGAAGTAAAAATATTCTGATAAAAAATTTCTTTTGTCACAATCTTGAAGGATTTGAGATGGCACAAAATTGTCACTGTCGCAAGTCCTAAAGACTGTGGCCTCAGCGGATATCGTCTTTAAATAGCTAAATTGTCCTGCAAGTTGATTGATTTAAGAACTCTCTATACTATGAATAGTTTTTAAAAAAAAAAAGAAGTTGGTCCATGCACAAATAGTAGTAAGACTCCCCACTATTACCATTTTTTCTTCCAACACAGTTGAAATATTAGTTGAAAGTGAATCAAAAGTTCACTTTCAACTAATATTTCAAAACACAACTATTCTACAACAGACAAACAGACAAACGGCAAACAGACAGACAAAAAATTCTAGAAGTTATATATTCATATTCTATTAGTTATTTAAAGCCCTCCTACTTTGTTTTTTCGTAAATAGATCCAATGTACAGACATGATATTTTTACTATTTTCACTCTCAGCTTAAGTCCGTCTTGTAGCTCAGCTTGTGTAGTGGAAAATAACTAACACTTGTCAGCTTTGATTAAGTTCCTACAATATCCCCACCCCAAATAAGAGCCATGGACTATGAGAAAGTCTTTGATTCGATCGAGATTTGGGCTGTGCTTCCGTCCCTTAAACGGTGGCATATTGACTATCGGTATATCGAAGTGTTGAAGTGTTCTGAGTACAAGAAGAGCGTACAAAGGCTATTACGGCGTGGAGTAACACAGGAAAACGTTATATCTCCGAAACTGTTTACCATCGTGATAGAAGATGCCTTCGAGCTTCTTGACTGGAAAGGATTCGGCATCTACTTAAACGGCGATGTCATTGCAGAATCGCTGGAGGACACTATGGTCGATGGCCTCAACAGAGTCTTCCAACAGGTCAGGCCTTCCATGAATATGGAGAAGACGAAGGTCATGTCGAATGTCCATGTTGTGACCACCCCTATAACCGTTGGCAACTTTGTTATCGAAATTGTAAACCATTATATATATCTAGGCCAATTGATCCAACTAGGTAAGTCTAACTTTTAGAAAGACTTATTCAGTCGATAAACTTATCCAACTCGGCTGGGCAGCGTCACATTTTCTCGCCCAAAATACCTCAGTGCCTCAAGACGAAAGTCTTCAACCAGTGTGTGTTATCAGTGATGACTTATGGGACTGAAACGTTGTCTCTAACTATGGACCTCATGAGAAAGCTCAAGGTCACTCAACGAGCTATGGAGAGGGCTATGCTAGGTGTTTCTCTATGTGTTAAAATCATAAATAAGGAGGCTCTCGAATGGAGACCACGTATGATAAGCGCGACGTGAGTCGGTTCCTCACTCGATGGACTGAAGACTTAATAAAGGTCGTTGTATTGGATGCACATTGGGAAGGCTTATGTCCAACAGTGTACGTCGGTTGACTGATGATGATGCAACCATTGTCATCATTAAATCAATCGACATAAACAGCTGTAACGTAACGTAACGTAACTATCTTTTCTTTTTTTTTATGGAACCCGGGAACCTAGTATAAAGACACCTCGTTCCACTTCTGTTCCCCACTTTCCGCTGAATTTGAGGCCGCTGATTTTTATAGGAAAGACAAGGCAAACGTGCGTACGGGTGACCTTAAGGTGACTGATGACCGTGGACCATGGCCCCGTGTAACACCAAGGGTGCTACAGAATCGGACACGCGTCCCGCGGTCTGGCCTAGACCTACAATCGGCTACTTTGGATCCGGGTCTAGCTCCCGAGTAGAAAACGCACAGTGAAGATACGTACCTACGCAAAGCCAAAGTGTAAAACCCTCTCAGATTATTGGGTCAAGGTCAAAGGTCTAAGTATTAGAACGGCTCTACGTTGTACGCCATCATATGGTTCAAGTTGATACTCGGTTGCACCAGCCTAGAGGTCAGAACAGTATTCCATTTGAGGCCGAACCTGGGACCTGTACTGGGCCAAACGGTGTTTTGGCGTGAAGTACTGTTTTGCTCTGCTAATGACCCCTAGTTTCTTCGAGGCCAACTTGGCCTTACTTTCCAGATGATGGATGATGTCACTGGCAGTCGCTCGAAAAGCTAAGGCCCAATATACTGATTTTGGGCGCTGTTTTAAGGGGCGTGTTGTCGAAAATTGGTGATACGACAAATGGGATTTTTTAGTAGTTAACGCGCAGACTTGTGTCTTCTGGGACTTTAAGTAAACCAAGTTTTTTTCACCCCATACGGAGACATTCTTGTGGGATGCCTCAACGGAAGACACAAGTTTATGTCAGCACTGGGCGATGTTTTCCCGAGAAAGACTTACACGGCTGGAATATACAACGTCCGCAGTGCTATGCATCTGCATAACAATGTATGTTAAAGTCCTCCAATATACCATTGATATGCAGAAGAAAAAGCGTAGAGGACAACACGCAGCCTTTGGGGACGCAGGTATTTACAAGCATGTATGCAGAAACCGTCGATAGCGACTTTGATGCTTTGCCCAGTGAGAAAACTAGCTCCACATAAATTCCCGGGAAGCTCGTAAGACGGAAGTTTCACAAGAAGCGCCCCGTGCCACACTCGTTCGAAGACCTTCGCCACGCCCAGATTAAGTACCAGGCCCTCTCCCGTGCTTTCAATAACCACAACCCAACGGTGGGTTAGGTAAACCATAAGATCCCCGGTTTAGCGACCCCGGGTCAAAACCAGGCTATTTATTATGTTTTCCATTACTTTTGAGAGCTGGAATGTAATAGCAATAGGCCTGTAGTTAGTTTGATTTAAATTCCGGGAGTGGTAATGATCCGTTCGAGTCTGCCCATGCGTGTTGTCATTGCTGACAACTTGACTACGACTACGACACGTACTTTAGTCGCCTCTAACGGCATCATCAGTACCAGGGTGATACTATTCTAAGCCGGAATCACGTAGCACTTCACATGTCTGCATACAAAGGGGCATGTCAATTGCATTAAGTTGAACATATTTTTTTTGGATAAAAAACTAAGACAAGCAAGCTTAAGAAACAGGCACGAAAGCACAGGTACATTCACCATTTGAGGAGGAACTATAAAATAATCTAAGACCATAATGCTTTACTTTTGTTGCTCTTTCTCCAGTAACATTTTGATCTCGTAAGGATATACGATATTTTCTATTTTATTTAAAATTATTCCTTAATAACTTATATACAACAAAACCATTTCATTAATGCCTTCTTTTGACTTTCAATTATTAATTTAAGCGTATAATTAATTCTCGAAAGTATATCTAAAGTCTAGTAACACATTATTTTTTACCAAAACCTTAACTATGGATATTTCTACACCATCGCAAAGCCTTCTTTATACTAAGTCCTGTCGTTGAAGTTCTCAATTGTCTTTCCATATCGAAGGCAACTGGCCGCTAAATTTCCATCATTGCAGAATTACCAACGCTCGCTTTGTGCATAATTTATAGAGAGGCGAATTGCAACAGTCATTAAATATTCGATTAATTTTTAATTTTATGAAATATGTTAAGCTTAAGCTAAGGCGGTATCGTTTAGTATACCATAGGTAATTATGATTTTAAGGCTAATATAGAATACATCGTTGAGATTTATTTCTTTTCCTAAAAAAAGGTTATTTAAAGAATACGTGTAAAACAAAAATTTTTTGGTCATAACGATGAAGCAGTTTCTATATTTGCTTAAAGACAGCTGACATATTTATAAATTTGTTAAAATAACATTATAGTGAGTGAGTATAATAATATTTTTTTCTTCTTATACTTGAAATTATAATCTGTCAGAGATATTTACAAAAATTGTAACTAGTACAAAAATATAATTTTACTAGTAATAAATTAATATTTTATTTTCCATTTTATACCTAGTTTATTAAATGAGTTTGATGAATGCTCAATAGACGGTTATTGAGAGGAATGATCGTTCCGACACATAAAGCAACCTAGAGGACACCGGACAAGGCCAGCAATAACTCACAGTAAAATTTCTTAAAGATAATTTATCGAGGTGACAATCTTGATGACGAAGAGCGAGATTTGCAGACAATTTCTTAGACGAGCTTCATTGTTCAAGGGCCGCGATGTTGGCTTAATTGATATCAATTACTTCAGAAGTACCTTACTCCCCCGTTTCAAGCCACGGAACAAAATATATATATATATATATATATATATATATATATATATATATATATATATATATATATATATATATATATATATATATATATATATATATATATATATATATATATATATATATATATAGCTGCATCCCGCTCACGGTAGGGTAGGCAGAAGGAACTTGGGAACCTAGACACTTCGTTCCGCTTCCGTTCCCCACTTTCCGCCAAATTGAAGGCATTGCGTGTTGAGTGGCGGAATTCAACGACGCGCTTTGCCTTGCTACTAGAGCGAAGAAATGAAAACATTAAATATATAACTTGAAAATATTAAATATTTCATTTCCTCGAGTGGGGATCGAACCCACAACCTATCGGTTACAGTCACACGTTTGGGCCGCTGCGCCACGACAGGCCTCAAGGTTATAATTTAAAATGTAGGTATGTCATTTTATATATAATTATGTTGTCTTTTTAGAATAAAAGCTCTCGCATTTATTCACGAAAACCTTAAGTATCCAATATATATTAATTCATAATTATTCTATGACAATTTTAATATAAAAGAATGAAAAAAAAATACAAGACAAGTGATAGAGCAGGTCATTTCCAACTATTGTTACCCCATAAATGTACCCTATAACTTTTATTGTATAACAAGTTAGAAAAAAATGGTTGCCATCTCTCAGTGCGACCACAGTTGGCTTGCAAGGTTAAAACAGCTTTCTTTATTATTAACATTTTTTATGTGGTAGCAGTATGAATCTATAGTGTAGAACTAATGTAAGCAAAATACAATTCTATTCGGACGATAGTTCCGTAGGTGAAATACCATATAATAGGTGCAATAAGGCTTCCTAAACCTAGAAAACTGTTTCCTCTGGCTTCGAAAAGAAATATGTTTTTGAAAAGTAAGAGATAAAAATTATTTGGTAATCGAAATTACAAGTAAACCTATGCTGTCATACGGCAGCATAATGTGGATGTTTCTGAAGAGAAAGAGAATTTAAGAAAAATGAATACTTTGGAAATTCGATCTCTTCGTAGGATATGCGGAGTCAGTTTAGCTGATCGCATAGTATAGATTGGTACTACTAGCGTGAATAGTCAAATTCAAATTAAAGTATTTTTATTGAAAATAAGAAGTTACAAGCTTCGTTTTTTGAACGTCAAATAATTTACCATCAGCTCACAAAAGTTACTGCCTCAGACCTGAGAAGAATTGGCGAAAGAAACTCAGCGGGACATGTTCATTCTTTTTTTTTAATCAAAATTTTACATTATATAATTAAGTGACAATGATACACTTGAAACAGCCTGGAGCGAGCATTTTATTCCCAAGGCGTGTTATCATTTATAAAGTCGTTAATATGGTAATAACCTTTAACACACAAACGTCTTTTCACATTTTTTTTAAATTGTGAAACAGAAAATTCTCTGACGTTTTCTGGGATCCTATTGTAAAAGCGTACACCCTGTCCCATAAAAGAATTACGGACTCAATGCAATCGAGTTACAGGCGCACTAAGTTTAAGCCTATTTCTAGTATTAATATCTATGTACATCACTGATTTTAGTAAACTTATTAATATTTTTCTTGACATACATAAAATTGCCAAAAATGTATTGAGATGTAATAGTCAATATATTAATATTTTTAAACATTTCCCTTAAAGAATCCTTAGGGCTTAAGTTATAGATTGCGCGAATAGCTCGCTTCTGCAAGACAAAGATTGACCTAATACTGGCTGCATTACCCCAAAGTGAGATGCCGTAAGACATAATACTATGGAAGTAGCTAAAGTAAACAAGGCGAGCCGTTTCCTCATCAGTCAATAATCTAATTTTTTTTACAGCGAAAGCAGAGCTCAGTCTATTCGCCAATCTATCAATATGAGTTAATGGTGATACTGAGAAATACCGTAAAATTAACAGGCTCTACGGCTTCACCATTCAAAAGTACATTGGCTTTCACAATTTCCGTTTGAGGTGTTCTGAATATTACACATTTTGTTTTTTTACTATTTAACAGTAAGTTATTAGCGCTAAACCAATGTACTATTTTGGAGAGAGCATTGTTTACTTCGTCATATACTTTTTGTCTTCTTCACATTTTAAAAATCAACGAAGTATCATCAGCAAACAATACTATCTCATGGCTCCTTTCAACTAAATAAGGTAAATCATTTATATATATTAAAAAGAGAAAAGGACCAAGAATAGACCCCTGTGGGACCCCCATACTGATTAGTGACCCAGGAGATTTCTTGCCATTCACATCAACCTCTGAACCGTGTTAGTTAAATAAGAGGTCAGAAGATCGAGTGCACGTCCTCTTATGCCATAATGATGTAGCTTCATGACCAATGTTGAGTGCTGGACGCAATCAAACGCCTTGGATAAGTCACAGAACATGCCAAGAGCATCCTGCGATCCTTCCCACGCCTATGAGGCGTGGGAAGGATCGCAGGATGCTCTTGGCTCTCTAATACTCTTTAAGAGGCCTACGCCGGCGTCGGTAGTAGAGCGACCCTTAGTAAAACCATACTGTTTATCATGCATTAGCTTATTTAAATTAAAATGCATTAATATTTGGTTTAAGATCATCTTTTCAAAGATTTTACTGAATGAGGGTAGCACAGATACTGGTCGAACTACGAACTACCAGATTTAAACATAGGTATGATTTTATTAAATTTCATTAGGTCAGGAAACACACCATACTCTATACAATTATTAAATATATTGGCAAGATGAGGAGCGACAGCGTCTATTATATGACTATAGCACAGAAGAACGTGCATAGGTGGTTTGGAAATGTCGAGCGAATAAGTGATGACAAAATAACAAATAAGATTTATAAAGAAAAAGTAAGTGGTAAAAGAAAGATATTGAAGAAAGATCATGTAGATAGCACGAGGACTCCTAGAGGGCATGTGTGAAGTGGTTAATAACAAAGGGCGAGACCATAGCGTTTGGCGCTCTATTCTCTTTTCTAGAGATACACAGTCAAGGTAAGTTAGTAAGTAATTTTTCTTGGTTTCCTTTTGTATAACATATTATCAATTATGCAATATCAACAGGATAGGACCGAGAACGTCCGATAATAAGTACAATTTGTTCAATATTTGATTCTCAATAACAGTCAATTATTAAGTGTTTATGTCCTAATTGGTAGCTTACGCTTTTATAGCCGTTATTGTTCGTAAAATTTAATTTGGCCTATTAAGTTACATGTACATATTTTTAATTAATTATACCCAAGATATAAAAAAAATATATAATTTTCGCTCCGATTTACAATTTCGCTTTGTGTATTAACAGAATCAATAAAACAAAAATAACCGTAACAACAATACTCAACCATGTCTACCAACACACGAAGTCCGGTAATTTCTTCTTAACTACAACTTATTTTTTTTTTTGTTGTTGCAAGCTTACATTGATAATACTTCAACTTTTTATTATATATTTTCTTATATATAGCTACTATCATTACTGTAATACAATAATGCAGTTAGCTCGATGATTATACAGGACTGTCGCGCTTTTTACGTCATCCCTCTAATATTATTAATAGGTTCTATAGGTGGTCCCAATTACTATTAATTCAATTATCTGTTATATCTGCTTTATATCAATTAAATATTAAGTATATACAGACCTTAGTTATTTTACCTAGTGTCCAAGTTAAAAAAGAAAATACTAAAAATAATTAAAGTCAATTTTCATACACTTTTCCATTAAACGAGAGTTTAATAAAAATAAAAAAATGGAATAGTGAACAATGCTTAATTTAAATTTAATTTCCTGTAACATAACTCTTGCGTTTTTTTTATTGATTAAGCTAAAATTATTTAACCAAATTCTTGAAACATAACCTAGTTTTCTACTAAAGGTGTTTTTCCAACTACATTACGTTTCTTTCTGTCTTCATAAATCATGAAAATTTAGTACTACATTACGTTTCTTTCTGTCTTCATAAACCACAAGTCCGTACTGAGACCTGACCTGGCGCAGCGGCACAAGCGTGTGACTGCCACCGTCAGGTTCTGGGTTCATTCCCTACTCGAGGAAATGAATTATTTATTATTTTCAATTTAAATATTTAATATTTTCATTTCTTCGCTCTGGTACAACGCAAAACACGGCGTTGAGTTCCGCCACTCAATACGCCATGCCTCAAATTCGGCGGAAAGTGGGGAACGGACGTGGATAGGAGTGTCTTAACACCAGGTTCCCAAGTCCCCTCTGCCATCCTGCCATATGCGGGATACAGCGTGAAGCTGAGTGAGTAAGGCCGTACATTCGTGCTCAATAGGACTAACTGCCTGCAGTGCATTGTTATATTTTGGCCTTTTTTTCCTTATTTAAAATATAAATAATAATAAATAAATATAATTTCAGTTTCACAGTTTCATTAGCTACATATGAACTAATGAGACCAACGTAGGAAGTTACTAGTTAAACAGTAGTACTTGTGTAAGGAGGCCGCGCACTTCCGTAACTTTACATACATTTGAGGAAATAAATATCATTACAGTAATTAGTTTTCTAATAACTAGAACGTTAATACAAAATCTCTGATGTAAGTATTGTAATAGCTTTTAAAGTTTTTATAATATCATTTAACAGTTCACGCTTCCTCTACTAGGTGCGTCCTAGTGAACAAGTTAGCTCTAGTAACTATCTACCTTAGTTTCTCGGAGAACTTTCTACCTTAGTTTCTTGGAGAAACGGTTGTTCATAGCATCTTACGGCTGTAACATTCTGAAATCGTAAAACACAATGACTGAAAACTTCTCCAGACTATTATATTGAAGTGCTTTGGAATCAAATTTAATAAAGCCGATATTTAATAAAATTAAGTTTTTATATGCATTTTTTTAGTGAATTTTATACAATTTAATAATTTAAAACAAACACAAAATATTGGAGACCTAAAGGACTAGATAAACCACTATGATTAAGATGTTGTTCCTTGAATTGGCAAGGATATACGTTCATGTTATTATATGCAAAATAACAAAGGGCGTTAGTGGGATTAATCGCTCCTGATTAGCCCCTACAACTTTTATTATTTTACTTGAACAATCATAGCCAGGGACTTTTATATTTTAACATAAAAGTTTTCTCTGGTAGCTTAAGTAGCTTTGGACGCTGAGTGCATTAGGTTGTTTAAGAATAAATTGCACGTTGTATATTTGTAAGAAAAACTTTTTAAGAGTGCTTCCATTTTGTTATTCTTCCTCGCATAGATATATTACATGACTTGAATTATTTATGTTGAAAGTTTTCTCTATTCTTTTTATACCCCCATATCAAGAAGCGTAGGCTACCATCGATTTACACATCTAATAGGCTTTTAATACTTACATAGTTACATTGGAAAATTTGCGTACATTAATTATATTCGCCTATATGCTAAATAATATTAAAAATTCTCACCTATCATGTACAAACAGTACAATAAGGCGATTTTATCGCTTAGAATTGATTTTCATTTGGTATGGCATTGAAATACAAAATATTAATAATTTAAATATAATTATTCACTGGAGGTCAATCGTCCCGGAAGGGCACAAGCGTGTGACTATAAACGTGACAGGTTGTGGGGTCGATATCTACTCGAAGGAGTTAAGTATTCAATATTTTAATTTCTTTCTTCTGGTCGAAGCGTCTGGCAAAGCGTTGAGTTCTGCAACTTAACGCGCAATGTCTTAAATTCGGCAGAAAGTAGATAACGGGAAAGAGTGTCCTAACACAAGTTACCCAAGTTCCTCTCTGCTTACTCTGGTATGTGCAGAATACAACGTGCGGCAGTACCTATTAAAACATTGAATTTTAAGTGGCAAATGTTAAAGAGAACATGATATTCTTGTATATTTAATTTAAATGTTGAAATGTGTGAAAATTTAAGTGTTTTGCCACTAAATGCAAATAATGACGAAAACAAGAATTGAAATGTGATGTAACCCTGATTAAATACAATTATTTTATCGCGCAAAAAGCTCCATGTGACTATAAAAACGTAAATAATCCTTACAAATGGCTCAGTTTACATATAATTATGCCGCGCAACACAAATTGCGAGACTTCACACGACTCAACTAATTAGTATAATGCTGCGCATTGTGATTTCATAATACATCAGTAGTCGACTGTGGAGCCCTCACTGTGCCCTCACTGCTCCCCACTACGTTTTCCCAAAGCAAACAATAAATGACATTAGGACACGGTCAGGATTGAAGTCGAACAAACAAATCTCATTGTGTAGGCCCAATATTTAATTGTTTTAGTGAAAATAAACTTGCTTTTTTTAATCTCCTCTCATCATTTCGAGGGGCAGGAAGAAAGTGTCTATATTATAAATTATTTGTTGAGTATAGGCAAGTCGTGGCGTAGGGGCACAACCGTGCTACTGTATAAACGACAGGTTCGATCCTCACCTGAAGAAATAAAATATTTATTAATTTCATTTTTGGCAATCTGTTCCGCCGCTTAAAACGCAAGTGGAGAACGGAACGAAGTGTCTTAACACTAGGTTTCCAAAATTCTTTTGCCTAGCCAAAATTATACCAGACTTTCTATGTGCAATTAAATATATTACTTTATATGTTTGTGATATATATTACTTTATATATTTGTAACAAAATTCTGTTAGTTCATTAAAATTTTTAAATATTGTCAAAGAACGCGCTCAAGTCTTTGATGAAGCCTTATAGGATAAACTGGACTAACTTTTATCAAAGCTGCTTTCTTTTTTTTATTGTAAACCATATGTTTTCAGAAAGTTTGTCTGGACTTATAGAAACTAAATTTTGACATACATTTTGGTTGTCCATAGTTATAAAATATTTATTTTGTGTTTTTGAGTACAAATATTTTCAAACAAAATTACTTATTATAGATACTAAGTTTTTTAGTGACACAATACTAAGACATTAATAACTATGTGTGTATAATATAAATATTTCTTATGCACAATTACTTATAAATATTGAACTGTAAATGTTTCATTAAAAAAAGAATTGTCCCGCTGAGTTTTCTCGCGCTTTTTATGTCTGAGCAGTCACTTAAATGATTCGATAGTAAATTGTTTAACGTTCGAAAAATGAAGATTGTTACTACTTATTTTGAATGAAATATTGAGTTGGAATTTCATATTTCTCACTTCTTAGATCAATATTATAAAGATTATAGGTCAACTTTTATTTGTTCTGTTCGTATATTTAGGTAAGTACTTCACTTCGTATCTACAAAATGCTTAGGTATAATATTGTGTTCAGAGAAATGTAATTCAATTCGTCGTTTAACTTAAATTCAATAAAGTAGCTATCCTTCCATAGTAACACTAATCAGTTCTCCTCAAGTGACCGTAAAACAACATTGAGTGGGATTGGCGCAATTTAATATTCTGCACCAGTAATTCAGAAAGGAACTACTGTTAATACACTTTATAGAAATTGTAAATAAACTTTAAAGAAGTGATTTTTTATGTTTCAACTTTAAATACTTAAAGCTTTTCTTATAAATTAAATCATTTAAAATACTTAGATTCTTTTAAAATAACTCAATAAAGATTGTTAAATAATCATTACATAAAAGTGGGCGCACTAGAATTATTTTGAGCGACCATGCTCATTTCAGTACTCCAGGGCAAATGGGTGCCACACATTATCATTAAAATTTAATGGAAAAAAATCGAGACATTTATTGAGTAGCGGACCTCCACGTCGCACTATTTTTAACTGAAACAGTTAAAATATCATTTTAAATATCATTAAAGTACAAATAGTTTTGACACAAATAGTCAATCATAATACGGCTGATACAAAACGTCAATCACAAACATACGATATAAAACAGAACACGAGTAATAACAAAAAAAATGCAAAAATAAGAATCTTCTGAGCTTCCCTCCGTGAGCTGCGTAAACAGTTAAAGTTATGCAAAAATAACTACAACACCTCTATGTCTTAAAGATAACCAACAGTACTTGTAAGTTGTACAATAACGAACCTATTTTAGTAGATTAAGCATCTCTCCGTACGTTAACAACTCGAGTTATACAAAAATCATATACATACAATGAACAGTTAGCTACAACATGTCTATCTTTTAAGGATAAACTTACAGTACTTGAACCTATTTTAACAGACAAACAGACGGACAAAAAATTTACAAATCATAGATGTGTTCTGAGTATTTTTCTGCAAATATGATCAACTAGCCTTGCTTAGGGCTCCACCTGCGTGTTCAAAAAGAAATAACTAATTAGATATATATGGCTTTTCTAGTAAATAAATGAACTATATCACACAAAATAGTTTTTGTCAATCCAAACCAGTGGTTCTCATATTAACTTTATAATAATTATTAATCATAAAATAAGTATTATAGATAGGTATGCGACATCGTGCCTTCCACCCGCGTCCTTTTAGGGCCGAGAAGAGCTTAATATTTTGTAATTTATATGTTATTTTTCAGTGTTAGCCTCATTAAAATTGGTCCAGCTCCTTTCCAAAAGTTACACAGCGAATGCCACGCTTAAAGCTTTTTAAGTTGTTTTTTTTTGTTTGTCCATTCTTATAGATCGTATCATTACATATTAAAGCCTATCTTGATAAATGGGCTATATATATATATATATATATATATATATATATATATATATATATATATATATATATATATATATATATATATATATATATATATATATATATATATATATATATATATATATAGCCCATTTATCAAGATAGGCTTTAATATGTAATGATACGATCTATAAGAATGGACAAACAAAAAAAAACAACTTAAAAAGCTTTAAGCGTGGCATTCGCTGTGTAACTTTTGGAAAGGAGCTGGACCAATTTTAATGAGGCTAACACTGAAAAATAACATATAAATTACAAAATATTAAGCTCTTCTCGGCCCTAAAAGGACGCGGGTGGAAGGCACGATGTCGCATACCTATCTATAATACTTATTTTATGATTAATAATTATTATAAAGTTAATATGAGAACCACTGGTTTGGATTGACAAAAACTATTTTGTGTGATATAGTTCATTTATTTACTAGAAAAGCCATATATATCTAATTAGTTATTTCTTTTTGAACACGCAGGTGGAGCCCTAAGCAAGGCTAGTTGATCATATTTGCAGAAAAATACTCAGAACACATCTATGATTTGTAAATTTTTTGTCCGTCTGTTTGTCTGTTAAAATAGGTTCAAGTACTGTAAGTTTATCCTTAAAAGATAGACATGTTGTAGCTAACTGTTCATTGTATGTATATGATTTTTGTATAACTCGAGTTGTTAACGTACGGAGAGATGCTTAATCTACTAAAATAGGTTCGTTATTGTACAACTTACAAGTACTGTTGGTTATCTTTAAGACATAGAGGTGTTGTAGTTATTTTTGCATAACTTTAACTGTTTACGCAGCTCACGGAGGGAAGCTCAGAAGATTCTTATTTTTGCATTTTTTTTGTTATTACTCGTGTTCTGTTTTATATCGTATGTTTGTGATTGACGTTTTGTATCAGCCGTATTATGATTGACTATTTGTGTCAAAACTATTTGTACTTTAATGATATTTAAAATGATATTTTAAACGTTTCAGTTAAAAATAGTGCGACGTGGAGGTCCGCTACTCAATAAATGTCTCGATTTTTTTCCATTAAATTTTAATGGTAATGTGTGGCACCCATTTGCCCTGGAGTACTGAAATGAGCATGGTCGCTCAAATAATTCTAGTGCGCCCACTTTTGTGTAATGATTATTTAATAATCTGTATTGAGTTATTTTAAAAGAATCTAAGTTGAAACATAAAAAATCACTTCTTTAAAGTTTATTTACAATTTCTATAAAGTGTATTAACAGTAGTTCCTTTCTGAATTACTGGTGCAGAATATTAAATTGCGCCAATCCCACTCAATGTTGTTTTACGGTCACTTGAGGAGAACTGATTAGTGTTTCTATGGAAGGATAGCTACTTTATTGAATTTAAGTTAAACGACGAATTGAATTACATTTCTCTGAACACAATATTATACCTAAGCATTTTGTAGATACGAAGTGAAGTACTTACCTAAATATACGAACAGAACAAATAAAAGTTGACGTATAATCTTTATAATATTGATCTAAGAAGTGAGAAATATGAAATTCCAACTCAATATTTCATTCAAAATAAGTAGTAACAATCTTCATTTTTCGAACGTTAAACAATTTACTATCGAATCATTTAAGTGACTGCTCAGACATAAAAAGCGCGAGAAAACTCAGCGGGACAATTCTTTTTTTAATGAAACATTTACAGTTCAATATTTATAAGTAATTGTGCATAAGAAATATTTATATTATACACACATAGTTATTAATGTCTTAGTATTGTGTCACTAAAAAACTTAGTATCTATAATAAGTAATTTTGTTTGAAAATATTTGTACTCAAAAACACAAAATAAATATTTTATAACTATGGACAACCAAAATGTATGTCAAAATTTAGTTTCTATAAGTCCAGACAAACTTTCTGAAAACATATGGTTTACAATAAAAAAAAGAAAGCAACTTTGATAAAAGTTAGTCCAGTTTATCCTATAAGGCTTCATCAAAGACTTGCTTAAAGCTTTTTAAGTTGTTTTTTTATTAAGCTTTTTAAGTTGTTTTGTTATATATATATATATATATATATATATATATATATATATATATATATATATATATATATATATATATATATATATATATATATATATATATGTCAGCTTCACGCTGTATCCCGCACTTGGCAGGGTAGGCAGGGGGAACGCAAGTGAAACCTAGTGTTATGACACTCCGTTCCACTTTCGTTCCCCACTTTCCGCCGAATTTGAGGCATTGCGTGTTGAGAGTGGCGGAACTCAACGCCGCGCTTTGCCTTATTACCAGAGCGAAGAAATGAAACATTAAATATTCAAATTGAAAATATTAAATATTTCATTTCCTCGACTGGGGATCGAACCCAGAACCTGTCGGTTACAGTCACACTCTTGTGCCGCTGCGCCACGACAGGCCTCAATAACGCAAAAATATATTTTTTTGAAATCGCACCAATAGGTCCTGAGATTAAATAAAATCTTCAGCTTTATAAATACAGATAGATAATTTGTAAAACATTAAAATTATTACTGCAATTTGTCCTCAGTAGACAGACATATACCCCCCCAGACTTTTCTAGAACTTATGAAGGCGAAAAACCTGTCATACATGATTTTAGCATAGTTTAAACCGATTTAAGCAGCGCAAGGAAGTTCTCTATTATTTTGAACATGAGCATCTCTTTATATTGAATAAATAATGTACAACACTTTTGTAAAATCTGTAAATATAATAAGAACTCTATGGTATTGAGCTAAAGAAATGTTACCAAGTATGGTGGATAATATAAGATGCTCAACTAAACATCGTATATGATATATATAAGTTCATTTTACCAGTATTACCCAGCTTCACGCTGTATCCCGCACATGGTAGGGAACTTGGGTTAAGACACTCTGGTCCACTTCCGTTCCCCACTTACCGCCGAATTTGAGGCATATAGTGTTGAGTGGCGGAACTCAACGTTCATTCATTCAACCGTATTTTGCCTTATACCAGAGCGAAGAAATGAAAACATTAAATATTTACATTGAAAATATTAAATATTTCATTTCCTCGAGTGAGGATCGAACCCACAACCCATCGGTTACAGTCACACGTTTGTGCCGCTGCGCCACGACAGGTATTATCCTGCAAGATGAATGGTAAACCCAACCATTTTGTGCTTGAAGGTTTTTAATTCTAACACTAACATTATCTCCAAGTTAAGAATTTTAAAGATATTTTTTCTTAATTTGCACGTGTTTAAGTATGAATATCGACCTAAAATAATACTTCTATTATCAAATATTTATTTCATTATAGGATAATATATGGTTCTCAATGGATCTAGAGGCATGCCAAATAGAAACCTGCCGTAAATTGACAATGCATATTGGATATAGTCTTATTAATATAAAATTTGAAATACAGGATCATTAATATAATTTATAGAAAAATAATGTTTTTAATTGTTGTACAAAAAAATTGTATAATAAAATATTAACAAAAGTTTTCTTATATTAAATTTAAAAAGACCATTGAACTACATACATTATCCTTGTAATATAATTTATAAATTATACCTTAAGAGCAAATCTAACGAAAAACAAAACAGACAAACTTTTGTTCGCTTTGGTAGTAATTTTAGTAAAAGTTTGGGCGGATTAATTAAAAATTTCATGACCTCCTGTGGTTTCTTGTAACTTTTAAATGCTTCCTCATAATTACCTTTTGCAGGCTGTATCCACACTGCTCTAGCTACAGAAAACTTTATTATAATGTCCCTTAGTACACCGTAATATTTTTTTTAAGCCCATGTCCAATTTATGACTCTTCTTCTATATTTAAATTTTGTGACGGGAGAATAGTTTTTGGCGAAGAGGCACAAGCTTGTGACGTTTACAACGTAACGGGTTGTGGGTTCGATACCCACTCGAGTAAACAAAATATTAAATATTTTGAAATTAAATACTTAATGTTTTCATTTTTGTTGCATTTCGCTATGGCAACAAGAAAAAACGTGACGTTGAGTTCCGCCACTCAACAAGTTAAGAACAAATTCGGCGGAAAGTGGGGAACGGAACGAAGTGTCATAACAATAGAGCTCTGTCTGCCTTCCCTGCCATGTGCAGAATACATCGAAAAGGTAAAAATAATGTTTTTATTTGTATTAAAATATACATTTATAAAAACAATCTTGCTCAGTGGTAAAATTCAATGCAAATAGTTTTAAGCCTATAAAATATATACCAAAGCCTCGTTTAATGTTAAGTATTAGATTCGTAATTGTCAAGATGGATATTACTCATTAGCACTTTAATAATAAAAACCTAATTTAAGTCATTAAAAACTGAATTTTCATACTCACTACCTATATATAAATTATATGTACAAATAAGCAAATGTTATGATTTGTGATAGAGACTACCATTCGTTCATTGGACTGCTTAAACAAGCAGAATGAAAATTAAACAAGAAAGAACGATCAATAGCAATTAAGCTAAGCTCTAATGATAATAATAATAATCAACCAGAAATTTTAACATATTTTTACACAAAAAATATGATTATACATTATTTAACTAGATTAACTTATTAATATTACATTACACGTACTTAAACACACGTTTCTTATTAACAGTAACTGTTAATTTATGTGTTTTTTATTATCATGTGAAAAAATGTTCATTTATATATTAAACTGTATATTGATATAAATATTCCTTAATAAAATTCGTTTTCGATAAAAACTATCGACCACTTTAATAGTATAAAAGTTTCAAAATTTAAATGCACTTTGATACGTAACCGGAAGCTCACTAGAAGGCACTTAGGAGCGTTGCTGCCTTAGCAACACTTCCGCTAAGAAAATTGCCTCTCGTCGTGTTCCCATAAATCAGATCAAAGGTAAAACTTAATATTATTACCCCTAACGACACAACGCCGCTTCTTCATATCGACGTATCGCCTTAAAATATCGGGATCCATATTTCTTCATGAAATTTCCTTTGATGTCGGCTAAGAAAATGGAATAATTATTTTATTTTGCTATGGCACACTGGGATCCACCTATGAACCACACCACCACCACTCATAGATGAATGCCAGTTAATACGTAAAGACTATCTAAAATGGGGAATCTATACGAAGAAATAGAATAGTGCTTATGAGGAATGTGTACTGGCATATTATATTCTTTCTGAATGTCTCAAGTTCGTGAAATCACTTGCCACGTACTGCATTGAGAGAATAATATTAATATTAGATATTGTTTAAATATTTGACCAACAAAGATATTGTATTGATTTTTATTTATTTATTTATTTATTAAGGAAGACATATAGTTTTACAAATACATAAAAGAAATAAATCAAAAATTTACATTATTAACCAATGAAGTCTTCACATAGAATTGTACAAAAATAGCTAGATGAGCAGTTTATTCAAACAGAACTTCAAACAAAAACAAAATAAAATCATTTAGAGAGCTCCCAAGACAAGTAATTTGAACTTATTTAAATTTATAGCAAACATGTCAAAATCACCAAACACATCGTCATGAGAGCTACAAGCACGATAAATAAAGATATTCCCGGCATATTTAGTCTTTGTAAGGGGTACATAGAACTGTGATTTATTATGGGTTCGAAGACGAGGGCATCTCAAACTAATATTACTTAAAAGGTAAGGGGTATCAATATAATTATTAACTATTTTAAAAAGGAAAAGCTCGTCCCTAGCCAAACGACGGTCCTTTAAAGAAATCGAAACAGGTCGTTTTTTGAGATGGTAGTTGGCTTTAGTACCAATAAATTTGTTAAACCTCTTTTGAATATTTTCAATTTTATGAAACATCGGATTCCATACAGTCGAGGCATATTCAAGAACTGAACGAACGAACGTATTGTACAACGTGAAGACTGTAGCACTAAAGCGAAATTTTTTTGCTACCCGAAGAACAAATCCCAGCATTCGAAAAGCCTTACCTACTATGTGATCAATGTGATAGTCAAACAAAAGTTTACAGTCAAGGTATACTCCCAGGTCCCTCACCACAGTGACCCTCTCAATCGTTACATTGTCAAAACAATAATTGTACTTTATGTTAAGTCGTTTACGGGAAAAAATAATTACGTTGCACTTATCAATGTTCAAAATAATATCATTGCACAGACAGTAATCAAATAACCGGTTCAGATCATCTTGCAACAGTGCGCAATCTGTTTGTGTATTGATTTGTTTAAAAATTTTCATATCGTCGGCATATAATAATATTTCCGAGTTCTTAAATGTTGCTTTAATGTTGTTTATAAAAATATTAAAAAGAAGAGGACCGAGGTGAGAGCCCTGGGGCACACCTGTGGTAACAGGTACAAAAGAAGAGCCTTTAACTGTCACAGCCTGACTCCGCTCCCTAAGATACGAAATCAACCAACGAAGGAGATCGCCATGTATACCGACCTCTACAAGTCTACAAATTAACAAGCGATGTGAAATTTTATCAAATGCCTTGGAGAAATCGGTGTACACCACGTCTACTTGACAACCACCCCATACGAGATAGAATTCGGTGCAAAAATTCGTTCAAGTTAGTCTTGGTCGATTTTTTGTTAATAAAACCATGCTGCTGTTCAATTATGATAGGCCTTAAAATTGGAAAAATGGAGTCGTATATAATTTTCTCAAATAATTTGGCAATAACACACAATTTGGATATAGGTCTGTAATTCCGAATATTATGTTTATTACCAGACTTGAAAACTGGCACGACAAATGATTGTTTCCATAACCGCGGCATAATTCCAGAACTCAGGGACCTACTAAAAAGGAGAAATAAAGGAAGGGCAAGACTATCACTACACATTTTGGACAGCTCCAATAGAAACACCACCATGACACAATTGAGATATATTAAGGTTAGCTAAGTCATAATCAATATCGGAGGTATTAGATCGAAAAGCAGATTTAAAGTAATTATTAAAAAGAGAACTAATCTCCATACCAACCGACGCAGACGAATCATCCAAAAACATTGTGCCAGGCAATTCAATACAGCTCTTTTTAGATTTAACGAATGACCAAAAATGTTTACTATTTAGTAATATTTTTTCTTCAGAGTTAATAATATAGTTATTGTAGCAATATAGTTGAGCCCTTTTTTGCCTTTATCTTAATAATTTAAAAGTATTATAATCACGAATCCCTCCAAAGACTTTCCATTTCCTATGATATTTAAGTTTTTCCCTTATAATAAGATTATAAGGGAAAAACTTAAAAAAGCACTTGAATACCAACAAGGATAACGTCTACCATCAGCAACGACTCTAACGGGAACACAATCGGATATAATTTTGTTGACTGTTTTATAAAAAACACCAACAGACGAATCAATATCGAGCCCAGATAGCAAATCATACCAATTTTGTATCATCAATTATCCCGTTAACAATACTGTAATCAACGGCACGATACAAGCGTATGGTTCGAGATTGAGAGCGAAGGGTATGTAGGTGCGAAACATACAAACGTATTTCCAATGCCGGGTGGTGGCTATCTTCGGGGACAAGCGCACAAGTCGAACGAGAACTTACACAATGACAGCTGCAAATAATTAGATCCAGATACCTGTCATTCACATTCGAAACACGATTATATTCATTAAAACCCGTAAAACTCAAAAAATTAAATAAAGCATAGACCAGATTATTATCAAGATTAAAGTGATCCAAACACATATGAGTCACTAAAATACCACATAGCTAAAGACACGTTAAAATCACCTGCAATGAAATAATAATCGTCAGGGCAGCTAATCACATCATTTGAAATTGCTTCGAAGCACCCGCACACCGCACCAAAGTGTAACTGACCATGAGGAAAATAACAAGTATAAACATTTAAAAAATATTTTTTACGTTCATTGCTCATCTTATTTTCACCCTAATAATATCGGTAACTGAACCAACAATAGGTATGACTGTAAAAGAATGCACAGAGAGATCCCGCCTGACCGCTATCAAAACGCCACCACCCAAAGTATTATCACGTATCTCATAATCCCTATCGCATCTGTAGACACAATATCGCAAGTCAAACAATTCTTCATTAAAAATTCCATCAAGTAACCATGTCTCAGTGAGACATATTATATCATATCATAATCATATCATATCATTGATATTGATAACTGTTATCAAAGTCAATTTCGTTAAATATATTTTGTTTATTGCAGACGTTTATTATCCTAAGAAGAAAGTTAGTCACGGCAGCACTCACAGTAGCTACGAAATTTGACGTTTAATTTATTCTTGAACGAAAAGTTTCTGTGAACCCCATTCGCGAAGAGTAATAAATATCGAGAAAACTTCCCAAGTAACTGATGGTTCTATGATAGTAATGATAATTTGTAATTAAAATTATTTTTTGTTTTATATAACTTTATGTTTTATAAAACTTTATTTGTATATAAAAGTAAATTAGAAACAAATAATATTACAAGAAAATTGACGTGAATGCATGCATGTAAATAAAAAATATAAATATATCCTATATTGTATGAAGTTTCCTGTTTTCCTGAGGCCTGTCGTGGCGCAGCGGCACAAGCGTGTAGCTGTAACCGACAGGTTCTGGGTTCGATCCCCAGTAGAGGAAATGAAATATTTAATATTTTCAATTTACTCAGCTTCACGCTGTATCCCGCACGAGGCAGGGTAGGCAGAGGGAACCCGGGAACCTAGTGTAAAGACACTCCGTTCCACTTCAGTTCCCCACGAATGAGGCCGAACCTGGGCCCTGCGCAGGGCCAAACGGTGATTTGGCGTAAAGTATTGTCTCGCTCTGCTGATAACCCCTAGTATATTCGAGGTAAACTTGACCTTGCTTTCCAGATGATCACGACACTGGGAGTCGCCCAAAGAGCTAAAGCCCAATATACTTATTTTAGGCGCTGGTTCTCGAAATCTGGTGATAATGGGATTTTTTAGTAATTAACATGCAGGCTTGTGTCTTCTGGGAATTGAAGTGAGCCAGGTTTTTTCACCCCCTACGGAGACATTCTCGAGAGATGTCTCAACGGAAGACACAAGTTGATTTCGGCTCTGGTCGACGTTATCCGAAATAGAATTGCACGGCCGGAGTATAATACAACGTCCGCCTCCTCCTCTCAGTCCTCCAATATATTATCGATATGCAGAAAAAAAAGTGTAAGGCACAGCACGCACCCTTAGGGAACACCGGCGTCTACAGGCATGTATGCCGAAACCGTCGATAGCGACCTTGATGATGCACCCAGTGAGAAGGCTAGCGATCCACATAAATTCTTTTGAAGCTCGTAAGACGAAAATTTCGTAAGAAGCGCCCCGTGCATCACTCGATCGAAGGCCTTCGCCATGTCCAGACTAACTACCATGCCCTCTCCCTTGCTTTCAATAGCCACTATCCACTGGTGGGTTAGGTTGAGCGACCCTGGTGAAAACCATAATGAAGGTTGTTAATCAATCGGTGATTCCCTAGATAAAACGAGCTGGCTATTTATTATATATTGCTCTCCATAACTTTTGAGGGCAGGGTGGTAATAGCAATAGGCCTGTAGTTATTTGGAACGAATTAAAATACCGAGGTTGGTAATGATCCGGTTGAGTCTGCCCATGCGTGTTGTCATTGCTGACAACGTGACTACGACTTCGGCACGTACTTTAGTCGCTTAGTACTCTTACTCTTGCATTTAGTTGAACATATATTTATTGGAAAAAAACAAAGAAATCAATGACGTTTAGAAAAAAGGTGGTGGTGGTGGTAACTGGCCGCTAAATTTCCATCAATGCAGAATTATCAACACTCGCTTTGTGCATAATTTATAGAAAAGCGAGTTCTAACAGTCATATTTCATTTTTTTTTTTAATTTTATAAAATATGTTAGGCTTCCGGACGGTATCGTTTAGTATACCATAGTTAATTATGATTTTAAGGCTATTATAGAATAAATTATTGAGATTTCTTTCTTTTCCTTAAAAAGTTTATTTAAATATGTTTAAAACAAACATTATTTGTACATAACGATGAAGCAATTTCTATATTTGCTTATAGACACAGCTGATATATTTAGAAATTTGTTAAACTACATTATAATGAGTAAGTATATTTGTTCTTTCATTGTTCTTCTTAAACTTGAAATTATAATCTATCAGGGACGTATTCTACAACATGCATACAATGCAATGTTAAAAATAATTTAACTAGTACTAAGAATATAATTTTACCAGCAATAAATGAATATTTTATTTTCCATTTTATACATAGATTATTACATGAGTTTGATAAATGCTCAATGGACTGTAATTGAGAGGAATGATCGCTCCGACACATATAGCAACCTAGAGTACACCGGACATGGCTGGCAAAAACGCACAGTAAAATTTCTCAAAGACAATTTATCTGAGGTACCAGACTGTCAACCTTTTGCTCCATTTGTCTTCTTTACTTCGAAGCAAATGACCTGTCCATCTCCATTTGAGCTGGTCAATACGTACTAGGATGTCATTTAATTTCGTCAAGACTTCTGACTTTATCCCTTATTTTATGCCCAGAATACTTCTTTCCAAGTTGGTAATCACTTATGTCTTAAGTGAATTATTTTCTAAAATTTAATTTCTAGACCCACTTCTCTGCTCCTATCTAATAGGGACTGTATCATTGATTCTTAAATAATTGGGTTCTCTTCAAATATAACAAGGTCGTCAGCGAATCTTAGATTATTTAGTCGAAGTCCGTTTATCTTTAGTCCCAGATATTCCCAGTTCAACTTTCTGAATATTTGTTCTAGAACTGCTGAAAACAGCTTAGAAGAGAGGTCACCTTGCCTGACTTCTCTGTCAATCGGAAACGCATGTCCTAGTTTCCGTTTGCCTCCGACATGCGTTTAGGACATGCTTATTTATTATTTATTTTCAATATTTTCCCATATATGCTAGTCATAAATGCAAACTGAAATACATAATGCAGTTATTAATGCAGTTAGTTATTAAAATTTAATTTTATAAATAGGTTTTATAGGTTTTTTTTTACTAATACTTACAATTCAATAATTTGTTACATCTGCTTTATATCAATTATATATTAAGTATATAAAGACCTTAGTTATTTTATCTAGCGTCCAAGTTGAAAAAAAAAAAAATACTAAAAATAATTAAAGTCAACTTTCATACACTTTTTTTCCCTTAAACGTGAGCTTAATAAAACTAAAAATATTTCTTTATTAGTAGAAATTGCTTGAGTGTGTGACCTAACAATGTTTAATTTAAATTGAATTTCCTATAACATAACTCTGTATGTTGCGTTTTTTTATTGATTAAGCTAAAATTATATAACCAAATTCTTGAAACTTAACGTAGGTTTCTGTGTTTCTCCAACTACAAAACGTTTCTTCTCAAATTATGAAAATTTAGGCAGAATAATTATATAAAGTGAACGTTACATTAGGCTACACCAAAAAATCTTTATATTAAAAATAAGATTTTGATATACGAAGAAAATTTATTACTAATTATAATATTCATTTGTTACAGGCCGTTTGATTCCGGCTTAGAATAGGGTCACCCTGGTACTGATAATGTCGTAAGAGGTGACTAAAGTACGTGTGATAGAGTCACGTTGCCAGCATTGGCAACACGCATGGGCAGACTCGACCGGATTGCTACAACCACCGGCATTTAAGACCGGCGTTAAGTAGTGGCTTTGGCCACTGCGTTTCGCGTTAGGTAATGCCGGACCCCGGTGCCCATCCTCCTTAAAGGACGGCAACACTCCTATAGCTCCTCTGGAATTACACGGGGCCATGGGCGACGGTGATCACTTACCATCTTGTTTGCCGTCTTTTCCATAAAAAAAATCTTAATTAAGTAACTATTTAATGAAACATAAGTCTACGTGTGATTAATAAATGTAACCACAAGTCCGTATACTCGAGCTCTATAGGACTAACTGCCTGCAGTGCATTGTAACCACATCATTAGAGAGGGAATGCTGCAGAGAAGATTAATTGCATGTTCTATCTAGCATAAAAACTATAAAATAAAATTATACATATATTCTAGACATTTTTTATATAGGATTGTTGAACGTACTAAAAATACTAAATCTTTCATTCTATTTTATATCACATAATGTTCAGCAGTCTTGTCTAAATCTATTATCGTATATTGACATCTGAGCTAAAGCTCCGAATGGATTAAGCCAAATTAGTAAACTAATTCGTAGTGTGTGTGCCGAATGATTTGGTGAAGGTGCTGAATTTGAATCAAATTACAGCACAATTATTGCTGAAGGCAAAGTCTGAAGTTTCGGGATTTGATTCTGGTTTTTCCTTTAGAAAGTATACATATATAAATCAAATTTATTTAAATATTACATGTAAATGGAAATTTAGTGAAATTCAAAGGGTGTTTTATGTGAATTTTACTGTCTCTATATTGCGTATCTTAACATACCTATCTTAACATACCTATAATAGCTTTTAAAGTTTCTAAAATATCATTTAACAGTCTACGCTTCTTCTACTAGTAGAGTTCTAGTGAACAACTTAGCTCTAGCAACTTTCTACCTTAGTTTCTTGGAGGACATGAAAAGGTTGTTCTGAACATTTTATAGCTGTACCATTCTCATATTATATATTGAAAGGCTTTTGTAACCAAATTTAATATAGCCTACAGGAAAATTAGTTTATTTTATACATGTATTTTTTTTACTAAGCGAGTTGTATAAAATTTAATAATCTAAAATAAACACATAATATTGGTGACTTAAAGCACTAACTGAATCACCACGATTTAGATGTTGTTCGTTGAATTGGCAAAGACATACGTTCATGTTATTACAAGTATATGCATAATAACAAAGGGCGTTAGAAGCACTAATCGTCCCTGATTAGCCCTTTACAAATTTTATTATTTTACTTGAACAATAATAGGCAGCCACTTTTTTATATTTTAACATAAAAAATTTCTGTGGTATCTTAAGTTGCTTTGGACGCTAAGTGCATTGAGGTATTTCAAAATAAATTGCACTTTGTATGTTCGTAAGAAAAACTTTTTAAAAGTACTTCCATTTTGTTGTTCTTCCTCGCATATATGTATTACAAGGCTTGAATTATTTATGTTTAAAGTTTCTTTATTCTTTTTATAACTTCATATCAGGCAGCGTTGGCTACCATCGATTGATAGATGTATAATCTAATAGGTTTTTAATACTTAGTTATATTTCAAATTAATTTGCATATTTTAATTATGTTTCCCTATATCCAAGAAAAAAATATTAAGAATTCTCAGATATCATGTACATTATGGTGATTTTATCGCTTAGAATAGATTTTCGTTCGGTTTGTCATTGAAATACAAAATATTAATGATTTAATATTTTGCAACAGGTTGTGGGTTCGATATCCAATCGAAGTTCCCCTCTGCTTACTCTAACTTGTGCAGAATACAACGTGCAGCAAAAAAAACTATCCCATTGTTAAATGATTGCTTAAAAACTGATAAGGATTCTTAAATACTGAAAAGGATCAATGTTCCGACATTCTGATGCCCATTTTTTGTCCAGTATTTAAACATTGCATTTTGAGTGGCACAACTCAAAAAAATATTTGTAAATACAATTAAATAAAAACTAGTTTTTCAAATACATATCATTTAGCTACACTTTTTATCTCCTTTGCATACCATAGTGCATATTAAATTCAAATTCAAATATTTTTATTCAAAATAAGAAGTTACAAGCTTCGTTTTTTGAACGTCAAACAATTTACCACCAGTTCACTAAAGTTACTGCCTCAGACCTGAGAAGAACCGGCGAAAGACCTCAGACCTGAGAAGAACCGGCGAACTCAGCGGGACATGTCTTTTTTTTTAATCAAATTTTACATCATATAATCAATTATGTGACAATGATACATTTGAAATAGCCTGGAGCGAGCATTTTATTCCCAAGGCGTGTTATCATTTATGAAATCGTTAATTTGGTAATACCTTTAACACACAAACCTTTAACACACAAACGTCTATTCACAACTTTTTTAAATTGTGAAATAGAAAATTCTCGGACGTTTTCTGGGATCCTATTGTAAAAGCGCACACCCTGACCCATAAAAGAATTACGGACTCGATTCAATCGAGTTACAGGTGCACTAAGATTAAACTTATTTCTAGTATTAATATTATGTATATCCCTTATCTTGGTAAATTCATCAATATTTTTCTTAACATACATCATATTTTCAAAAATGTATTGCGATGCAACGGTCATTATATTGATTTCTTTAAATTTTTCCCTTAAAGAATCTTTAGGGCCTAATTTCTAGATTGCACGAATAGCTCGCTTCTGCAAGACAAAAATTGATTGAATACCGGCTGCATTACCCCAAAGTAAGATGCCGTAGGACATAATACTGTGAAAGTAGCTAAAATAAACGAGGCGAGCCGTTTCCACGTCTGTTAATGTTCTGATTTTTTTAACCGCAAAGGCTGCTGAGCTAAGTCTATTCGCCAATCCATCGATATGAGGTACCCACTGTAATTTAGAGTCAATGGTGATCCCGAGAAATACCGTAGAATCAACAGGATCCACGGCTTCACCATTCAAAAGTACATCGGCATCGATCTTTCACAATTTTCGTGTTGGGTGTTCGGAATATAACACATTTGGTTTTTTTACTATTCAAAAGTAAATTATTTGCACTAAACCAATGTACTAATTTTGAGAGAGCATTGTTTACATCGTCATATACTTTTTGTCTTCTTTTCATTTTAAAAATTAGCGATGTATCATCTGCAAACAATACTATCTCATGGCTCCTTTTAACTAAATATGGTAGGTCATTTATATATATTAAAAAGAGAAAAGGACCAAGAATAGACCCCTGTGGGACCCCCATACCGATTGAATTAGGAGAGAAACCTTATATTTGGTACATTCTGTTTCCTACCTACTTTATGTTATATGGTGCTCTGGAATACAAGCACTAAGTTAAACACTATCTTGGTGTACCGCAATAGATTTATAAAATATTTATTTTAATATGTTCTAATCTTTTTACATTTTCAAAAATAAGATATGAAATAAAAAATCTTTTATCTAATACTAGAGTTCTAGTAAATAACAAGAGTAAGTAAGAATACGTGATGAGATGAGAGTTCCTTGCCTATATATGATAAAGACAAGAAACTATTTCTATGAGAGTTATAAAATCTCAGTTGTCCATCTGTTTGCCCGTCATGACCATTTTTAAAGGCCAAGCTGATGACATAATATCTAGTTTGAAGGGACTATCCCTTTGAGCACAAAAATATTAAAACTTCTACTGCAACACAATAAAAGATACAAGCGTTTCGGCCAGTCATCAAAAGTTATAATAGTTAGTTCCCATTATCCTAGAGCAATGAAATTTAGCAAGAACTTTTAAGTTATACTTCCTCGACTTTTAATAGTTTAACGACGACAAACCTTCAACGGCGAAATTTGTTCATAACCCTCTTTATGGGTATATATGACCGGTATTTAAAAAAAAAACAGATATTTTTTACAATAATAAAGACTGTTTGATGGAAAATATTGGCTTCATGTCTATTTTGGATATTTAATTATATTGACGTGTAACTTGACAATTTTGTTGATCAAGTATACATCTGAATTAGGACAATAAATTATCAGAGCCACTTTAAATGTAAATAAGTTTCACTTTGATTGACGCTCTTCATAAAATATTTTAGAGCCACAGACAGTCACGAGTAATTATTGCCAATTATAGCTTTTATGTAAATTGAGAATTTGTTCGACAAAGTTATTTCTTACAAGTTGTCCTTATTACGTTATAAATAGTATCTAATTTGTCCTTTTCTTCTTAAATGTTAAACAGAACACGATATTCTTATAAATTTAAAGAGATTATCTGAGCTAATCAATTTCAATCAGCTTAATTTTCTTATTATTAACTCAATGAGGAAAACACTAACGAAATTGGTTTAATTTTAAATAAATAGTTAACTTTTGATTATATTTACCTAGAATATGACAATAATATTACCTATTGGTAGAATAACTGTTTCTTATTCTCAATTAATTTTACAGCAATTTCTTATTCTTATACGAGCTTTATAATTTGTGAGCTAGTGCTCACAAGTTATAAAGCTCGCATGCATTTATTGGTAAATCACTTTTAGTAAAGTGTAATCTACCAATAAATGCAAATGATGACGATAACAAGAATTGAAATGAAATGTTTAAATACAATTATTTTATAGCGCAGAAAGCCCCATCTGACTATAAAAGCGTAAATAATCCTTACAAATGGCTCGGTTTACATATAAGTATGCCGCACAACACAAATTGCGAGACTTCACACAACTCAACTAATTAGTATAATAAAGCGCAGTATAATGTCATAATACATCAGTTTTGGACTATGGAGCCCGCACTGTTTCCTCATAACTTCCCAACTATGCCTTGGCAAAAATAAACAATAAATGAAATTAGGACAACGTCAGGATTGAAGTTGAACAAACAAATCTCATTGCGTAGGCCCAATATTTAATTATTTTAGGGGAAATATACTTGATTTTTTATCTTCTCCCGATATTTGGTCGTGGTGCGGAGACGCATACGTGCGACTGTAAACGCATAGGTTCGGTCGCCACTCGAAGAAATAACATATATAATATTATCATTTTTTGGCTCTGGTAACAAGGCAAATCTCGGCATTCAGTTCTGCCACTCAACACGCAATGCCTCAAATTTTACAGAAAGTGGAGAAAGAAACGGAGTATCTTAACACTAGGTTCCCAAGTTTCCTTTGCCTACCCACAATTATAGCAGAATTGGCTATGCGCAATTGAATATACCTTTATATTTTTGAGTTTCTATATACCTTTATATATTTGTAAAAGATTTTTATTCGTCATTTAAAATTTAAAATATTTTCAAAGAACACCGTCATAGTCTTTGCTCTTTGACCAAGCCTTATAGGATAAACTGAGTGAGCTTTTATCAAAGCTGCTTTCTTTTTCAACTAGTAAACCAACTGAATTCATGAAAGTTTGTCGGGGCTTATGGAAACTAATTTTCGAGATATATGTACTTTGGTTGTTGAAAAAATTTTTCGTGGTATTCAGTACAAAATATTTTCTTTGTTTAGTTTACTAAGACTATAATATTTTGCTATACTTCGATATAAATAACTATTTCATTTACATGGACTATATATGTATGATATAAATTATTTCATATTTTGATCAATATTATAAAGATAAGAGACCAAATTCTAATCGTTTTGCTCGGCCATTTTAAGAAATTCTTCTTTAAAAGAACATAATTAGAAGGCCAAATGAATATTCTTTGTCGTGAATTTTAATTCAATTCGTCTTTTAACTTAAATTCAATAAAGTAACTATCGTTTCATAGAAATACTATTCCGTTCTCCTCAAGCGACCGTAAACGCATTGAGTGGATATTGGTGCAATTTAATATTCTGCGTCAGTAATTCAGAAAGGAACGACTGTTAAGAGAAGATTGTAAACGATTTGTCTTTGAAGTGGGCAATTGTCGTCGGTTTAATGGCGTAATCCTCTTAAGGTATCCAAAGATAAAAAATCTTTGGGTGTAAGATCTGGACTCTGAAGGGGCAACGGAAGGTCCCCTCCACGCGATGTGAATTTTCCATTAAACATTTCGATGTATGAGATGTAATGCTATCTTGTGTTTGTCTTGAAATCAGGTCCTGCTGTTGAAGAATTCAAAATTATGCAGTTGTAGAAAGAAAAGTTACGTAACATTGCTATTTTGAAATACCAACAGATAGTTTAGCGCTTTGAACTTACAAAGGTGAGGAACTCTGTAATAAACGATTTTAGAACAGTTTTAACGATTTAGGCTTTTTTCGATTATTTTGAACATAAGTATCTCTTCATATTTATTACATGATGTAAACTACTATCGTTAAATCTGTAAATATAATTAGAACTCTATGGTATTGGGCTCAATTATAAATTACCAAGTAGGGTACAGCAACACGCTCAACTAAACATCGTATAAAAAATATATATATTTTAGGCCATTTTATCAGTATTATCCTATAGGATAATGGTTATTTATTTGGATAAAAATTGTATATAAAAACGCCTTCGCAAAAAATGCATTATTTTAGAACAATTTTGATTAGCATAAAAAATTAAACTTAAAAAATAGAAATATGCTGTCTTGTGGATTTTTTTTTTCGAACTTTTGAAGGAGAACAATGCTGTCACACATGATTTTTTGCGAAACTTTAAACGTTTACGCAACGATCGTAGCGGCATCGCTGAATTAGTAAAAAAGTTCCGCGATTTTGAAACATTCTTAATTGGTGCTCTGGTCCAATTGGTCTTAGCGTAATAATATATAGCATATAGCCTTCCTCGATACAGGGATATATCTAACACTGAAAGAATTTTAAAAATCAGACCAGTAGTTCCTGAGATTAGCGCGTTCAAGGGAACAGACAGATACAAACAAACAAATTCTTCTAAAGTTTTATAATATTAGTATTGATAGTATAGATATGTATATTCCATTTAAAGTTCTCAAGGGATCTAGACGTATAGCCATAGTTTTTAGCTTTCCTGCCAAATAGAAACCTGCCGTAAATAGACATTGCATATTGAATATAGTCTTACTAATATGAAATTTAAAATATAGGATCATTATTATAATTTATAAAAAAATAATTTTCTTAATTATTGTAAAAAAAATGTCTAATAAAATACTATCTAAAGTTTTCTTACATTCAATTTAAAAATATCATTGAATCTAATATAGATTAAAACTTTTAGAGCAAATCTAACGAAAAACAAAACGGAAATACTTTTGTTGGTTTTAGTAGTAATTTTAGTAAAAGCTTCGACGGTTTAATTAAAAATTTCATGACCTCCTGTGATTTCTTGCGACTTTTAAATGCTCCCTCATAATTACCCTTTGCTGGCTGTATCTACACTGCTACAGAAAGCTTTATTATAATGTCCCTTAGTATGTTTTATAATATGTTGTTTTCTGTAAAACTCACGCTCGTTTTATGACTTTACTAACTTTTTATTTGAATTTTGCGCAGCGGGATAAGGTTTTTGCGCAGAGGCACAAGCTTTTGACTGTAAATGTGACAGGTTGTGGGAAACAAAATAATTTCAAATTAAATAATTCATATTTTCAAATTAAATACCTAATACTTTCAAATTCATATTAAGTACTTATTTTTTTCAAATTAAATACTTAATGTTTTCATTTCTGCTACGTTTCACTCTGACAACAGTGTGAGTTTCAACACATAGTGCTTCAAATTCGGCGGAAAGTGGGGAACGAAACGGAGTGAGTTAAGAATAGATTTCCGAGCTCTATCTGTTTTCCCTGCCATGTGCAAAATACAGCGTGGAGCTAAACATTTTGTTTTTTTGTATTAAAATAGATAATTTTATAAAAACATTCCTGCTGAGTGGAATAATTTAATGCAATAGGATAAAGCACATAAAATATATACAAAAGCCTTGTTTAGTGTATACCATCAGACGTGTAATTATATGTCAAGATGGATAATTATTCAGTTGCACTATAATACAATCAGAAAACCAAAGTTAAGTGAATAGAAACTGAATTACTATGTTAGTATAGAAATAATCCAGATATAGATTATATGTATAAATAGAAATAATCTAGATATAGATTATATGTATAAATAAGTAAATGTTATGATTTGTGATAGAAATTACCTTTAATTAATTGGACTGCTTAAACAAGCAGAATGAAGATTAAACATGAAAGAACAATCAATAGTAATTAAGCTAAGGTCTAACAATAATAATAATTAATCAAACATAAATTACATTGTATAACCCAAAAACCCAAAAAAATAATTATGCCTATTATTAAGATATGTTGTTATTATTAATTAATGTTGTTATTATTAGAATATACGTAAAAAAATACACATTTTCCATACACAGTAACTGTTTTTTTGATTTCTTTTTACATTGTTTTGTAAAAAGACGTCCAATTATTTATTAAACTAAATAAAGTACCACTTAGTAAAGTCTGTTTTCAAAAGAACTGTCAACTTCTTTGCTGCTACTAAAAGTTGCAAAATTTAAATGCACTCTGATACATAACAGGAAGCTTACAAGAAGGCACCTAAAAGCGTTGTTGCCGTAGTAACACTTCCGCTTAGGAAATTGCCTATCCTCGTGTTCGCATAAATCAGGTAAGGTAAAACTTAATATCATCATGCACCTAACGAGACAACGCCGGTGTCGCTTAAAAATATCGTGATTCATATTTCCTCACGAAATTGACTTTAATGTCTGCTAAGAAAAGGACATTTAATACTTATAAAATATTTATTTTGTTAATTTTCATATAATAAACGTACATATTATTATTATTTATTTATTTTATGATACTATACGTTAGAGAAAATGTAACAATATATTTCTTTTTTATTTCATTTTCTATGTCGCAATTAATCAAAGTATCAAATATTTGTAAAAAATTAAGTTCAATTTTATTTTTTATATTTTTTTTTATTTTAGCTCTCAGCTTAATACTATTTTTAGTCGAATACTTCTTCTCGTCGAAAATATCTGACACTTGTCAGCTTTGATTAAATTCCTACAATATCCCCAAACAAGAGCCATAAACAAAGAATGTAATTGAATTCTCGTTATTCCTTAATATCTCACATTTTCTTTTGTCTAACGCCAATAAGAATTTCCTGCGTATTTACTGAGTAAAAAATATATCGTCATATTTTATTCTTTATATCAGAGGTAGAGAGTATTTATAATCAAGGCCCTGTTGCGTGTTGAGTTATGGTGGGTACTTAACAAGAAATTCGAAATCGAATATACAGTCATCATATTTATAAACAGAGACTATCCTATTGAACAATAGCCTTAATAATCCAAAATATCGTATATAATTATTAAAAATAAAAACATATTTTCAGCTTCCCGCTGTATTCCGCGCACGCTAGGGTAGGCAGATGGAACTTGAAAACCTAGAGCGGTAAGATACTCCATTTCGTTTCCCACTTTCCTCCAAATTTGAGGCACAATAATAATAAAACAAAATATTTTAAAACATAATAACAGGTCTTGTAAGTAACAACAAACATTGCATTTCTTTATATTAACGTAGCACCGCAAACGTTTTAGCCAAAATTGAGAAGTGTAATCGTACAGCGTTTTACAATACGTGTTTACAATTAAACTACTTACATATATACATACGAACGCAAAAGTTTAAGTGTATTTTTGTTCGTGGTAAAATATTTAAAATTGTGATGATTTTATACACTAGATACTCTGTCATTGTATGCCTACATATTACTTTACATTTGCAAACATTGTTTTTATATAAGTTGCAAAATCTTACGATTTGTCCAGTAGTTAATTATATTTTTTTGGAAATATATATTCTTCGTTATTTCTTCAGCTTTTGCAGGAATTCCTAAGAAATCAATATTTGTCACACAAAAGACAAATAAATAATTAATCTTGGTGGTCAGTACTACTACTACTACTACAGAGCACTGTAGCAAACGTCGCAAATAAAAAAATACATTTTAATATTAGTGATCCGTTTTGATGTCCAGTCACTGTTCATCTATATATCCATTAAGATCTGCATCAGGTTTTTCAAAGGGAAGCTAGAGAATAACAATACACTTACAGAATTTGTACTACTTTTGATACACAGTCGTCATCTATATCTTCTTTTTATCTTTTGTTTTATACCACGATGGTGACGAAAACCACACGACCCACCTGATCGTAAGTGGTTACCGTGGCCTATGGACGCTTGAAACATTTTTTTTATTACTTGTTTTTAATTGTTTGAGTGAAGTTTTAGTTTTCTATGTATATAATTTGTGTTAAAGTGATCATTTTATTGCAAAAAGACAGTAATTGAGAATAGTACACAAAAATGTGAAAAGTCAATGAGTATATTTTAAAAAAATATAATAAAATTTATTTGTCTAACAATTATTTTCCAATTTTAATTACACCCAATCTCAAAATAAAACCCAAATTTTTAAAAACTCTTAAAGGCAAACTTAAAGTTTTAATTCAAATTTATTAATTAAAAGTTTATTAAATAAAAATTTATGTCAGAATTATGTACCTATATCTAAAGGGTGGAGCGCGGTAATTTGCTTTTTTGCACTGCATGATTGACGATGTGGGAATGAAATAAAAAAAATATGATCATTAGAAACCATTGATCATTAGAAACTAGGATAGACGGAAGTTAAACAAAAGACAATGTCATTTTGTGTTTGACGGTATGTTATGGTTCTTTGATTATGGCTTTCCGAGCGTGCCAGTCGAGCACATATTACTTCGCCAATATCACGTTGAATGGAGAAAACACGAAGGAGGTTGTATGGCAGAAAAAATAATATTACACAATATGGAAATGCATATTAAAAAAAGAAGATCTAGTTAAAAATTGCCTTCACTTATAACAAAAAAAATGACATATATTAAAATAAATGTATACATTATTTACACACAGGGTTAGTAATAAGAAATATATAATACAAAGGTGTTAGTCTACAATTTAACCCAGATAAGCCTACTGTCCTATATTTAGGACAGTAGAAATAAAAAAAAATATCAGAATACCCTCTTTATCTAAGATTATTTAGTCTTATGATTTGCAGTAAGAAACGTGTCAGCTTTATTAGAAAAAATAAAAAGACAGTTATTTTAACAGCTTTTACCTTATATTTCCTTATAAGTGTGTAATAAAAGTGCGTTGCAGACATGGCAAATAACAGGTATGTATAAAAAGTTATATTTTACTCGTGAGTTGTTTTTTTCTGTGTTAATATCTCGTTGATAACCTTAACTTTTGTACTAAATAAATATTCTAGCAAAATAATATAAATAAATTACGTATAACTTGTTACAAATACTAGCGTACTATATATAGGACAGTAGGATAATATACATGATTTTAGTACAACAATACAACTTTTTCTTTACAGACCGTTAGCTGCGCATGAAATTTTAGATGCATTAGAAAATGTTTCGGATAATGAAGAAGATTATAGAGAACGACTGATATGTATCCTACCTCCTCCTGTTGATCCTGACTGTCTTACTGACGAAGATTCGGGTGAAGAAGATAATGTAACTTTGAATAATTTGCCACGAAACATTCTGCTTCAACCGGCTGAAGTAATGATTCAAGGGCAGATTATGGTGAGTAATACAGAAGAAGAACCTTCTGAATCTACAGGTCGAACTAAACGTAGGCGTACCTACGCATGGAGAAAACGGGACTTGGCAAAAAATCCCGTGAATTGGCCAGATGTTCAAGGCGCTTGCCAAGATAAGCGCCCAATTGAGTGGTTTGAAAACTTCTTAGATGAAGATGTTATGTCGTTGTTGGTGTCAGAGAGCAATAAATATGCTGTCAAAAAGAATTTGCCTGGAGACATAACCACTGAAGATATGAAATGTTTCATCGGCGTATTGTTGGTTAGTGGTTATTCATGGCTCCCCCGTAGAAGAATGTATTGGGAAAACTCCCCTGATACAAAGAATGAATTGATCAGTTCGGCTATGACAAGGGACAGATTTGACTTTATTTTTCGCCACCTTCATGTCAATGATAATCTGGATTTGCAAGACAAACACACAAAAGTACGCCCCCCAGTTACACTTCTAAATAAAAAGTTCTTAGAATTTTCTCCTCTTGAAGAGCATTACAGTGTAGATGAGGCCATGATCCCCTACTATGGTAGACATGGCTGCAAACAGCACATAAATGGTACATGCCGTTGTTCACACACATGATTGATCTTGCCGAACATAATGCATGGCAGTTATATAAAATAAATCATAGAAAACTGGATCATCTTGGCTTTCGCAGAAGGGTAGCAATTGCTTTGATTGAATCAAACAGAAAAAATGCCAAGAGAGGGCCTAGCCGACCCTCCCATCATGAACATGCTGATAGTCGTAAAGACCAAATGAATCATCTGGTTATTCCTCAATCGAAGCAAACACACTGTCGTCAATGTCACAAAAAATGTTTGACATGTTGCAAGAAATGTGATGTTGGTGTGTGTGTCAAGTGTTTTGAAACATATCATTAATAAATTGTGTTAATCTAGTAAATTACATATAACAATGGGTAATATAATCAATAGTTATCTAATAAACTACACTTTTGATTACATTCTATTTTGTCATAAATGGTCTTTTATATCCTCTTATTATCCTACTGTCCTACATATAGGACGGCTATTTCCCTGAAAGCCTTACACTTATTTTTTTTTTTCATATTTAATTTATGTTGCATAAGATCTAATAAACTAAATAATGTAACTTTTTACTTTTTACTTTTTAACAGAAAAATTTAGTTTCAGGCTTATCTGGGTTAATATTGTTATATCTAATATATTTACATACAAATTTCACACAGTGAGTGGTCCCTGACCCTGATCTTGGCTAGATGTACAGGTGTACATGCACGTCCAAGCCGCAAGCGACACATTGTCGTTATTATCCTCCGTTCAATAAATTTTTGAGAATAACACCAAGCAAGAGTCTGCAGATTCATTCCCATTGATTTCAGAATGCCCTGGAATCCATGCCAAAGTAACAACCAAACCCTTTAAATAACATGAGTACAATTCTTCACGAATCCTTAAAATAATTGAAGACCTTAATTTGCTATGAAAGGGATTTCCCTTTACAGCTTGTATGCAGCTTAATGAGTCAGTACAAATAACGGTCTGTTTAAAGTCATGGGAACCGGATTGCTTCTAACAAAGCAACAGCCTCTCCAATAAACACGGATGAAATTATAGTATGATTAAATTGTAGTATAATTTTGAATTTTCGTATCCAACATGCTGCACCAACATAGCTTTCCTTTGAAATTTGTATTTGATTATGACTGTTGTTTGAATTGTAGGTACATAAAAAAATACTACTCACTGAATATTTTGAAATGTTTTTATTTGACATATATCAAATAAAAACATTTTGAAACATTCAGTCAAGTTTTTTTCTTCGCTCTTCAACCCTTTCGCGAATATAGCTCTTGTCCTGCTACAACCTGCTGGCCAATGAAAGCAAGTCGCAGAGGCAATAGTCGGACTCAATAGATAATTCCTTTCTGAATAACTCAGGTTCATGGAAGCACGCGGTGACGTGCTGCATTGAGGGAGTAGTATTAATATTATAATTTTTGACTGACAAAGAATTGTATTGATATTGATAACTATTAACAAAGTTAATTTCATTAAATATCCTTTGTTTATTGAAGACATTTATAATCCTAAGAAGAAACTTAATACACTTACACGGCAGCACTCACAGTAGCTACGAAATTTGACGTTTAATTTATGCTTGAACGACAAGTTTCTGTAAACCGAACGCGAAGAGTAATGAATATTGAGAAAACTTCTCAAGTAGCTGATGGTTCTATGATAGTAACAATAACTTCTAATTAAAAGTAATTATGTTTTTATTAACTTTATTTTTTATATAAAAGTAAATCTGAAAAAAATATTATTACAAGAAAATTGACGTGAGTGCATGCAGGTAATATATCCGATATTGTGTGAATGTATTATATTATAAAATTCACCGTCACGTCGCGTTTACACGCGTGACGCGCAGCCTGGCATGCACTCCGGCAAGTCGCTCGGCACATTAACTGATGCCAAGCAGCGGGCCACGTTAGCAATCCACACGCGCTTTTTTGATGGAAAAGACAAGGCAAACAAGCGTACAGGTCACTTGACGGTAAGTAATGACCGTCGCCCACGGCCTCGTGTAATACCAGGGGAGCTACAGGTACGTTGTCGGCCTTTGAGCAGGTACCCGTACGTATCGACATACAAATACTGCCGCGAGTAGGTCATTCCAGATATATTTGGCGCGTGGAGGAAAATGCCTACGAAACGCCACAGTAATGGAGTGCCACGTGTCCAGATTATGTGGACGATACATTAGTTTGTGCGGCTAGAAAATTTGGTGGCAGGTACCAAGTCAAACAGTTCTCCAGAACACTCCCCGTGATTAATGCAGTAGTGAACGCACAGTGAAGATACGTCCCTACGCAAAGCCAAAATGTCAAGACCCTCACAGATCATTGGGTCTCCAACGATTCGAACGGCTCTACGTTGTGCGTGATCAAATGGTTCAAGCTGATACTGGTGCACCAACTCAGAGGTGACAACAGTAGTCCATGAGGCAGAACCTAGGCGCTGTACAGGGCCAAAGCGGTGTTTTGGCGTGAAGTAATGTCTCGATATGCTAATGACCCTTAGTTTCTTGGTCAACTTGGCCTTACTTTCCAGATGATCGCGACACTGGCAGTCGCTTGAAAAACTAAGGCCCAATAAACTGATTCTGGGCGCGGCGTGTTGTTGAAAACTGGTGATACGACAAATTGAACCAGGTTCTTTTCACCCATACAGAGACATTCTTGAGGGATGCCCAACGGAGGACACAAGTAGATTTCGGCACTGGTCGACGTTTTCCCGAGAAAAACTGGCACGGTCGGAGTATACAGCGTCCACAGTGCTATCATCTGCATAACAATGTATGTTAGAGTCCTCCAACATATCATTGATATGATATAGCGTAGGGGACAGCACGCAGCCTTGCGTTTACGGGCATATATTTGGAGCAGAAACTGTCGATAGCGACCTTGATGCTGCGCCCAGTAAGAAAGTTAGCAATCCACTTGCAAAAATTCTCGGGAAGCCCGTAAGATGGAAGTTTCGCAAGGAGCGCCCCATGCCGCACACGATCGAAGGCCTTCACCATGTCCAGACTAACTGCCAGGCCCTCTCCCTTGCTATCAATAGTCGAGTTCGAGGCAAAGAAGATCGGTTTTCTCTTTCGCCGTATGGACCAAGATGTCGTTTTCCTTGAGCAGCGGTGGAAGCGAAGGCTGGCTAAAGCTGTTAAGAGCAGTCTTTGAGAGCGCCCAAAACTGGCGAGTTCCCGATGGGTAACTCTCAAGCTTCTCGCCGATTTTAACGATGTGCTCGGACCTCTAGAGGCACGGTTTTACTTTATTTTAAAGCTGTTATTGTGGATCCTTAGTAACAAGTGCCTCAGCCCAGATTCGATTAGCCTCACGCTTGCCAAAAGCAGCAACTTTGCAAGACGTATCAAACCAAGGTTGTGACTTGCCACTACTGAGCTAGGAATGTAAAGTTCCATACCCTGCAGAACCACATCGGCGACAGCAACGGCACAAGCACTAGGATCATCAGAAGAGAAGCAAACCGGCCCCTAGGGATAAGATGAATAAAATGTACGCATCCCTTTCCAATCAGCTGACTTGTAGTGCCAGACGCGACGAGTCGCTGACATTTTGTAACTGACTCAGTTAATGGGCACAACAATCCGTACCAGGCAGTGGTCTGAAGATCCCAAGGGGGCCTCGACAACAACCTGGTATTGTTCTGGATGTGAAGTCAGCAGAAGGTCCAATAAGGAGGCGTTGTGGTTGTCCGCGTCCGGGATTCGCGTAAGCGACTTAACCAATTGGGACACCAATCCATTAATAGCAAGGTCGAATACAGCTCTCCCCGCGTGGTCGGTGGTGCGTGACCTGAGCCTACTGACATTATGCGCATTAAAATCACCAAGTATCACGACCTCTGGATCTGTGAGAGCGCATCGTCGATAGCCGATTGCATGTGCTCCATGAGCCGTTTCCGCATTACCATTATGGAACCTGTACAGGCATGCGTAGATTCGGACACGTTCATCCATGTCTACACGAAGCCAGACGGTGGACAGGTCCCGTAACCTTCAGAGTTGACAAGACGACGGAAACTCATGTCCTCCCTTACATACACAGCAACCCCGGCATGAGGTAAAAAATTATGTTCCATTTGTAGCCGGGGTATTGAAGATAGGCTGTGTCGCTCGTTTGGGCAATTTGGGTTTCCGTCAGGAATAACAAGTTCGGCTGTGCCGTCTCAAGATGGTAGTGGACCGCTTTTAGATTGGAGTGTATGCCCCTGATATTAGTAAACTTAACGCTGAGAGTGGCAGGGGCTGCCGTGGAACATACGCCTCGTTTGCCTTGCCTTTGTTTGCTTGTAGAATGCGCGGTTCTGTGCCCTCCCCAGAATTCGAAGGGCGGCCTGAGTTTGAAGACTCAGGGAGGGATTCTCCAGCATCGAAGATGCTGGTACCCTCCTCCTCCTCCTCCTTTCATATTTCAGGGAGGGGTTGGGGATGGGCACCTGGGCCCGGCATTATCCAATGCGTAACGCAGTGACCAAAGCCACTACTTAACGCCGGTTTTAAATGCCGGGGGTGGTAACTATCCGGTCTAGTCTGCCCATGCGTGTTGTCATTGCTGACATCGTGACTCTACCACACGTACTTAAGTCGCCTCTTACGACACCATCAGTACCAGGTTGATCCTATTCTAAGCCGGAATCACGCAGCGCTTGTCTGCATACAAAGGGGCATCTCAATTGCATTTAGTTGAACATATTTTTATTGGAAAAAGAAAACAAAGAATAATTATACATATTTTTGAAAATATTTTTATTGGAAAAAAAACGACATATAGAAAAAAAAGACACACTCGGACACTACCGTCTAAGATGCGCGCGATACTGATGCAACCACACGCTTGAGAAAGAGGCACACAAGCACAAGCACATTCACCCTTTGAGGAGGAACTACAAAATATTCTCAGATCATAATACTTTACATTTGTTGCTCTTTCTCCAGTATTATTATGATCTCGTAAGGATATACGATATTCACTATTTTCATATAAAATTGTTCCTTAATGCGCTCTTACATACAACAAAACCATGTCACTAATGCCATATCTTAACTTTCAATTAATTATTTAAGCGTAATATTAATTCTCGAAAGTATATCTCAAATCTCGTATAAAATGGTTATTAAACACATTAAGTACTTTTTACCAAAACTTTCAGTAAAACGGGTAATATTTCTAAATCATTGCAAAGCCATCTTTATACTAAGTCCTATCGTTAAAGTTCTCAATTGCCGTTCTATATCGAAGGCAACTGGCCGCTAAATTTCCATAATTTCAGAATTATCAACGCTCGCATTGTGCATACTTTATAAGCGACTTCAGTCAGTCATTAAATATTCCATTAATTTTTAATTTTATGAAATATATTGGACTTACTTTTAGTATCCCATAGGTAAATATGATATATTTAATAGAATAAATCATTTATTTATTTTCCTAATAAAGGTTATTTAAAAAATACACGTACAACAAACATTATTCGTACACTACGATGAAGTATACTACGATTGTTTCTATATATGTACTACGATCAGTTTTATATATGTTTATAGACACAGCTGATATATTTAGATATTTGTTAAAAGAACATTATAATAAGTAAATATAATAATATATTTTCGTTCTAACACTTGAAATTGTAATCTATCAGAGAAAAATTATTATTCTACAACAAGATGCATACAACGTAATGTTTAAATAAATTGTAAGTAGAACAAAAAATAAACCTTTTCTAGCAATAAATGAATATTTTATTTTCCATTTTATACTTAGTTTATTAAATAGTTTTGATGAATGCTCAATAGACGGTAATTGGGAGGAATAATCGCTTCGACACATAAAGCAACCTAGAGGACACCGGACAAGGCTGGAAATAACTTACAGTAAAATTTCTCAAAGATAATTTATCGAAGTGCTAATGTTGATGACGGAGAGCGAGTATTGCGGGCAATTTCTTAGAGGAGCTCTTAATCATATGTAGTAATTTTCAGGTCTTTCTATTTTATTAATTAAAAATAACTTAATTTACACGGTTAACAATCTACACCAACATCGTAATTTAAATCACTACAGTATCTACCTACAAATTATCAGTTACTTACTTTAAAATATCAACATAAAATTAAAATTAAGCTATATTTCGTCCGATTTCGTATTTGAGTAAGCCATACTTTGCGCTACATCAAAGAAGCCAATTATCTGATGAAGCCAGACTACTGCCATAATGGTTCAGTTTATCAAAAGCTAAAAAAATAATTGATTGTCATAGTGCATTTCGTAACATTAATTTTAGAAGAGTTATAATTTAAAATGTACGTACGTAAATGTAGGTAAATGTAGAAATTTAAAATTAGAAAATCTATCAATTTACATGTATATATATATATATATATATATATATATATATATATATATATATATATATATATATATATATATATATATATATATATATATATATATATATATATATATATACTCAGCTTCACGTTGTATCAGTTTAGCCAGAGGGAACTTGGGAACCTAGTATTAAGAAACGCTATATTCCTAGCGGGGTAGGCAGAGAGGACGGAGCGCCAAACGCTACGGTCTCGGCATACCTATTTCGCCTCGTCCACTGTCATCAACCTCTATATATATATATATATATATATATATATATATATATATATATATATATATATATATATATATATATATATATATATATATATATATATATATATATATATATATATATATATATATATATATATATATATATATATATATATATATATATATATATATATATATATATATATATATATATATATATATATATATATATATATATATATATATATTGTACCACTTTTCAGTATTTATGAAATATCTCCTTTCTGTGAAAAATTACAAAAGTACAAAATTACACGTGGGTAAGTAGGTATATCCTTAATCATAGCCAGTGGCAATCTATTCCCAATACTGTTTAATTTGCCCAGAATATGCGATTTTCTACAGGCAGTCGAATAGTAAGATTAAGAGAACTAGTTGGATATATTGTACCATAGGAAGGATGAATCGGACCACACTAACATATATAATATGCTTAAGCTGTTCGGATAGGTGGATACCAAAAAATTATAATCAAGTTATTTTCATCAATTATCTTGTCCAGTAAGTCATAAAAACCATTAACATTTTCTCGATTAAATCCTCTAATTCAGTTTAATGACGTTTTTTTCGGCTTAACTTCTTTCTGGTTGCCTTATATTCAACTCCGGATGGCGGTTTTTAAAAGATAGAACCAAGTTTTGCCAGCCATCTTTTGGTCTTTATTAAATATGTGAGAAATGTTGTTCTTTTAACCACATCAAAAGCTAGTTATATTGAGACCGAATTACGAACGAAAAAATGACTTTCAACTGTTAATATTTTCTACTAATATTCGTTCGAAACTGGGGTCAAAAGTAGTAGGACCTCTTTTTTAAATATTTCATATCATTTGCAAACTTATTTTTTTTGGAATGGCGGATAAGTGTAGGTTTTGGTATACCATAACTTTTACAAATATTTTTCCAGCTCATATCCTCTCTCTCTAAAGCTAAAAATGTTTTTTTAACGTTTTAGGAGTCTATAATATTTATTTTATCAGCCATCTACAAACAATAATATTATTAAAACCATAATAACAGCAGAAGTTTAAGTAATTACTTTAAATTGTACCGGTACGATACAAAGAACTTTTAGTGGTACGAGTCAGCAAACTAGCCATCAAATTAGTAAAATTGTTTTTTTTAAATAATCTTAAAATTTTGCGACATCATAAACACACATATATGTAGTAAATTAAATAAGTAATACATATAAATAAATGACACACACAATGACATTATTTATGAAGGAGACCCTTACATATGCACTGTAAATTTTCGATAAAAAACAACTGAAATAGATTTTTTCACTTGAGTAAAAAATAATAGCCTCATGCTATTACAAAATTACATGCGATATTTAGAGCTAGTTTCGCATATTTTAACATTATCATAATGAATAAAAGCTGTAATTAAGTAGGAAATTTCGAGATGGTACAATACCTCCGACTCTCCCCTATATATATTTATATATATATATATATATATATATATATATATATATATATATATATATATATATATATATATATATATATATATATATATATATATATATATGACGTCGACGTAGTCAAGAATTGGCAGGAAAAGAGTTTGCGCAAGCATAATTTTGGTTTTATGTTATAATTTTTGATATTGAGTCCCAATTTATTTTATTTAATTCTATTACTGGCTACAATGATAGGTCATGATTTTTTAGTGTTCACTAGCAAGCCAAAAGATTAAGCCGATGATTAAATTGCATAGAGGTCATTTTAAGTTACAAGAAGGATATAATTGCAAATCATCTGCATACAGATGGAAAGGAGACGAAATGATTTTCAAGATATTATAGATGAAAATAGAAAAAAGAAGTGGATAAAGAATGCCGCCTTGGGGCATGCCAGCAGAGAGTTCAAACCACGTCGAGGTTGCATCATTAGCTATAACAGATGCTGGCGACCGAAGAGATAAGAATTGAACCATTCAATAACAGAGGTAAAAACGTCAATATAATATAACAGAGGTAAAAACGTCAAATGCTTGAAGAGTGCCCATGGTATGAGTATTGTCTTTTTAGGATAAAAGCTTTCACTAAGTAAGTAAGTAAGTTTTCTTGTTTTCCTTTCTATGCCACATTATCAACTATGTAAAATCAACATGCTAGGACCAAGAACGGCCGAAAAAAAAAATTAATTTGACCAATATTTGGATTTGGACAACGGTCTATTGCAGTTGTCAAAAATTTAGAACCAACTAATTGATTTGTCGCTCTGATTTATAATTTCACTTTGTTATTTAACCGGATAAATAAAGCAAAAACAACGCTTTTAAATGTACTCTACCATGGCTACCACCTCGGAACTCTCTTCTTACAACTTAATCATTTCTGTCCTGAAACTACAACTAAATATTGTTTCTTAATATTAAGCAAGTTAACATTGATAATACTTCAACTGTTTATTTATTACATATTTTAATACTCTACTCTACTCAGCTTCACGCTATATCTCGCACGAGGTAGGGTAGGTAGAGGGAACCCGAGAACCTAGTGTAAAGACACTCCGTTCCACTTCGGTTCCTCACTTTCCGCCGAGTTTGAGGCATTGCGTGTTGAGTGGCGGAACTCAACGCCGCGCTTAGCCTTATTACCAGAGCGAAGAAATGAAACATTAAATATTTAAATTGAAAATATTAAATATTTCATTTCCTCGAGTGGGGATCGAACCCAGAACCTGTCGGTTACAGTCACACTCTTGTGCCGCTGCGCCACGACAGGCCTCATTTATTTTTAATATTTTCCCATATTTGCTAGTACCCTATATATGCAAACTAAAATACATAATGCAGTTAAAACTTTGATTATACAGGACTGACGCGCTCATTATGTCATCCCTCTAATTTTATTAATAGATTCTATAGGTTTTATTACCAATTACTAATGATTCAATTATTTGTTATATCTGCTTTATATCAACTGTATATTAAGTATATAAAGATCATAGTTATATTACTTAGCGTCAAAGTTGAAAAAAAAAACTAAAAATAATTAAAGTCGAGTTTCAGATACTTTTCCATTAAACGCGGGCTTAGTTGAAATTGCGTAAGTGCTATAGTGACCTAATAAGTTTTATTTTAAATAGAATTTCCCATAACATAACTCTATATGTTGGGTTTTTTTATTGAGTAAGCTAAAATTATATAACCATATTCTTAACACATAACGCAGTTTTTTCGTCATGAATCATAAAAGAGCACTTTCTTCATGAATCATAAAAAAGCAAATTCAAGCAAAGAGTCATCACATAAAGTGAAGGTTAAATTAGGCTATACAATAAAATACTTTATATTAAAAATAAGGTTTTGATACATGATGAAAATTTAATACTACATTATAATATCCATTTGTTATCTTTTTTAATTAAATACCTATTTAATGAAAATAGTCTACGTGTCATTAATAAATGAAACCACAAATCCGTACACTCGAGCTTTATAGGACTAGCTGCCTGCAGTGCATTGTAACCACTTCATTAGAGAGGAGATTACAAAGAAGATTAATTGCATGTTCCATCTAACATAAAAACTATAGAATAATAAAAAATATGTTTATTACTATTTTGTAAGATATGAGAAATAAATAATTTTGTTCACTGAATATTAGGTAATCTGTATGTTCGTTTGCATAAAAAAGGATACTTCTTAATTTTAATTTCCATTTTCATTTAATCACGGACATAATCCTGGCCGAGAGAACAATCATCATATTTTATATAAGCAAACTCAGAATCCGTTTTTTTTATATACATATATGTATATAAATATCAGTATACGTGCAGTCTACAGTACGTCAGTCGAGATTTAATTTTGGTTTTCCTTTTAGAAAATATATGCACATCATATGTATTTTAATATTACATGTAAATAGAAATTTATTGAAAGTCTCCATTCCGTATATCAGTATTAGCACACCTGTTTCTAAAATATCATTTAACAGTTCAGGCTTCCTATACTAGTCGAGTTCTAGTGAACAACTTAGCTCTAGCAAGTTTCTACCTTAGTTCCTCAGAGAACATGAAAAGATTGTTCACAACATTATACTGCTGTAACAATCTGAAATTGCAAAACACAATGACTGAAAACTTATCCAGACTATTATATAGAAGTACCTTTGTAATTAATATTAATAAAGCTGAAAGGAACATTAAGTTTTAATATTCTTTTTTTTTTTCAATAAATTTTATACAATTTAATTATTTAAAACAAACATATATCATTGGTGACCTACAGAACTAGCAAAATCACCATGATTAAAATGTTGTTCGTTGAATTGGCAAGGACATACGTTCATATGCAAAATACCAAAGGGCGTTAGAAGCATTAATTGCTCCTGATTAGCCCCTCAACTCTTATTATTTTACTTGAGCAATAATAGGCAGGGACTTTTTATATTTTAACATAAAAGTTTTCTCTGGTATCTTAAGTAGCTTTGGACGCTGAGTGCATTAGGTTGTTTAAAAATAAATTACACTTTGTATCTTTGTAAAAAAAACTTTTTAAATGTACTTCCTTTCTGTTATTCTTCCTCGCATACATATATTACAAGGCTTGAATGATTTATGTTTCAAGTTTTTTTTTATTGTTTTTATAACCCTATATCAGGCAGCCCAGGCTACCATCGATTGACACATCTAATAGGTTTTTAATACATAGTTTACATTTTCATTTAATTTTAAATTAATAATTAACTCTTGATTAAATTTACCTAGAATATGACAAAAAAAACTACCTATTGGTAGAACAACTGTTTCTTATTCTTAATAAATTTTAATAGAAATTTCTTATTTTTTTAACAAAATTGAACTTTATAACTTATGTGTACTAAAAGTGATTTGCCAATAAATGTATAAAATGACGAAAAGAATTGAAATAAGATGTAACCCTGTTAAAATATAATGTTATCACGCAGAAAGCTCCATGTGACTATAAAAGCGTAAATAATTCTTACAAATGGCACAGTTTACATATAATTTTGATGCGCAATACAAATTGCGAAACTTCAAACAACTCAGCTAATTAGTATAATACTACGCATTGTGATGGCATAATACATCAGTAGTCGACTGTTGAGCCCACACTGTGCCCTCACTGCTCCTCACTGTGCCATCGCAAAAGTAAACATATATAGCATAACTGAAATTAAGACAAGGTCAGGATTGAAGTTGAAGATACACATTTTATAGCACAGGCCCAATACTGAATTATTTTAGAGGAAATATACTTGATTTTTTTTTTTATTTTCTACCATATATTGGGCATTTGGCCGTAGTGCGGAGGCGCATACGTGCATGTAAACGCTGCAGGTTCCATCTCCACTTAAACAAATAACATATATAATATTTTCATTTTCTGGCAAGGCCAAGCACGGCGCTCAGATCCGCCACTCAACATGCAATGACTCAAATTTTGCGAAAAGTGGGGATCGAAACGGAGTGTCTTAACACTAGGTTCTAAAGTTTCCTTTGCCTACCTACAAATAAAACAGATTTGCCTATGTGCAATTGAATACACCTTTATATATCTCAGTGAGTATATACTTTTATATATTTGTAAAAAAAAAAATATTCGTCATAAAAATTTTAAAATATTTTCAAAAAACGCCCTCATAGTCTTTGATCTTTGATCAAGCCTTATAGGATAAAGTAGGCGAGCTTTTATCAAAGCTGCTTTCTTTTTCAAATAGTAAATTAGATGTTTGCATGAAAGTTTGTCGGGTCTTATGGAAACTAATTTTCGAGATATATTTTGGTTCTCGATACTTTTAATTATTCAATAGAAAATATTTTATTTGCTTAATAAACATACTAAGTTATTGTTTGCTAAACATCGATATAAATAACTATTTCCTTTACATGGACTATTTGTGTATGATATAAATATTTCATAGGTTGATCAAAGTTATAAAGATTAGAGGCCAAATTGTATTCGTACATTTTAAGAAGTTTTTCGTTAAAAGAACAAAATTAATAGGATAAAAAGAACATTCTGTGTCATCAATTTTAATTCAATTCATCGTTAAACTAAAATTCAATAGAGTAACTATCTTTCCATAGAAACACTATTCCTTTCTCCTCAACTGACCGTAAAACAGCATTAAGTGGATTGGCGCAATTTAATATTAGCGCTATATGCGCTAGTAATTCTAAAAGCAACGACTGTTAAGAGACGATTGTAAACGTCTTTGTAGAAATGTCTTAATGTGTTCCAAATTAAAAACTGAAAACTATACTAGTAAATTGAATAACATTAAATATAATTAAAAAATATTTTGTTTTTATTTACATAATTCAACGTAAATTGTTAAATCAAAAGCGATAGACTTCCTTTGTGGGGCTATGCCCACTTCAGTATTACAGACCATTAATGTACCACCCGTTATTATTGAAATTTAATGGAAAAAATAGAGATGAGTAGTGGACCTTAACGCCGCTCTATGTTTAACTGGAGCAAGAAAAGTAGAGTTTAAATATCATTTAAGTACAAATAGTTTGAGCACAAATTGTAAATCATAGTAGTGCATATAATGTGAGAACAAGAATAATTAGATAAATAGAAAAATTTAGTGCTTCTTAATAATTAATAAGCATAATAGGTATTTAATATAGGTTAGGCGTCGTCACACCTTCCACCCGCGTCCTTTGAGTCGAAGAAACGAAATATTTAATATTTTCAATTTAAATATTTAATGTTTCATTTCTTCGCTCTGGTAATAAGGCTAAGCGCGGCGTTGAGTTCCGCCACTCAACACGCAATGTCCCAAATTCAGCGGAAAGTGGGGAACAGAAGTGGAACGGAGTATCTTTATACTAGGTTCCCGGGTTCCCTCTGACTACCCTGCCTCGTGCGGGATACAGCGTGAAGCTAAGTAATAGAACTTAATTTGTTACAAATATTTGATATTTTGATAAATAAAAAAGAAATATTAGATTATCAATTCTTCTACATACTTCTACATTTTCTCTAACGTATAAAATAAATAAATAATAGAAATATGTACGTTTATTATATGAAAATAAGAAAATAAATATTTTACAAAAATAAAATGTTCATTCCGTTTTCTTCGCTGACATTAAAGCCAATTTCATGAGGAAACGTGAATCACAATATTTTTAAGTGATACAAGCGATGTGTCGTTAGGGGCAATGATATATTAAGTTTTAGCTTAGAACTGATTTATGCGAACACGAGGAGAAGCAATTTCCTTAGCGGAAGTGTTGCTATGGCACCAACTCCAAGGTGCCTTCTCGTAAGCTTCCGGTTACATATCAGAGTACATTTAAATAACAACTATAAATTCTAGAAAAGTTCTAGAAAAGTAGCGATGCATATGTATGTCTATGTACTGAAGACAATTCGCAGTAATAAAAATAATTTCAATCTTTTACAAATTATATATATATATATATATATATATATATATATATATATATATATATATATATATATATATATATTATATATATATATATATATATATATATATATATATATATATATATAAATATATATATATATATATATATATATATATATATATATATATATATATATATATATAGACATTGTATATTGAATATAGTCTTACTAATATGACATTTAAAATACAGGATCATTAATACAATTTGTAGAAAAATAATGTTTTTATTTTTGTACGACAAAATTGGCTTATAAAATACTAGCAAAAGTTTTCTTACATTAAATTTAAAAGTACCATTGAACTACATATATTATTCTTGAAATATAATTAATATGTTAAACTTTTAAATGAAAATGTAACGAAAATCAAAACGGACAAGCTTTTATTCGCTTTGGTAGTAATTTTAGTAAAAGCTTGGGCGGTTTAATTAAAAATTTCATGACCTCCTGTGGTTTCTTGCGACTTTTAAATGCTCCCTCATAATTACCTTTTACAGACTGTGTCCACTGTTCTAGCTACAGAAAACTGCATTATAATGTCCCTCAGTATGCTATTATAATATCTTGTTTTTATTATAAACCCACGCCGGTTTTATGACTTTACAAACTTATATACTTGAATTTTGCGCAGTTTGTGACTATAAACGATACAGTTTGTGGGTTCGATGCCCATTGGAGACAACAAAATACTTATTTTTTTATAAGTTAAAAGCTTAATGTTTTCATTTCTGCTGCATTTCGCTCTGGAAACAAGGAAAAGAGTGAGTTCCGACACTCAACACGTAATGCCTCAAATTCGGTAAAAATTGGTAAAGGAACGGAGTGTCTAAACATTAGATTCTCGCCATCCCTGCCATGTGCAAAATACGCCGTAAAAGTAAAAATAATGTCTTTGTTTGTATTTGTTTTTTTTGGGGTGGTAAGCCGGGGAACGGTCTTGGTGGGAATCGCTGACGTAGTGAGGTCAGCATTACCCATAAAATATCAAGAAGCCGTCTGTAGTGTTAAGTAGTGGAACACCAAACAAGCAGAACCCCGGCCAGTCCGTGTCATCCATGTCCAACGTCGTCCACCCTGGGACCTGCTGCAGACACGCCCAGCGTGCCCACTACCTGGATTTGCAGTTGCTAAGGATGCAGGGCGAAAGGCGAACAATCTGCGCCTCAAAACAGATTCATGTCACTAGGGAGGATACCCGAATAAAACTTAGCGCGCCCGGCAGCTCTGAGGTGGCAGCCCCACCACCAGGCTAGGATACAGTAGGTTAGTCACCCGCTTGCCCGAAAAACTACCTGATTAACGAAACGAACACAGTAAGAAACCGGACCGATCCTTTAAAGACGACATTTAGCATGAAAAAACGGACACGAGTAGCTTTTTGGAACGTACGAACACTCAGCGACGACAGCCGACTAGCCCAAGCAGAAGCAGAAATGCTCAGATATAACCTGCAAGTTTTAGGTCTCAGCGAAGTGCGTAGAATGGTTTCGGTGAACTGAGAACGCCTAAGGGCTTAACTCTACTATATTCCGGCAAGGAAAATGAGGAGGACACACGAGAGTGCGGAGTCGGTTTACTTCTGTCCGATGCTGCATTGAAGAGCCTTTTCGATTGGAAATCGATCTCAGACCGAATCATTTGGGCCCGCTCCAACTCAAGAGCCCGGAAAACCTCCATAGTGCAATGTTATGCCCCCACCAACACGTCTGCAGAAGATACCAAAGACGATTTTTACGAAGCACTAAATGGCACCTTAAAGATCTTAAAGAAACAAGATATAGTGATCGTCATGGGAGACCTAAACGAATAAAGTTGGGAGCGATAACACAAACTGCGAGCGTCACATGGGTACACAAGGACTTGGACTACGCAACGAAAATGGGGAGCGTTTTCTTGAGTTTTGCCTGAATCACGACCTTACAATCGGCGGCACATTATTTATCCACAAAGATGTCCACAAGCATACATGGAACTCACCCGATGGCATAACCAAAAACCAAATTGACCACCTTGCCATTAGTTCCAAATGGCGCTCCTCGTTGTTCGATGTACGAAACCGAAGAGGTACAGATATCGACAGTGACCATCATCTGGTTGTAGCGGAGCTGCGCCTTAAAGTTGCGGTAGCACGAACAGCGGAGGGACCGGGTAAGGTTGGGAGAAGGTTTGACGTCGCAAAACTAAGAAACCCTGACACCTGCACCAAGTTCAGGCTTGAACTCAGGATCCGTTTCTCCAGCCTGAACACTGATGGACACTCAATAGATCGCAGTGGAATCGCATTAAAATGGTCTATACAGAAACCAGCTCTTTAGTCTTAAGGCACCCGACACATGCACGCGAAGACTGGATGTCACAAGCTACATGGCAGCTTATCAGTGACCGAAGAGAGCTGCACCTAAAACTACTACAAACCACCGACGAACTACTTGTAGCCACCCTCAAACAGCAACAGCGCCAGATTCGCAAGAAAATATACCGTAGCACGCGAAAGGACAAGAGGATGTGGGCTGACGCTGTTGCTGATAATGCCCAACTCGCTGCTAACTCCGGCAATCTGAGAGAGTTGTACAAGGCCGCAACAATCCTGGCAGGAAGTAGTAGACCCAGGAGGAAGCCTCTAAAGTCCAAAGATGGGCAGCTCATTGTGACGTCCGAAGGGCAGCTGCGACGCTGGGAGGTCTTCCGCTGCATAACACCAACAACCCTGCACCTACGCTGCTGGACATAGATGTCAACCCGCCAACTCACAACGAAGTTGCTAACGCTACAAGGTCTCTCAAAATTGGGAAAGTCCCAGGACTCGACCTTGTTACTGCGGAAATGCTGAAAGCCGACCTACACTTCGTTGTCGAAGTTCTGACACCTCTTATAGAAAAAATGTGGACTGAAGAGGATTTACTAGATGACTGGAACAAAGGGCTGTTGATAACCGTTCCAAAAAAGGGGGACCTCAGCCATTGCAGTAATTGGAGAGGTATCACATTGCTCTCATTACCGTCAAAGGTTTTCTGCAAGATTATCCTGGATAGGTTGTCGAGGGCTGTCGAACCTCTCCTTCGCACGGAACAGGCTGGGTTCCGCCCGAACCGATCGTGCACCGACCAAATTAACACTCTGCGTATCATACTAGAACAAGCATCAGAATGGCAAAGGGAGGTTTATCTAACCTTTGTAGACTTCGAAAAAGCCTTTGATACGGTGAAGTGGACGAGCATATGGTCCCGACTCTACAACATTGGTGTCCCGCAGAAGATTATCGAGCTACTGAAGGCCATCTATAAGGAATATTCCTGTAAAGTTACGCACGACGGTCTCATATCGGAATCATCATCGAGGTACATGCAGGCGTCCGCCAAGGCTGCTTACTTTCGCCTCTCCTCTTCCTAGCTGTCCTTGACGGGGTCATGCATCGCGCATAAGCTAATAAGAGACGCGGGATAGAGTGGGGAATAACTAATGTCCTAGAAGACCTGGACTACGCCGACGATCTCTGCTTGCTTAGCCACACACATCGCGACATGTAATCCAAGTTGGACGACCTGCATCGGGAAGCGGGCAGCGCGGGACTCAAAATAAACTGCAGGAAGACCCAAGAGATGAGACCTAGAGTCGAATTTGGCACACCTTTACGAATTGGAGCAGAGGAAGTGGAACGAGTCGATAAATTTACTTACCTCGGGAGCGTCGTTTCAGAGACTGGGGGTACTGAAGATGACATCACTTCTCGAATTGCCAAACCTAGAGGTGCTTTCGCACAACTTCGACCTGTATAGCAGTCAAGGAAACTGACTCGAAGGGTCAAAATTAAAATATTCGGGTCCAAAGTGAATTGGCCTGGAATTGGATTGGCCACACTCTCCGAAGGGACCCCGATCACATCCCTAAACAGGCTCTGGACTGGAACCCCCAAGGAAGACGCAAACGTGGTCGTCCCAAGCAAACCTGGCGGCGCACTGTAACGGATGAGGCGAAGAAAATCGGCAAGACTTGGAGCGAAATCAAACGTGAAGCTCAAGATAGGACAATATGGAGGACTACTGTGAACGCCCTCTGCCCCACCTAGGGGACTTAGGACATTAAGTAAGTAAGTAAGTTTGTTTGTATTAAAATATATATTTTTATAAAAACGTTCTTGCTGAGTGGTAGAATTCAATGCAATAAGTTAAAGTCCATAAAATATATACCTAAGCCTCGTTTAGTGTAGATTATCAGACCCGATATTGTCAAAATGGATATTGTTCATTAGCACTATAATAATAAAAACCTAAGGTAAGTGATCAAAAACTGTTTTTTTATACTAACTACCTGAATTATATGTACAAGTAGGCAAAAGTTATGATTTGTGATAGAGATTATTATTAATTTATTTCACTGCTTAAACAAGCAGAATGAAGATTAAACATGAAAGGACAATCAATTGCAATAAAGCTAAGCTCTAGTAATAACAATAATAATCAAACAGAAATTTTAATATATTTTAATACAAAAAACATACATTATTTACGTAGATTAAGTTGTTATTATTAGAATATACGTACATAAACGTACGTTTTCTATAAACAGTAACTGTTTGTTGATTTCTTTTTACATTGTCATCTAAAAAAACTATCAATTATATATTAAACTGTGTAGTGAACTAAATAAAGTACTACTCAGTAAAGTTGTTGTTTTCAAAAGAACTGTGAACTACTTTACGGCTACTAAAAGTTGCAAAATTTAAATGCACTCTGATACATAACCGGAAGCTCACGAGAATGCGCCTAAGAGCCAGGAGTTTGTGTCATAGCAACACTTCCGCTAAGGAAATTGCCTCTCCTCGTGTTCATATATCAGCTCTAAGGTAAAACTTAATATCATTGCTCCTAACGACACAACGTCGGTGTCACTTAACATATCGTGATTCATATTTCCTTATGATATTGGCTGTAATGTCTGCTAAGAAAAGGGAATCAACATTATATTTTCACTAAAATATTTATTTTGTTAATTTTCATATAGTGAACATAAATATTTTTATTATTTATTTATTTATTTTATGATACTATACGTTAGAGAAAATATAACTATAGAATAAATGATTATGCAATATTTATTTTTACTATGGTTTTTATGCCGCAAATTATTAAAGTATCAAATATTTGTAACAAATTAAGTTAACTTAAACTTATATTTTCTTTATGTTGGCTCTCAGCCTAACACGATTTTTTGTTAATATCTCGTGAAAAATAGCTGACACTTGTGAGCTTTGATTAAATTCCTAAAAACTCTCCACCCCGAACAAGAGCCATAAATAAAGAATGTAATTGAATTCTCGTTATTCCTCAATGTCTTACATTGTCTTTTGTCCAACGCCAATAAGAATTTCCTGCGTATTTCCTGAGTAAAAATATATCGTCACATTTAATTCTTTATATCAGAGGTAAAGTGTATTTATAATCAACGCCCTGTTGCGCGTCAAATACTATCCACAACAACCTTAAAAAACTTTAGTTATCAAGACTAGAAACATTTCATGCTATTATTTGTCATCAATAATTATAATATTCTAATGTAAAGCCGCTGTTCGATCACCTTAGTCGATAGATCGATTAAATTTTTAAGTATTTTTTATATTAATTTTTAAATTAAAATATCCTATTGAACTTGAATTGACTATAAATAATTAATAATTAATTTTTTTATATATATATATATATATATATATATATATATATATATATATATATATATATATATATATATATATATATATATATATATATATATATATATATAAATTGATGAAACGAAATTTCTTAATTAGCGCAACCCTATAAGAATAGACAGAAGTTAAATGAACGACATAATGTCATTTTGTGTTTGAGTATAAAAATTAGTAGGTACTTAAAAAAATACTATTTTTTGTTTGCTCCTCAATCCTTTTAGCATTTAACTCTTGCGTTGCTACGACTTCTTGCCAATGAAAACAAGTCAGAGGCAATACTTGTATTCGCCACGTGCTGCTTTGAGGGATTACTATTTATATTAGATATTATTTAAATAATTGACCAACAAAGATATTGTATTTATATTGATAACTATTATCAAAGTCAATTTCGTTAAATATCCTTTGTTTATTGCAGAAGTTTATAATCCTAAGAAGAAAGTTAGTCACGGCAGCACTCACAGTAGCTTCGAAATTTGACGTTTAAAATATGCTTGAACGAAAAGTTTCTGTGAACCCCATTCGCGAAGAGTTATGAGTATCGAGAAAACTTCTCAAGTAACTGGTGGTTCTATAATAGTAATGATTATTTCTAACTAAAGTTAATTAAGTATGTTTTTTATTATCTTTATTTTTTAATATAAAAGTAAATCTGAAAAAATAATTATTACAAGTAAATCTGAAAAAATCTGAAAATGTCTGAAAAAATAATTATAACAAGACGTGGATTTGCATGATGATTGATGCATGTAAATTATGAAAAAATATATATGTATTCAATATTGTGTGAATTTTACATGTATTATAATATTATGATATTTACTGTCATTTCGCGTTTACACGCGTGACACGCAGCCTGGCATGCATCCCGGCAAGCAGCTCGGCACGTAAACCAATGCCAAGCAGCGGGCCAAGCAAGCTGTCTACACGCGCAGGAGCTCGCTTGTCTGCATACAAAGCAATCATGGAGGACGTCGATCTCATAGGGTCAATTGCATTGGGTTAAACATATTTTTATTGAAAAAAAAAAAACAAAGTAATCAACGACGGATAGAAACAAGAAGACAAGCTTTGACACTACTGACAAAGGTGCGCACGATACTAATGCAGCCGCATGCTTAAGAAACAGGCACAAGAGCACAAACACATTCACTCTTTGAGGAGGAACTATAAAACATTTTCAAACCATAATGCATTGCATTTGTTGTTCATTCTCCAGTATCATCTTGATTACGTAACGATATACGATATTCTCTATTTTTATTTAAAATTATTCCGTAATGAGCTCTTACATACAATAATACCATTTAACTAATTTGTAAGCGTATTATTAATACTCGGAAGTATATCTCAAGTCTCATATAAAATTAATTCCTGTCTGTAATATATTAAGTCCTGTCGTTAAAGTTCTCAATTGCCGTTCCATATCGAAGGCAACTGGCCGCTAAATTTCCATCATTTCAGAATTACCAACGCTCGCTTTGTGCATATTTATTATCATTAAATATCCCATTCATTTTTAATGTTATGAAATATAATATGCTTAGGGACGGTACCTATCGTTGAGTATCTATCTCTATATAGGTCATTACGAGATTAAGGCTATGTTCGAATACATTTTGAGTAATAATAATATTTAATACATTATTACATACAATTATGATTCATTTATTTTACAAAAAAAGGTAATTTGAAGAATAGATATAAATCACAAAAACGATAAAGCAATATACATATTTGCATATATAAAAAAACTATTAAAATGAATAAGTAATACACTATACTTCTTACACTTGAAATTGTAATATTGGAGACTTCTGTTACAACAAGATACATACAGCACAATGTTTAAAAATAATGTAACTACTCGTAGTACAAAAAATAATATTTTTCTAGCAATGAATGAATATTTTATTATCTATTTTATACTTACTTTATTAAAATGAGTTTGATGCTCAATGAACGGTAATTGAGAGGAATGATTACTCCGATACATAAAGCGTCCAGGGGACACGGGACAAGGCCGTCAACAACTCACTATAAAATTTCTGAAAGACAATTTATCGAGGTGACAATCTTGATGACGGAGAGCGAGATTTGCGGACAATTGCTTAGATGAGTTCCGTCGTGAAGGGTGCGCAGTTGTCCTAATTGATATCAATTACTCGAGAAATCCCTTACTCCCTCCGTTTAAAGCCACGGAACAAAATTGAGAAGATACTTTGAGTTAAATAATTGACCTAAATAAATGTATATTTTATGTTTTATATATTTATATGACATAATTATATTAAAGTTATAAATATTATCAGCATTGACTATATATTATATATTAGCGACCGTCTGAAAGTTCGGTTTCGGTTTCGGCCAGTTTCGGCCAAAAATTCTAGTTTTGGCCAGAAAATAGCCGAAACTTTCGGCTACGCTGAAACACTCGTATATTTGTCTATTATCGTTCTCACCCACCACACTCGAGCGCCGCCACTCAACTACTTCGCCTCTTTTATCTTTGGAATCGGTTTTTAATTTGCAATAAACTATAATATAAATAAAACATGTCCGGAATTTCATAAATTCTGTACAACTTTATTGAAATATTGGGACCTCCCCTATCACCTCTGGTAACGTTGTTTGAAAAGTGAGGTAGCTTACGGACGTTGATATTGCACGTCTACTTTAGCTATTTTCATAGCATATTATCGTATCGGATATTACTTTGCTGCAGATATGGAATCTATATTCGTAATTCAAAAAAGAGCAGTTCAGACCATTTACAGCATGATAGCTCGGGAATCCCTGCAAGAAACGGGTATTCATACTATTATATCACAATACATTTATAATAATATATTACTTGTTGGAAAAAATATTCACAATTATCAAGGCAAAGCGCGGCGTTGAGTTCCGCCACTCAACACGCAATGCCACAATTTTGGCGGAAAGTGGGAAACGGATGTGGACTTCGACAGAGTGTGTTAACACTAGGGTTCCCGGGTTAAACATTAAAATACACTGGATTTCAGTAAGCAAAAGATTTTTTTTAATTTTTCAGTAAGTTTCGGTTTCGGTTTCGGCTGAAAAAACTGTTCCGGTCGGTCACTAATTTATATACATGCACTTATACCGATATAGACCCTTAGTATGTTTTAAAAAATCTAAGTAAATACAGTTATTTGAACATCAAACAGTAAAAAAATCATTTGATTTAATTCATTATGTCTTCTTTTTATTGTTCGTTTCGCTATATGCATATTTATGACTAACTAATAATTGTTTTGATATTAATAGTTCTTGATCAGTTCTTGAGAAGATTGATCTTTGAAATTATGTATAAGAACAAATACAAGATCGTTGCCGAATCTTTAATGAAAATTTTAAAATTCTTGTAATAAATAAATAGTATTCACTTTGAACAATTACCCTTAACACCTTGTCCGGGCTAAGCTATTCCCTGATAAGAATTCTTTACAGTTAAGAAATTTTTCCTTTTTAGATTCGCGCTGTATCCCGCATGTCGTTAAGTCTGCTTATTAAGGAAAAGCTTAGCCCGGACAAGGTGTTAAGGGTAAATGTTCAAGGTGAATACTATTTATTTGTTACAAGAATTTTACAATTCTCATTAAAGATTCGGCAACGATCTTGTATTTGTTCTTATACATAATTTCAAAGATCAATCTTCTCAAGAACTGATCAAGAACTATTAATATAAAAATAATTATTAGTTAGTTAAAAATATGCATATAGCGAAACGAACAATAAAATGAAGACATAATTAATTAAATCAAATGATTTTTTTACTGTTTGATGTTCAAATAACTGTATTTACTTAGATTTTTTAAAACATACTAAGGGTCTATATCGGTATAAGTGCATGTATATAAATTAGTGACCGACCGGAACAGTTTTTTCAGCCGAAACCGAAACCGAAACTTACTGAAAAATTAAAAAAAATCTTTTGCTTACTGAAATCCAGTGTATTTTAATGTTTAACCCGGGAACCCTAGTGTTAACACACTCTGTCGAAGTCCACATCCGTTTCCCACTTTCCGCCAAAATTGTGGCATTGCGTGTTGAGTGGCGGAACTCAACGCCGCGCTTTGCCTTGATAATTGTGAATATTTTTTCCAACAAGTAATATATTATTATAAATGTATTGTGATGTAATAGTATAAATAATTTAAAAACCGCCATTTAAAAACCGCCAACCGCCACATTTATGGCAAAGAAAATAAAAAGAATGGGTACGGCTAGGGCGTCGCCGCTAAACGACGCGCAGGCACATCGCCCTACACCTGCGACAAGTGGGCCAGGGCTACCGTGTCAAGTACGGGCACGGCTAAAGACGCGAGTACCCAGACGAAAACTCCGCTTTGCAACGTGGAATATTGGCTCTCTTACCGGACGATGCAGAGAACTCGCAGATGTACTCACGAGACGTCGGGTCCAGTGCGCTTTCCTCCAGGAAACTCGCTGGAAGGGCAATAAGTCCCGTAACATCGGACAGGGTTACCGGCTTATATACACTGGGTCACCTTCTGGTAAAAACGGTGTGGCGGTAGTGATTTCTGAAGAGCTTCAGAATGGACTCCTCGAAGTTGACCGTCGCTGCGATCGCTTGATGCGGGTAAAGGTACTGATTGAGGGAGTTACCACAAACTTAATCAGTGCCTACGCCCCCCAGGCGGGCTGTAGCACGGCCGAAAAGGAGTCATTTTGGGAGCAGTATGAAGAGGTTCTACTTGCTATACCGTCTACCGAAGTAATTCTAGTTGGAGGAGACTTAAACGGCCACGTCGGTAAGGCTGCAGACACGTATGAACGTGTTCACGGTGGTTTTGGACACGGTCTTCGCAATACAGAGGGCGAAAATATTCTAAGAACCTGTATTGCGTCTGATCTGGCCGTTGTGAACACATTCTTCCAAAAGAATCCTCAGCACCTTATCACGTATAAAAGTGGGTCCCACTCAACGCAAATTGATTACTTGTTGACCAGACGGTGTCATATGGGCAGGGTTACTAACTGTAAGGTCATTCCAGGTGAAAGCTTGACGGCCCAACATCGTCTTCTTGTCATGGACTTTAACGTCACTCCAAAGAAGAAAGTAGCCGAGAAACGTAGGCCTCGGATCAAGTGGTGGTTGCTGAATGGACCGATGCAGACCGACTTCCTAGCAGAGGTAAAAAGTCGAAATCTTACGACTAACACCGAGACTGCTCAGGATGCTTGGGATCGAGCTCAGTTAGCAATCATTGCGGCAGGCAGACGAGTTCTTGGCGTTTCTAAGGGAGGACGTGTCATCGACAGGGAGACATGGTGGTGGAATGACAAGGTGCAGGAGGTGATTCGTGAAAAGAAGGCTGCCTTTAAGAAATGGCAGAAATCCAACTCTCCTGAAGACAGACTGGAGTACATAGTAGCAATACGTGTCAGCAAAAAAGCTGTAGCCAGAGCCCGCAGTGAGAGTTTATCACCATTATATGATAAACTTGAAACTGCGGAGGGGCAGAAGCTCATATACAAACTGGCCCGTGGCCGGGATAAAGCGACGCAAGATATCGCAAAATGTCTTTGCGTCAAAGATTCCCAGGGCACGTTGCTCTGTAATCCCGCTTCTGTGAAGGAGAGATGGAGAAGCTATTTCCAAGAGCTGCTGAACACTCAGCATCTGTGCAGTCTTCATCACGACCCACCGCCTAACCTCGGACTTTTTGCCCCAATAACCTTTGACGAAACTCGGAATTGCCTTCGACGCATGAAGAACGGAAAAGCGGTGGGGCCTGACGAAATTCCGATCGAAGCGTGGAAATCGTTGGGCTCTCTTGGTGTGCTCATACTTACTGACCTTTTTAACCATATCTTGAACACTGGAAAGATGCCACACCAGTGGCGGCTTAGCTTTATTACCCCTATTTACAAGGGAAGGGGCAGTGTCCAAGATTGTGGTAGTTATAGGGGCATTAAGCTTATGAGTCACACCATGAAGCTCTTCGAGCGCATTATCGATATCAGGCTCCGCCGAGAGTGTACTGTCTCTGAGTCTCAATATGGATTTCAGCCTGGATCGTGTACTATGGACGCCATTTTTGCCCTCAGAACTTTGATGGAGGCATACAGGGAAAAGAGGAGAGCTCTGCATGTGGCTTTTTTAGATCTGCAGAAAGCCTTTGACTGTGTGCCTCGTCAGTGTATCTGGTGGGCATTGCGTTTGAAAGGGATCCCTGAGGCCTATATTGAGATTATCAAAGATATGTATCACAATTCCGCTTCCATGGTTAGGACTGCTGTTGGCGACACCATACCTTTCCAGATTACAGTAGGGGTTCACCAGGGCTCAGCTCTTAGCCCATTCTTATTCAACGTAGTGCTAGATACTGTCTCGGCTCACATCCAAGACCAGCCTCCGTGGCTGATGATGTATGCCGATGACATAGCACTCGTTGAAGAGAACCGGCTGATGCTAGAGCGTAAAGTGAACCTCTGGAATGGTACGCTTGAGAACGGCGGTCTTAAACTAAATGTGTCGAAGACCGAGTACATGGCTTGCGGGAGACCGGACTCGAGCACTATCCATATAGGTACTGAACCAGCCGTTAAGGCGGAAAAGTTCAGGTACCTCGGATCCGTTATGCACGAGTCTGGAGGCATCGATCACGACGTTCACGGTCGGATAAGCGCTGCCTGGGCCAAATGGCGGGAGGTCACTGGTGTGGTCTGCGATCGCAGAATACCAACCAAACTCAAGGGGCTGATATATATAAGAGCATCGTTCGACCGGTTCTTTTATACGGCAGCGAATGCTGGCCAGTACTATCTCGGCACACTCAGGAGCTTCGTGTCACGGAAATGAAGATGCTGAGATGGATGTGCGGCGTAAAGCGGTCTGACCGCATACGTAACACATTCATTCGAGGTAGTCTTGGAGTCCGTGACATAGCGGATAAGCTCCAAGAGCGTCGCCTGAGGTGGTATGGTCACGTTGCGCGCCGGCCTAGGAACTATGTCGGACGCAAGTGCCTTGATATGTCTGTCCCTGGAGTGAGACCTCCCGGACGCCCAAGGAAGCGCTGGTTGGATGTCGCGATGCAGGACATGAGAGCCAATGGTCTAACCACTGAGGACGTAAAAGATCGTGCAAAGTGGAGTAAGCTCAGTAGGAAGGCAGACCCTGGCACAGCAAGCCGGGATTAATGCCAGGAAGAAGAAGAAGAAGAAGAAGAAACATAAACACCCGTTTCTTGCAGGGATTTCCGAGCTATCATGCTGTAAATGGTCTGAACTGCTCTTTTTTGAATTACGAATATAGATTCCATATCTGCAGCAAAGTAATATCCGATACGATAATATGCTATGAAAATAGCTAAAGTAGACGTGCAATATCAACGTCCGTAAGCTACCTCACTTTTCAAACAATTATATAAGATATTATTAAGGGACTCCTTGTCATTTCGGTTCCCCTGTTTAAGCCAATTCTTAAGGTATTGTGTGTTTGTGGTGGAACTCAATACTTTACCACGTTACCAGACGGAGGGCATAATATATAAATATTTCATTCCCCCCAGAAGGAGTTGTTGACCGTTGTCGTTTACAGTTTCATTATTGAAGTAGTAATAGTAATTGACCACCAATAGTGTATTTAACGCCAAGAATCACTTCAGAGATCATATGCAATAATTTTCAGTTAATTTCATTTTCTAATTGAAAATTAAACTAAAAGTGTTCTTTTACTTTTTAAATTTCAAAATACTACAATATTTGCTTACAAATTCTCAATAGCTTACTTTATAATATCAACATTAAATTAAAGTTAAGTTATATAACGTTCGAATCCGTACGTGTTTAAGCAAGCTTATTCATACTCAGCGCTACATCAAAGAGGCCAATTATCTGATGAAGCCGGACTGCCGCCATAATGGTTAAGTTCATTAAAAGCCATGTTTGTCATCGTGCGCTTGGAAACATTAGTTTTAGAAGCGTTATAATTAAAAATGTACGTAATTTTACATTAAATACATGTTGTTTATCTTAGAATAAAAGCTCTCGCTCAGTTATTTATTAAGAAAATGTACTAATAAATAATATAAAAAGATAATAAAAGTATACAGTGTGATTGATGGAGCTGAAATTTTAATTTTTCCATGATATTTGCCATTCAAAAAAATATTTAAATTCCATTAGTGAACAACAAAAAAGTTCGACGTTCGGTCAATTTAACGGAAATTCGGACGTTCCGTCATTTGCATTGAAGTATATTAACATCATTAGCTCCATAGGTGAAAAAACTGAATAATAGATGAATTAAAATTTCCGGCTTCTAGTAGATATATGTATTTTTGTAACAAATCATTTCTTCACTGCGGCACTTATTTTCTTAAACATCCATCTGGTGCGGAGACCTCCGATTTAAGGAATAAAAAATCGATACACATTGGAGAAAATATTTATTAAAATGCTACATACTTCACAAAAACTTACATACTTTTACAAAAACACTATTTAAACATAATAATGTCTTTGATTTTCGCGATTGTTACACATTTTAAATGAAACACGTTTAAATGGATTAATCGCTTATATTGAATGGTAAACATTTTTTGGGAACCCGATGTTTCGAACACTTTACAGTAGTCCGTGGTCACGGGTAGACTGAGGTGGCATTTGTCTGTCACTTGATATAATTATTATATCAAACTACCGCCAACGATTCCTTAATAGCCTCGCGTACTGCCCTGGATTCTTGCAGAATGAGCTAACTGTATCTGGTCCTCTAGTGTGGTGTGCTGGGGACTTTCAATTCTTTAAGAGTCCCAGGTGGTGGAAAGTTTCCAACTATCTTCTCTATTGAAATTAGGATGTTTTTGTATTTCAATAGCCTCGCGGATCATTCTAGGGATATATCTATTCTCCCTAGCGAGTATGTGGGGTTTATCAAACCTGATGTAATGGTTGGATTTGTTCGATGTATGCTCACACACAGCTGATTTTGATACATGCCCATTCTTGACATTGGAGATGTGTTCCTTCACCCAAACACCGATGCTTCTCATTGTTTGACCTATATATGATAAGCCACAGTCACAATCAAGTTTGTATACACCTGCACACTGCAAAGGAATATTACTCTTCACTGGTCTCAAGAATTGGCTCACTTTCTTGTTAGGCTTGAAAATAGTCTTAATAGAAGCTCTTCTTAAGATGTTGCCGATCCTGTCTGTAACACCCTTCACATATGGTAAAAGTGCTGGTTGCCTCTCAACTGTGGGTGGCTTGTTGGTCTTATGACAACACTGGCGGGGGAACTGGCAGCTTGTTCTGATGAAGAGCAGTCTTCACCTGACGAGGCTCGGCCGTCACTCTTAAAAAAATTAAAGTCCCCAGCACACCACACTAGACGACCAGATACAGTTAGCTCATTCTGCAAGAATCCAGGGCAGTACGCGAGGCAATTAAGGAATCGTTGGCGGTAGTTTGATATAATAATTATATCAACTGATAGACAAATGCCACTTCAGTCTACGCGTGACCACGGACTACTGTAAAGTGTTCGAAATGTCAGGTTCCCCAAAAATGTTTACCATTCAATATACAAGATTAATCCGTTTAAAAGTGTTTCATTTAAAACTATTTAAGCATTTTTTTGGTATTATCAGCATGACTTTGAACCTTTTGGTTTATTTCGTCACTTTCGTTTCGACTTTCTCACAGACACGGAACTTCCGCACCAATGAGGGTGATAGTTCTCTTCTTCCGTACTAACTAAAATTGTCACGGGGGGTCTTATAGGCCCCTTACACATTGAAGGTGATAGAAATATTCAATATTATTACAAATATGGATTACGTAGTCGAGTAAATTCTATTGTTTGAAAGTTGTGTTATATCTCAAAAAAATATCAGTTAGATTAACATTTATAAACAGTCAATCGAAAGAGGGTGATAAAAACGAAAAATTACAATATTTAGTTAACTTCATACTACACAAATAATTTCCTAGAATAGAAAAGTAATTAATGAAAAATATAGAAAATATGTTTTTGAAGCATTTAATTAAGGTCTCAGTTTGTCTATCTACCAGTAATACTGTATACTACGGTTAGGTAACAGTATTCAATAAATATTTTTTTTAAAATAGAACACGTTTTGTGCCTGTTATTAGGTACTATTTCACAATGTAGTATTTTAGATAAAAAAATATTCCTTAGACTCAAAGAAAATGAAATATATAATATCTACTTTCAATGTTTGATATGGTTGATAGCAACGGAACGAAATGTTAATGCTAGGTTCCCAAGTTTCCTCTGCCTACCCTGCCATGTGCGGGATCACCTTGGAAGCCTTAGGAGATAGAACTGGCTCTAAGGTAATTCCTTTATTTAATAAAAATATAAATATTATCAAATTTTCCTTCATCAAATATTATTAGGGTTGTTGTTTAGTGTCCTTGTTATAACGTGTATTGTTTACTACAACACCCTTATGAACGCCGAGTATGAGCATAAACCTAAGTTAAATATTTACCAGTTATAGTAAACCGCGTTTCGCATCGTAAAATAAAATAAGTGCTTGCCCTTGTTTTTATATAAGTAAAATTCTTATTTTACAGATGATGATTTAAAATCAGTTGTGTCGCAGTCGCTATAATCTGTTTGATCAAACTTTTTAAAGCAATTGGGCAAATACAAAAGTATTTATTACTTCATGAATATTTAATGAGTATTTACTAATTTTAATTAAAAAAATGTGAATACTGGTCCCTAACAAGCATTACTTGATAATATCTGTTTTATAGGTACTGATGCCCCTCTGACATCTTTTGTCTTTGTTTTTCGTCACTTCAAGCGCTCAATATTTTCAGACTGTTTTTTGTTGAATTAATTGAGATGTTAATAATACAAATGCTTACTGAAAATAAATTTGTGTATTTAACTCAAGCAAGAAAGCAAATAAATTAAAGTATGATTAGCAACGAAGTCACAAATTAGTAATTATAATATCGAAAATATACTATAACATAAAATATATCAAAAGATTCATGTTTAATAGGCTTTTAAACAAAATTAATCGAACTTGTTTTCATAATGATATTTAAGGATATTTGCTATATGGCAAGTATTAAGTGCCAATTTAGAAAGGCGAAAGGGAAAATATTGAGAGCCAATATTTGAACAGCTCACGAGCTTACAGCGATAACGCACACTTAAACCACTCAAAGAGAATATTTCATTCAGTAACTATGGAAATATTTGAAATTTTATATTGTCAAAATCGAGAAGATTGTATGGAACTTATTGTTTGTTGTTATCCTACACTGATCACACAAAACAAAAAAATCTAATATACGTTTGCAGCGCACTTATAATGATTTCTAAAATGACTAAAGAAAAGCAAAAGTTTTCAAGTTTTCTCTTTGCAATATTTTTTATTGTTACTCCAGTCCCATTCTTCAATAGTGTCGTAATCATATTGGCAGTAGTAATATAGCTCACTAAAAGACGCATAGATTATCTTAACAAAAAAGACTTTCAATTGGAACCTATAAGCTCCTGAGATTACCGCGTCCTATAAAATTAATGTTGGTGTGGAAGGCGCATTACATATTCTGCTATATAACATAAGTATAACAGCGCGTCAGATTGAAAAACGTCGCTGTTTTGTATTATGTCTGCCCGATAATCAGACGGATTACAATCAAACTGAAATAACATATGTCGGAAGGCAGGAGCAAAATGCGTTCATTAAATCACCTAAATTACAAGATGATTCTTACGACACCATCAGTGCCAGGGTGATCCTATTCTAAGCCGGTATCACACGGCACAAATAAAACGGCAGAAATAAAATGATACTGATACGAGAGTACGGACGTTGCATCTTGATGGACAGCGCAAGAGACAATACGTAATAACATGGGACTTTACTGAATCCTTGCCCTGTATATAGCTTATACTTCAGTCATTTTTAACCATTTGCTTTTCAAATGTGTCATGCGAGCGAACATGACATTTCATGTTTTTTGAAAAATTATACTTATGAAGCGAAGAAATGAAAACATTGAATATAAAAATTGAAAATATTAAATATTTCATTTCCTCGAATGGGGATCGAACCCACAACCTGTCGGTTACAGTCACACACTTGTACCGCTGCGCCACGAAAGGCCTCAACTTTTTATTAAAGTCTTATTCAAACTAGAACGTCAATTATAAGATTTGAATCAAATAAATATATGTGAAAATACTTCGGAATAAAAATCTTTTTGCACAAAGAAGGGCCTCATTTAATATGCCGCCCTGGGCCTCCGACTGGGTTAGTCCGCCACTGCCTATATGAGTGTATGTATGTATCGATGTTTTATTGTATTGAATATTTTATTTAGAATTATACACATCCTACTCATTATTTATTTTGATATCCAACACTTGATGGTTACCAGGAAGTAATCGCTTTTCATCGATAAGGTCGCCTATTGTACATTGACTCTTATTAAATGTATTTACTTTTATTTGTTTTGGTGTGCAATAAAGAGTTAGAGATTATTATTAAAAAACTTTAAAATAAGTATCTTCAATTTCTGTCAAATTCATTTATTTCATTCAAGATAAGAAGTTATAAGCGTGCTTTTTTTGAACGTAAAACAATTCAACACCGGTTCACTAAAGTTACTGGCTTAAACCTGAGAAGAAATGTTGCAAGAAACTAATAGCGTGACAAATCTTATAAAAATCTTACAAATATTGACATCATAAATTGATGTAGACATAACCTGAAACGAGCATTTTATTTACAAGGCGTGTCAACATTTATATTTTTTTTTAAATTGTGAAATAGAAAATAGGATAGGTTTCTGGGATCCTATTGTTAAAGTGTACACATTGTTCTATAAAAGAATTAGGGACTCAATGCAATGGAGTTACAGATGCACTAAGTTTAAGCTTTTACTAGTATTAATATTATGTAAAACACCGATTTTGGTAAATTCATTCATGTTTTTCATAACATATATATTTTTAAAAATATATTGGGATGCAATGGTCATTTCTTTAAATTATTCCAATAAAAAATATCAAAGAAAGAAATAAGGCAAAAAGCGCGGCGTTGAGTTCCTCCACTCAACACGCAATGCCTCTAATTCGGTGGAAAGTGGGGAACGGAAGTGGAACGGAGTGTCTTTACACTAGGTTCCCGGGTTCCCTCTGCCTCGTGCGAGATACAGCGTGTAGCTAAAAAAAAAAAAAGAATATCAACTATCCATATAATAGGATAGGATAGTATATCGACGATTTTCAAGAACTGATAATCCTAATTTTTCTAAATTTACCGCAGTAGGACATCTGTCTGCTTTTTACTGAACCTTACAGCAACTTTGAAAATTAGTTAGTTACTTTGACATTTGTGTATAGACTTTTTTATATGCACTAGATGGCGTTTATTTGAGTACTAATTTATTTCTTAATTTTTACCGTTTTTTTATTATTCTTTATATTTAATTTAAAGGTCTTTTACCGTTTTTATTATTTTTTATATTTAATTTATAGACATATAAAAAATCTTGCACACTACCATACCATATCGAGAATTATCTAAATAAAAACACGGCATGTGCTCAAGCTATATATTTTAACAACTGGTGGTAGGATAGGTACAATAAAAGGCATAATAATAATACATTAGTAACTTACCTCTACTTTTATTATATTTTAAAGGTGCATCTTTTAAATATAATAGTGTTTGAAATATAATGTTAAAAGGTTTAACAGATAGATAAATATTAAAATGGCCCCATTTATTAATTAATGATATATTTTTTTCATGTAAACGTCCATTGGATTAAAATCAATTAAATTGGAAAAAATTGGATAAACCAAAGTAATTTACTTAATGAATAAAAACAATACCACACGTTTTATCACAATCATTAATTAGAATTTAATGTCACAAATATATTACCTTATATTGATTACATGTACCTTATTTTCAACAAACTTTAATCTACAAAACAAAAGTAGACAATACAGAAGGCACTTCTAAAATTATAAATGACACTTGTAAAATCTCATGAAATTGCCTAAGACTAGACTTTATGACACTTATATGATGATAATAACAAAAGTAGTTTACCATTAATATTACAATAAAAATTAAATCCAACTTCCCTATTCATAACATAACTATTGTAGTTAATTGGTAGCATACAGCTATTGTAGGTAATTGGCAGTTCTCTTGCTCATCACTACTTGATGGTACATACTTTATTACCATTATATAAAGAGACAAATAACAATACCTTTTCCTACATATATAGCAAAATATGAAGAATAACAAATAATTTATTCTAAGACAATAACTAAATTAATATTTATTTATTCTTTCATTTCAGCATGATCTAAAGTTATTGCACAATATTATTTAACCATGTAACTCATAAAGTAAACTATGATTAATTTCTGTAACATATTTAACATAAACCTTAACAATTTATCAATTAACTTATGACCAGTCATACACCATAGGTGCAAATCTTAATAGTAAAGAATGTAAAGATTTACATGTAACATTTTATAATTTTTATGAGTCTTTTGATACTTAAAAAAATAAAGCTTAATATAACAAGATCATGAGAATTCAAAATGATAATGTTAATTCATAATATAGGTGAAACATATGACAAATAAAAGAAAAAAATCATCATTAACTACCAAATCAACAAACAATATATCAAAACTTCTGATAAATCATTAATTTATGACAATATAACTTTTATTGTTTTTTCTATATTTGTTCTACACATAGGACAAATATCTAAATCCTTTTTAGAACAAGATAGGCAGCAACACATATGACCACATGGTACAAAAACTACTTCAGACTTGGTTTCCATACAAATTACACATTCACCTTCTGCATTCACTTCATCTTTTTCTTCAATGTTTAGAACACCCAAATATTTTTTCTCATCACATTCCAATGGTGGGGCAGTAGGGTTTAAAGCTGTTATATTTTGCAGTTCATCAGTTTCCAAATATTGATTCTTTGCCTTCACATATTGTTTTAATGCTCTCAAAATACTGTCTCTGTCAGAGCTCAAAGATACGCCAGCCTCTTTTAAATTTTCTTGTGTAATACTTAAAAGTGACTGACCTGAAAACAAATATTTCACTAAAAAGGGAAGGCAATGAATTACTTCTTCTTGTAAAAGATAATTAGCAAATACAGGATCAAGCTTTTTAACATTAAATAAAGATTTTGGAACAGAATCCATAAGTTTTTGATAGCTTTTTATCCAAAAATCACTAGATTTATTTGCCTCATCTTCAGCTTCTTTCAAGGTGTCTATCAATTGCTTTCTTCTCTTGCATTTTTGATTTAATAGATCATTAAGTAAATCCACTAACTTTAACCTTTGATGCAGAAGTTCATTAAAGTTGAAAGCAATTTCCATTTTTTTCTTTTCCTGCTCAATTATACTGAGCTTTGCTAAATGTGTAGAAATTAACAATATTTCTTGATTAAGACTCCAACATTTTGCATCAACTTGATCAAGTAATGATGCAACAATAGCTTTTTGGACATCTTGATCTTCTACAAGTTGTTGGACAAGAGCTGAACGAGATTCATCTTTGTCATTTAAATGTTTAGCCAATTTTAATTCCCCTTCTAAATGTTGAGAAAGCAAGGTTTGTTTAATATTATTTAAATCATCTCTATAATTATTTTTGTGTAGCTCAATGGAATAGTTATTTTCTAGCAATTTTTCCATAGCACATAATATATCAGCCTTTTTAACATTGTCATAGTTTTGTCTTGTAATCTCAAGTAAACGATTATGTTCTGCTTGTTCATAAGCTAGCTGTTGTTGAATAATTTCTGGTGCCAATCTGTCATTTTGAATAAAATTTTTAACTAAACATTCAATTTCTTCTTCCTCTTGTTGTATTAATTTCATCATTTTCTGTCGTTCAATATCACGATTTTCTTGTAATTTTGCTATTTCAGAGTCAAGTGTTTGTTGCTCTTGTAAAAATGTTGTTAAAAACCTTTCCCTTTGTTTTTGATTAGCTTTGTGTATTTTGTTTTCCTGTTCCACCATTGAAGCTTCTTGTTCTTCCCATGTTACACCTACATGTCTCACAAAAATATTGTAAGTTGTGTTGGGATCTTGTGAAGAAGGTATATTAGGATCAACCAATGTAGGTTGTTTATAGTCAACATTCATTTTTGAACATAAGTATTTCATTATTTCTTGTGTTCCCTTAGAAGATATTTCTGATGGAGGGAAGATAAAATTTTCGCCATCCAATTCCAATGATGTCAAATTAGTAGCTAAGCATAATTCTAAGCAAAGTTTATTTAAGTCTGTATTTTCTTTAATCTTTAAATATGTTAAAGATTTTAATTTGCCCAAAGCTGGATTCAAGTGCTTTATTCTATTTTTTGACACATCTAAAATCTGTAATGATTCCAAGAATTTTATTTCATCAGGTAGAAATTCAAGATAGTTATTGTGAAGATAGAGTTCTGTTAGGTTTGTTAAGTATTTTATAGTATTAGGAATTCGATAAAACTGATTGCTACTTAAATTAAATACTTTAATGAGTCTAAGATCTGACAATTGTCCCCCTTCTTCTAATGATTGTAAACAGTTATTATGTAGATATAAATTATCTTTTCTAAACACTTTGCAAATAGAATATATTCCAGAAGGCACTCGCCGAAGTTGACAATCTGACAAATCAAAATCTGGTTCCGGAGATTCTCGCGCAAGGTATAATTTTCTTTCCAATTTTGCTCGGACATCTTGAGAATTATTAGAATGTCTACCGAACAGAGACATTGTACGTTGCAATCCAGATAATGCACAACCCATGGAAATATTGGGGAAAAAAATAATAACACTTTAGATAATTTCAATTTCTGTCTAGACGTCACCGCTTTAAAATAATCATTGCGAATTATTTTACTGTTATCTCTGTACCATAGTCGCACTAAATTAATATTAATCACATAATCACTACCTTAATTTAAAAACAACAATGATACACGTTCATTGCCTGCTACCTATTCATTGTGATATTGTGTATACACTATACAGCAGGATAAATTATTCTTTGGTATCACATCAATGTCAAAAGTATTCCACAGATACGCAAAACGTAAGAATGCTACAGATGGCATACAATCTAAAGTTTATAAATAAAGTAAAATGAAGCGGATACGTGTAGTTTTAGACTTTCAGCTGCATTTTAACAATATATCGACTTTAAATACAAAGCAATCTGTATAAAAATATGAGTTCATATTTTCTGTACATATTACTCATAGTAAATTGCTTTTTACTTACTTTTTATTATAAAATACAGAAATATGGGTAAAATATTTTAAATAATATTTCTAATTCTTAAAATGGTTACAATGCATTATCATATTAAAACATATCTGGCTCTTACTTCTGTTATCCCTTTTTCTCGTTTCTAAATAAACGCTCGCATTTGTATCAAAATAAGTTACCTTTAAGTTTAACGCCATAACACATACTAACTAAGCAATACGTTTTCATCAAGGTACGTTGAAATTCTTATACGCTTGTTACAACTCACTTATGTTGTTAATGTCTCTTAAATAGTATATTTAGTAACAGAAGTTGTTGGATATTTTTATATAAATCACACAGTAGAAACTGTTTTTATACTCATTATTTATTATAAAATACAAAAATCATTATATTTAGACTGTATTAAGAATCAATGTATAAGCCACAGAGAATCAATAACTTAGGTTTCATTTAATTCTCGATTATTATCGAGATTTTTAGTTTAAACTCAAAAACCATATTTTTTTAACTGCTTGCTGTGTCCCCCACGTATCGTGGTTATATGAGAGGGTACCTAGTGTTTGCACACTTCCTTTCCATAAAAACACTTTATTTACCGAATTTTTAAGCATTATGTGTTGCCTCATGACAAATTAGAATTGAGCACAAAACCCTGTCACTTTTAGAATTGAGCACAACACCCTGTCACTTTTACGCTTATGCTCCTGCACCACGACGGTTTTTAGATATAATTTTATTTCATTAATTACACGTAATTTTTTAATTAATAACTGATACATGTCATTAATCTAATTAAATACAAGGCGTTGATTTTACAGTTTTTATTTACAAAAAGAAACTATATTTACTACAGAAATTGTACATAACAGCATATAAATAATGATCTAGAAATAACTTAAAAATATATTAAAATTATCGAGAATTGAAATTCGCAATCCATTTTACGTAAATAACATAGTAATATATCACTGAATTTTCCATTCAAACAAATATTTTGTTAGTTCAGACGCCAATTTCGTAATCCATAGCAAAGACTTGATCATAATAAACTTGATGTTTTTTATGTTTGTACGTCTTTAGTATAAATTTATTAATTCTAATAAAGTTGTTAAAATTATAATACTACATATAATTATATATGTAAAATGTATCTAATATATTTCATCTATAATGAAAAGACGGGCTATTTTCAATTCTATAAATTTGTTTAAATGTATTACCATTGAACCATTTTTCATTTCTTGGTATGTGATCATCAAAGAATGGAGTGGAACTTTCCTTAGGAAAGTTATAGTTATTAAATAAATCTTTATAACTTTGGGAACTTTCTGCATCATCAGTGGAATAATCTTTAAAATTGTATGTTCCTCTATTCTTATCATGACTATGTGATTGCTCATCGCTTGTTCGAGGTTCTTTTACATGAGATAATCTAAGTAGCTCTGCTTTCAAATCATCATCAAAAGTATCTGATACGGCTTCTTCTGTATTGTGCTTCTTATTATGTATTATTACTAAACCCTTGTTCTTATTATCTATTGGTTGAGGTAATTTTGGTAAAGTAAAAGGAATATATTCTTTCATATTCCTTTTATCAAGTATTTCGTCATTGTTCACAATTATTTCTTCTCCAACTCCAATTCCCTGAATAAGCGTTTGATGAGGTCTCTGTCCCGCTTTACTAAAATAATCAAACACGGTAAATTGAGGTGGGTCTTGGAATTGATTTACTTCAGCCTTAGGCAACTTTATGATCACAGTTTTACCTTTTTGGTATCCTAAGCCATGGCCTTCAAAAGGCTTATTTTTTACATTTTTCTTGGATACTTTTTGAATTGAATCGTCACTATCTGCTGGAAGATCTGAATCTGCATCACAATACATTTTGTTAAGTTTCTCAATATCTTTATCAGACATACCGATTCTTTGACCGATTTCGGCTCCACCCTAAAACATAACAAAGTATTATATTAGTTCTTGAAAAATTATTTATAGCTGAAATATACGAAAATCATATTGATTGTAAAAATTAAAACATTCACCTGTTTAGGTACCAATGTATCTTGCCCGTTTGAAGAGAAAGCTCTTCGGCTATAATGGAGTACACTATCATAATCGTAACCAACGCCAAAGTTTGAAACCGAAAATGAATTATATTTTCGAAAGTTATGTCTGGCATCTGGAAATTACGTTATACTAATTATTTAGTGAACTTATTAAATATAAGCGCATCATCTTTTTTTTCTGTCATGTTAATAAATATTAATAATTCTATAAATTATGTTTTAGCTTACTTTTAACAATATTAGGCCATAATACGTCTATATAATCGTCTCGATCATGACTGCTCTGCATATGATAAAATCCTAAAGTGTGCAACATTTCATGTACTACAGTTCCGTGACGAAAGCAACCTCGCCCTGCTGGATGACGACTAGATAAATTCAAAATCTGATAGCCTCCTTGGTATCCTACTTGTGAAAAACATCCTCCCCTGCTTCCCTGAAACATTGATCAGACCAAAATAAAATTATTAAACTTCATATAAAAATAAACCTCTTAAAGAAAATTCTTTATTTTTTAAGCTTCTAAGCACAACTAGCAGGGAACAAAGGAAACCTTGGGAGCCTAGTGTTTAGACACTCTGTGACAATTAAGTTTAATTATGTATTTGTAAGCAATACTACGTAAATAAATATAAGGTGTCTTAAGCGTAAGTTATTTTCATTTACTCGCTCGCGCCACAAGACGTGGTGTTGGGTAAGGTAGCGTTGAGATCCGTCACCTGATGCGCAATGTCTCGGAAATAAGTCTTAATATTAAGTTTCCTTTGCCTACCCTGCTACGTGCTTTAAAAAAAATATAAGACACCTGTATAACGACTGCATCACGATCTCCCTTTTTATAAGGAGTAAACTTCACACAAGATGCACGAGCTAAATCATCTATACCGTTCTGGATTGACTGCAATTGATCACTCGCTGAAAATAAATGAAGAAATTAATACAACATAAACAGAAAATGAGAATGCGGTAGTTTTAAGAAAACTTCATTAGCACAAGACATAAAATATATTTCCACATTTACTATAGCTTTAGTAAATTAAAACTGGAAACTAAACTACAAATAAAATGATTTCTAAAGTGAAATCTTTTTTTTATAGAGATTAAATTCAATATAGAAATTACTTACAGAAATGTTCTACTTGTATGTAATAGATTACTTCGTTGTTTGGCCAACGTTTTGTTGTATCGGAGACTCCATTACGAGCTAGTCCCTCTGCTACGCTAGCTACTATCATACGTCGTTGTCGTTCATTTAAAACCAGATCACCCTCGAATTTGCCGCTTTCTTCCCAAGCGTTGTAGTCCGATATTGACGCATCATCATCGTAGTCATTCGGACTGTTACCTTTTGGAAATAATCAGTTTTATTTAAAGCTTAAATAATATTGTTTAGCTTCTAGTTTTGTTCTATTAAAATTATATATTTTTTAAAATTAATAACAGTTTTGAGGCTTGTCGTGGCGCACGTGCACAAACTGTAAAATTGACACGTTTTGGGTTCGATCTCCACTCAAGTAAATGAAATATTTTTAAATTAAATGAATGTTTTCATTTCTTCGCTCTATTAATAAAGCAAAACGCGGCGTTGAGTTTCGACACTCATCATGTGATATTAAAAATTCGGCGGAAAGTAAGGTTCCGTTCCCGGAGAGTTTTAAGACTAGGTTTCCAAATTCCCTCTGCCCACCCTACCATGTGCGGAATACAGCGTGAAGATGAAAAAGAGAAAAAGATAAAAACGTTAAAATTAGAAACTAATATAAATAGCTTCATATATCGAAGACAAAGACTAAGGAAGCGTAATTGAATGCTTTTAGATCGTTAAGTGTATGTTAGTGATACATATGTTTTAAGATTTAAAGATAATAAAGAAAAAAAATCTAAATAATATAGTAAAATGCCTCACTTTTAACGCTCTGATCCAACCGCGAAGTTTCGTGTAAGAAATTGCTAAAATCTTCTAGTTCCGTTTGTGACATCGCCAAACACTTAACACACATATGATATAAACAAAGAAGAATCACCCACATCATTATTAAAACCTCGATATATTAAAAGGTGAAATTGGAAAATAAACACATTAGTATTGTCCTCTCATAGGCGATGGCTCGAGCGCTTGGTGAAAAGTATGTCACATTAACGGTTCAACCACATTGTTTGCTAGTAGAAAGAAACCTAGCGAATTTAGATTTTTTTGTAGCACACTACAAAGTTTTTATTGAACAAAACCCACCGAGGCGGGTCGGGAATTAATATAGTGTTAGATACGACCATTTCACAAGGTGTTGGCGCGCTACTGCTGCTGAGTGTTGCGACACCGCCCGGTCCGCGGCAAGCGCCACCCGTGCAAGAGTCAATTGCTAAATTTACTGCTCGACTTATTCTACCATTGAACAGAACCTTGGCTATAGTATTTGTATTGTTACACCCCTATTTTACAATAAGCAACGTTTACGCGGATGTGTACACATTTTAAATTACTTTATTAATGGCATTTTTTTACTACTATATCGTAATTCAACATCTCATGACTGATGTGTTATGTATAGAAAATTAAATAAAAAGATTTGATTATTATATGCATAATATAATATAGTTAATAAATAAAATATTAAAACATGAAAGCGAATCATTTAGTATTAAGAGCCTTTATTATGTAGAGAAGTGAAGTTTTTATATATGTTTGACTCACATTGTAAATATACTTGAAGGTGAGTAAAATAGAATTTTATCTAACTTCGTTACGCTTTCCCCGAAATTGGCAATGAAAAAATTGAACACAAACTGTCAATATCTAAACTAGCAGATAATTGCAAAATATTATTATATTGTTAAAACTCACCTTGATTAAATTGAAAGGTTGATCTTATTTTGTAGGTAGTTTTTATAAAGTTTCTGTCTAACAATCCTGAATGTTAAATGCAATTTTGCTATGTTATATAAATCACAATTTAATAGAAATTTTTATTTGTTAAGAGATAAATAAAGTTAATTCAATTTCATTACGTTTCGTTTTTATTTAAAATATTATAAAACTGTGTGTGTATATATATATATAATATATATATATATATATATATATATATATATATATATATATATATATATATATATATATATATATATATATATATATATATATATATATATATATATATATATATATATATATATATATATATATATATATATATATATATTTAATATTTTTGAATTTTTGTCTCTAGATCACTGGTCAAACGCAAAAGAATATCGGTTTATATTCATTTGCAGTATAAAAGATTTAATCTTTCAATATCTCCCTGAGATAAGCCTTTCCTTTGGCCAATAAAAACATTTGCCTAAAAGGAATTGAAAAATTAATATATATCTAATACAACGAACTTAATAGTATCGAAAACTTCATTAAATTTGTTTTTTAATCTGTGAGTAAGATATACTCTCCACGATATTTATATGGTCGTTGAAATATTTATTTTATCAAATTTACAAAAAAAATATTCTGTACATACCAAATGATACATAACTTACCATTTTAGGAACAATCGTGTCTGCGCCTGTTATACTAAAATCTTTACGGCCGTAATGCATGCAGCTATTATAGTCGTAGCTTGTTATGAGATCTATGCCTCTTGGAGTAATTTTTTTTAGGAAACCATCTAATTTATCTGTCAAATTAAAGATAAAGTCTTAAATTCGACGTAAAATGTGAAAAGCAAGTACCTACATATCTTAATGAAAATGAAGTGATTCAAGATTTGGTTCCTCTGCTTACCCTAGTATGAGCGAAATACAGTGTGTAGTTAAAAATAAATAAATAAAAGATAGATTTATTTATATTATAGCTTCATATGTTTCACTTTAGACAACATTTTTATAATTATAATTTTATAAACTGGCTAACATTATTCTAAATCTCTCTTGTTAAATTATAAATATAGACAATAATATAGGTTGTGAATAACCTTCTATTATGTTATCCCATATAATATCAACGTAATAATCTCTATCAATTCTAGATTGAGTGTGATGAAAGCCAAGCGTATGAAGAAATTCATGCAAAATAGTTCCATGGCTAAAGCAACCTGTGCCAGCATTATATGTATTAGATAAATTTATAATCTGCCTCGTGTTTATATACCCAATGTTTGAAAAACATCCAGGTTCGTCGCCCTGCAAAGCCATTTTCATTGTAATTAAAATTTAACGTACGTGCGTACTATTTTTATACCTGGAAACAAAACAGTCCAAAATATAAATATGAGTTTTTTATATACGAAAAATGAATTGAAGAGATGCATGATTATTTTATCTGTTAATGTTCGCAAACATAAATGCTAATACAAACTGAGTAATAAAAAAGCTAATCTATATACAAGATATGTAAATACCATTATTATTACTACGTTTTCAGTGATATAATCTGTAATTTCTTGAAACTGGACGCAAGAAACACGATTTATATCTTGAATAGCGTCTTCTATGGCTTGCATTTGATGATCATCTGGCAAATATTTTGTTATTTATCATTATGGGTATTTAATTTATTTAAATATTGTGATGATTAATTAATTTAACGAAAAAGTCCTAAAAAACTGAATAATAGATATTACTTACCAAAATGGTCGCTTATAATAATATAAGGGATTTCCTTGCTAGGCCAAATTGATACTACGTATGGCACTTCATTAATATCATTATAATAATCTATGTTATCTAGTAGTTGTACAGTTTCAAAAATAATATCCCCTTCGAATATGACTCTACTTTCACTAGCGCTACCTGTATACAGTAAGCTTTTTATTAATAGTTAATATATTTTATAATTCGTAATGAATGATCACAAGAAAAGCTAATTTTAATTGTTAAAATATAGTATCTCAAGAACAAAGAATATTATAATATTTCATAAAACCAAAACATTACGTATAATGTTCTTTTCTACTATTGATGATTGTTTGAAAATGTGTTAAACTTAACTTCATTTATTGGACGAGGTAGGTGCAACGCTACACTAGCATGACATAAAGCAACAAGCAAAGTGGTTCTCATGTCTGGTACCTAAAGCATAATTCATTTTAAAGTATAAAATATAAAGTTTCAAATACTAAGTGTAATAAATATGATTTAATGTACTAAATATAGCGCAAAACCTCTTCGAATTGAATCTAGAAAAAGCATTTTTGGATCCGTTAAGTTTGACTTCCGCTACACAACACGCAATGTCTCAATTCGACGGTAAGTGGGGAAAGGAACTAGATGTCTTAACTCTAGGTTTCATGTTCCCTCTGCCTGCCCTGCCATATGTGGGATAGAACATGGTACAACTGTACCATGTAAATAATAATATTTAATTAAAAAGATAATTAAAAGATAATAACAATAAAAAATATATAATAGATAAACTTACTTTAAGCACCTTGTCATAATTTAGATAAATTCAATATATGAAAGTAGAACGAAAATAAAACACTAGAATAGTGGTGCAACTCTTTTATTGCCAATCGTTACACGGTAAATTATAAGTAAAATATTACAAATAAATCAATTGCATACTTCTCACATTTTGTCCATATATTTTCTACGCTTAGCTTTACCAATATATTTCCAATTATAATTCATTCACAATACATTCTATTGAGCTTCAATATGTCGCTTTTTGATAAACCACATCGTTGTCCTATTTTAACATTTTCCTGTAAAAATATTATTGTTTACTTATAAGGTTTAATTTCATCTTCTCCTTTACGATTTCTATAGCTAGAGCTAATGGTATTAAGAATTAAAAGTTTAGAATATAAAAATATTAGATCAGAAATTAAAATACGTTTAGGCATGTATGTGCCACCTTTTATTTTTATTTTTAAGCAAGCCCAGGGTAAGTTATGTTTTAATCTAAACCATTTTACTAACATCGTTCCCGCGCCTGTGTGCTCCATCTTCAGATCAGCTAGATTGTATGTGAACTACGTATTATTGTTAATAATTTGTTGTTTTTTTAGCTTTAGAGGGAACTGGGGAACCTACTATTAAGACACTCCGTTTCACTTCCGTTCCCTACTTTAATTTGAGGCATTGCGTGTTGAGTGGTGGAACTCAACGCCGCGCTGCGCTGCCTTGTTACCAGAGCGAAGAAATGAAAATATTAAATGTATAAATTGAACATATTAAATATTTCATTTCCTCGAACCCAAAACCTATCGATTACAGTCACACGCTTGTGCCACTGCGCCACGGCAGGCCTCAATCCAAAAGTAAGAATTTGTAATAATTACAATATTAAGAGAATTTGTAATAGTTATAATATTATAAATATTATATCCGTATATTAATCACATGATCTGTTTTGTTGATTCCGTTATGTATAATTAAATTACAACAAATAGCCGTTTAGAGAGAACAATTATGGACACGCTATACCTATTAAAAGTGATTGTAAAAGATGTGATAGTCGTCGAAGTTTCAAAACATAATGTAATTTAAAATTAACTTACTTGTTATAGCATAGCCTGTTATAGCTAATTCTCATTTAGTATACAAATTTATTTAAGCTAATTGCAAATATAATACAGACAATACCTACGCTTTTTGTCTTTATTTCATTTATATAGATTGTAATTTTTAAATGAGAATATCAATAGAAAAATTAGGAAGTGAACGCGATATTTTTTGCCATAAGTTTGCAATAACTACAATAGTAAACGTAGTTCTGAGTCCATAATGTAGCTTTTGTTACATATAAGAATTCTAGGTAAGAGTGAGGTTATAAACCTATCTCTAATGTGTTACCTGTAAAGGAATGATTGTCTTTTGTCCATTTTTGGAAAATGCCTTGTCCGGATAATGCATTACACTGGTGTAATCGTAAGGAACGCCGAAGTCAGTTACAGTATCCGATGTATATTTTGCAAAATTATTTTCTTTGCCTGTCGAATAATTAGTAAGAATTGATATCATAAAATAATACATTTCGGTTTCATTGGAAAAAATAGTTACTTGAAAAAGATGACGAACATTATTACTATTATTATTATTATTATTATTATTTGTCTACTTGTGGGAAAAATACTTAAAGAGACAGAATACGTAAAATTACATATTATGTGACATCAAATTTTAAATACAGTAAAAGTATCTGCATATTATATTTCAACTAAATTTTTTAAGTAAAGTAGCAAATTTTAATACCTAATCTTATATTTTCCCAAATAATTTCAACAAAATCATCTCTATCGAAAGCACTTTGCATGTGATAAAAACCAAGTGTATGAAGCATTTCATGAACAATTGTCCCGTGCTTAAAACAACCTTTGAAGAGGTTTAAGACTTGTTGGCTTTCTTCTTCTTCATTATCATCCTTATTGTTGTAAATGAATCCTACATTTGAATAGCATCCATTTTCTGAACCCTGTAATCATTACTTTATTAAAATAATTTATATAATAATAAGAGAGGGAATAATTAAATTACCGGCCAAATGTGAGTTATACTCGTGCACCTAGAGTTCCGTATTACATATCTGTAAAAAAATACCATTTGATATATAAGAAATACGTTCTGATAAATTATATTCCTGCCAACCTAGTAAGAACATCTGATTTACACTAAGAAATTATTATGATCCATCTTATTTAGCCCATGAAATGAGTCAATAAATGTGAATATCAATGATGGATTATTCACTATTTTTTTACATTTTTTTATAAAGTTTACCTTCACATGGGACAAATAAAAATATGTATTATAAATCATTTTAATCACTTTATTTTAAGGTATTTTTACAATATGATTTTAGCTTTACGCTGTATCCCACACATGGCCGGGCATTGTGTGTTGAGTAACAGAATTCAACGCCGCGCTTTCGTCGTGTTACCATAGCGAAGAAATGAAAACATTTTATATTAAATTCGAAAATATTAAGTATTTTATTTCTTCAACTAGGTGTCGAACCCGCAACCTGTCGGTTACACGTTTGTTAAGCTTGTGCCCCTTCTCCACGACAGGCTTATTACATTTTTAAATGTGAATTCCAAATCTTACTTTCTAGTCTTACTTTTATTATAAAACCTGTAATGTTTTATTTTTTCCAAATATTAACTTTAATATACAACTATCTGTAATTTTATCACATTCATATTTTTTATCACATTAATATTACGGTACTCTATCAGCTAGCGGGAAAGTAGTTTGTTTACTTTCTAGGTTGGTACTGGTTGAAGTATTTAAATCTTAGTGTCAAAATCTCAATGCTCATATTTTTGTATTATTTTTTTTTCATCAATCCGGCGATGATTAATTATATAATTATATATTAAATATGTATAAGCAAATGTAACATTCCAAACAATGAGTATGATTTCACTATAACTATTTCATTTAACCATTACTGGCATTTATTAGTAGTTGCCGCCCGCAACTTCGTTTGCTTCGGTTTTATGACACTTATCATGCAACTACCATTTTCCAAGCGTGAAGTAATTATATGCAATAATAGCTTATCATGTTGACCTACTTAAGCTAAGGCGTTGTATTAATGTCTCTTATAGATAAGACGGGCTGCTAGAGTTTTGCATCAAATATCGGACCTTCATAATAAATAATATCAAAATCAAAATCCATCTAGTATTTTTTGGCTGTACTTACTTAATTAGCTTCACGCTACATCCCTAGCGGAACAGGGCATATTATTCGCATTCTGGCTTAGACTATTATTTGCACACCCTTCTTTAAGAATGGTAACCAATGCCTGCAATTTGCTTTCTGATGATGCAATAAGCACTGCATCATCTGAGTAAAGCAGGCAATTTATATTCAAATTACCTACTTTCACTCCCCTGTCACTTTATTTCACTCCTTGAATACAGCTATTCAAATACAAATTGAAAAACCAAGCTGACATGGCGCAACCTTGTTTAACATCCGATTGAATGTCAAACCAAAGCGACATGGTAGCTCCTGACAGGCTGAGTGATCTCTGTAAAGAGCCTGTAGCAAGGGTCCGCTCACATTGTACAGGAGCAGTATCTTCCATAATCCTTTTCTTACAACCCTGTCAAACGCTTTTTTCCAAGTCCACAATAGCAAAGAAAACTTTTTGGTTTATTGTCAAATAAATTCTGTCATGCGGAGAATCTCTCTGATCTGATCCATACACCCTATTCCAGGTCTAAAGACTCACTGGCCCTCCCAAAAAAGTCTTTCGGAGCTATCTTGTGTTCTTCTCGCCAATATTTTAGCATAAACTACTACCTAAGCTGATAAAACTGATAGCTCTATAGCTTGCGCAGTTTATCTGTGCACCTTTGCCTTTTATACAAAGTCACGATTACCGTACCTTGCCAATCGTCTGGGACTTCCCACGTTTTCTTGCATAAATTGCACAAAAATCAGAATATAGTCAAGACGCGTGGTCTACCATATTTGATCATCTCGGATCATCAATAACTCCATCTGATCTCATTTTCTTTTATACTGATTTTGCCATTGGCTACATCAAGACTCAACGTTTCGTTGTTACTTGCGGCAGAGGCGTCATCACATTCATATATCTTCTAGAAAAATTCCGCCCAACGCTGCAAAACCTGTGGTCCTATTAAAAGATCTCCGTCCTTCGACGGAGCCCCCCCTTTTATTCTACAGGTTAGCGAACAACTCCGGAAACCACTTGCTTCTCGCTAGAAAAGCTTCGTGATTTCCCGAAAGTTGTTTCTTGCTATCCTAACCTTACATCACTTTCGTTCGCTGAATTTTCACTTTATCTTTATCATAACTTTCGTTTGGCATATTTGCAGCTTACTATGTCTCTCATACTTGCAATTTTAATTTGATTTTCTCCTAGCAGTATAAACTGGTAAATTTTACCCCCAGACTGTATAGTACCTATACAATATGGTCGTACCGCGGCCGCCCTTAGAAATTAGGCTTTTCGAATTTTTGCACATTGTTCACTTGAGGAAAAAATAATCGAAACTCGTAAAATAAAATCTGCCCAATCGTCTACAGCTTCAGATTACAGTGTTTCTCTACTTAGATACAGAGAGTAATATGAACGTCACTCAATATCCTCATTATGATAGTGTGTAAAGCATTATCTTAACATCTCACATTTTCTGACATTTAAATATTTAAACAGAACAGAATAATATAACATTAAGTTGAGATATATCTACGTAATCCGGCTTTTTGTACGAATAAGAAGTGAAGATATTAAGTAATTGATATTTTCTTAATGATGAAAAGAATAAAAGGTTAACCAGACAAGCATGGGTAAACTACACTAGCTTTATGATCAAATACTTTTTATGATTTTTTTTTTCGAAATATAAAATTGTCGGAATAATTTTAAGCTTTTTTTTCCTATTTAAACCGACTATTACTAAAATTATCATTTTATTTTATCCTATATTTTTAGTATATAATAAATTTAAAAAAAACAAAACATCGCGATGTGATTGCACACGAATTAAAAACTTATATGTAGATATGCCTGTCGTGATACATAGTAGAGCTATATAACATTTCATATAGTACATTTGTATATAATTAAACATTATATTCCGGTGCTTACACTGTTTTACAGTAGGTATACGTCTGGTAAAAGGATAAATTGTTTTTCTTTAAATTTCATACTGTATCCCGCACCTGCCAGAGTAGGCAGAGGAAACTCTAGAACCTAGTGTTAGACACTCGGTTCAGTTCTCCACTTTTCGCCCAATGTTGAGGCAATGCGTGTAGAATTGTGGAGCTCAACGCCGTGCTTTTCCATGTTACCAGGAGAATGAAGTATATGAAAATATTAAATATTTCGTTTCCTCGAGTGAAGATCGAGACCACACCTTGTCGTGTTAACGGCCACAATTAATAAAATTTATATTCCTCCAACAACTTTAAAAAATATACGTACCTGTAAGTTTATAAATAGACGTTTATTAAAAACGTAGAGGAAACGTTTATTAAAAAAAATAAAGATATATTTAATAGATAACGAGAAAATAAGCTTTAAAGTTTTGGCTTGTCACCCCCATAACTCCCTTACTATAAGGTTAGGGTAAAAACCCAGTGCAGCTTTCTATGCTTATTCACCTAGACCTTTTAAGTTAATAAACAAACCTGTATCCTAACGAATTGTTCATCCTTGTTGTTAGCTTCACGAAATTTTATACAGGACTTACTAGCTATGTCATTCATGCCATCCTCAATCATGTTCAGTTGATCTTTATCTGGAAATTTAGCATAAATTTTTTTAGGGATTTGAACGTAGGTTTTATACATTTCATAAATTACTTAAGTGCACTAAGAACTTATTTAGAAGAGTAATCAAGATATAGATATAAACTTGTAATTTGTTTGCTAAAATCAGAATTATGGTAGATCGTTCATTCAGCTTAAATGGTCGCACCATAGTTATTAAGTCATTAATTTTTAGTCATTAAGTTTCCATTACGAAAAAAAATAAGTAAATAATTACCAAAATCTTCTTTAACAATATGATATACAACAGTTTTATTAGGCCAACGTGAGGTGTTGCTTATCAATCCATTACGTATATGTTCTGAGTCCAGCATAGCTTTCTTCTGTGATGAAGTCAACATAATATCACCTTCAAAGTGCTCCCCTAACTCCACATACAATTCTGCAATGGTGCTTCAAAACATATAATATACGTTGAAAAATATTATATATATATATATATATATATATATATATATATATATATATATATATATATATATATATATATATATATATATATATATATATATATATATATATATATACATATTTTCTTCCTGGCATTAATCCCGGCGTTCTGTGCCAGGGTCTGCCTTTCTACTAAACCTACTCCACTCTGCACGATTGCACGATATTTTACATCGGTGGTTAGACCATATCAGTCCCTTGAGCTTGGTTGGTATTATGCAATCGCAGACCATACTTGTGACTTCCCGCCATTTGGCCCAGGCTGCGCTTATGAACATCGTGATCGATGCCTCCAGACTCGTGCATAACGGATCCGAGGTACCTGAGCTTATTAGATTTAACGGCTAGTTCAGTACCTATATGGATAGTGCTCGAGTCCGGTCACCCGAAAGCCATATACTCGGTCTTCGACACATTTAGTTTAAAACCGTCGTTCTCAAACGTACCATTCCAGAGGTTCACTTTACGTTCTAGCGTCAGCCGGTTCTCTTCAATGAGTGCTACGTCATCGGCATACATCATCGCAGGTGTAGGGTGATGCACCTGCGCATCGTTTAGCAGCGACGCCCTAGCCAGACCCAGTCTTTTTCTTTTCTTTGCCATTAATATGGCGGTTGGCGGTTTTTAAACTGCCATCTGACCTACTAAACCCCTTTATAGGGAAAAACCGCAGGGACGACGGATAGGATTGGAGGAAATGGGGGGGAAGGCTAAATAGAAGGGAGGGACACCACTTGTATAGTGTTAATTCTTTAATTTTATTTTAAAAAAGATATATCCACAAAAATATGCTAAATACAATATACTTTATATGATATAATAAATATGTACGTATGTATGTATATGTATACAACTTTTAAAAACTGTATAAAAATACAATTTTAAGTAATGTAAAGTTTATTATAACAATTAAATCAATAAATATTAGATTAATATCCTTATAGGCGTATGGGTGGATGTTGTTATTAGTATGAAAGTATGTAGAGGAAAGTGATACATAAACAATGAAAGTACTATAAAAAAACAACAAAAGCCGAGAAAGTATATTTCCCAAACAATAGAACTAAATCAGTTTCAGGGATACCTAGAAACACGTAAGCAACAGAAACGTTCGCTATCAAATACGAAAGCTCGTTATCGTTTTAAGCACTATATCGTTATAAATAACATATTGTTATAAATGTCATATCGTTATAAATAACTTAAGAAATAATAGATTATTTAAAAGTAAGTAAAATATCTAACGCTTATAAAATATAACTGTTGCGAACACTCATAATCGAAAGGCGTGTATTTACACCGCAGTGCGGACGTACCCTTACATATATTATAGGTACTGCACAAAATATTCGCGCGGAAATAGATGGCACCGCACCCATTCAATTTGCATAAAATTATAGACTTTTTTCCCGCGCGATATTTTTACCGCCAGTTCGGCTCCATAAGTTTTAATGTGTTACAGAATTTAAAAAAAAAACCTCACGGTGAAATATCCCTGTTATCCGCAAAGCGATATAACCTTCCGGTGTTTATATATTAAGGTGTCAGATATGACAATTAGTTAAACTTTTAAACATAATAAATAACTGTAATGATTTGTAGTATTCCTTCTCGTATTACGAAACGTCATAAGATCCATTTGATTGAAGTTATGGCCACTAGATGGTAATAAATGTGTATTAAATTATAAAATAAACATTTATTTTAATCAAATTAAACATACCTTGGAATTCGTTATCAATCCATTCTTCATTTTCCCTACTAAATTCAATAGGAATGGTGTTCATCGGAACTATTAAAACAATAAATATACAAAATAATACAAACATAATCACCGAATTTATTTACAAAGTTGGCTTCTCAACAAGTCAAATAAGACACGCAACATTGTTACTGCTTTTAAATACCAAGCGTTCGTGAAATCTATACATCACCTAATTAGATAACTAATCTGGCGAAACAGAAGTAAGTACTATTTGTGATAATACTGCATTATCGTAATTACTTACTTCTGTTTCACCACAGTGGTTATCTTCCACAAGAACCCCGTCGTGTAACAAAAGGATGTCCTTATACACAATAGATAGCTAACTTCACTTTTATCAAATGCGATACATATTAATTAATAGATATTTACCTATATATAATATATTCTTGTTGCAATTGGTAACTATTGAGCCATTGGGTTATTTAACACCTAAAAATTGGTTATTATTTGCAGATTCTTACAACACAACATTGCCTTATAGACGATTAACGGACGACGAATATGACCCTTGCTTAAATGTATGGATTTTATATAATAATATTTTTAATTTTCCACGCGTGACTTTTACACTGTTCCGTCACTAAGTAATATGTACTTAGTACATATTACTTAGTGACGTAGTTACAAACAAGGGCGGAGAGTGCAGGCCGGGACTATACTATATCATATCCAAGAAGCCGTGAGATAAAACAATCAGTAAAATATACCAGTAAAATATAGTTGACAGGTCACGATTTTATATGAAATGCACTCCTTTTATATGAAATGAATTACAATAAATTGTTTGTACATAGGTACTCAGATTAACGCTGTATCCCACAAATGGCAGGGTAGGTAGAGGGAACTAGGGAACCTAGTTTAAGACACTCCTTTCCTTTCCCGTTCTCCACTTTCTGCCGTGTTGAGGAACTCCAGAGCAAAGAAATGAAAATATTAATTATTTCATTTCCTCGAGTAGGGATCGAATTTACAATCTATCGTTCAATAATAATAATAGCTTCAATAATAAATAGCTCTATTTGTACTGCAAGAGCTCACATATGCGTATTTCAGTTCTTGGCGTTTCTGAGGAAGGACGTGTCATCGACTAGAAGACATGGCTGTGAATGCACTTATAATGACAAGGTGTCAGCAGGTGATTCGTGAAAATAAGGCTGACTTTAAGGCATGGCAGCAATACAACTTTCCTAAAGACATACTGGAGTCCAAAATCAATTAGGACATAACGAGGCCAGAGTGATTATCAACAAATCAAATATAATTTAGTAATATAATTTAATTATATAAATATAATTTAATTATAAATTTAACAACGCATTTTTATCATTTCAATACTCTTGAATTGAGTAATAAGCTGTGCTTAATAATATATTTTAATCTTTTACTTTATATTGATGAAGTCTAAAATCGATCGATGTGACGATATTCCGATCAAAGCGTGGCAATCGTTGGAGTATGCTCATGTTTACTGACTTTTTAATAATATCTATAACATCGGAAACATGTTGTGATACATTCGATTTGAAGGCATAAAGTGAAACGAAAAAGCTCTACTTGTGGCCTTTTTAGGTCAACGGAAAGTCTTTGAATATGTATCTCGTCGTTGTTCTGTAAGGCATTGCAATCAAAATCAGGAAGGGCCTACGTTGAGATGGTAAGGACTGCTGTTTGTCGCAACCGCAAATAACCTAACAAAACTAAAGATACCAAACCCTTCTTGATCATAAGGCAGGGTTTAGTCGGAAAAGTTCATCTGATTTTTTCTGCTGCAGCATTTTACGCTATTTTGTGTTCAGAAAAGGATAAGTGGAAAGTGAAGTAGGTTGAGGAAATCCTAGCTATTGTCCGCCAAAGTAATCGAATAAATCTCTATAGAGACAAGGTGGCTATTGCTTAACACGTCTAACATGTTCGAACACGTCTAACAAACGTGGCCGAAGGATTCGCGTCCATACAGGTGTGCTATTTTCAATAATGTATTGTGAAACATTGTTTTGTTTCTTTACATTTCCTCTCAAGCCTAAAAGAATAGATTGTTCTACGTCAACCCACAAAATAATAACGTGCATTTTTGAAACAGTATTATTATTATATCAATGAAAGTACATGCACGTTAAAAAGAAACTATGTGCAATTACTATTTTAGTTATAGTTATTAGTTTAAAAAGGTAAAGCCAATTACAATGAGGCGGCACGTTTAGCCGAAACCTACATTCAAAGCGTTGTCACTCGCATTGAAGCGCTAGGCCTAAGGGTATCCGGTCCCAAAACAGAGGCTCTCTTGTTCCAAGGCCCGCGCAGGGGGGCACCCCGTGGGGCCACTCTTAGCGTTCAAGGCAAGAGGTGGAAGTACGGGCTCAGATGAAATATCTGGGTCTGACTCTGGATAGTCGTTTGTCTTTTGCGTCGCACTTCGCTCAACTTGTACCGAAGTTTGTGAACACCGCCGGGGCCCTCGGTAGGCTACTACCGAATATCGGTGGGCCGGGTTCTCCATGCCGACGGCTGTATGTAGGCGTGTTGAGATCCATGGCACTGTATGGTGCTCCTGTATGGGCAGATTTTCTCACCGCTCGTAATAGGACCCAACTGCGAAAAGCACAGCGGGTCATAGCGGTGAGAGCCATTCGGGGCTACCGTACGGTGTCTTGGACGGCGGCTACTCTCCTGGCAGGTGATCCGCCTTGGGAGTTACAGGCGGATGTACTTGCTAAAGTTCACGCATTCCTTTCAAGTGAGCGGTCGCGAGGTGAAAACCCATTGACGGCAGATATCGTGCGGATCAGGAGGAGAGCAGACGAAGCCCTGATCCGACGACGGAAGTTGGACCTGGAGTCACCGGTGGCAGCTGAGTGAACAGGCACTTTGGGGTTCTGACGTTCAGACTGGTGCAGGTACTGACGGGGCATGGTTGCTTTGGCAAATACCTGCACCAAATTACACGTCGGGAGTTGTCGCCAGCGTGCCAGGAGTGCGATGCCCCCTCTGACACAGCTCATCATACTCTGGCTGAATGCCCTGCTTGGGCTTCACAACGACAAGCCTTGATGACTGTAGTAGGAAAAGACCTGTCGCTATCCAGTGTGGTGGGGGCCATGCTGGAAAGTGAAAGGTGCTGGTCTGCCATGGTCTCTTTCTCCGAATCTGTCATCTCATTGAAAGAGGCCGCGGAGCGGGTTCGAGAGTCCCATGAAAATGCCGACCCACTCCGTCGTCGGAGAACAGGAGGTAGGAGAAGGCAGTACACGCATCTCCAACTACCCCTACCCCCTACCCTAGTGGCCCTGCTGCACTCAGTTATTGAAGTTGTGAGGGATAGGGGACGGAGCCATCCTTAGATGACTGCTTACGATGGTGGCTCGCAATATGTGGGCCTTCCACCGAGTTGTCGTAGTGGAATGCGCGAGCGATCCTGCGGCGTCTCGACTCAGGTGATGTTTCCGCTGGGTTTTAGTGGGTAGTATCGGATTTCATCTCGATGAGTCCCACAGTACCATCCGTCCGTATTTTTGCGCACGGATGGTCTGCGCAAAAACATTTCCCAGCGTCAAAAAAAAAAAAAACAAATGTTCACTAATGACCAACACTAACACTTTTTATCATTCGAAGTTGTTTCAGATTACAAAATTATTTTGGTAGGTCCTTCTAATTATAAACAAATATGCATAATTATATAAATTCCGAGGATAAATAAAACAACATACCATATTTTCAGATTGTAAATAACGTGCTATATTTATATTACAAAATAATTACAAAGAAAATTTGACACACAAAATATAACTGTACAATACGCATGCAATTCAGATATAATGTTGATGCAAAATAAAAATAACTAAAAAATTTACAAATAAACGATTTTAATGTATAAAAAAAAAATACTAAAGTAAACTGTATATGTAAACAATCGCATATAAAACGAAATAATAATAAATCCATTTGATACGGTATGGCATTTCTTACAACATAATACTGAACTCGCTAATACAACAGTGTACGCCGCTCTACAGTGAAATCTTTGTAAAAAAAATTGAATAAACCACCACAGTATCTATAATACAAATTGCAACAGGCGATTTCCACTATATAATGTAGTTGCACCACTACACGATGAAGACGTTTAAAAACATGGCTAGTTTACATATTAATTTACTGAGTAACTAATTTAGGCAGTCTTTAATATATTTCAATTATTTATATACCAAAACATTACACAAATATATGGAACACTAAATAAATACAAAACGATATCAGCGGCCTGATTGCGTGGCACTTAAGAAATAATCATATTAATTGGCTATATAGATTAACTAATTGTAAATATGATAAGCCCAGCGGTGAGACAACCGATGGATGATTCAAATCATAACGCACGAATCAGGCCTGAAGACAACAAAAAGAAAATGGTAACACCTATAAACTTAACTACGATACAAATTATTTTACAAATTACAATATCAGCACATTGTTTCAATAAAGCACTGTAAGACGTTTAATATATTGGTCTAGTTAATTATTGCGTGGGATTACGGTGCCCCATAGAGACATAGACATACACCAACTACCAGATCGTCGTAAATACATTTTAATAATCTACACTGCGAAATACTATATAATTATAATATTAACTACGTCTAAATATTTCAGTGTATCAGTATAGTGACAAATCCTTTTTTATATTTTATATACTCTAAATTGGTTATGGCATAAAATCATATGAACTTGTATTTTTTTTATTATATATATATATATATATATATATATATATATATATATATATATATATATATATATATATATATATATATATATATAGAATAGAAACCCATTCGTTTAATATACATTTAAATTATATAAGTAAGATATATTGCTTTGCTTTATTTTATACGGGCAATTGGTTTATTTTCTTTGTAAACACAAGATTTGCCACACCTAAGACCAGCTTGTAATTTTCATTGATTTCATAGAAAAAATAAACAGCGAAAGACATAATCAATAATATGCAACACGAGTATACCCGCCTCGACAGACATATGGGGTTTATATACGCTTAACGCTAATATTTGCCTAATATAATAATTTGTCTACGTATAGAGGACGTCAACAGAGTAGTAAGCGGCACTCTAATGAGTGATTATTATCACAAATGTGCAGAAAATCTACGATCAAAAAATTATTGCTATTTTAAAACTCGATCGTAATAAGGCAAATGAACTAAACCGTGTTTATTTATTGGCATACATTATATTTACAGTCACATATGAATTACTGTACGAATGCGACTCTAGGAGGCTATGTCTAATTATCATATAATATGCAATTACAGATATTCGCTGCATCTTAAGCATTTACTTTAGATATAGTAAAATGACGAAAGTTGTGACGACGACATTATAAACGATTTAAGATCTCAAAAGTATTCATACAAATTAGTAAACACATGCCGCCTTGCAGACGACAATTGATAGGAAAAATATAATTTCTGATATATCAAAAATAAAATTATATATCAAATTTTATTTAAGAATACGCGCAAAACACTGCATCGATACATTTAATTGTGAAAGTCATGCTATGTGCAATCAAACTAAGAACGACTGCACCATTGTTTACAGCAAAGAGTATCATTAGAAAATCATAGAAATAAGATTCCGTGTTTAGGACTTTTCCTTATAATAAACATATTTTGCCACAATCAATAAAGTTCCGATTTTAGCTTGTTATTACTTACGGAACTTTTATATTACTCAATATAAGTAATATAACAAGTGTGCGCATCCTTCTAATATAATTTACATATACTACTTTACAGCTTACTTTTGTTCATAAGCTGTAAGCAACCGTAAGCAACCCCAAAGGGCTAACGTTGCCGTGGTATTTTTTAATATTTTGCTAATAAAAGTGACTCGAATAAGGTTATAGATGTTGTTAAAAAAGCATCATGCATAGCTTTAGAAAAGTAGAAATTTCTTAATATTTCCAAGTCGTTCAAAATTATAAATTACCTCTAATTTTAAATACTATAAAACATCTTGTTATTCGTTGTAGCTATAGTCTTAATAATCATTAATATTAGTTATTATGATACTCACTACCTAATAAAAATGTCAAAAAACACGTCACTAAAAATAATTACTTAACATTAAATCTATTTGGTGTTGTAACGTCAATTCCAGATAATATAGAAATATTAAGAAATTTCCCATTTCTTTTTTCGAAGAAAAAACAATGATATAACAACTAGTTGACCTATATGAGAACATTTCAAATCTCATTATAAGGTAAAAAGTCGAAAAAAAAAATCTACCTGTCACCACTAATATTTTTATACTATGTCAAATTATGTATGTACGAATTATATTTATCAAAAGTAAATATATCAAAAATTTCAACCGCTAAAATGTAATTTATACTCGTTTGCATCTCAAAAATTACCTAAAAGGGCTTAAATCCCAACACCAAATCGTAGATATATGTATCGTAAATTGAATGACAAATTTAGTTTCTGATGTTTTTAAATCTATCCACCATACATTTCTTACGATTTCATACATCTACACACTACAAATACAATTTGAAGTTTCCTAATTCGATGTATTGAGAAGAATTATATTCACCAGAGTCTATGGACCTCTGCGAACTTTACCGGTAAAATGGTAAAGCTTATTACATAAAACGCTATCAACATCGACGAAACACAATAACTAGAAGAATAGTATACCTAAGCGTGGCTCGTTCTATTGTAATCTATGCAAGTCACGTGCTGATATGTATGACAGTATGGTAAGAATACTGATAAGAGTTTTTTTTGGTTTCATTTATTGTTTATACGTAAAGCTCGTTTGCTTGTTTATTGACCTATCATAATATTATTGAAGATATAATTTTAATGTTTGGATGTTTATTTATATCACGGTATGCATTATAAAGATAGGCCCAAAATCGAGCGCAAGCAAGCTAACGTAGCAGATCTCAATCGGACCGATCACAGTTGAAATCGCATTACCAATAAATACACTAAATATAATTAGGCCATTTTAGGACAGATAATCACAATATTTTTATCTAATTAAACAATTCCTCGTCAATAAAATCTCACATTTTTGTCGCATCGATTCTTCTTATGCTTGTTTCTTTTCTTTGGATAGAGACGTATTACCTATAAATATATTAAAAAATATAGATATTACTGGTCATTTAAAAATAATAATAAATATCAATTTGTCATTAAAGATATACAGAAGAAACACTCAACTACAGTGATTCGTGTTTAACCGGACTACCAACCGCGACCAATTATAATAACATGTATATTTAAAATTTAATAAGTATTGATAGAACCTCCTTTTCTTGATACAACGGATTATCTTAAGCCTAACACAAGTTATTAATCCGGTTAATTGAGTTTCTACTGTAATTATTAGAATGAATAAATATGTACGTCTGAATCAGAGGTTCAATTCTCCAAAATAAACTTAATTATACTAATAATGAATGCATTACTGTAGTAGCTTTACGTAGCAGCGGCGGCGGCGGGAGCGGGCGCGGGCGCGGTCGCGGGGGCGACGGCGGGGGCGGGCGCGGCGGCGGGGGCGCGACGGCGGGGGGCGCGGGTGCGGCGGGGGGCGAGGGCGCGGACTGGTTGCGCGAGCGTCCCCCGCGAGGCTTGATCGTCTCCGATATCTGCCACATGGTCTCCTCGCTCAGCACGTCGTCGAACTCGTTGAACATCGCCTGGATGCGCTCGTTCTTTTTGAATTTGTACTGTCTAAAATAAATGTAACAGTTAATGAATAAAATTACACACAATTTATTAAGACACTATTATAAATAAGATATTCCTTGTGAACTTACTCTTTGTGGAAGCGCTTCATATTTTCCATTATGTTGTATTGTTGCCACCGTTTCGTGAAGTTAATGCTGCCGTCGGATAGAAGATCAGGATTACCGACGTGCACAAATGTTAGATCTTGTAGAAATAGCCCACTGTAAAATATTAAATTACAATATTTTAACAACTTCAACAGTATTGACCCGCCTACGGCATCGCCCGCTTGAATTACATTATTTTATTTAAGTTTTAGTAGTTGAATTAAGAAAATTGAGCAATATGTGGAAGTATCTAATTAAACCTAAATTGCCTATCTACCTAACTGTTGCAAAAGTACATCACGGATTAAAAAAAATATCAACTGTCCGATATCATAGAATTATAGAAGCACTGACATGTAAGGTATACACGGGGGCTGCGTGTCCGCAAGCGCGTTCCGGTACGCCCTGAAGGAGTGCGAGGAGTCGATGAGCGCGCAGTGCGCCCGCAGCGCGTCCGCCACGGCGCGCGGCCAGCCCAGGCGCCGCACGGGCGGGCAGTCCAGCGCCGACACCAGCGCCAGGTACGAGTTGAAGTTGTTCAGCTTGCGAAGAGCCTTCATCACCTTTAGCACCTTGCTGGCGTACTTCTCACGCTCTCGGGCCTCGTACTGTCGCGGCACAGATTATTTATTATTACATTACTACAATATGACAGACGTTCATTTAAATTATATATTGAGCCCGTCGTGGCGCTGGACGCACAAGCGTATGAATAATAGATAATCGTAATCGATAGATAGTGTGTGAGGGGTGTGGATTCGATCCCACGCGTGGTAATGAAATATTTAATATTTTCAAATTAAATATTAGATATATTCATTTCTTCGCTCTGGTAACAAAGCATAAGGCGACGTTGACTTCCGCCACTCAACAAGAAATGCCTCAAATTCAGAAAAGTAGGGAACGCAACAAAGTGTCTTAACACTAGGATCCCAAGTTCCTTCTACCCACCCTGCCATGCCATGTACGGGATACAGCTAATTGGAATTATTACTCAATATATAACATAACCCACCTGTTCCAATATCCTCGACCTCGCCCAGTAACTCATCTTATTAAAATGCTCTGTAAACCTAGTCAAATTGGGCGAGCTTTCCTCAGATTGATCTCTCGGCCAGGACAGCACTTCCGCACTCGTTATACGTACAAACAGTGCCGAGTCCAACAAAGTCATCTGTTCCGCTAACTCACTGGCTTTGAAGTCTAGGAGGGTGTCGCGACGTAGTGATACTGTACCGTAGCATGGTGTGTCGTATTCGTATCTGTTGTTTGTCTGTGGATGTTTAGTTTATTTTTGGGTAAATTGAAATTATTATTTTTCTTATATCCTTTGCCTAACATATAATATTACACTTGAATATTTTTTTCTAAAGCTAAACACTTTATCCCGCATCTTAACCTAACTCTAGAACATAGAAACCAGAGATAATTTATTATGCTTAACACCATTTGTTTTGAAAATAAATTGTACAAGTAAAAAAGAACCCAAACCATCGCGTTTACAGTCAGATGCTATCCGACTGCGACATGGTGTTTTCTTATATTTTTCTATGAAATTATTATTAATGTTTTAATTTGTTTCATGTTATCTAAAAAAATAATTTAATAAGCCATTTAATAAATCGAAACAACTTACGTTTTGGAAATGTAATTGTTTTTGCTTGTCGACGAGTATTTGTCTCAGGGCTTTTGATATAGGCAGCTCCTCTGCTTCAACTAACCAGTAAATGAACTCCATAATTTCTTGCATTAGTTGTCGGTCTAAGTCCGCCATCCTACAAATATGACAATTTTACTAAAATATAACATTTTTTTTTAAATAATATAGTAGCGAATCGGAAATTAATGAATAATTTATAAGACTAAAACATCATTTTACATCCATTTTGTCTAACTATTTGCTAATTTTATTTAATATTTTCGTTTTTCCACAGTGATATTTGAACTTATAACCATAATTTCAAATTAGATATATCCCAAACATAAGTTGACAATGATCACACAAAGTACAAAATACCATATCATGTCTGACAATATGACAGTATAATTTAATATTATTTCTGTTTCCCCATACAGCTAATTGTAAACGGACATATATTTGATTGGGCAATTAAATAAAGTCAAAGAGTTTCTCTGCTTACATACACATTATATACAGCAGGTGAAAAAAAGAAACATCACAATTCATTTCCGTAGAGCATAAAAGGCAAAGGAATGGTGACGTTTCGTTCCCTAATTTTCACCTAAGCCTCGATAAATTGAGTATTTGAGAAACTTAGAGGCGCGTTTTGTTTACCAGAGAGAGGAAATAAAAAAATCCAGGATTCCACAAACGGCGCCACGGTGATAAGATAAGATAAGAAAAACAAAAATCATCATACGTCAAATCAGCAACGACTCTCGTCAACAGGCTCAAAGTGGATCTCAGCTCGTGCGGCCTCGGCCTAAAGTGGTTGGCGCGCCGCACCAACTTCTGCACGAGGTCGCTGGGAGACACCCACGTGCGGTACGTCGATAGAAACGCTTCTTGGTACGCAAAGTCTGTGTATATACATCATTTTATTATTATTATTTTATTGTTACAATTGTTTAATAATAAGCTTATTGTGAGAACTGATGACAATCATAATAATGTTTCACTGCTGTTTATAACTATAGAATATACATTTTTCTATTTTTTATAGAACATTCTAGTAATAATAAATGAAAGATTATTAATTAATAGCACAGTTCACACAACATTTTATTACAAGCTATTTAAATTGTACATTCGTAAATATTTTGTCTGCAGCTAATTCTAAGCACAATACCAAACTCAATGTGTAACTAACTAATTAGGCTGAAAAGCTGTGTATTTATTGCAATAGGCATAAAATATATAATCTTATACAATTTAAATTAATTGTATATATTTAGTTAAGTTGTCATGCGCATTTATTAATTGTGTAAGTGTACAAACGCTAGCAAACCGCGTGAATTAATATTTTACAAGAAATATTCATTTAGTACATCCCATATAGTTCATAAGATTTCAAAAAGCGAAACCAGCTAAGCTTTAATAATATTAGTATTCAACCAGCTATTGTCTGTCAGCCCCAATTCATTTTATGATTCACTTACACTCGTCCGTTTCTGTAAAGTGAAAGCATGAAAGTTAAGTGTTAGAAGCGTTGCTTGACGCTATTTATATACTTAATGGATAAAATTAAATGAAATGTTTCAATCATAACATATTAAAATCGTCAATTTGTATTAAATCATGCCTTTGATATTCTAGTGCGTCTTGATGTTTGATTATTGAAATATGAATTGACTCATTTGCATATCTTTGAATTTGTATTATTAATATATATATTATAAATTACTTTTAATAGTATAAAAAGATTACAAAGCTATTGGCAAAAATGACTTAGAACCCTTCTCCATATTCATTAAGATTATTAATATACTTTGACCCTGATTCAAAAGTTAATACTCTAATATCCTACACATATTTACCTTTGGTAGCTTTAGTGGCTAATACTATAAGTGCGTCGGGGTGTCCGCCGCGTACTTCCTTTATTTCTGTGCGCCCTTTAACGGTCAACTTTAATATGAGCCAATTACTAACTTCAGTGTGTAGAATAATGTCCTCAGTGTCAGACGTGATAGTTGTGTTCGTGTCGTTTGTCGTTGGTGCAGGTTCTGTGCTACTTTCACTCCTCTGGAAAAAATATGTTAAACCACAATTAATTTATTGTATGAATTAGATAACATGAAACTCAGAAAGAATTGTCTAAGAAAATAGTTGACTAAATAAATTATACATACTAATTTACAATTTAAATCAATTTTAATTTTAAAGAATCAATCTTTAAAATTAAAAATTATTTAAATTTAAGTGCATTATTTTGAAAAGTAATATCAGTCATAATTACGTCTTTTCATGTTAAAATTAAAAATTTATACATAACGTTTGTACCTGTGAAGGCACTGGAGATGGCACAGGCTGCACCAATCTTGATAGCTCTTCCTCATCGACAGGAAACTTGCCAGGCGATGATAAACTTACATATAAGTCATCTGAACTCTGTAAGAAAAATATAAATATATTTCATTTGAATTTTACGATTGTAATTTATATTAATATATGTTAATAATTGAGGCCTGTCGTGGCGCAGCGGCACTAGCGTGTGACTGAGCTGAACTGACGATAGGTTGTGGGTTCGATCCCCACTCGATAAAGTAAAATATTAAATATTTTCAAATTAATGTTTTCATTTCTTCGGGCTGGATTCAAGGCAAATCGCGGCGTTGAGTTCCGCCACTCAACATGCTATGCCTCAAATTCGGCGGAAAGTAGGAAACGGAAGTGGAATGGAGTGTATTAACCCTAAGTTCCCAAGTTCCCTCTGCCTAACCTGGCATATGCGGGATACAGCGTAAAGCTGAGTGAGTGATTGATATGTAAATAATGGACCTAATAGAAACAGTCACGATTTTTTTTTGTTTAAACTCTACAATCTAGTGGAACAGCCGTACAATATGACTTTTACATAAAACACATGATAAAAGTGCTGCCATCTTCTAAAACAGGGTCTTTTTATTTAACAAATGAACCATTAAAATTTATGGTGCGCAACTTATAATTTACCATTTTCATAAATGTTTTGTTTTTAGATTGTTATAACTATGAAAACGTACCACATTATTCATAATAGACTCATCGGCTGAACTGTTGTGAGAAGACGGCCGGGGCGATGGCGGGGGTAATAACTCATTACTTGAATTCATTGATATATTCTGTAAATCAATAATAATTATATTATTTTATAGTATAAAACAATTAAATTTAAAAAATCACATTACATTGAGATCTAACGTTATATAACTTACAATATTAATTACAATATATATAATAATTACAATTTAAACGCTGGCAATACCTTTTCTTTTCCGATTACAATTAAAATATCACATATTAAACATTATATAATTTACCTGTTTGGTTTTATTCATCTTTGGCGGTAATGCTGGTGGTTCAGGAGGCACCGGACTAGATCTACTCGACGTCTTCATACTGACACTGTCTTCAGAACCACTATAAAAAATATATTTGTATTCTTTATAACTGACTATTTAAATTAGCTATATAATATGTCCTTACAGAGTTAATGACAACCTGAATTTTATGCTCACAATTACATTTGTAAAGTAATTGTGAGCATAAAATTCAGGTTGTGATCAAATCTGAATAAGACAGGAATTGATATACAGTACTCAACGCCGCGCTTTGCGTTGTTACTAGAGCGAAGAAATGAAAACATTAAATATTTAATATGAAAATATTAAATATTAATTTCCTCAATTAAGGATCAAACCCACAACCTTTCCTTTACAGTCACACGCTAGTGCCGCTGCCCCCCGACAGGCCTGGCTGAGTACAGGCAGTATTTATTTTGTGCTTAATATTTGTCAGTCACGCATGTATAGCGGGCATTAATAACTGCGACACTGTTTCATATTAATGTAGTTATCAGACTTACGTTGTTATGATCATGCTAAATGTATGCTCACTGAACGTAAAATTATTAAATATTATTATTATTACCTTAATGGCGGCGTGCTCAAGTGCTGTACTGTGAGCGACGACGCCATCGTTCTTTGCACCTGATGGTGGCCCACACTTATCGTACCCGCGCTCGAATGCTGAGCACTGGAAAAAATATCTAACATTATAACAATAACTAAGTATATAAGTTTGTTTTAAAATTGTTTTATAATTTATTAACAGATAGTAAGTACAAAAAAGTTGCTACTAAAAATAGGTTTGTATGTTAATGAATAAAGTCATAAACTAACCAATACATTAACAGACATTGATGTTTCTATGAGTATAACTCATTCAACAAACAAATACTTTTAATTACACACATCGGACTATTGAAATAGCGAAAGACAATAATAAACAAATAACGATTTTAAAGATTTACCTCGTTAAATTATACGTGTGTATAGAATGCCGGAACATATCAGCGGGGGCCTCGGGGTTTATCGGCGGATGAGCGTTCAGTGTGTGGCTACAGTTGCCGAACATCTCCATGTATGCCATAACTGAAAATTTCCCTCAGTAAAGTCACTTCAAATCACATTTGCTATAAACACGTTATCTAAAAGGCGTAACACGTGTTTATACCGCCAAATGAAATAGCCAAGGCGCCGTAATGAAGCGCTAAGTACACTCATCATCTTATGTGATAATGAACTATGCGAAATTCCGTTTGTTAATAACTGACAAAAAAAAATTAAGCGGCGTAATGCATAAGTGATAAGCAAGCTGCGTTTTGTATGAAAATGTTCTGTGAGAGCTCAAGGCTTGTTTGTAGATAGATCTCCAAATTGTTCTAATCTTAGGAGTCAATTATATTATTTCTGTTAAAAATAAACGCTAATATATTTTTACTACGAATAAAAAATATTACGCCTTTGAGTACCAAGTTAATATAATGAATATGAAACCAAAAACGATTTATAGATACATATTTTTAAAAGTGATAAAAAAAGAAACTTGTGAAAAATTACGAAATCCAAATGGAAATATTAGAATATGACATTCTAAAAAGGTAAGAATCATGTCATATCCGGCCAATGTTTCTAAAAAACCAAAATGTTGCAAGCGTTTGCTTTACTTTACTGTATTTTCATTATTTTGCTATTAAAATAAAGTATAATAATATTTGAATGCAAAATATAGCTATATAATAAATCGTAGTTAGCGAGGCGTGGCGATAGCATGCAATCCACTCACCGCTGTACGCGACGCTTTGAAACACTGCGGCGCCGCACCGACACAACAGACAAACATGCCGTTATAACCCCCATATTACATATTGTATAAAATAAGCAGCTTCACATTTTTTCTGTATATTATCATAATATGGGCATGGCAGACCTAATGTCAAGACACTCCGTTCCACAATTGCAGCCCCATATTCGAGATACAGCGTTTTTTGTTTATAACAACGAGGAAATGGAAATAATTTATATTATTCCCCCAAAAGGGGATCATCACGTGTACAGTCAGACACTGTAGCACTGTGCCACGATGACCTCATTTTTTTTTTTTTTCAGCTTCACGCTGTATCCCGCACTAGGCAGGGTAGGCAGAGGGAACGGAAGTGAAACCTAGTGTTATGACACTCCGTTCTACTTCCGTTCCCCACTTTCCACCGAATTTGAGGCGTTGCGTGTTGAGTGGCGAAACTCAATGCACATTATATTACATCAGATCAGATTAAGCTGCGTTAAATATAGGTACAGTTGATTGATTTCACTAATTTTATTTTTCTCTATAATTATCTATATAATTAAATATATAGGCAAATATGATAACACTTTAACAAAATCAACTTTATCTATATATAATTAATATTCACCAGTTCAACATACAACACCAGGGATACTCAAATAAAGTGTCAACAGACAAACATCTCGAATGCATTGTGCTATCGCGTTACATATTCTACGAGTAATATATTTCAAGTGCACTCATTGGAATATAAAATTTTGATTTATGCAAGAGATGAATTCTTCACATACATATACTATGTAAAAATGTTACATGCAACGAAAATTCCTTGAGCACGTGACTTTCATACAAGCATCCACTGTATAAGATATATAATAAAAATAATTTCTTTCCATAACGGTAATTAAGAAAATTAGATAGCTTATATAAATATAAATAAGCAGGGTATTTAAAAAATTATACAAAAATATAAGAAGAATTGTTAAATAAACCTTAGAAGTCCATTACTATGTTTATTAGGATGTTATGAATATTGCCACCAAAATCCATAGATTGTTAATAAGTAGGATACTATGATAAACATATTCAGGGAAGATCGTTACCTCGATCAGAATCTTATTAAGTGATACCTACTAGAAATTAGCGGGTTTAGTTAAGTTTAATTAGACGCGTTAACATAGTTAACATACACGTAAATGCATTCATGATATAAAATAGAAATATAATATAAAGTGGTTTTCTAAAAATTATCATTTACTCATTTATGAACACATACATGTAGTTTAGTCAAAATTAAAAAATCTTCTGTTCTTATAAAGTTTTATAAATAAGACTATATGAATAATAATACTTTTATGAATAAACTTAAATAATAAATCTACTGGCTATTTTTTAAAGCACATCAAACCAAAATATATAAATAAACAAACGGATAAGTAAAACATCATATAATACTAACTGTGTTTCTTTTTGAGTGGCAAAGGTGGCGGTCGTTGGTGGTTGTGCTCCGCGAGAGTGTGTGGGCGCGCATCGTGCAAAGCGAACGGCGGCGTTTTCCTGAAAATAATTCGTATTGATTTTATATTTTCAAGAATATATTGAAATGTTATATTGGTTTTGTGCGAAACTCATTTTGATTATGCACTTTCAGGTAATATATAAATACTAAACAAATCAAAATCTTTGTAGGAAATTAAACAGTAGTTTCTCAAAAATACACTATATAAAAATGCATATCACAAAAGAAATATGTTGTTATATGGACGCAGAAAAGTCAAATTTAAAATGTCATAACATTACTTTGCCCATAATAACATAAAGCCTAACGCCTTATATTCATAAACAGTTAACAGCCTTACGCCTTATATTCATAAACTGAAATGGATATATATTTCAATAAGCTTAAGCAGTGATTTGCAAATACAAATGGACCCAGTAAGTAGTGATGCACTATCATTACTTAGCTACAGATTCATATCTTAGCTTGCCTATGACTGAATAGCTGCACTGATTTTATATATTTTTATTTTCAGCTTCACGCTATAATTCGCACATGGCAAGCTAGGCGAAGGGAATTTGCGGATCAAGTGTTAAGATACTCCGTTCGGTTCCCATTTTCCACCGAATTTGAGGCATTGAGTGTTGAAGAAATTGAAACATTCAAAACTTAATTTGAAAATTATAAATAGTTAATTTCCTCGAGTGGAGTTCATGGCCTCAAACTATTACTATATATACTACGAATAAAATATACGCAATATTTAACGAAATAGAAATGATATCTCATACTATTTGATAAAAAAAAACATAACAGCAAACCAAATGATACATATGCTCCATATAGCCTCACCTAATCTCAACGTTGGGGAAGTACTGCTGCATGTCGGCGCGTATGTTGCGCCGCGTCTTCGCCGGCAGCTCGGGCGGCGTCTCGCTCTCGTCCGACGTGATGCTCGCCAATCTGACCAAATTCATTTTGTGTAAGGCAATGCCTATTTAGATTTATATATGACAGGGTAGGTTACTTAATGTAGGAAGAAATTTAATTCCCCATTTCGATTTAATTTTCAAACATGATTTTTTTAAACTGTTTTTTTTTTAAATAATTTAAAAATAAATTTCTCAACAATTTAATAATCTAAATGGCATAATAAAATTCTTTTTGGTAATTTACAAATATAACTATAATAATTATTTAGCTGTTTATAATTATATGATTTTTTCCCCAACTAACACACATAAAACATATACAAACAATATTTTAAAACTAAATTGTGACAAACAAACAATAATACATACAAATAGCAACATGCGGTATGTGCATTAATGAAGATGGTTAACAATATATTTAATTAATCAATCTATAACAAAAAAAAAATTTGGAAAAATAAAGAAAGTACTTTTGTATAATAAACCATCGTACCATTTGAATATACTATATTTACTTAATAAATGTTATTATTTTACAACAACTATATCAACTACTTTGTCCTATCACAGAAGATGACTTAATAATCATCGTTATAAGTGGTCATCCGTAAATTACGTCACACTATTACATGATTTTTTGACACCTCCCTCATCCTTTTTACAACTGGTCACATTTGTGAGACTTCAATTGCAATTTTACACATTAAAATAGAAGCAGTAACAAAATTATATTTTTATGACATATTTTCAAACTGATGTGATGTTACGAAATTCAGTACCACTTGTCACACAATCATAATCAATTGTGTGACGTAATTTACTGACGGCCCCCAATATATCCCGTACAAGGGCACAGTGGACTCACTTGGAGCTGTGCGCGGCCGCCGCGTTCACACTGAACATATTCATATTCATGCGGCCCTCAACGCTCTGCAGAGTGCACTTCATTTCGCTCACATACTCTGTACTTTCAAAAGTACTGCAAACAATAACATCAAGCATCACATTGACCATACAAAACAATGGGTGACAGGATTATTGTGATTCTGTGTGCTACTATGGATATTGATTCGTTGTGGCAAACACTTTTTTTTATTGATTTTAATAGAAAAATTTTGGTTGAGTGTGTTATTCATATTTTTTTAATGTATTATTTAATATAGTGGCCAGGAGAAAGAGATTAACTAAATAAAAATAAACAAAAACATGCCAAATCAAACAACCATAGTGCTTAGAAAAATGCAAACAAACAGTGAGTGTATAAAAAAAAAACAAAACAAAGCATAGTGTTGTAGTGTTGTGAAAATGTGACCAGTTGAGTTTTGTCACCTGTCCGTATGACTAGAGTAGTGATGCGACGAGAACGTCGATGTGAAACTGTGTTCTGTAGATATCTCCGAGTGACCGACCGACAGAAACCCGGACTCGTTGGAGAAGCTTAAAATAAAAACAAATAAACAATAAATAGATAAAATCAAAGTAAGAAGAGAAATAGGTCAGTAAACAACACCTAAGGCCGAACGTTACATCGGGTAATACGAGCACTCACCGATTGTGGTTGGAGTGGCCGTGGACATTGTTCATATGAGACTCGTGGGACTCCACCGACGTTCGCATTTCGCTCATATTATTACAACTGCATATACCTGAAAATATTTTTTATATATCACTTATATACGTTCGTCACGCTTATCCGTAATAAATATTTAAACAATTTAGTTTTTATGAAATGTTGTATTTCTACTTAAGATATACATACATATTTAAATACAAGTATTGGTAAAACAAAAAAAAATGTTTCCATAGCAATATGGAAAGTATACTAAGGCCTATATAATATATTTATATTATCAACCATACAATTCATAATATATAACACTAAGACGAATAGTATATAACTTGATGGAATTATTATTTATTTTTTAAGAAAATCAGGCCCTCGCGGTAATTACAAGACAATACAAGAAATTAAAAGCTTCATTTATGTTATTATTTCAGACCTGAGTAAAACTGCGCAATAACTTACCAGGATTTTTTTAAATTGTTTTAACATTTGATTGTTAGAAATAATTATATCTTTATAATATTTTATTCATATAACCTATATATTTTGTATAAACACCTAAATATTCTGTATCGAGTATCCTGTGAATTGTAGGTAGGTTCTCACTTCTAGTATGTGCAGACGGAACTTAGTGTCAAAACACTTCAATTTCTTACTTATTATATTCTTAACCATTGATTATTGGACCTCAGCGCCGCGTTTTGTCTACCAGAGCAGGAAAATTAAAACAACTTAATAACCAATGCCCCAAGTGGGAGTTGAACCTACAATTCGCGTTTACAATCACACACTGAGTCACAATGGCCTTAATTAGGTAATACATTAAAATATTTTTCCTTATACATATACCGAAATCAGAAATGAATTTTATTTTATTTTTCCTTATATACCTAAGTCAGAGTTAGGCGCCGCCGCGAACACCTCATGGTTCATGGAATCATGTGTATTTCTGTCTTCGTCGTTGGACACGTTAAGCATTGAGTCTAGAGAGCCGCTGCTGTGAGACTGGAGAGATAGCCTGCAACATTTATTTTTAGATTAGAGAAAGTAATTTATTACCCCGAACCGAATCCAGTCAGGAGGCTGTACCGCTAATAATTATTACTTTACAGCTAACAAACTAGATACAGCTACCTAGATTATATATTTATAATACAATTAAATGTATGCCTGTAAGCAAACATGTATGTACATTGTATGTCAAAATATATCTGTAAATAAGTATTGTAGTGTAATTGTAAACATTTGCTAAGCCATAATCTTAGTTAAGTAATAAGTTATGAAATTTACAAAAACGAAGAAAAATAATATTTTGTTTTTTTTTTCATCTTCACGCTGTGATCCCCACATAGCAGATGGCAGAAGGAATCTTGGAACCTAGTGTTAACACTCCTTTCCCCATTAAGACACTTCCCCACTCGCTGCCGAGAAGACTGCCCAATTCCTAAGTGAGTAGAGGATATCAATACCGCGCCTACCTTCGCTACCAGAGAGTGGAAATGAAAACATTAAATATATTAATCCCTCCAGTGGGTATCGAACCCACGACCGTCGCGTTTACAGTCCACAGAAAAAAAATAAAATAATTAAAAATAAAATTGTATTTAGCCACTGTACAACAGTCAATATCTATCTATGTATATGTTATGTTGTAGTATCTATAAAGAAGAAGAGAAAGTATTCATAAAGATATTAAACGCGCTATTAACTCGTAATTATACCTGTCTATGGAGAGCCCTTGTAGGGAAGTGTCATTGGACTTGCGCTTAGGAGGCAATGGCGGGGCCAACTCGATTTTCCTGCAATAAACTTTCACTTTTACCAAACATACTTTATATCAAACTATAAAGAAAGTGAAAACATATTCAAGGTCAATTACAGAAATATTTACATTTATTTTGAATATATTGTAATAAACGACTTTCATTATATTTCAAATAAATTCTAACTATTTCTTAAAACATTTATTTATAATTCATCAATATTATGCATATGCAATCGATTAATTTTACAGTTTTTACCGTTAAAGAAAGTTTAGAAATTAACGCCAAATAAATAAATTCGCTTTATCATTTTAACTAATAATAAATAAACTTTCGAAATGCATAAACCACACAACATAACAAATCATATTATGCAAATACGATTTCTATTTTTAGAAACAATAATATTGTTAGCTAGTTGCTAACTAGCTTATTATTACTTAAGAAAATAAATTTCATGTGTGTTATTATTTCACATTCATCGTTATAGCTAATATATTTATAACGATTTCCTTTATTACCACTAAAAGGCTACTAAGATAAGCGCATTATGTGAATGTAAAACCTAAATTAATTAAACAATCATTCGTATCGGACGACTAATTTGTTTCCACATTCATTAGTTTCATTCTTCAAATGGTGTAACGTTTACTGCATGCTTCGTTTTAATTTTGTAAATTACGTTAGTCCATTGTTTGTAACTGTCATTGCAATTAACATATTTAAGATAAACTTTATTTGTTTCTTTTTGTCAAACACAAATTTGACATACTGTGTTAATATGAGTAAAAGTAAAAAACAACTAAAATACTGACTATCTGTGCCTAGCAGAATGAAGACAAATTGATTATTACATTATTGACTACGTATGGGGTCTACTGTTGTTTCAATATATTTATTAGAAACAATTAGATATAATCTAATGAGCATATTGATATATAATAATTGTTAGTTAATGAACTCTTATTACGTTTTCCATGAAAAATAAAAATATACAAGTGAGATAATCAAAAAAGCATAGAGCCATAGAGACTGCATCCGACTGTAAACGAAATGTTTATGGATCTTTCATTTTCCTTTTGATAGCACAAAATGTGGCGATACATCAGCATCTCCAATTCAGACGTAAAGCTGAGAACACATAGTGACTCGACACTAGATTGTCTCCAGTTACACATCTTATACTGTATGTAGGTTTAAAGTGGACTCACTGGTTGGGGCGGGCGGGCTTAGGCGGCGGCGTGTCGGGCGCGTCCAGGATGGACTCGGACGAGTGCGAGGCGCGGACGCCGCTCGACTCCGTGCCGGGCTCGCCCATTAGCAACGACAACTCTTTGGGTGTTAAGGGTATATCTGTAATACATACAAATCAGATTACATATTATCTATAAAACAAAATAATATACTTCTTACGGTAAATACTCAGTTATCCGGCCCTCAGCTCAGCTTCAAGGATTTGCGATTATTCAAATAACCAACCGCGACCAATTTCATATGTATAAAATATGTACGTAAATAGATGCATTATATACATTGTATGTTGAAAATTTCATAATAAACAGATTTTCGTTAAAATGTATTTTTTTATTGTTTTCAAGGGATACACTCACACATTAAGTACGAAACATGCACAAAATCCGTTCTTCATTAAATCAAAACATATTTTTTTATTCATTCTATCACAAGATTTTCGAATATCTGAATTAGTCCGGATAATCGAGTTACTACTGCACTTACATAAATATTTAAAAAATCTCTAATTTAGACAACAATTTAATCCTTACAAGTCTAAGTATACAAAAATCAATAATATTGATAACGTAATTTGTATTAAGGCCAAGAGAGAACTGCACAATATATTTCAATATACAGTATATTATTACATAAGGAATTTGTTCGTGTCATACAATTACAATTGTTTTACTCGAAAAGGTATGTAACGTGACTTTTATGTAATATACAAATATACAATTCAATAATGAATATATATATGAAGAACGGAAGTGGAACGGAGTGTCTTAATACAAGGTTTCCAAGTTTCATCCGCCTATCCTGCCGTGTGTGGGATACAGCGTGAAGCTAAGCATATATATAAAACAAATATACCTGGCAAAGAATTCCTTTGCGTTGATCTGGGCGAGACTAGAGCCGGTCGTGGGGACAAGGCTGGTCTGGTCATATGCTGCTGAGCTAAACTGGCGACCTCTTCCACAGCTGACGTCACGCCCTTCACCACTGAGCTAACGTGTTCGGGGGACAGCGCGGCTGTTGACACTTCAGTTTCTGAGTCGTCTGCATCAGCTCGTAAACTCACCACGGTTACTTCATCACAGAGCCGTATTAACATGGCCAATGATGAGCATAGACGTTTCACGGCATTAGTTAGTTGCGGCGACCGACTGCAATATGGTTTTATTGCTGAAAGTAAATTAAAATAAATTACCGTCAATTTAATTAAAATATTGCAACTAAATTATACATTTACAAAGCACGAATTTAATTTACAAATTTAGGTGCAGACGAGAACAATGGAATGTTTTTGTTTTATTCAAAAAAAAGATTGTGCCCTGATAAAAATTGCATAATGTTTGTACCTTTGTGTATATTTGCGATCGATTCGAAAACAATGGTGCCGTTATCGGGCAACATTTCCAGCTTCCTTTTTGTAATAACATCAGAGAAATGTTTTAATCCAAATGTTACCTGTAATTAAAAATATATATAGCCTATCTTTATTATAAACAAATACGTAAATAGTTTGAAATCATCATTAAAAACTTAATAATTTATCGTTTTTCTAGGTTGATATTCCATCTTTTTTGTAACCGGCAATCAGTAATTTAAAAAAAAGGTTGCATAGGTAAAAACAGACCTCTTTGACTAGCCGTTCGAGTTCTTTCGCGGGCGTGATTTCACCTTCCTCCGTGACCGTTTTTGCGCCCATGTTTCGAGGTTTCGGACTAAGTGGGGAGTGAGATCTGAAAATAAGCGATAACCATTTTCACATTATTCGTTATTTACTCTATTGTATTCCAAAAACAAACCTGTTATTATTTAAATAGTTAGAATGCCGCAGTATGTTTAATACAGTTAATAGTGATTAATTTATAACATGTACTATGAAATTAAAAGTATTATAGTTTTTACTGTATTTATGAAATTAAAAGTATTATAGTTTTTGTAAAAAAGTTGAAACCATGAAATCAGTCAAATCTCACTTTACTTTTTCTATAATAAACGATATTTAATATAATCTACCATCTAATTTTGATAAATAGTATTTATTTATAAATTATAATTAATGAGAGCATCAATAATAATAATCTTAATCGCACATATTGAATATGTGGGGACGCATTAGGCGCGAAGAACTTACGTACTTAAACAACCTATTATTCTGTAGTTTCGGTCCAAAATAAATATTGATACTATTGTTGTTAATGCTAGTTCGGTGATAAGAATGAGCGTCATAATAATTTATCGCGTTAAAAGTTTATGCAATTACATAAAATATCACCGAAATACGCCTCTGACTGGAATGTCTAGTATTGCGAAAGAATCCACTTTATATGCGAGCCAGCCCGGCGCGAATAACAAAGCTAAGCTATATTTGATATTCAAAGTCCCGGTTCACTTTACTATACGCATGTTTAAATAACGTATGAGTGAATAATAAACATACATATTTATATAGCATTAGTTACGATGGTGGTATGCTCATTGAATTTCTAATTTTTATCTCTATTATAATTATAACTTAACAATTACTTTAATGTATGAACTATAAATTACAGCTCTAATTGCTTTTATTTAAAAATAAATACAAGTAAAAATTATGCCTAAATTAACATTTACTAGAAAGCGACATTGTGAATAAAACAATAGCTTTAGTTGAAAACGTTTTAAATTAGGCAATGTATATGATAAAGAAACACGATTTTACTATCAATTGCTTAGACATGAGTAATTTGAATAGCTTAAAAAAATCACCGAAACAATTATACCGTTTTCCATTGTAGAGAAGGCGTCGATGAAATTTATTAGTTCGCTTGTTTATCCAAAATCCAACGGGTGATCGCACAGTGTTCGACATTTAGATGTATATAAAAACACATGAACCGTAACGATATTCAGAGTCAAAGTTAATATTCACACACTGGTCCACTTTCAAATAACCTCAGATAGTAAACTCACGTCCACCGCACAGTAAATAAAACAATTCACCCACTGCACTGACAAGTCAGGTCGCGGACATTAAAATGTAATCACTTAACATTGCACGCACAGAACTAATGAGATTTCAGCGGACAAAGTCATTAATGCGCGCGACAGTCTAACCGTGACTCATAATAACCGCTACTTTTAACGTAATAAATATACTGCATTAAACGTTTTTATATATCGTACAAAGATTGGTGGAAACTCTCTTCAATCACATTTCATAATGAAATACAATTCACGAATGAATATTAAAAAAAATCAACTTTCTTGAATCGCTGTCAGTAAGATAATAGACTTATGTATAAGCAACATTATTATCATTAGATAAGAAGCAATAGGTGGCGGGTAAATTTCATTGCTGTGAACACAACTATGAAAGATAACGTGTTGTGATGACAAATATATATGAACAAAAGATGTACGATTATCTATTCAAAAATATAAAATTAAAGTGTCGATAAATTGGTTTATCTGTCTATTTTTTTGTTTATCCGGGCTAATCTATAGAGCAGTTAAACCATTGTCCCCTAATGAGACTTTCTCTGACCGAAAGAAATGGTTATGGATCGACTCGAATAGGCTTCTATTTATCCTGGAATTTCTGCTAAATAGGGATTCACGTAGGAAAAACATGTTTACCTTGACTTCGTACCTAGATAAATACAAATTTTTAAGAGCACAGTCAATAAATAATCCGCTTGTTTTCCGTTTAATGATATAGGAAATTATAATATTTTTTTTAGCTTAACGTTTTATTTATCCCGCATTATTGGTAGGGTAGATAGAAAGAACTTGGCGATCTAGTGTTAGGATACTACATTCTATCAAGACACTTCAGTTTCCATTCGATAAAATTGAGGCAATGTGTGTTGAGTAGCAAAATTCAACACCAGGCTTTGTTTTGTTACCAGAGCGAAAAAAATAAATTATCCATATATCCCCGAGTAGGATTCCACAATATGTCGCTTTTACAGTCGCACGTTTGTGCGCTACGCCTGTGGCCTCTGCGTCACGATATTCTCCAGAAATTATAAATTAATAAATAATCATTTATAAGCATAAGCATAAATAAGCATTATTAGATAATTAAAGATGATAATTAGAAAAACTTATAAAAAATATCTAATTATTAATTATAATAGTTTTATTATCAGCAGTAGCTTGTGTTAATTAACCATTAAGTGACACGGTTAAGTAGTAATCATTAAAACATTTATGTGAAATAGATGAATAAATATTAAGTAATCAGAATGTTAGCTATTATTTAATAAGGCAAATTACCTGATATAGAAATCAATAATACGTAAGCCACGTTATTGTAATAAGCCTGAAAAACGTCATCTCTAATATTATGGTCCAAGCGGCTGTCAACGGATGTGCTAGATAACGCACTGACCTGATATTTGAGGCGAGATGTGGCGGATGGGGAGGCTGTGCCGGCGAGCGCATGTTGGAGATGCGCTCAAGTAGGTCGTCCTTGAAGGAGCGCGCGCGACGAGCTAGCTTGTTGGCGCCGCGCAGTGATCCGCGGTGCCCTGAACCTGCTTCACCGCAAACCTCGTTTTCTGCAAACATTTACTTTTTCGTAAATATAACATATTAAATAAACCTAAAAAGGTTCATTACAATATTTATATTTATTAGTTATTAGCTTTAATTGCTGTGTTTTACTGATACTTTTAACTAATGGTTAAAAGTATCAGTGAAAACATTTAACGAACATTGTATTAAAAATATATTTTTGTTTTCATTAAAAATGCAATATTTTGAATAAATAAGGAAAAGGTTCTAAACGCTAACTACATTTTTTAAATTTCAGTAATATCTGGATCGATCTTCAAAATACTTTTTTATTTGAAATAACTTTCCTTTTGACCCGATCATTGCAATGTATGGATTTAATAATCCAAATCCATAGAAATTAAGAGAAAACATTGACTTATAAGCTTGTACTATGTCTTTCACATATTTTCTTATAATAATTATATATTTGCTATAAATAGACATCAACTGATGACAAGAAGACGCAATCTTTTAGTCATTATAGGGACTTATAGCAGACTAGTTGTAGGTCAAATCAAAATCGTAAGACCCGTCGTAATTAATATATTTTATTATATGTTATTAAATTATACCAAGTATAAGTAGTAGTACGTACGTGATAATTTACATATAGATATGTACTTAAAATATTGTACTTCTAGTAATTTTTATCCAAACATAAGCTTTTCCAATAATATAATAATATTATGAAGTTCTCAAGTGATTTACTTTTATTTGGCCTTGTGTCTAATAAACCAGTAATCTTATTTTTCAAATCATTAAATCCGTAATACATTATAGCTTCGTATTCTGCTAAAATAATAACGCTACTAATTATAATTAATTATCCGAAGGATTGTTGACGTAATATGTACGCCTGACAAATACGCCACGACCCAATATTGGTTATGTATGATATCAAAGTCATTGTAATATCCTCCTACAGTGTTACAATGTTAATGTGAGTAATAATAGTACAGTTTAGTTGTTTTGTAAGGTAAAATAAATATATTTTGCTAATTTTGTTGAATCATTAAAGAGTTATTTTTAATATATACCTACACCATTTACATACTTAAATGATACAAGGCTGTATAGGCCGTCTGTCTGCTTTAAAACTAAACTTGAAAAGACATACATAAAAATAGATAATTTTCATCAATTATTAAATTTATTTGTTTCATATGACGACTACGTGTTATTGTAATTACACTTATTAGTAAGTGTTAGAGTAAGACGGTCTCTACATGTAAAAATGGCCATGTAAGTTATAAAAGCTTTGATATATTTAACATATTTTTCTCAAATATATAAGTAAGTTTACCTGATTAGGTTACGCTTATTCGAACTTGTTGATGCACACTATATCCAACTTATGACATAACTAAGAATCACAATATAAATATCTACGTTTCTAAAAAAATGTTATAAGATGCGTGGGAGGACAAGTAAACACAGCTTTATCAATGACGGTGGTGTTTAAAAATATACGCGAAGGCGACAGCAGGACGCGCCCAGCTCGCGGCGCGTGACGACAGAGACAGGCTGCATTACTGAGCAGGAGGACACCGCACCGTCCCGCGCCGGACGGACGCCGGGTCATGCCCGCTTCCTGGGCTCGAGTGCGTCATACATATCGTAAACACAACACTAAAGCTGACCGTACATATCGTCTACCGTTCATATACGTACAATATAAACACCTTGAATCTGTTTTTATATTAAAAGTGAGACAACGAAGCACAAGTTTTGTTATATGTAATATTTCTTAAGATGAAATATTACGAATCTTTTGAATAAGTTCTCTCATAAACACATAAGTGTCTGTTTATAATTTCAAAATAACAGCTGTTTTAAGAGTGTATTATTATTTACAAGATATTAAAATGATTTTTTCATCTGTTGGTAAACTAATCTGCGGAACCAATTTTAATGGGACTTGACATAAAACTGTGGCCACATAAAAAAATGCAAAACACAACATCCATCAAAGCGCCTTTAAAATTAATATATCATTCAAGGTTAAGAATGAAATGCTTAATGATAGTTAATATTACGTATTTAATATTTTTACTCGAAAAACAAATAATTAACCTAGTTACACTAATACTAATTAATTTGATTATTACAATTATATTTCTTAACAAATGGTATTAGAGCATAATTTAGAATGTGACGACAAATATTCTCTTAGTACGATTTATGGATTCCGAAAGAAGAGTGCATTTGAGTGAGATGTTGCTAAATGCATAAGAAGTTGTAATTACATCACAAAAGAGCAGATTAAAAAGAACTCATCAAAAAATAATGCTTAGTCGTTGGATCTCTTGAAAAATATTCTTTTTATAAGCTACATATACCTACACTATAAGCACAAAGTTTGGCGAGTAGGAGTATATAGCTCTATATATACGCTCCTACTCGACAAGCGAGCCTAGAGCTTCCAAGGCGCCTCACGAGTGTGTGCATCAGACGTAAGATAGAAAAGCTTGTGGAGCAACATATATAAAAGTACGCGGGAAAAAAAGCGCGTTTACCGTCCGCATGTACCGATAGCCCAAACATATTTGAGAAAAGAAAACTATAAAAACCTAAAAAGTATTTTCAGGATTTTATTGCATATTTATCTGTATAAGAAAATGAGCGCCATAAATGTGTATAATAATTTAATAAATTATATAATTTTAAATGTGCGGAGTGCGCATAATATGTTTCTAATTCGATGCTTAGGTAACTTTACCAAACAGATTTTACAAATTGTGCACATAGCGGAATAAAGCAGTGCTAATTGACACTAAAATATATTCAGACATTAATATGCATGTTAACCGTAATTTCCATGATAAAGATTGTTTTTCTATAGACATTTTTTGGCAATATGCTGGCATACACTTGATTGTACAATTACATTTCAAAACAAAAATAATTGGATAGTTAGAGTGAGTTACACTTCGTGGCAATATTATTAAAGCATTTCTGCATTTTACTGTTATTGATGTTATAATTTAAATATAAGGACGATAATATTTTAAACACAACATAAAGGATAATTAATTCATTAATTTCATAAACCAGGGTAGATAGAGTAGTATTCATTAAATCTTGACTTTTTTCTGATATTTTAATTCAAATAATTTTATTTAAAGTAAAAAATATTAAACTTCTCCATGTTTTGAAGGTTTACAATAAGAATTTACATTTTCACAAAAATTACTGCCTCCTGGAGCAAATACTCAGCGGCACTTTTTTTAAAACTATTTACATTTACATTTATATAACAGTGACAATGATATCTTTGAAATATATTGAAGCGAGCATTTCACTCCCATGGCGTGTCATTATTTATAAAATCATCAATTTGGTAAAGTAATATAACCTATAAGGCACACTCTTTTCACAACATTTTAAATTGTGATATAGAAAGTTCTCGGACGTTTTCTGGTGTACACATTGTCCCGTAAAAGAATTAGGGTTAATTATTTCTAGTATTAATATTGACTGACTTTTGAAAATCGGGACAGATTAATGTTTGTACCTGGCAAATATATAAGATTTTTTTTGAATAATGGCATAATAGGGGTAAAATAAATAGTTTCACTATGTAACCCGCCAATAACAGGCTAAGGAAACTAAGGAATTTATACCGTTCCGATTTGATTGTACTTTTCACTATTGTGTTTTTAGAAGGTTCCCTTATAATTAAGTGTTTGTTGTATTTCAATCCAATTTATAAACAAAAATATATAATCCCATTTTAAAGGATGTTGTTCCACAAATTTTGTTTTATTGAATTGGCTGTAACTTTACTTTAGTCAAATACTTTTTTTAATATTAGAAATAATATTACTGATAAAGTTAAAAAAATATATCAAAGACGTATTATATGTCGGAAGTATAGCATATGTATGTCTGGTATTTCATATTGCATATCAATTCAGTCGCAAAGTTGAATTCGCCGGACTTTGTTACGGTCTGGTTAAATACGGTAATAGGCACGAGCTCTCTATCTGTATACTCGTCTAGGGTGACAGCAAGTGCCACAAGTCTAATACATATTTATAAATATACATTCCTATACTTATAGGAAACGTTTAAACTATTTTAAATGAGAAGTACTCTGACATCGCATTCATTTGTATTTTACGCCTAAAGAACAAATTGTGATATATTAGATGTTTTAACAAATTAATAGATTATAATATAACGTCTTTGCCACGTAATCAAATTGTAATTCACGAAATAAATTACATCTGCAAAATATTACATACGTACATATATTGTTACTAAGCTAAGACTATGCATTCTTGTAAACAACTAAATTCTAATACAAACATACCTACATACGTAAATTTAAGTAAATATTTAAGATATCATGAACAGCCTTAACATTACAACAACAATAGATATGAGTACACAATAGATTGTTCCCGCGTCTCTTACGTTTTATTATACAATATCAACGATTCCATTATATGCAAGTCCACTATTAAATGCTTAGGAGAAAAACCGAAAGCACTTTACATTCTCTTCCGTTTGGGAAAGGAAATAATTTATATATTTACTACTTATATGCTATCAATTTATCGGAATTGTATAAATTGTTGTTGCAATGAACAGCAAAATTATTCGGTCAATTAATATCATACCATTATTGCAGCTTTCAATTCCATCCAAGTAAATTTTTCTGTACACTCCAACACCGGGGTTCGCTGTATTTCGAGAAAATCGCCGTTGTATTGGTCTTCTGCGAGCTTCTACGATCGAATAAGAATTTCTTACGTCTCCTTTACGAGCCACTTGACAATCTTCAATTGGCGAAATAAAATGTTTTAATCTATCCTCAGGAACCAAATTTTGAAGACTTGATCCGTTTCTTATTTTTTCCTTGTATATATCTCGCTTACCATGTCGTAATGTTAAATTATCAAAACTTTTACATGTTGTTAGAGTAACCACATTATTATTTCGCCTATCGTAAAGTTTTCTGGGATCAAAAACGCTTATAGGCGGACACTGACTTACGATGAAATCAGTCTTTTTACATTTAGTGTTAGAATTAGATTGTGATGTTGATGTCTCAGGTTTATATCGGCCACGTTGTTTAATGTTCATAATATTTCTTTTAATAACATTAGTTCTTCTTCCTTCAAGGGCGTGAATCACATCATTAGATTCTATAAAACTAATTGGATTTAACCCGGTTTTATAAACGTGATAGCTACGTTTGTTCCGTCTTTGATTGTGATTATCATCGTGGATAAAACTCTCATCGTAATGAGGCATGTCGGCGCAATACATATTAAATCACAGCGTCATTATTATTTCTTTAAAAATAAATAACTTTTATGCTATTCAATTAGTAATTTGAATATCTGGAAAAGGGAGTGCCTGTCCTTTGGAAATCTTCGAAAGTTCGCACTGCACTCGCAACAAGTTTCTCTCTGAATATTTAATTCCGCACTCTCGTTACAAGGTATTATGAGACACTGCTTGACATTCAAAGTCAGATCAACACAACGATCATTCAGGAACCGAAATAGCAAAGACGTAAGGTACAATTAGGTCATTATTTATTTACAGTAAGCGTCGTACCGAGCTTTATGTGATCACATGATATTATACTAACATTTGTCAGGTTATATTAAGAATTTAAAACTTAAATTGGTTGTAAACTAACACAACATTATAAATCTATAAGAAATCAAGTAACGTTTAGGTAAAACTAAGTAGCTAGGAGAAATTTATACTCAAATCAGGTATAGAAAGCGTAATGTATACACTATACACATATACTAAAGCTCATGCTATTTTAAATCATAAAATAAATTTACTATGCTTTAGTTATCTCTGTTTGATTTACCAGTATTTTTTTAAGCAATTAACACATGGAATGATACTGAGAATCTCCAATTTACAAATCGTTGAATATGATGCAGTAAATTACGAAAATCCACAGATTAGTCCGCAAATCACCGTGGTAATTTGATGTTACAACGAGCACTTAATAAAATATTCTAAAAAGACTTCGAGTTTTCACAATAATATTTCAGTATCCGACAGAGCAACGAGTAGATACGGTAACAAAGCAGTGAAGCATACTATTGACACAGGATGTCGGACTGCAAATCGACGAATTGGATACGCGTTAGAACGCTACGACCAGTGCGACCCACAGCACAGACGCGACGGCACTGTGCCGATCTGTTTAGAGCCGCTGCTGTCGCACCATCGAGAGTGAAAGTCATAAATCCAAGCATCTCCTCAGCTGCGCCTGCGCACCACACACCTGCCCTGGCAAATTCTAGTATAACTTAACCAATCCAAAAGAATAATTAATTACATAACAACAGTAACAAAATTAGGTAAATTTTAGTGTGTTCAATAAATGAAAGTTGCAACATTTTAAGCAATGTTGTTGCGGGTTATGCTGCGGCTGTTTTGGCGATACATTCTAGTATAAATTGTAGTACAAAAATGTTAAGGACTACATTTGTTCATTGAGATTTAATTTTATCAAATCTAATTGATAACTTTGTTAGGTAAAATAAAAGTGTGCCAAAGAACTGTGTCACTTGACCATTAACAGATAGTCAGGGTTACACGCAAGGCAGCCGTAACTGTATTAAACATGCAACATAATTAAATAAAACGAAAAATAATTAGAACGAGCAAGTTTTATTTAAAGACTAGCTATAAAGATTTATATAAAGGTAAAGTTCATAAGTTTCTGTTTTATATTTATATGATATGTTTAGACAACACATAAAGAAATATTTATTTAATATTTGTTGAGACATATGAATGTATCTGACAGTGATATAATAAAATCTTTCGGTATATTTAATACTAACTCCCTGCTTTGGGCTTTGCCCGCTTGAATAACAATATTTGATTTATTACTTTTAATTACCTTCGTGTTCTAATAACAATATCAGTTTTAAGCCAATATCCATACATTGAAAACTAAAATTTCAGTTAAATTTATAAAAAAATAGCAATTTTGTCCAACTAAATATAAGAAAATATATAAATATATTTAAATTAATATTTTTTAGCAATTTTGTCCAACTAAATATTATAGTGAAAGTCAAAACATAATAGTGAAACAAACATTCAGACAAACAGATAAACAAACAATAATTTGACACTATTTTGGGCCCTATTACTTTAATAAACATTCTCAATAAGATTTATTTTTATATATCCTCCATGTAGAGACAGTGATCAGTTACAGATTTATTAAAAATAAGATATCTTTGAAGGAATATGTAATAAATACGTACTGTAACTTATGAGATTGGATTTTTTAAGACACTGCGTGTACGCATTAAGACACTTCCGTTTCACGTTGAGTAGCGGAATTCAACGCCGCGCTTTGCCCTCATTAAACATTCTCAAATGGGGATCGAATCCACTAGCTGTTGCGTTTAAAGTTGCACGCTTGTGCCTCTGCACCACGTCAAGCGTCATAATAATATTATGTAGTATACTTTTAAGGATAAATTATTCATTAGATTATTTTTATTAGTTTTGTAACTGATTAGTAATATATAATTATTCCCAGAAGTATTGCCTTGACTAGAATTTCCACTAATTATTAAAAGATAGTACGATGTAGTATCTATGTATTAAACAGGTGATTGGTAGATACATAGACAGACAGTGATACAGGAGACAAACATTGTCAATTCCAAATATTTTTACCTTGTAACGCCCTTACTATACCCTGAAATGTTAACGTTTTGAGATATAAGCTATTCAAAAATATACCATAACCGCTCCAAAGAAATATTTTGCGGTTTTTCCACCTAAATCGATATTTTTGTATTCTTTTATACAGATCTCATTTAATTGCATTGTTGTTTTTTTTTTAATGGAAAAGACGGCAAACGAGCGTACGGGTCACCTGGTGGTAAGTGATCACCGTCGCCCACGGCCCCGAGTAACTCCAGAGGAGCTACAGGAGCGTTGCCGTCCTTTAAGGTGGAAGGGCACTGGGGCCCGGCATTACCTAATGCGAAACGCAGCGGCCAAAGCCACTACTCAACGCCGGTCTTAAATGCCGGGGGTGGTAATAATCCGGTAGAGTCTGCCCATGCGTGTTGCCATTACTGGCAACGTGACTCTACCACACGCACTTTAGTCGCCTCTTACGACACCATCAGTACCAGGGTGATCCTATTCTAAGCCGGAATCACACGGCAGGTTGTATGTTGCATAATGCGTTATTTTATTGTTTATTACATGACAAAGTTTAAAAATGTAAAAATGTTCTCATAAGCTGTAATTTTCAATTGATATTTTCTCAAGATATTATATCCGAAAAATATTGGATTATTTTTATTATTTTAAAAAATATCGATTTTGTCGCCTTTGACCAAATAAATGTTATTCTAATTGTTGTTGTTATCAACATATAACATAATTTAACTTATTTATAACATCGATATCTAAACCTTTTTATCTTCTTTTTATCTCTTACATTGCATTATACCTTACAAATTAGGTAGGTATTCGAAAAATACATATCTCTTCTCGAACATAAGAGATAACATTTCTCTAGCTTTGAGAAGCTCTGCCTTTACTCCACCCATGGAACCACTGACGCTAATATGCTGGGACTCGTCTGTATAAATTTGTATATCTATCGTATAGGTTGTGTAATCCTACAACAATACGATATACAGTGTTACAAACTCAACTAGGTGCGATAGAGATTGTCAGCAAGGTGACGGGGAATTCTAAAATACTAAATTCATGAAAACATTTTAAGCGGATATAAAAGAAAGAAATGACTCCCATTAAAGTAATAATTTTCGATTGAAACTTTTTCTTCCGATTGCAGAAAGCACACACAGGCGCACGCTCGGCCACCGGCTACGGTCCAAGCAACTCACTTTCCAATAAACTAGCCCGATCGCGATACCTAATCTAACGGGATTGTATTACTCCTAACCTTCTACTTAGTTTGTCCAACCATTGTATCTGGAAATCTTTCAATTACTTTATAATTCATATTTATCGTATATTCTCTACAATATTTAAAAAATATTCTCCAAAGCGGTATATTATTTAGCAAAGTGGTATATTATTTAGCAAAATTTATCAGGAAGAAAAAACTGCTTAAGATAAATAAAATAATGAACATATTTATTAAAATTAAAATATCTTTCTTTTTTCAGCTTCACGCTGTATCTTTATTTTTTTCAGCTTCACGCGCAATACAGAGAAGGCAGAAGGAATTTGGGAACCTAGTGTTCCCCTCTTTCCGCCGAATTTGAGGCATTGTGTGTTATTGGCGGAACTCAACGCCGCACTTTGCGTGTTACCAGAGCGAAAAAATAAAAACATTAAATATTAATTTGAAAATATTAAACATCTCACTTCTTCGTGTGGGGATCGAACCCACAACGTGTCGGTTACAGTTACACTCTTGTGCGTGTTTGTGCTTGGTGTATGCAATAGATTAATAATTCCTATTAGATACATTTCTGTTTAATGTATGTAAGGTATTTTATGGTTCACAGAAATATATAATTGGAAATCCAAATGAATATTTCATATACGATGTGATGTGATATCTGTTTTTGAATTATATTTCAAATTGTCGTTTTAGCCATAAGACACTGAATGCTGGGCATGCAAAGTTAATGGTGTAAACTCCAAATAGGGACCTAAAGTAAAATTATGACAGTCTAATCTATACAAAATATCAATATACCTTAGGAAAAGTTGGTTAATATGATGACCACTTTCTGTTGACATAAAAAATTAATGTCTTCCGTGGAACCCTAGCCCAAATGTCCGCCTAACGCACTAACGCTTTGAAAATAAATGTTCTGCATGATGCGGATTTTCTGGTACCGTTAAAAATTAGAAAGGGTTAAGTACCTATTAAAAAGAAGCTTTAAAAAGTATACGTAGCATAATTTAAACAAATTATTGCATACACTACTCCAATACTATCGTTACTTCTTTTCAAACTACATGATTACCTACAGTGGAGTTAAATGGAAAGTGTAATAGGCCCAGCAAAAAAGCTTTTTATTGTAGATATAGAACAAAATAATATATAACAATCGTATTTTTCACTAACTTGTTAGAACTATTTCAAATCACGAGAATAACCTACCAAACAGCATTACGTACCCAGCAATTACACATAAGGTCAAAATAATATAAAATCGTTTAAGAGAGCCACAATTTTGCACGCCAGCCAGCAAGCGCAAGATTATCACATACTACTAATTCTAACAAATTTTCGTTTGTATGATTTCAAGACGAGCTATTTGAAATCGTCGAGCCTTTCACTTTTGTTAGTTAAAACGACATTCAACAGATCCTTATGCTATGGACCAAGTCAAGGTAAGGCAATCTAGCACCTGCAGCAACAAACGTCTATATAAATCAAGATCTACACGTGAACTTCGTAACATCGCATGCAATGTTTGCGCGGACGGCCTATGTGAATAGCTTAAGGTAATTGAGGAAATAACAACTTACAGAGAGTGCAAATTGGTTCCCTATAACGGATCTTCAGCCTTTAGCTTTATGAGCATAGAATAGTGTTAAAATAGTGTCATATTTCACCATACATAACTTCTAAATTAATATATATTGCATATCGTACATGAGTCGCACAACATATAATATATTAACTGTAAAAAATATCGTATAATAGTGCTATTTGTATATAATTAAATAACAATGTTGTTCAGCGAATATAAGCTTTTAAAATAACTAAAAATCTTGTACTTTACGTGCTAAAGCATTTAAATGCTAAGAAAATATACGGTGAGCACTTGAACTCTTGTCGACTGACGAGGTCCCGTTATTTTGCCTTAGCAGATAGGCCAGAACACGCCGAGTTAGAAATTATAGTATACCGGGGCTTTAATATATTTTATTGATAACATTGAATTTGTATTTATACAAGAATATGGATATTTAAAATCATTTCTAATAAGATTTTATCAAGAAATGATTTTACTAAATAAAGTAAGTAATTTATATTTGATAAACTGCTATACAAAATCAAAAATGTATAAGATTAATTCAGATAAAATGTTATGTATTTATGGCTATTAAGTACTTAAGCTACATTATTGCATTTAACGACATGAAAATTAAAAACTACCCAAGTTGATTTTGTCTTGATTTAATTTTTGCGAACAGTGAAATAAAATAGAATAAATCCAAAAAGATTGACATTTTTTCTAATAACCGTAATAAAATATTAAGTAAAATAAAGATGCAAGAGAAGCAGCGCGGTGGATAATTTTAAATATCAACCCATCTGAAAATCGAACCTATAAACAGCACGCCTAGTTATGCTTTCAAACTATGCTACAAAGCGCATCGAAATTGAAAAAAAAATTGAAATAGATATTTCAAATTTGCGGAATACTCGACCTCTTTTAGTAGAGAGCAGAACAACTTGAATAGTATTATACAAGCCGCTCGGTGGTTTTCAGCATTAACCGCAGGAGTATTAATAAAATAAGTCGGACGGACTGCGCTCGGAACTGAATAGTATATTCAATATAAAGTTATCAACCTCATAAGTAATTTCCAGTAATCTAAATAGTACTGTTATATATTGAGAACAAGTATTAAAGTTGTTGGACGTAACTTAATTATTATTATAAAATACGCTTAATCAAAATTTCGTTTTTCATTTATAAAGTAAAGAAAAATATTTTATCAACATTGATATGGAGGCTATTACGTAAATGTATCTGTATCACGTACAATCTCGCATATAGCAGTATAAGATGAGGGAAACTAGTGTTAAGACAATTGCTTTTCTACTTCATGCATTTTTTAGTTTCTTTTTCCTTTTCTCGTTCTTAAGCGAGAAAAGAAATATAATAAAATATTCCGCTCCGACAAGTAGGAGGCAAACCCAGATTTTTGCATTTACAGTCTCACACTCAATGCCACTGTACCACAACAGCCTCAACTACTACTGTAAATATAAATTATATTATTACTGTGATGTCTGATTGCCGATAAACAATTACAATAGTGTACGCATATTTTCTCTATGATTATTAATTTTAAAAGGAGAACCTGCTAAATTAATATTTATTGTACCTGTAATTTTATTATTTGTCTGCTTATATTGTTTTATATTGTAAAATGAAATTAAATTAATGTGGATGTTTGTATTTTTCTGTATTTTTATATGTGGCAATGTAACTACCAAACAGATGTACATTTTTTTTAAAATAGTTTTATTTTGTTTAAAAGATGTTTTAATTGAGATTGTTCTTAACCATTATTACGGAAATATGTATAGCTGTTTTAAACTATATATAGAACAGAATAGTCAATTTAAAAAGAGGAAATAATTAAGTTCCAAAAAATATACTTAGCAAGCTAAATTCAATGCAACATTCTAAAAAAAATATTAGACACATTTAAAACACAATTATAACTAAGATAATAAATTTATATGTCAAAAACAAGAATACATATTTAAACTGATGGAGAATATATGCCCATATTAGTTACGTTAGGTATAGGTGTTCTCTGTGGTGATATTACAATATGTTTTATTGTATACTTAGAATAAAGCAAATGTTTTTTTGTAAATCAGCCAATATATATTTACTTTCATAATGTAACAAATACAATATTTTTTTTTAATTACATAATTTTCATTCTATTAAAGGGTTAATGGGTTTATTATTAATCATTTCAAAATACATATAAATCATATCTAAAAGGACGTAGATAAAACCTATGTTAAATGGTTAAGTTGGACATCAACATATTTCATTTATAATATAAGAGTAACATAAATATTCGATAATATAAGATATTTATTGTTACATTAATAAAACAAAACATACCGGTAATTTTATTTAAATACTCAAGTTAAATTTTGTGTTTGTATAAAATATAAATAATATCCAAAATAGCAATTATTTAAATAATTTATAGGTTTTATCATAGTACTTTTGTTTGTATCGATGTTTATAGTTCAATACTGCAGTAAGCATCGAATGTGCAACATAAATAAGTTTTTTTTCTCTTCACACTTTTGTAACAAAAAATAAATTAGTTTGAAAACTAAGAATTGTATTGATACTAAGAATTGTATTGATAACTAAGAATTGTATTGCGTTATTATTCTACAATGAACGCTAATATAAAGTATAAGGCACAATAGATTAAAAGCCTATGACTTAATATACTATCAGAATTTGTCACATATTTTAAAATGTGTTAGATTTTTATAAACATTTGCTGTGAATAAATAGTAAACTACTGAATATTAAATATTAAAATGGAATGTAAAAAACGCATTACTTACCTTGTGTGCATTTCTCTGACTTAGGAGTTGAAGTCATGATTTTCTTTATATCAATTCTCTGTCATATTAGCACAATAATAGGATCTAAGGGAATTATTCATAAAAAAATTAACAATAAACGCTAATAAAATAAGAATCGACCGGCAGCCATATTAGACACCATATTTTATTTTTAATCTGTCAAGTCTTTATATGCTAGAACCATAGCTATATCAAATTTCTAGTCTAAATAAAGAAAAATATGTCTTGTGCATTTGCATTATCATTTGACTAAATCTTTGAACAAATCGATCATTGAAATTATTACCATTCAATTTGTGTGTATTTCTTATGTTATACATAATTATACCGTTACATTACAATTTTTTAATATTTATTGTTCCTTAATTATAATTCTATTTTTTTATTAAAATCATTAAGTAATGAGTTATAGCCAATGTAATTATTATTGCATTGTAATAAAACTATTACAATATTTATAATAAAATAACATGTAACTACAACAAATAAAAACTTTCCGATCGTTTTCTTATCTATAATTGTGTTTTGAATTCTAGAATAATTCTCTGACAGCTACATTTGAACATGGACATGAACAGTGTTTGACACGGTGCTTGAGTGGAATATTAGTGTATTATTATAAAAAATAATTTTGAATGACATTGTGTGCCTTGAATTATGTTTGTACATTAAATTTGTGTTTTATAATATTGATATTTAACAATAGTAGTGCAGTTTTACTCAGCGCTAACAATACAACGTAATCATGGCGGACCCCCTTAGTTTACTTCGTCAGTACAACGTAAATAAAAAGGAAATTATAGAACGTGATAATCAAATAATATTTGGCGAATTTTCTTGGCCGAAAAATGTTAAGACTAACTATCTTATGTGGGGGTAAGTAATTTTTATATGCATTTATTGTTTATTTTTCTATAATTTATTATTTTAACTTCGGTTTTTACGTATAGATCTGGAAAGGATGGTAGTGATAAAGAATATTACACGCTGGAATGTTTGCTGTTTATACTTAAGAACGTACCCCTGACCCATCCGGTTTATGTTAAGCAAGCAGCTGTAAGTAAATTTTTACATGTTATGAGGTTATCTCCTATCAATGACATACTATATATTCACTTTCTTTCGCAGGCCGCAAATATCCCACCTGTTAGACGTCCTGACCGTAAAGAATTACTTGCTTATTTAAACGGCGAAACTGCCACTTGTGCCTCTATAGACAAAAGTGCTCCATTAGAAATATCAACACAGGTGATACTATATTGAATAAGAATATAACACATTGTCATTTAGAAATAAATTTAATCTAGAAATAAATTGACATATCCAAATTTTAGGTTAAAAGAAGTCACGATAATGATGGAGGAGAATCGGCCGCAAAAAAGCCTCGCATTGAAGAGACTCATGTTCAAAAAGTGCGAGAACAGTTGGCAGCTCGCCTGGATGCACCTAAGGAAGCTTCAGTCACAGTTGATAATATAAAGTAAGTTTTAAATATTTTAACCTTAAAAACATATATTTTATTCCTTTACATATATGTTCAGTGATTGTTGAAGTTCAGTGAAATCATAATATCTCCTTTTTCTAGATCACTATCAGAGGCTATGTCAGTAGAAAAGATTGCTGCCATTAAAGCAAAACGCTTAGCAAAAAAGAGAACAACCATTAAAAGTAATGATTATTCTGACACCTTAGGAGTTGTTGGCTCAGATCTCAGAGCCATATTGGACTATGATGTTGATCTTACCAAAGATATTATCAGTAGAGAGAGACAGTGGAGGACAAGAACTACAGTATTACAGAGCAATGGAAAGGTTGGTCCAAGGACTCAAGCATGTGACTGTAAAGGTGACAGGTTGTGGGTACAATCAAACAAGTATTTAATATTTTCTTCACTCAGTTAACAAGGCAAAGCACAGTGTTGAATGCCACTCAACGCATCAAAGTCTGCGCAGAGTGAGGAATAGAACAAAGTGTCTTAACAATAAGTTCCAAAGTTCTCTCTGCCACCCTCCCATGTATGGAATGCAGTGTGAAATTGAAAAAAATAATGTATTGTATGACAAAATTCAAACAAACACAGTTCTTGCAGTCTATTGCTGTACAAGTTTACCTCAATGGCTTTCAAAAAAATTGTACAATTTCTACTTATATAAGCTGATCCTGCTAGAAATTGAGATTGTTTATGTAATTCAAAATTTATATTTCTAGACTTTTGCAAAGAGTATTTTGGCCCTTTTGGGTAGTATAAGAGCAAGAGAAGAGGGCAGGCCTGGAGCCCCTCGGCCTCAACCTGTAGTTATGCCTCCACCATCTACCATCCCTGCACAACAAACTCAGTATAACAGATACGATCAGGAAAGATTTATCAGACAAAAGGAAGGTATGATTATGATTCAATGATTAGTGTGAATCTTTTTTTTCTTACCTTATCTACATATAACAGATTCTCTTTACTGAGAAATATGTGTTAAAACATTTCCATTTTTTCTTTCTGTATTTTCACATATTGTGCGTAGAGTGAAGGAATTCACTGCTATTTTTTTTCTTATCATAGTGAGGAAACAAAAATAATACATTCCGTTTAGTCACAACCCACAAACATTAGATGGTGTGCCGCTACACTATTATGGCCATGTTGATTTAGTGTTAAAAATGTGTACTAATCAATTTATGATTTTCTAGCTTTGATCAAAGTACTTTTTTTTCATTTACATTTTATTATTCTCTCTTCATCTCAAACGAAACAACGAATCAACAAAAATAATAACACAAATACAATCATATCTGTATTCAATTTGATATAGTTAAAAAAATGTAGATGGAGAGTTACTTTAATCATTTTATAAATTTTGTTCTACTGTCTACTTAGTTTAGCATTTATTTTATAAATCAAATTAAGAGTATTAGTTAATTTAATACATTTTGTAATATTTCTTTATTTTTCAGAAACTGAGGGTTTCAAGATTGATACTATGGGTACCTACCACGGTATGACATTAAAATCGGTGACAGAAGGTCCGAGCGCTCCAGCTCCAGCAAGAGCTCCTCAGACACCAAACCATCCTCGACAAATGACTCGTAAGTCCTATTATTTATGCACGTTTTCTGAAATACTTTTTCAGGAATCCTTTTTTTCTTTTAAACTGTTTTAAAATCTTTTGTAACAAAACTTTTGAAGTAAAAATTGTGATGGTCATATTTTCTTTATATACATTTTTCGACAAGGTATATAGATATATCCTGCATATATCATGGTAGACAGAAGCAATAAGTGTTGTCATTTATTCCAATCCCCACGTCCCACCCACAAACTTCCCGTGCTCAAGTAGGAAATGAACCCACAACCGTTACGTTTACAGTCACATGCTTGTGCAGCAAAATTTCAAATCTGTTTTTCATAGAATAATTGAGAAATATATAAATTTTATAACAATGAACTCATACAGAAAATGGCCCCATCCCCGGCACACCGGGTCGGCGCGAGCTGCTGCCGGTGGCGGCGGCGCGGCCCCCGTCGGGCGGCAAGCGGCCCTCCCGCACGCCCATCATCATCATCCCCGCCGCCGCGACCTCGCTCATCACTATGTACAATGTCAAGGACATGCTGCAGGAACTTAAGTGGGTATTGTCTTTTTTGATTATTTTTATGCTTATGTAATGTTCGAAGGCTCTCATGGTGCAGCGGCCAAACGTTATTTAAAGATTGTTGTTGAGGCCTGTGACGCAGCGGCACAAGCGTGAGACTGTTAACGGATAAGTTGTGGGTTCGATTTCCCCACTCGAGAAAATGAAAAGTAGCCTACAACCGTAGCGTTTACAATAACACACATGAGCACTTATGCTACGGCGTCCAATAACTTACTCCTAAAAATATCTATGTTGAGCTATATTTTGTAATTTAAAATAAAGTTTTAATAGCTATAAAATAAGCACTGTGTCTAATACATAATATACTTAATAGTATTATAAAATTGTTAACTAATTTACCTTAGGGTCTATCCCCGTAATATAATGGGAATAACTAAGGCTTTTGTATAATACATGACACATTCCGAGAATAGACCGACCGATAGAGACTAACTCTGACCGCAGATACGGTTTATGTCAAAAATATTTACTTCCTCGATAATTATCGACCATTCGAAAAAACTTCTTTTTGTATTCGATAGCCCAATTGGGCTATCCAATACAAAAAGTTTTTTTAATTTCACCAGTAATTCCCGATATCACCACGTTTAACTAAACAAATTCTTTACATTTATAATATTTTGTAGATAGTATAGACTTTGGCTTAATTTAAGCATCCTACTAATATCATAAATGTGAAAGTTTCTCAGGATAGATTATCTGTGTCACTTTCATGCAAAAACTACTGAACGGATTTAGATTTAACTTTATAGTATATATATAGTTTATGCATGGGAATACAAATAGATTAAAATTTATGTATTAATTTTATATATTATATTAGTAAGTTTAAGCAGACAAAGCCTCGTTTAGGTCGCCAGTAGTCAATAAAAAAACCGTTAAAGTACATTTCTATTTTACATGTTAAATTATATTGTAATTTCTCTAAGGTTTGTACCAGTCGAACAGAAAAAAGCAGAAGGAGCTGCTCGTGAAAATGAAGTATTATTACAAAGAAGAAAAGGTCCAACTGGTGACCACGTACCTAACAATGCTACTACTATAACGGTATGTTAACTAGTGTTTTTAATTCTTCTTTATATATAATAAAAATGCACTGCTATATCTTCATGTCGGAACTGCAATGCTCATTGCATTGCGGTTCCGACATGAAGATATATGTAAAATATTATTATTGAAGGCATTTATTTAAGTTATAGAACCTAATTATTTGTGCGCTTGTTCATCCTAATTTTATAAACGCCATAGCAAATTAGTTAAAATGAACACATTATAAATGAAACACTTTTAAACTGAATGTGTTTGTACACGTTAACAACAGACACTTTTATATTGGCGGTTAAAATGAAAGCTGTTGCTTGTTAAAGGTTCACTCGTGTTTTTAAGTTATAAATTTTCATGTAAATACATTTATTTATTATGTTGTCGTCAGGTTCCATACCGTGTAGTGGATAATCCAGGGCGGTTGTCGGCCGCGGAGTGGGACCGAGTGGTTGCGGTGTTCGTGCAAGGGCCCGCGTGGCAGTTCAAAGGCTGGCCTTGGGATGGCAACCCTGTTCAAATTTTTGCTAATAGTAAGTAAACTTATTTTTTTTATTGAGGTCGTCTTGGTACGACGACGCGATTGTGGTTTCTATTATAATGCCTCAATCTCGTAACAAACAAAGGTGTGGAAGTGTGTCTATCTCAATTTTCATCAAACAACATCCCGCATTGCCTTTTTAAATTTTATATTTATGTTTTAAATTTGTTGTACATGGAACAAACTTTTTGCTTATACGTTATTCAGTAATTTAATTTAAATTGTCTATAAAATCTTATTAAAATGATTTTCATATCATATTACTTAGCTAAAATTATACAGTATAATATATCTATATAACTGTAATGGTGTATCTATTGTCACTGTCATACAGTGAAATCCAACTATAGTTAACTAAAAGTTAATTTCTAGACCATACTTTACAACAGCCCTACTAAGAGTTTTCGTATTGATATGGAGATAGTTTTGGTTCAGAGTTAGATCTCCAATGTTTCCCAGCAACTGGGGTAGCGTTACCGTACATTGTTATTTGTGTGTGTGTGTGTGTGTGCAGTCTGCGCGTTCCACCTGAAGTTCGACGAGATGAAGCTGGACGGCAACGTGGCGCGCTGGGCCGTCACCGTGCTCAACCTCAGCCGCACCAAGCGGCACCTCGACCGCGCCGCGCTGCTCGCCTTCTGGGAGACCCTCGACAAGTACGTTAATGTGCTAATATTACTTGACCCGGTCTGACTTCAAACACAGTACCAGTACAAGAAACTATTGACGCAATGGTTGTTCGATTTTTTTAGATTTTATTAGACTTATTTTTGAACATGTCCTGGTGCAAAGACACGAGCATGTGAGTGAAAAGTGCGTTACTCGAGGAAATTATATTTATAACTTCATTTACTCTGGTAACATAACAACGAGTTGAGTTTAACCATTCAACACGTAATGCCTCAAAACCGGCAGAAAGAAGTATGGTACGAAAGTGTCTTAAGGGAATGTTTGTACATTAGGTTCCCAAGTCCTCTCTGCCTACACCACCATGTACGGAATTCAGCATGAAGCCATAAAAAATAGATATTTTTAACGCGATTAAATTTTAAACAATATAATATGTAATTAATGCGTTAATTTTAAAAAATATTATCTTGTTTTAATCCATCACTTTACATATTACTTGCTCATTCGCTCAATCGTAAAGTTACCATGGACATTGTTTTTGTTTTTCCTTAAAATATTGTAAAATATCTACAGATAAATTAAAAAATATTGATTTATGAAACCAACAACATTCACTTGAGGCCTGTCGTGGCGGCACAAGCGTGTGACTGTAACCGACAGGTTGTGGGTTCGATCCCCGAAATGAAATATTTATTATTTTAAATTTAAATATTCAATGTTTTCATTTCTTCGCTCTGGTACAAGGCAAGCAAAACGCGGCGTTGAGTTCCACCACTCAACACGCAATGCGTCAAATTCGGCGGGAAGTGTTCAACGGAAGTGGAACGGAGTGTCTTTACACTATGTTCCCAAGTTCCCTCTGCCTACCATGCCATGTGTGGGATACAGCGTGAAGCTGAGTGAGTGAGTGAGTAACACACCGTTGGAAAGCGTAATTAAAGAGCTTTGTTTTTTAAATGTATGGTACACATATTTTTTAATGCTAACTTCGTTTGTTTGTTACAGGCACATGATGAAAAATAAACCTCACCTTAGGTTCTAAGTTTGTTTTAGAATTATAGAATTTATCCTATAGATTTATTATATACGTGTGAGTATCCAAACGCCTTAAACGCAATGAGAATCTAAGTCAATTTATACCATTTAAATCAATATTTTGGCTAAACATATAAATAATAATTGTCACTTTTACATTTTACACAATTAAACAAGCCATTTTGTTTATGACTCGAATAATAAATATATTGAATGTTCATTTTATAATAAAATACAATATTACTTTGTGTTCATTTAGTTTTCACTTTTTATATTGATTTTATATTATTTTGACCAATGACAATAATTTACTAGAAGCTTTCTTTGAATTCGCCATATTAACCCTTCATTTTAGGTTAGTGAGAAGTAAGCCTGTGATAAATAATTACATATTATAATTGTAGTGTTCTGTAGATTCTGCTATATTTATAATGAATATTCCTACTGCCTATCGAGTTCATTAGATCGTTGTGCATTCAAACAAGGGTTAATATTGTGATATAAAATTATTGTCATCATTTAGATATAGAAAATTGTAATTACTATTATACGATGCTTTTTACCAATATAAGAAAAAGTACTATGTATTTTGTAAGTGGAGTAAGGAAAGTGTATAGCCGTCCCTAATATCCTCGTGGTTGCTTATTTTTCAGAATGAACTTCTCTTATAGTATGTTTTTGTTGTTTTTAATTAAAGCATACCCTTTGGCAACTTACTGAATTATTATTAAAATGGGACTAAATGATAAGAACAGATTAATGCTCTGTTGTTTTTTAATATTGAAATTCAACTATAATACAAATAAAGACTAAAAATTTGGTAATAAACATGATAATCTACATTCCTTGTAATTAATTAGCGTATTATCAATGTCGAAAATAATTAAATAATATTTTTAAAACCCTGTACCATAGTTGGTTGACCACATAGCAACAATGAAATGTGACTATGATTTTCTATTGAGTATCAGTTGATATTTTTTAACAATATTTTTTAACAATATTTATATGTAAAGGTATTGTAGCGCGGTGATAGTGTTTAACTGGTGGTCGGGGGTTCGGCCACCGTTCGGAGAATGACCTTTTTAGCTTTACGCTGTATCTCGCACTTGGCAGGGTAGGCAGAGGGAACTTGGGAACCTAGTGTTATGACACTCCGTTCTGTTCCCCCATTTCCGGATTTAAGACATTGTATATTGAGTGGCGTAATTTAACGGCGCGCTTTGCCTAGTTACTTAAGCTAAAGAAGAGAACATTAAATATTGACTTTAATAAAAAAACTATGTTTCTCGATAGGAGATCAAACCCACGACCTGTCGCGTTTACAGTCACACGCTTGTGCCCCTGCGCCAGGACAGGCCGCAAAGAATGACTTATTCAAAGTATTTTTTCCGTTCTAGCAAGTTAAATATTATGCCTATTGTTATTAATTTAATATGTTCGTTATTTAAAATATATTTTCGTAAAAAAATGAAGCCTCTTGAAGGTATCAAATTGACAGCCGCTACCGCACGCATTGTCTACAAAAGAAATCTAAATGTGCCCACCAAAAAAATATATATTGTCGTTAATCAATCAGTTGTGTGCTAAATATTGACATAAAAAATTGTTTTCGTCCGGTAGAGTAGTTTATATAAAAACAATAAGCTACTTTCAATAACGTCGACGGTCTCAATTGGCGTCCCCTCGTAACGAGGCCTAATCAACTAAATCATCTCTCAATTTTAGGCCGAAGCTTATTGTATTTATTGTACTGTACACGTGCCTTTGTATTGTCACGTGTTACATTCACATTTTAGAACTTCTCATCCTAACTTATAATTTTTTATATTGATAATATATCATGCTCATCAATTGTCTGCTCTAAACACATACAAATGTTAAAATAGTTATAAATTTAAACAAAATGTATTTAAAATTATTAAATGTGAATTGTTGACACTTATGGGATTTAAATTATATTTCAATAATATTATTTATGGTGATAAAATTGTTAATAAGACGCTTAGTAGCTTTTGTACTGATCGCTAGATATCTGATGACCACATAATTAATAAATTTAGGTTCCGAATCTAATATAGAAGCCAAAATATTTTGTTAAATGGTATAGAAATGTTCAAAGATCTGTGATCTTTGTTTATTGACAACAATAAATTGTTGAAGATTTTAACCCTTGTCGTTTATTTCATTTTCCTTTCCATGTCATAACACTAGGTTTCACTTCCGTTCCCTCTGCCTACTCTGCCTAGTGCGGGATACAACGTGAAGCTGAAAAAAAAATGTTAAATAATCGTGACTATAATCTATGATATAAATATGAAATAATTCACCCTCCGAGTCGGAATCCAACCCATAACCGTCACTGGCACTATTTTAATTATTTTCGTTTATATACATATTTAATATTTATATTTTTTCACTCTCGTAACAAATCAAAGCGCGGCAATAAGTTTCGCCGCTCAACACACATGACCTAGAAATTCGGTGAAGAGTGGGGTATGGAGCGTTTTAACAGTTTAGCTTAAGCTTATTATACATGTATGCATGAAATAAGATTGGTAATGTTTAAACAATACTGTATAGACTATATTTATATTCAAATCAATATTTGAATGGAATTCCCGTTCTAAATATGAGTTTATTAATATGTAAACAGAGCAATGAAATTGGCAGATCGTGATAACATTGTACAGATTATGAGTTTAACATTTGTTTACGAGTAGCAACTTAATTTTTAACCAAAATTAAAAAAGCGACGTGTAGCGTAAAAATGCAATGATTTATAAATAAAATAATTGTATTTGTTTCAAAAATATGATATGAAATAAAACACACAGCAACAATAGATTTCACATGTCTTTATTAAAATTTCATTTAATGGTAGTGTATAACAATAAATAAATCTGTCCTCTATTTAGAGATAAGTACATAGGTTATGTAAGTATAGGTATTCGATATTTTAAAGAGTATGTACACAAAATAAAACCATCCATTAGGTTTACCCATCGCTATCACATAGTTGTGTGTACTTGTGTGCCCAATTTGCAAGGTACGTAGACAATAGACATTATAGTAATTGATATACGTAGATATCTACTCTACAGGAATAGGTCGATATAATGGGGGCAATATAATTAATAGCTATTGGGCATTTTGGACATACCATAGGCTTTACTAACGCCAGGCATCTACTCTAAGAATTGCGAAATTAAGTACGTTATTAATAATATTTCTCTAATGCTTTAAAGGAAAATACAGATGACCAACTTGACGTCCTACATTGTAAATCACGAATTGTAACCTATAAAAATATCTCCTAATATAAAAAATAGATCAATAAAACAAAAAAAAAGAAAAGACAGTCTCCTTTTGCCCCGGTAAGGAATGATAGGACCAATTTTTACCGATCGCAAACATCTACTGTCTATTTGTTAACTGTTAGTTAGAAACCACACTTTAGTCTTTAATATGGGATAGTGTAACGATTATTACTTTATTTTTTATTTATTTAGCCCCACATTTTAATATTTCATATAAATTCTTTTGAAATTAGAATATTTTTAACTTTAAAAAATGCAAGCAATTATAAAACAATGCATGTTACAGGTCCCATATACTTTTCAGTACTCCCACGTGTCACTGTCTTTGAGGGACCGTTAAAATAAGAAATAGATATAACATTTTGTATAAATTCTCTCGTCTGTATTATTGAAATTAACATATAAAATACTTAATTATATTTCGCTACCTATCCCCTGTAAGTTAAGATATTGCAAACGAAAGTACATAATAAAAAACGATTAACACAATTTTACTTACATCTAAACTAAGGTTAACTACGAATGAAATGAAGTCTATAGACTATGAGTTTAGCACAATCACTCATAGTGACGCGAACAGGGCTTTGAGCCAAGAGATTTGCCACATTCCCCAAATATTGTTTTATAAAATTTATATATACAATATAAATATTGGGTATTTTTTTAAATAATATTTTTAAGTTTTTTTAATAAATATTATATTGGCAATTATAATTACAACGAATTGGCTAAATCTCACTTCAAGTGCCCACAGGAATGATTCGTGCAAACTAGAGAAATGAGACATGAACAATTTCTAAGCAAAGATAAAAAGGTCGAAGTCCTAAGACTCCGATAAACACATTTGGGAACACTGTTACACAATACTTTTGTATATTGTACCTAAATAAAAATTATCGTAGATAATGTTTTTTTCATTTCATAAGATCTTTGAAGTCGAAAATTACAAAATAACAATACAAACTATTTTAATTGATAATATAAATTTCAATTTTGTAAACAATTATTATAAAATACATAAAGGAACCAACCTGTTACATCAGTCAAAAAATAATGAATTTCTCATTTTCATCAACACTTCGAGCCGGACTTTATAAAATCAGCTTGAATTTGATTATTCCTAAGTATTTAGTTCTTAGCATTTACACGTTGTAACATTCAATTTAAGACCCAATTACATAAAAATATATTATAAAGAGCCAAAAATTTATGAAATTTCCAAATGCTTTTTTATAGTCCAGCGCGACTAATACTCAAAGGTGGTTGACGTTGGCACCACTTCCAGCACCATTTGCAAGAAAACTGTTATTTTATCTGCAACATAAAATACAATATTTAAAAATAATCTAAAAAACTATACAATTGATAAAAATTCTATGACTTAATTAAATAACAATTATTTAGTGTTGTTTTAATATTGCTGTATTTCCATTACTGCATTTTATGACAAAGGCTTCATCTTTTCAATTTCTATAAGTTATACTTTCAGTTGTCCTACAATCTTAAAATTGGTACCTTCGTGGGCAAGCTTGATTTGCACTTGACCAGTTTTTTAGCTTCACAGAGCGAAATAATAAAAATATGGCGGGAATCAAAATAGAGAGATATGTGAAGACTAATTTGATACTGTCGAAGATTAATTTGCTGAATTATTTTCAAATATCTATTCTATGAATACAAATTGCGACCTAAAGCCACAAACCAACTGTAACAATTAAAAACAATAACAGAGATAGAATAAAATACATTTACGTACCCATAAACGGTAAAGAATACCCCCACTTGACAAACGGCACATACACCAGCAGGCCGGCGAGGATGAACGCGCCCGCGTACAGGTACTCCCACTGCGGCTTGTCCACGATGGGCGCCACCACCAGGTACGTGGACACTATGAGCACCACGTACGGGATCAGTATTGGCACCTGGTGAATAAACACATATGTTAAAATTATCTTATACATGCCTGTGTGGAAGATTGTGGTCGGGGGTTCGATTTGTATTTGGGTGGTATAAATCATTTAATTTAATTCGCTCTTCTAATAAGAACAAGGCAGGCAGGTAAGTAAAGCGTTAAGTTTCACCACATCACAATATTTGAGATATTTTGAGTATATCAGGTTGAAATAATTACTTCATATTAACGTTATCTTTGTAGTAAATCTTTGAACAGGATAATGTATGATTAATATTTAATTATGATAGTAAAGCTTTAAATAGTTTAAAATAAACATGTGTTTTTGGTTCCTACAGGGAGGTATTTATATAATGTAATATATGTATATTATATAATGTATATTATATAAGTATAGTAGTAAACGATGCCATAAATGTAAGAATACAGAGATATATGTGTTTGTTTTAATTTTTATTTTTATATAGCAATAACATAGGAAGTAATAAGTTCTTGACATTATAATCTTAAATAAATGTGATGATATAAAATCCAAATATATATATATATATATATATATATATATATATATATATATATATAAATGTGATGATATAAAAATCCAAATATATATACTAATGCTTTTTTAGAAAACGTGGAAAAATTTGAATGTAGCTTAATTTAAACCCGCGAATCTTGGAATCCGTCCAAGCGCACTGACCTCTAAGCCATACGATCTGATCAAGCTACGTAGAAATTCTTATACGTTTATTACAACTCATTTTTGTTGTTAGCATCTCTGTTGGAAGATTTTTACAAATTTCCGATAGAATTACCTTGTAGCAAGACAGAATGTAATAATGTAATACAATAAAGATTTGAGTTAAGGTATCACTAAACACTATTATTTGTTGGTAGGGACTGTCGTGGCGCAAGACATAAATGATAAAATTATTGTATTATTTAACATACGGCAAGTCCATAGACACGTAATTTTACAAAAAAAATATGATTGCAGGGAGAGTGTATCTTAAAGCTGTAAAAAAGAATATAGGTTCCCTTATGCAAAACACAGCGTAGACCTAAAAAATAAAATACCAAACAAAGTAGATAACATATATCACACAAACCTTATAAGGTCGTGGTGCATGCGGCTTGGTGCGTCTCATGACGATTAAAGCCAACATGGCGCCTCCGTAGAAAATCCATGCGGTAAACGAGAAGAAGTCGATCAGAGAGTCGATTGTGCCATACAACACCATCGCCACTGCTATCAAAGACTGGAAGATGTTTTTTTTTTTAATAAATTAATGTATGGCCGCCTATTATATTAATATTCTTTATTGCACTTAATACAAACAGAAAATACAGTAAGAGAAAAAAAAAATGTTTACAAATGGTGGACTTATCTCTAAAAGAGATCTGTTCCAGTCAACCCGTGGAAGTGGATATGTGCAAAGTAGCGGGAAAGGCTAAGTGCAGAAAATAAGGAAAAAAAAATAATTAAATCAAATAGAAAATAAAAAGAAAAAGGTATATTATACATATACATAGATACATTTATTTACATACATACATACAATAATATAAACATACATACATACAATAAAAATATATTCAAACATACATACATACATATATATTCCATTTCATAATCCATTTCATAGTATAAATATATAAAATTAGTAAAAAAAATATTGTATACAATATAAGATAATAACATAGTATTACTCAACCATTATTTTAATTTTGCTCATTGTCTAAACGTGCAAGTAGGTGTTTTTTTAAACGGGATTTAAAGGAATTTATAGATGGACTTTTCTGGATAGATTTAGGGAGCTGGTTCCAAAGGGATACGGCGTACACAGAGAAGGAGTTTTGAAGGAATTTGGTGTTACTCCGCGGTACGTCAAGCGTCGGTACGACATCAGACCTCCTTGAACGTGTAGGAATAGGTAACACGTTGATGCGGGAACTAAGATAGGAGGGAAAATTCTGGTAATTAAGGATTTTAAAAAGGAGTGAGAGAATGTGCATATCTCGGCGAAGTCGGATAGGGAGCCAATTAAGCTGTGCTCGAAATTGGGAGACGCGGTCAAACTTACGCAGATCGTAAACAAAGCGTATTGTGAGATTTTGCAGCCGCTCTAATTTGTTAAGTAGCTCCTCAGTCACATCCAAATAACAGACATCGGCATAGTCGAGAATAGGCAACAGAAGAGATTGCGCAAGCATAATTTTGGTTTTAAAGGGTAGGTAGTATTGGAGACGCCTAAGAGAACGGAAGGAGAAATGCATGCGCTTACTGATGTCGTTAATATGCGGTACCCAAGACATGGTACTATCAAAAGTGAGGCCCAAGTTTTTAACTTTGTCACAGTACGCGATTTCTACTCCCGAATAGAATAGCTTCGGTGTAGAATCCCAGTTTATTTTACATCTAAGCTTGTTGCTCCCGATGATAATAGCTTTTGATTTACTTGGGTTTACTAAAAGTCCGAAAGATTTAGCCCAGGTCAGAATAGCACCTAGATCTTTATTTAAGGCTGCAATAGACTCAGGCAAATCGTTTAAATTGCAATGATGGTATAACTGCAAATCATCCGCGTACAGATGGTAGGGAGAAGAAATGACTCTAGATATATTATTTATAAAAACAGAAAATAGAAGAGGTGAAAGAACGCCGCCTTGAGGAACGCCAGAGGTGATATCTAACCACGTCGATGTGACATCATTAGCTTTCACACTTTGCTGACGACCGAAGAGGTAGGATTGAAACCAGCTTAAGGCAGCAGAAGACATGTTAACTGCACGAAGAGAGCCCAGAAGTATATCAAAATCAACACAGTTAAATGCACTGCTGAAATCCAGCAGAACCATTACAGTGAGCTTGGTATTATCCATAGCACGCCGAATGTCCTCCGTGATATTCAACAGGGCACTAACTGTGCTGTGATAAGGACGGAAACCGGATTGGTATGGACACAGTAGATTATTGGAGGAGAGGAAAGAGTAAAGTTGATTATTTACGATGGATTCAAGGACCTTTGATAGGATAGGAAGGATAGATATTGGGCGATAATCGGTGACACAGGAGGGATTGGAGATTTTTGGTAAAGGAACGACATAAGCATACTTCCATTGTGCAGGAAAAACATTACGTGTCAGTGAGAAGTTAATGATGTGGGTGACCACTGGTGCAATGTATTCCCACACGGGAAGGATCATGTCAAGACTGATATGGTCAGTTCCGAAGGCTTTAGTAGATATAGATTTGATACACTTCGTGACATCTAATTCGGTTACAGTTTCAAAAGAAAAAGAAGCTGAGTCTGGTAGGCTAGAAAAGAGAGATGTAAGTGTAGCAGACTTAGCTTCACTGCTTAAATTTAATAGTGGGGTAGTAAAAAAAGAATTTAAGTCATGGAGATCCAGTGATATTGAGTGAGTATGCTTGGTATTGCTTACTCCAAGGGACTCTAGGAACCTCCACACTCGCGCTTGGCTTAGATTCTGAACAGTGTTGTGAATATATCGGCGTTTAGCGTCCCTACACATTCTGTTGCAAATGTTTCGCAATTTTTTGTATGCAGCTAGGTTGTCTTGGCTAGGATAATTTTTGTTTTTAGCTTTAGCTCTATCACGTTTGCACATCTTTTTTCTAATAACTGGTGTTAACCAGGGAGCAGGCGCACGCTTCATTCGAACTGGTCTCACAGGGGCATGCCTGTCATAGATTCTAATCAGCTCTGCAGTTAAAAAGTTTACCATATCGTCGATATTTGCTGATGACATTATGGGAGACCAGTCGATGATCCTCACATCCTCACTTAAGCGTTCCATATCCAAATGCTTTAAGTTGCGTTGAAGGAATATTTTATCTCTAACCTTAGGAGGGCGTAGTTTATACGAAAGAAAAAGTAAATCATGAAAAGAAAATGGAGCAGTCAATTGTCCATGAGAAACAGCGAGATCTAGGTTAGAGACGGTAATGAGGTCAATAAAAGAGGGCCTACAATTAGGGAAGTAATGGGTAGGTGATAACATCGGAAGTATATGTAGATTGTAGGACGCATATAGTGCTTTTAACAAATTGGACCTCGTATCATTTTTTAAGAGACATGTGTTTAAGTCACCCATACAAATTACGTGTTCATATTGAGGTACAAGATATTCAAGAACACTTTCTAAAGCACTAAAATAATTAATTTTATCGTTCGGGGAATATAGAATCCCCAAAAGAACGTGTGTGTGGTTTAACGCTATTTCTATAAAAAGATATTCGAGAGTTCCTATAGATTGATTAGGGGAGTACGCAATGATACGGGCAGTAATGTTGTTGCGTATGTAGATACCTACACCACCGCCACCTTGCAACCTCCGGTCATTGCGTAATAATTGATAGCCTGGAATGGAGTAACTAACAGATGAAAGGGAAGGTTTCAACCAGGTCTCAGATATAAGTATACAGTCGACTACACCGGAGCTAAAGGATGCGAGAAGATCAGAGTGATGAGCAGAAATGCTCTGAGCGTTGATATGCACCAAGGAAAGGGATTTTGCCGGGTTAGTAAAAATCTTAGACAATTTATCTGTAAGTGGTTCCGAATCCGAAAGTGACGAATTATTACTTACAACGCTATCATAATCACTGGAAGAGCAAGAAAAATATTCATCGTCTACGAACATAATTTGTAAGTGCTATATATTTAAGGATAAGAATAAATAAATAATATTAAAAAAAACTATATATACAAAATATATATATATATAAATATCTAATATATAATATAAAGATAAAAACTACAAAAAAAAAACACTAATTAAATTAAATCCACGTGCACAAGTTGACTTAGAACAAATTCACACTAAAAATTAAAATGTAAGTATCACTAATTTACATAATTTACTCTAAAGAAAAACGGAACGTACCATACCCAAAGACTATCATATAAAGACAAGATAAACAATAAACAATACTGATCAATAACGTACGGTACAAATTATATAGTCTGTATAACAAATTTTACTAATATGACAGGATGCCACTACATGTCATTAGTGTTAAATGTCAATTGACAAAAACAATATTACAAAGAATACAATAAAAAAAAGAACATAACGTAAGATAAAAGTATTAATGTACCCTTCATGGAAAAATAATATATATGTATATATATAACATATATATATACATAAAAACATGTTTTTAGACCTGCAGTTAAGTATTAACCGAGGAAATTATATGTAAGTATATAACATTTATATATTAAATATTTCTATTTCACACTTTTCACTTTATGTAAATATTTTTTTCTCGCATATAAAAGTGTCGATGCAAAGAACATAGCGTCAGGATTCTCCTGTTTCAGCCTGAGAATCCTGACGCTATGTTCTTTACCTGAATATGAGAAAAGCTGTTTTGATAGGGGTCAAACGCTGTCGCACTGCGCCATGAATGTATAATAAATGCTTTCTTTATTATTACAAGTTACATATGTATTGTAATAATTACGAATTCAAATTTACTCTCTTTCTCTAATTTGAAATAAAAACAGCTATTGTTAAAGTACTCTGTATTATCGATAGTCCCAAATTACTATCGATTGACTGAAACATATTTTAAGAGGCCGAAATAAACGGCGCCACCAGAACGGAGAAACGAAAGTAATTTAAATGTTTGTTCCAAATGAAAATAGAATTCACTACCATCGCATCACACATCGTCTCATTGTACAACAACGGCCTCTAAAATTTCTATTTTAGAATAATAAATATTTACGTGAAATATCAGTCCTGGAGCCGGCGTAAAACGTCTTACGTGAACATAAGACAGAATATCCAACAAATGTCCTTCACGAGATGCGGCGAAACATAATCTGAAACAAAGTCAAAACAATTTCAAACTTCTTTTTATATTTTTTATTTATTTAATTAACTAGTTTATTGTTTTTAACATTATTAAAGTGCTATTCCACTCTTAGGCAAGAAACATATACTTACTTAAAAACGTTTATAAAAGTTGAACGTAGCGCTGTGACTACAAAGCTATATTGAACGTCGTCACTGAACGTGGCTTAGTTTAAAACCACGTTTTCTAAATCAGTACTTAATTGTGAATGTTCATTTTGTTATTTGTTCTTTGATTACATATGAATCTATATTGGTGTCTTATTTATGATGATATAATTAGATTAAATAATAATAAAAGTAGATATATTATATTTTTAACTTGGAAAGGTACCAAATGTCAGCCAAGAACAGGTCTTGATAGTGAACATCTTTATCTCTATATAATAAAAGGATAGAAAAGTCAATTCAATTTCAATTCAAAATAAAGTCTATACATAGATAACAAAAAAAAATTGTTGGATCCATTAATAAAGTTTTTTTTACATATATTGTATAAGAAGCCTACCTGCCAGCTACAAAGAGCGTGCCGTTAGCTGAGCCGAAGGTGGATATGGTGACGGCGAGCGGCATCAGCCACGCCATGGGGCCGAGCAGGCGGTTGCCGAACGTCACCGCCACCGCCTCGCTGTCCGCCATCTCGCTCACCGACATCACGGCCAGGTACGACACGTTCACCAGCGCGTAGCACAGCGTCACCAGCGGGATGCCGATTATAATGCTCAGTGGGAGGTTCCTACCAACATTCATTTTATAATATAAAGCAGGGTAAGTAGGGCAGGGGAGGGATCTAATGTCATTCGTTCATAACTCTACGACAAGACACACTTTGTGATGAATGACGAAACTAAAAATATCTTTTAACTTGTGCCTCCAGATCGGGCAAATGAAAATTTCTTATGGTGCTCGAACTTACTATTATGGTGTGTACAAAGTACAGACCCACTGAGCTACGATAGGATCGTTAACAATATACTTACTAATTTTGTAACGATACAAAAAAAATAATCTAGAAGAAAAACATACGTTTGGACTAATTCCAAAAGGCGTAGGTTCAAGAATTTAAATCTTGGTACGTTAATTCTTTGTAATATTATGATTAACATTTAAAAAATATATTTTCCCTCTTTTTTCATTACTTAATGATAAATATTCAGACAGTATTTGTGACATTGTAGCGTAAGCGGAATTTGCATTTTATAATGATAATAAAGTTTTACAAAGTGCCTTTATAACAATTTATTTTGTTTACTACAATTTTATTAGACTTTATAGACATAATACTGGGAAGATTAATTTTCACCCAGGGCTACTTTTATAAGGATAAACATGTACGTTACGTTACGTTTTATTTTTATTCTATTCGTAGATACTCGTATATTGCAAAATATCGTCGTCGCGCTAGATATTTCTTTTACCGACTTACAGGTTGGCTGGAATCAAAAATCTTTTATGGATAAGTCCCTTGTTAGTCTCATTTCTGTAACTGTGTTTTGTTTATTTATGTTATTTATAGTGCAATAAAGAATATATTTCTCAGAAATAGATAAAATTAGATTAGCGGTTAGTTCTGTACAGAGGTGAATGGAAAGTAAATAATCATTTTACAAACATTTTAGTATTTATTATTTAGTTTCTTTTTGTACATGACAAATTAAATTGTGTGAATACAAAACAAATATATTTAGCTTTTTATAAATATTTCTTGTTTATCAGTCAAAAGCCATTATTGTAATAATATTTGTTTATGTTAATCGTAAAAATGGAATAAAAAAATCAATTATTTTATTCATTTATTAATATGCCGTGGTTCTGTTTCGACATAAGAACAGTCGGAATAATTTTTAATAGTAAGACAGCAACCCCAAATAAATAAACAAACAAAAGTAGAAAGATATGTGCATACCTACCATTAATTAGTTGTAAGGTTTTCGGTTGCTTAATGATAACAATTTTTTTACATAATATACACAGTAGTAATTAATTTATGTAATGTGTTTGAAGATACATTTTAAATTACATTAGGTATATGCATATTTATGAATTCCTACTATTTATTTGAAATAACTACACGATAATGTCCATGGGTTTTTAACTACATCAGTATAGGATATTTACTTACTTAGAAGGATTTTTAATTTCCTCAGTCACATAGTTTAGATTGTTCCAGCCGTCGTAGGCCCACAGTCCGGTGTAGAACGCCGTGGCGATGTTGCCCAGAGTCGCGGTGCTACTTGCGAAGTTGGGCTCCTGTAAATGTCGCGTATTACCTGCACCATACGGACACAACCTACTGTCAGTCTATTCACATTCTGTCTTTATTATTAGTACGATGATTGACCATGATGTGGTGGGAAATGATTTTACATTGGATGTGGCTTTTGTTAGTAATATACGTAAATAAATACTTCATGCAACTATCAAGCGCTAATGTTGGTAGTGAGATATAATATAATATAAATGAGAAATGTGCTTTTACTGTTAAACTAGTATTTTTAAAAACATTATTCTATCTATGGTAAAGTATAAAATGTATGTTCACATATTATTAGAAATATTTACTTTGAAGTTGTCTCAGCTAGTCCAGTGATCGCCTAACTGTTGTTGTTTGAGAACGTAAAGGAATGTATGTGGGATGTTAATAAAATAATACAATTAATGTAGTTTATTACCTAATATCAATTTATACGCGCCGCCGCAAACGATGATCGCAATGGCTACCAATTTGGCTGCTGTAAAGATGTTTTGAACGTTTGTCGCCAGGTTTACACTATAGCAATTTACCGCCAGTATCATAACTAGAAAAATAATAAACAATATTTATTATTGCAAATTATAATTTAAGAAAATAATACTTTTTTTACTCACTTAGTACTGAATTATATAGAAGCTGTTATGAGCAATTGTATATTTATAGATTGTATCTGTAGATAGGATTATAGAGTATTCAAAATGATAAGAGAGAAAGTGAATTGAAATTGTATTACCAATGGATATGACCGCCACAAGCTTAACGAGGGCGTCTGGTGGTTCACACTCCGACACAAATGGTTCCACCGCGTACTTTGCGAAGCTCAGGCAGATAATAGCCATTTGGGAAGGTTTTAGTACCAATGTCGAAACCTATTAAATAATAAATTTAATATAATTTATATATATCATTTGTATTTATACATGTTTTTTACACAAATATAATATAAGCTCTAAATATAAGCTCTAATCGACTTAACATTCATAATTGAATAAATAAATAAGTAAATAAATACTCAAGGAAGTCATGTTCATGGTTCAAGAGCATTAATCGACTTGAAAATCGATTATCAGAATTGGTGCTAAGTAAAAAACTACGAAAAAGAACAAACCAAAAAAAACTATTAATAAAAAAAACAATTGCCGTTGGTATCTACAAAGTTAAAAATGCTTTGGTTGTTTCAGATTTGCAAGTTTAGTGTAATTTAATATTCCATATTAATTATGTAACGATACGAAAATATCGACTCCATTGGCCTAAATATTATTGACACATAATGGAATTTCTGCATAAATTTAAATAATGATTACTATATTTTTGCTATAACTATTAATTCGAATTTGCGAAAATTTTATTTCGAAAGCACATTTTTGTAATTTACCCATGAAAATAGAAATGCGGGAGGTCCTCCAAATGCGTCCATAAAATACGCATATTCAGCGCCGGAAGATGTATTCATCGTTCCTAGCTCCGCGTATGCCAGAGCTCCTGTCATTCACAAGAAAAATTATGCATATTATATTATTTAAATCACATACATATATACTGGAAAATTGATTTCGCGACCAAATATTACTTACCAAGTAACGAGAGCAGGCCGCATGCCATCCATATGATGAAGCTTATGCCCACTGAGCCAGTACGCTCCAAAAGCCCAGAGGGCGACACGAATATTCCAGAACCTGCGACACCCAGAACAGAAAATTAATATAAACGTTTTTGTATAACATTTGGTACACATATGATTTACCTACACATTTTACTGCCCTCCTATTCCTTTTGATATAAAAGCATACACGTTTTACGGGAGTTTAAATTCGTGGAAAATATCTTAATATCTGGAATCAATATTTTTTGTTTTGATAGAATTATTTGTCATATAGTGCTATGAGCGTGATGACGCAAGGCCTTATGACATCAATACCGGAGTCTCTTAGTGTCATCTAAACATTTTTCTTTTTGCCTTATTGTTGGTGCATTAAGCCACGGTTTAATTTTTTAACTGTATTTACTGAAAATTATTTACATTTAAACACTTAATAAATCGTAATTTGTATCTTGTAATTCAGGATTAGTCCTAAAAATAAAAAAAAAACGCTTCATACGTAGATTTTTTATCCCGGAAAAACGAAAAGATAGACAAACAACCTTTTCGACAGTTTCTAAATAATTTATTACAGTTTTGATAACGTAATGTTTGTAAAAAACAATATGTACTTGGACGGCATCGTTATTTTAAGTCGCAGATAGACATTTCAATTTTATTTATATTATCATATAGATGTATGTAGGTATATGTTTTGGAGTTTCTTTTTACTATGTTCGCAATAATTGTCACATTTAATAAAAATTACGATTAGTGTTTTTACATCTACGTCAATAGGCGGTAAGTAGGTGAACGCGAACAATATTCTTGACATTTAGGTATAAATTCTATCCTAGCCTATATCTCGCTCCACATCCCTCTTCATCTTTCAGTATTGAGTAGTCTCATAAATATTGAGTCTCTTGTCCCGTTCAAACGAACAGACATACACAACATTTTCTTAATTGTTTGTGGTTTGGTTATTTTGAAATCAAAGCACTTAATTTTTATTTGTTTTTTTTATGATTTATGTATCGAGTAAATAAATGTAGACTATTAAATGTAACACCTACTCCGTACCATGTAATATTTTCCTTAAAATTACAATATAACGGGTAGGTATGTATATGCCTACCTAAGATCTTTTTCGATTGTTATAAGTACCAAAGGTAAGCAAACTGACCACTTTGCTAGGTGTTACATTCTATAATATTTACAAAAGGTATCGTCTTCCATTACAAACTCACTACGTCATGTATGTATATTATTTAGCTATAAATACAATACTACATGTATTGTAATTATGGCATGTTTTAAAACGGCGCTTGCCACTTGATTCAATATATATAATTATTTGTAATAGGTAAATATTCTGCACGAAGGTAAATTAGGATGTTATATTATAATTACCATTTTAGAATGATAATGACTTATTTGCATTTTAAGGAAGGTCTTACAAATGCTGTAAAATTAAGTATTTTTTATTGCTAACACATAATACTTGAAGTCTTGCAGTTTCGCAAAATAGATGGCTTTTAAATAGATTTATTTACTTTAATTATAATTTTATTAAAAGAATAAGACGATAGATAGTTTTTATAGGGCATTTGTTAAATAATCATTGTACTAAGCTCATATGGTAATTAAGTTTAAAAGTAAAGTGTTGATAATTCATTGCATTTAACATTTACACACCTAACAACTGTCAAAGTTATAGCAATTCTGAGAATATCTCATACAACAAGTAAATATTATAATACCTGTTATGAAAACAAAACGTATTACGTTTTATAGTTGTTGAAACATAACGGCGATGGTTAAAGAATAAATTACGAGTAATATTTACCTAAATAAAATAAGTAAATTTAAGTGAATTAATATATACGTAAAACAGATCTACACACCGATCATAGTACCGACAATTAGAGCCACCCCACTGAAGAGTCCCACCCGTCTCTTGAGGTGAACAGGGTCGTCCGGAGCTGCGTCCGACCCCTCCAGCTGTAAATAGATTGGTGCAAACCACTCTTACCAGGAAAATATGTATTATTTTAAGTTGGGCTAAAATATTAAATTGCACTTATGATTTCATACATATGAGGCATATTTGCGAGAATCGAAACAACAATTTCCATTGAAGTTGCTGTTTAGATATGAAACACTAAACCTTTGAATTTTTATAATTCAAATTTATTTGCTATTGAACATTCGAATATATCGTAAACGATCTTCCAAAAAGTAGACAGAAAATGTAAACATTTTAAATTTATTAAATGCCTGATATATATTAGCACCCACACTTGCTATATAGCGCGTAACAAGCATAAAATAAATAGTAATAGGCCAAGATCAAGAGAAAAGTATGGCATTACAACCCACGCCGTTTTTTTTTCATGCAATTAATTTAAATACAAAAAAGAACTGCAAGAGAATTTGAAAACTTGAAGTTTCATGAATCTTTTTATATATATTAAAATGAATTTAATTAAGGAATTAGGCACAGATCACGGGACACGGGTCAGTGGATAGGACACTGGCTTTAGTAGAGTTGGTAACGACCTGTACCTTGTCTCCTGGGTTGGCGTTGCCGTCGGCGAGCGCTCCCGCCGCGCCGTCCTCGGCGTCGCAGTCGGCGGCGCACCCGCGCCACACCAGTCCGCCTTCGCGTGCGCTCCCTGCGCAAACGCAGATGTTAACATAACTACGCATAACGACTGAGTGAACCCAATTTTCACGCCGTTACAACGTATACTCAAATGTATTATCATTATTAAGTGCAGAGTACATACATTGCATTTAAATAATATGGTATAGCTAGTTCATATGAACATCAAACTTGTTATGCCTTTGGCAGGGCAGGGCTTTAGGTGCCTTTTCCTAACAGTATAATTATATAATATGGTCCACAATATTCTTTCACAGCCAAAATCACGTCGTCGCGTCGACAGATATTATTAGGGAGATGTCTGTCTGGTTTGCTAAATTATTGTTTTTCACTGTCGAATACACATTTATTTTAATATTGTTCAGAATGTGCTACGCACCTAAAATATATCTTTATTGAAATACACTGAGAATTGTAGCGACTCAATAATTATAAATTCTGCGATAATACGTACACCTTGAAAATGTATCTTTAAGAGAACGCAATTCGCAAACATTTGCCAAAATATAAATTTTCCCGATAACTTTAATTTGCGTGAACCTTGACGTTAATTACCATATTTACTTATATTCTATGATAGTCAAAGTCAAAGTACAATATGTTTTTTTAAGATAATAAAACAATATTTTATCGATATCATAGTTCAGATGTGCTGAATAAGAGCTGATATCCAATTTTAAAATAATTTAAACTATTTGGCAATAGCATTACGTTGGATCAAGCCCCCACAACGTCACTAGGCCCGTGTTAAAAATAGTCTCTGATTAAAATCGTCACGACATTTTACATACTTTCAAGCATTTGAAAAATGTACATTTACATGGTTTCAGAAGTATTTTTATTTACATAAATCAAGTTGTAATTTCTTTTGTCACCTTACGGGATTTCGCATGCGTAAGAATAGATTTAGTGAAAGAATTTAAAGCATTTATTTTTATTGAAAAAAATATAAATATATTTATCTAAATAAAAATTTCATAAAGTAGATTTTAGTTTTTAGTTTCCATAACTAAACCCCTTAACCCTACAACCTTTCCAATTATGTTATTTTACGGTTCGAACGAAACTCTAAGGAATGAAAGGGAAAAACTCCCTTGTGGAATTACTTTCTTGTCTGAAACAATAAAGAAAAAAACAAAAAGAGAAAGTTTGTAGTTTATATTATACAAAACGAGTGCATACGCCTGCAAACTTATTTATAATAGTTAAATTTGTTTATAAATATTTTACCGATGCTTTCTGTAAGGTCATACAAGAAGCCCCTACACGCAGGGCACTCTTAATACTATCTAGGTCACCTTGATTCAGGGATGTCAAACAAATTATGTTTGGCAAGAAGATTTTTAAATTCGATTTTTATGCAACATAGCAACTTATTTATTATTTTTATTGTGTTGACGTAAGCAGTGAATTTTTGGTTAATTGTAATCATTTAGTAATAATTATGACTATTTTAAGTAAGTTGACACATTTTAGGTATTTTCTAGCTCCTTGGTTACGAATATAATACAAAATAAACAGTCATCAATTTCTGATATTTTTAAGTTCCCATAATTACTTTTTCCTTTTTCTGTTTGTTATTTAATAAAATAAAAAACATTCAATAATTTAAATAATCCTTAATTGAAACCGTCGTGGCGCGTTTTCCTACTAAGTGTGAGTTTACGTTATACGTGAAGTTAAGAAAATATTATCAAATTAAAATCTAACAGATTATAATTGGTATTCAAATAGAATAATTTAGAGTTAAATAAAAAGAATACTTTAGTGCAGATAGTTATTTCAAGGAAACTAAAAAAGTACACTGTAAATCGATAATACATATTACGATATGTAGATCTCTTTAATAATGGCGCCGGTCAAGTTCTCATTTGATGATACATTTACAAGCAATATAAGTCATTCAACACGCCGGATGCCACGTAATGAAAACATAGCTGACTCTTTCGGCATCACGTATACCAAAGTACTATTTATAGGTACCACGTACACATATATATCTGTATTTTATGACTAAGTAAAAAGAGAAATTAATTGAAGATTTTAATATTTCAGTAATTAAATGAAATTATTATATATAAGCTTAGTTCTTGTCCTGTGATATTTATGAATATAAATTTTATGACTATAATTTATAAAATTTAATGTTTTTAATAAAGTTTTAATTTATTCAAAGTTATTCGTAGAAATAAATTAAGCTTTTCAATTCAATTGACGATATTTATTTATTTCATTCAAAAGTTATAGTATGAAAAAAAACTGTTTTTTTAGGTTTGTGAATTATTTACGTCTTGGCCTATTGGTACTGGTGACCGGTGGGAAAAAAATTAGAGCTTGAATTTTAAATAGAGTGAATACTGGTCTTGGCACCTGTAAAGATATCTGAGATTGTTTTTAATAGGATATCATTACTTTTTGTAAAGTTGTTCTTACAATTACTCATTACAATACTTTGTTATTATTTCTTTGTTAATAGCCCTATTTTCCTACTCTTTAGTGTAAAAGTAAAGTATGAAAGTTAGATTTCATACTTTACTTTTACACTAATGCTTAACTATCAATAATTGCCAGTTTTCAAATTTTATTCCTGTATATAGTACCTATGTATAATGATTCCCCTCCATCATCAAGAATCTTGAACCATCAAGTTTCTAGGTCGTCTGGAAGTGCCTTAGATTAACGATGGATGAGTGAATCAGTCACGAAATTTATTCGTTATAAAATAATTTTATATATCAATAATCGTTTTAGAGGATCTAAATTGATGTAGCGAATTTCATGCATGTGAATTTTATAATTCACGAGTGATATGAAGGACTTAAAAGAAATAAAATGTTTCGTTCGTTCGTTCGTTTCGGTTCCATCACGTCTATTGATCACAATGATATTATGAAATTCCATCTTCTTTTGTAATTTATTTTACTGTTAACATCAAGAAGACATTACTTTGTTTTACTTAAACAGTATGACGCAATTTTATAAAAGATTGACACGTGCCATATATTTTATGTTGTGAAAATAATTAATTCTTTTTATTGGTTTTTAAAGTAGGACACCAAGCAATTAATTTGAAAACATAATATTGCAAGTTTTTTTTTAACATCTAAAATTTAAGAATAAATAAATTAAAAGTAAGTATTCTATATTAAAATTTATTATAAAGCGAATAAATAAATGTAGGTACATGCATATTATATGTTGTAGCATAACATTCCGCCAATAAACTAAAATATTTTGAGATCTATCTACAGCGTTGTTTTATGTCATAATGTTTTGTAATCACGTGCTCAGTACCGGAATAGTATACTTACCACATAGTTACATACGAGCTAACTACGAAAAGTTTCTACAATAAATCAAATAAACGTAAGTCGTGAATTTTATTTTCCTTGTCGAGTAAACCTATAAAAAACCCAAATAGCTGTGATCTCTGTTCTAAATGTAAAGTAAATTTTCAGATTAGGTGATAATAATTCTCATCATTACTTTTGTAAATAAGGATTGTCGCCTGTCGTGGCACAGGGGCCCGTCGCGTGTCACTGTAAACGCTGCTTATGTAGTTGTGGCTTCGATCCCTACTCGAAGAAACGAAATATTAAACATTTTTAGGTTTTCTCTCTGGTAACATGGCAAAGCGGGACGTTAAGTTCGTCCAACGAGCATATAATGCCTCAAATTAGGCGGAAAATGAGTAACAGAACAGTGGGTCTTAACACTAGGTTCCCAAATTCCTTCTGTCTATCCTGTCATGTGCATAGTCATGTACTTATCCCGCCGTGTTCGTTTTTAAACTTGCTACTAGAAGGTCACGTTTTTTATGAAATATATGACTACAGCGAAATTGCTTTTGAAAATTATACATTAAAATATGAACAGTAAACAAAGACATTTAGACTAAATACTGTCTATTACAAACTCAAAACACAAACAAATAATCACATCCTGTCGAAGGAGTTAGGCATCAAATCATAATAAAGGTCAAGGGAAACGTCGTGTGTTCTACTGTCTACGTCACGTCTACGAGCGTCTACAAATAAACCCCAAGTACAAAATTTACATCGCTTTCAATAATCAAAAATGTGAATGCCGTGAGGAAGAGTAAAAAATAATCAGTTTCAAAATAATCGGTACACCAATATCTTCTAATACAATACGAAATTATCATGTAACAATGATGATTTATTGTCATCGATATATTGTTAAAAATATTCAGACTTTGATCGTTTAAAAAATTATATCAATAAATGTTGGGTAATGATTTTCCTAAAATGAATTTGAATTTTAATATGAGCTAGCTAGCTTGAAAATGATATTTTTTCAAAAACATTTTAAATTACGAAAAAGTAAATTAAGGAGTAAGCAGCACTGTATTTTTTTTGAATAAAGCTTAGCTTAGAGCTAAGTTCATCAGATTTTTTAAAACATTATATATTAAAAACATAGAAAATAACATCTATGAACAGAAACCTTCATCTCCATAAAGCAGAACAGGGGCAAACGCACTAGTGTGCAATTTATCTGCGTTGTCTGTATGTGCTTGCGCACGAGCCGAGTTACGCAGCAGTGCCGCGAGTTTGTCGCGCATCGCATCGCACATACGGTCACACTGCGACCCCTCCACAGCGCCGGCGCCGTAACCAAGAACACAACCTCTAAATGATGAGCTAATTCTTTCCTCTTGATATATTTAACGCCACCGTATTCGTCGACTTCAATAATCGCACTTCACTATCACAATTATTTTCCTTGCATAATATACACTATATTCTCAAAATATTATTTTAAATAACAACAATTAAACACTAATGAAATTGAATAACATTGTATATAATATTAAAAAACAGAATTAAACTTTCACCAAAATAAAAGATAAAATTTGTAACGTTTATGCTTATGATTATATTTTAGAGATTTTTTAATAAATCTAAAGGCACTTTGATCAGACTCAAATAACATTAAGAGTCGTTAAATGTCTGCAGTGAGCAGTGGCTCAGGGCGGACTGACTATTCCCGGAGTGAGCCAACACGTGGGCGGAAAACCGCCCGCCCCCGCCGATCAATGGATGAGATTCGACACCTGACCCCTAAAATCTACAAAGTAATTTCACTTATCAACCACTACACAATACGTACGACGCAATGTGACTCTATCATATACTCCCAAAATAAAAAGCTGCGCATGTATGAGATCCACAGGAAGATTTATGGTGTTATTTAGCGCTACTATATTTTTTATTGAACATTGTAGAGACAAATTAAAGAGCTTTTAAAATCTTTGTAAAATTTAAATTAAATCGGAGTAGCCTAATTTGCCCTGTATTTGTAAGAAGTCCAGTTATCAGTTCGTTTTTTGTTTTAGTTTAAAAGTATACAAAAAAAGTTCCCCGTTAGTGACCTGTCAAAAATGTAAAATAATACATAACTATATTATTCTCAACAGGGCACTAATATTTTGATATTCAAACATCATTAAAAAAATAATAAAACGCTAATCTTTGATATAGTGTCATTTATCCTTAAAAAGTAACAAGTAGTACAAAAAACTATCTATAAAATATATATGTTCTATTCGCTACATATAGAGTACAATAAATTGTTAACTGCGAATTCTAAATTGACTAGTCATGCGTTTATATTGACTAATTCAATTACATACAATAGATCGATATTTAGATCAAAAAGTTTTTCAAATTGCATTTTACTGCACGTATGCAATTTATAATTTACCATATTAGCATTTAAAAAATGTTTCACATCTAAACAAAATTAAATAAAGTTGCTTCATCAGTAGTTAGTTATTCTGCGAAATCAGTAACATAATATGCTGCGTGTATATATATATATATATATATATATATATATATATATATATATATATATATATATATATATATATATATATATATATATTAAATTGTGATATCTTCTAAAATGTCATCTTTTTTATAATGTGCTGATTAAAGCAATCTTAAATAAAATAAGATTTAATTGGATAAGGAAAAATATTGTATTATTTTCTAATATAAAATTGTTCTAATACATCCATTTTTTTGGCATCCCGTCGTGAAGCAGTTGCACGAGCGTGCAATTGTAAAGTTACGAGTTCGATACCAACATAAAGAAATAAAATTTACTTCTAGCTTCGCTTGAAGCAAAGCGCATTGTTGAATTCCGCCATAAAAATACGCAATGTCAGAAATTGGCAGAAAGTGGGGAACAGAACGGAGTATCCCAAGTTCCCTCTGCCTGCCTGCCCAACCTATCATGCGTGGGATACAGCGTTTAGCTTTAAAAATCAATTAATTTATTTGTAATTTGTAAATAAAAGTGGTTACAGTAGGTTGTCTGGTTAAAATAAAACCAGTCTCCCTTTCATTTGCTGATGATGCTTTTATTGGGTTGAATAAACAAAAAAATTGTACCTCATACGCCATTCTGTACTAGCGGTCATCTTGGATTTTAGTTTTATAATGTGCTGTATTCTACAAATTTAACCTTTTCATTTGATATCCCTATTGGGTGGGTTATCTTCAAATATGTAAGCCGCCATCTTGTCACGGCGACCATATTAGATTGATAACAAGACTAAATTTATATGTTGCATTGTCACGCGTAATTAAGATATATGCCAATTTCATTTTAATCGTGCACTGGGAAGTGACTGAAATCTTAATTTCATATAAGGTTTGATTACAAACACCGGGAGAGGTTAAACAAAATAAAAGCTTGGTATACGATAAAATAAAAGTAAAGTAACGAAAAGAGACGAAAAATATTTTCTCATTTTACTAACAGAAAGTAACACTTAAGTAAAATGTTTAGTGACAAAGTTATTGGACGAGGGTAGTAACCTTGGTTCTTATTTCTTGAATGCTAGACGCACAGTCGCCGAAAATGTCTATGTCGTGCCCTTGAAGTGATATTTAGGGACACGGATTTTCAATGATACTTTCTTAGACGATCAATCTCAAAATAAGGACAATTTAGAGATACCAGTATCATAAAAATATGAAATCGCGTCAAAATGAGCGTCAAAATTAAACAATGTTATGCAATGTCTGACAAGAAATTTTCATCACGTGATGAACTTTACGGCTTGTAAATTTCATTAAGTCAGAAATATGTAAATTACATCATTAGTTTAAACTGCTCCATTTATAGCAATAAATAAAATAGTACAATTATAAAATTATAATCGAATTAGTAAATATATATATATATAAAGATCACTATGTTCCTATCTCCGCACAAGTTTTACACGTGACAAAAGCTAAAAATAAAGAAGCATATGATCGTATTACGTTCATACAAGCATACGATTATGGAATTAGCCCCATAGATTTTACTATATGAAATTACCTAAGATTTCAAAGAGTTTATATATATCAGTGTCATATTAAAATATTAAAAAACTAAAAAAAATAAATCAAAGTTTAAATTGTCTTCGGCAATATGTAAACAATTTTGAGTACTATTTTTAATATATATATTTTTTAAAGATATATAAATGTAAGGTGCTAGCTACGTACTAATGATTTACCTACCTACCTAGTTATAATTAGAGATGACCATCGTTTATTCTTAGATAACTACGTCACAGGACATCATATAACACGTTCTTCTAAAACGCCTACTTGTATTATGAAAGCACCATTCACATATATAGTTATCATATTAGTTCAAAAATTTATATGATAACTCTAATTACGTACTAATTATACTTAATGATTTGAGTAGCAATGCTTGAACTGAAGTCTAGTTACAAAAATACTGAAGGCGTTGATAATTTGACAAAAATATATTAGGTATTGTATGTAAATAACCTTCAAAGTTGTCTATAACAACTAACAAAAATTAAACGGTATTTACATATTAACCGCAGTTAGCTAAACGTTAACACATCTTAGTATTTGAAGTTTTGACAGAAAATGTTTCTGATTTATTAAACTCTTATCAAGGTCGTACATTTTTTTTTTCAATGAAAAGTCAAGGTAGGTAGATATTTAAATTCTAAGCCCACGAATGTGAGAATTTATTTTAAGTAGAAAGCAAATGTATCGTGTAAAAAAAATAAGAAGTAAAGCTTATTTGTAACAAACTAAGTTATTTAAGAAAGAAAAGATTCAATTAACTGAAATATTTTAAAAAACTTATTATTATTTATGTTAAAATCATACCAATGAATTCGCAAAATTATAAAAAACTGCATTTTTTATTTCATTTGAATCACTTGTTCTCTATATATCTACATTATGTATTTATCGCCGAGAATAATAGAAAGAACATTTTCAAAGTCACTTTTAGGAGCGGGATTCGCTACGGACCAATCAATACGTTTCACGCATGCGTCAAAATGAGTCTAAGATATATCTACAAATTGAAAAGCGTAGGCGGCAAATTTTACAGATGTAACCCAAAAGTGATGCCTATGTTTATTTAATTGCCGATCTTTAACTAAATCTTTTATATTCGACAATAACTTACAAAAACGTAAAAAAAACGTATAACAAATATTTTTTCTCGATATATTGAAATTAATAAAAAAACACTCGCTACGTGCTCTGACTAGGACTAAACATTCGATTGATTGATATTGTCAGTTCTTTGACAATGATATGAATAGTATATAAAGGCGAATGTTTATTCAATACGCTTCAATCTTCTAGATTTAGTTATATGTCATTCGTTGTGCTCGCATTACTTCTATGAACTTTTCATATATTTTAAAATTATAGAATTTTTTTAATTATACACCAAATCGTAATATTCAAGGACACACAAGGCAAAGACGAGACAGGGCTTTTTAATAAATATTGAGGTAACTATTAAATAGTTCTAGTTGCTTCGTATATTGGTGAGTTTTACTTTAAAAAAATACAATCTATGCAAAATTTATTTTTTTCCGACCAAGGTCTCAAATATACGCGACGAATAAAAATAATCAGTGAGAAAGAAATTTTATTTGTAGTTGTTAGAAAACTTTGATAAAGCCGAACTCTTATCTAATCACGCTTAACGCAAAAATTGTGAGTCACATATTATTTCACATCTCTACGCTTAAAGTATAGTTTCAGTTTCATCATTATTAAGCCATAAAATAACCTTTTAATCATAAGAATATATCTTTATATATTTGGATATAGACTACAAGGATTTTACATGATTCCTATATCAGTTACATGGGAAAACCATTTTTTATTTGATGAAACACTTGTTACCTACTGTCATTAGTATTGTACTTTATAAATTAAAAGTAAATTAATGATCTTTATCGGATTTAATACGTTCATATAAACGTTCAAGACAGTAACAATTAGAGCCACACACTCTCTTCATGGAATTACCACTGTCATTGTTTAAATTGTTTCTTGAAACTTGGGAACCTCGGGTTAAGACACTCCGTTCCACTTCCGTTACCCACTTTCCGCCGAATTTGAGGCATTTCGTGTTGAGTGGTAAAACTCAACGCAGCGCTTTTGCTTTGTTACCAGAGCGAAGAAATTAATACATTAAATATTTCATTTTGTCGAGTGGGGATCGAACCCACAACCTGTTAAGCGTACACATAAACGACAAATAAACTTATGGTCCGAAAACTTAAAATAAATATCACCTGCATATGTATCTGCGTCTACATTTTTAAACAAACTACATTTTTTTTTGACCCCCGTTAGGCAGAATTTTCAAAAATTCTTATTGTGTCATTCTTAATTTCTAACCAAATAGCCAAATATTAATTTTAATCGAATTAGCTTCAAAACTGACGGAGTTTCATACAAACTTACCCTCCACTCTTTAGGGAGTAAAGAGCGAATTTCTAAAAAGAAATAGCATATATGTTAGAGAGGACTAATAGCTATATAACAAAAAAAGTTTCATCAAAATTCGTCCAGTAGTTATGCGTAAAAGCGGACAACAATCAGACAGACAGACATTTTTTTTTTTAAATCATATTTTTGGCTTCTATTGGTTGTATGAAGATCCCCCATCTTAGTTTTTCTTTAATATTTATAATGACAGACATGAGGTTGTTATAATTTTATTATATGTACCTACAGATGAGTTTTTATTTTAATACTTAATTGCATTGAACACGTCATCGTCCCATTAGCTTTCACTCATTTTCAGATTTTGTACTTCAGTTCAAACCTTAGCCTAATTCGCCGTTTCGCCCATTATGATCCTATATTTTAGTCATTTTTTTTATACCACATAAATATACTCGTCAACTAAAGTAATACTGATACTCTAAACACATACCCACATTTTTAACTGTTTGTCGTGAAGGCATTTCACGACATTGTCACTCACTGCACTGTCACTTCAATTGGCAAAAATATACCTGTCAATAATAATAGACCGATCCCAGTAGAATAAGGCCCAGCTATTCTTCAGAACAGCCGTGAGATTGAACCTGTACTAGGGTATCTCCTATTCTACAAGACCATATCGAAGATCAAAGTGCTGGTACATTATCTTGGTTACTTTATTGTGTCTATACAAATAATCACCCTTAGCAAGATGAGAAAAACTAAAGACTAGAGATATATCTGAGGGACTCCCGGCAAATGTCTATAGTGCTATCTTTTCGAATATGTATCTGATAATTTCTTGTCTTGATAACTTCGAACAATTATGGAAATTGCAGTCATAACTTTCAGTTTCAAAATTTTCAGTAAACAAGATAACAAGGAAGCTGTGTCCACGTCCGGCCCCATTGAACCTCTATGAAATCTACTATGCATCCTTGCTCTCCCACACAGCCATGACAGTTCTCTGCACCCAAGGAAAAAGGGATGAGGCCTTTGTAAACTGCGACGACATCCTTGTGCATATCCTGATCAATCTTGAGAAAAAAATCTTTAAGACTGCAGATCTCATGTTTATGGGGGTCCTTGACACTTCAAAAGCCGCAACTGATTACGCCGGATATAAAGATTTATAACAGGCGAACCCTGATGTTGGATTCGGTATATAGTCAGCAATTTACGTATTTGACGGTATACAAAGTCTATATCAGTCTGTGAACGATGATGATCGATGATCCCACGATGCTTAAAGTATACTGGCTAAGAGCGACGTAACCCAACCAAGCACGAACCTGTTGCCACTTGACAAAAAGGTGTTCAGCACTTTTTTCAGGAAACCACAAAAACGCTCCTTTACCGTTTAAATATACTTCTCTTAATCCTTTAAATATACTTCTTTTAATGCTTATTGGCTCTGGCGCTACAGGAATATCGCACCTAGATGACCCTAGATGATAAAGGAAAGTAAGCCACTGTCCACATACAAGCCTCCAGAAATTATCTCAATGTGATATCAATCCTCCTCCAAGACCTTTAAGCGTCAAGTATGTGGTACTATACTGACTGCTTATCAATACAGGCGGTAATGAGGTTTTTTTCTGTTTCACCTTACCTATTGGTTTCTAGCTGTATCAAAGAAGGTACTTTGTACTACGGCCAACAGCTTCACATTCATTCTGAATTGGTATCAAAATATTGTTATCAACGAGGACGTTTTAAGATTTTTTAACTCATAATAGGTGTAAAAACCTTATTGATGGTGTAATTTGGCGATAGTTTTTTTGGCTTCGTGATACATCAGGTTTCGTATGAAGAGAATCACACCAAACACCTTGGTCTAGATTCTAGAGCAGGGACATTTCCAGGAACTAACATCCCAGATTGTCTCATCGGCCGATCATATATATCACATAAGTGATAGAAATTGTAAAAAGGTTGATTTATTCGTACTTAGGTAAATACTATATTGTTTTATTATACGTAATCTAATTGTAATTAATTAAAATCAATTAAGCCTGCAAGTCCTTCAGCAATGAATCTACTTATGCAGAGTGAACAATACCAATAAAATATCTTAATTAAAATAGACGGTAGCTATTTGGCGCCTACTTTATTCGTAGCACGTCACTCATCCGTGGCATTTCGTCTCATTTGGTCTGCAGAAGTCCACGCGTCATAGGTACCAAAGTCAATATTTAAATAATACCTGTTTAAATATTACATATGAACAATTACTATTAAATATTCCGTCTAAAAGTTAATACACAGTATTTACACGCAATGAAAAACATAATGTGGGGTTTAATGTACTAAAAATTAAAATATTATTTATTTTCTAATATACATATCTACAATGCAATACTTGTTGCGACCTTATAATGTATACACTTATTTTTTGGCAGCAGTATAACTGGCAAAGTAGCGTCAACGAGTCAAACAGTCAAAATAATAGAGTAATATTGCAATCAATATATTCTCAATCAATGCTTACAAGCCAATAAATTGACCAATAGGTACTTTGTTATATTTTGTATGGTGAGTATCTATATACATATGACGCATAATAACAAGAAAAGGAAGGACATCACATATCTACTATAGGTATTTAGATAGTAAACTCCATTTATTTATTATTTTAGTATAGGTTATTGATTGAAGTATTTATGGTATAGGTAGAATCATTTAAATACGAATTACGTTATTTATATTATTGTTGGTTACTGCCTATGGAATTCGACAGCAGGCTGATGCAATATTCCCTTACAATTTCACAGTACAGTAATCGGAACAAATTCATTACACCATTATGGATCAGGCCAACGACATCTATAAAGAGACTCACCCTATTGTATAAACTAAAGCTTAGTTGTTTAAATTTAATTAGTACCAACAATTATATTATTTAGGATTTAATAATAAATTACTATTAAATTTATAATAGATAAATAAAATAACTAAATCATTAGAGTATGTATCTGGAAGTCTATACATTTTTTTTTTTTCAAATATATAAACCAATGCTTAATAATTCATTAAAATGTCTCTTTACGTATACGGTGCAAGCCAATTTCAATAAAATCAATAAATTGCATTGAAGCATTCGAATGTATGTCGATAGACTGTTAATACTTGATAGATATTATAAATGTTGTATAGATTACAGGCTAATGTTTTCGATAAATTTCTGACTAACTTTATTATTCTTCAGATAACACTGAATACTCACTCACGGTGTTAAGGTGTTAAGGACAAAAAAAATATACGACTAATAAAGCTAGAACTAGAAGAGAGCCTGTATAATTTGTGATTTTTTGACACAAGACAATACAAAAATAAATAAAAGAATAAATATAATAATTTACCACTAGTTTACAAAAATTACTGCCTCGGACTTGAAAAGAACTGGCACAACAAACTCAGCCGGTCTTTGCTTTTTGTTTTTTATAAAACTTTTATTACTTTGAAATAATATTCTCAGAACGAAGATTTTTGTTAAGTATCGAGAAAGGAGAGTATGATATTCAATATATTCTTAAAAACTATTTAAAATTATTGTGTATACGCTAGTACTTTTTAGAAAAGATAAATGTTAATATAGTGATCGCGGAAACCAAAGAAGTTGTAATTAGTAGAATATCTGAAAACCTTATTACGTTTTAGTGTCAACTTTCCACCAGACTATATCTTTCTATTATAATTTTTAATTAACCCATTAGCCAACGATAAGCACAAAACGTCTCATGGTATAGTCACCGATAGTAAGATGACAAGAGCGAAAGGAAAATTATTATTTAAGTTCTTCATTTTTTATTTAAATTTACCCTTGTATATTTGTAAATAAGTGTTATAATTATATCATTAAAGTAGAAAAATACTCTTCTATCAATTTAACTCTTTAAAAATATTAATTATTTTTGCCTGTTTTAGTGATATTCATTAATATTTCCTAATGTATGAGGGATGTTTGGATTATTAACAGCAGGAAAATATGAAATATCGCACAAGGATTTTACAATGTTTTTTATTTTTTAATATGTGCAATGACAACCACATTGGGCAAAATACTCAGATTATAAAATATTTTATCGCAACACAAGGCAAGACTTATTTATTCTCTTGTTTTGAATAATAATTTAGATTATTTTATGAAACTAAAACATTAAACGCCTTTTGAAATAAAGAAGTTATTTTTTTTATACATATATTGTATAACAAAATATGTACATGGAACGATGTAGAATTTAAAAAATATATATTTATAGCAACAATTTTATATAATTATTCACATTTTATAATAATCATGGTATAATTAATCATAGAAATCAATAAAAAAAATTAAAAATGTATTTTCGCAACCTTATTCTAAATCAAAATATTTTTTTACTACATTATTGAAAATAGGTTTGTATTGGTCTTACTTATTGGCATTAAAAGTTATAATTTAAATCAACTCCGCGACATTACCAGTCCCTTAGCATATAGCACAAGGTCAACGAGGACACAAGGATTAAAAAAAAATAAAACTAACTGCACATTTTTTTACAAAAGTGGGATATTTATAAAATTAATAACAAGACAAATATAACATGAAAAATATATATATTACAAAATATAAACTTTCATGGAAAATATAGAGTTGATGTGGTTATTGATAGATATTTTTTTAAAATAATATATATTTATTTATTATATGAAAACATGTACATAATATTTTGTGATATACGTACCTATTAGTTAATTATAATGAACACACGTGAAAAAATAGTAAATGTTACATTTGCAATTTTATGTACCTATGTACATTATTCCTAAATAGTGTAAAAAATTAAAAAAAAATGTACTTACCTATATTAGGAAATAGGAATTAATGTAATATTCCTCTGATGCATATGCATCAGAGACGTAAATACGTCACCTTGCATTTCAATTAAGCAATGTAAACGTAAAATTTTATTGTTAAATTTGACTTACCATTACATGCAATCCCAGGAGGCTGTTCATTGTAATGCATTTCTCGGAGCACCGTGATGCGTGTGAAGAATCGCGCCCTTTCATGTCACAAGCGAGACTGAACGAGCTACAGGCCTGCAGGCCGGCTGAAACGCTGGAGCTTCGTTCCCTTCCCACGTTGCCGCCCGCGCCCCGCCCCGCATGCGCACAGTGCATGTGAAAACATAATAACTATACATACCTACATGATATCGAATAGCTTAATAGAGGTACCACATTGAATTTTAATTACTTTATTCTGAAATACATCTCTCAATTTCAAGTAAAGCTTACTACAATAATATCAATAACTGTAAAAGCCCCATAAACAATCACCTTTTTATATACTTTTATGATTAGGCATATCTACCGCTTACGCCATATCAATATTTTTGAATTTATTTTTAAGTTACTAGTCTCCGAGACAAGTGTAGTGATAAGTAGTTACTTTTTTTTTCTTACTCATCTTTTTAATTTTGCAAGGTAATAAACTGGACAGGATCTTATTAAGATTCGATCTCTCCCATTTAAAGGCATTGTAAATCGGATAACGGCGCCACACACATACTTCTTATATTACTTAGTTTTTTCATAAGATTAATAAAAAGGAGAATTGAATTGGCAACCTCTTCTATTTCGAAGTTGATAAATAAATAAAGGAATATTTAATGTTAAATATTTTAAGGTTTTTATAGAAAAAAAGATTTTGGTGTTTATGTACTTTTATTAATTAATATAAAATTGAAAGCAAACATTATTACAGCATATCATATATCTTTCACTTGATCTTAGAATTTACGTTATAATTATTTAATGATAACAATAAAAAATATCCCATTATGCTAAAGAAAAGATGGAAATTAATATTTCCCAAACATTACAAGGCAAGAAGTCAGTTAAAAGCATATAATATAATTTTTAATTTCTTCTGTCAGCATCATCCCAATAATAGGCCATAAATAAATATTGTATACAATTGTAGTTTTTCCACCAATTTCTAGTAATAAATTTTCATAATCAATAAAAATTAAAATTTTCTTTAATATAAAATGGGATATAAGAAAATAAACATTTATCTTTCTTTGTTTTCAATACCTGAAACTTATAGTGCAGCTGTATCGTTTTATGTATGTATACTACTAAAATTTCATGAAAATTGGTTAACAATAAAATTATAAAATATGCAGTAAAATATTTTGCATTCTTGTTTAAATAATAAAAAATGTATTATAAAATGCTGAGTAGCAATCTTTTAATTTATCAGCTGTATCATTATCTACTTACATCTAACAATAAAAAAATCATATATATACAGAAATATATAATGTTAACCAAAGAAACAGTTGTTAATTTAGCACTTGGTTTATTATATCAACAAACTATTTTAAAACATTTTAATAACCATCACTCTTTAGAAATAACAATTTAAAATGATTAAGACTTTTGTCAGAATTTACAAAATTCATATAATTTTGAAAAAAATATATGAATTTTGTCAATTGAAAAGGTAAAAAAAAACAGTAAAAATATCTTAAATTATTATAACTCATTTAAATATTGTGAGATATGTATATAATAGTTGCTACAAATTTTGCACTGTCGCTGACTATATAATATATGATAACATCTTTAATCCATATTTTTAACATGTTATTTCACACTTTAGAAATATAAGTTTAAAAAAGCATCTTTATTTCAGTAATATTTATTATAAAATATAAATAAGTCACAAAGAAATTTAAATTGTTGATCTTGATTTGTATGAATGACAGGCTTTTATCTTTTTTGGGTTGACAAAATATATAAACATCTTTCAGTAGACAACATTTTTAACTAATTTAGCATAAGTATTTTGACATAAATCAAATGCTTAAATTATTTTTAAACTAAAGTGAACACTACATTAAATTATAGAAATTAAATATAGTTGTCAATTGGTCTTTGTTAGATTAATGAAATAAAATATATCACATAAACTAATTTAGCTAATATCTTTACACATATAATAACTCATAATGATTATAGGAGTATCTATTAAACATAAAAAGTTTTGTTCTTTTTAAACAGATCCAATTGTACTTTACATATTACAAATCAACTCTTTTTAGCAGTGACAGGTATACTTTATATAAGTGCTAACTTACAATAATGCAAGTGCATAAAAATCACCAAAACGAATGTGAAAATATATCATGGCTATACAGATTTTTACACACAATAAAATATCAAAGTAACTACTACTTAAATAAACATTATACTCTATTGTATCATTTTTATATAAAATGAGGAGACACTAGTATATTGCTATTGTTTTAAAGTGAAGTGGAATTTAGCAAGCACAGTTATCTCCATCCCTGTTACGACCATTGTCATTAGCGTTCAACTTGATTTGATCAGGGAATTCATTATAAAGATCAGCTTCAGTCTCTTGAGCCAATGCATTGCGTGCTATGGTCTGGAAAGCAAGTTCGACGTTCACGGCTTCTTTGGCACTTGTTTCAAAATAAGGAATGTCGTTTTTGCTTTGACACCACTGCTGTGCACGTTTTGCTGAAACAGCACGGTTATCCAAATCCACTTTATTACCTAATATAACGAACGGAAAGTTTTCAGGGTCGCGTGGTGACGCCTGTATCAAGAATTCGTCTCTCCAACTCTCCAAGGACTTAAACGTGTTAGGGGCAGTTACGTCAAAAACTAAGACGCAACAATCCGCCCCACGATAAAAAGCTACCCCCAAAGATTGAAATCGTTCTTGTCCTGCTGTATCCCAAATCTGAATTGTGACAATCCTATCATCTACGATTACCTCTTTCGTGAGAAAATCAGCTCCTATTGTTGCCTTATATTGGTTGGAAAATTTCTTGTTGACAAACTGATTCATCAAAGAAGTTTTTCCAACACCACTATCGCCAAGAATGATAACTTTTAAAAGAACCTTTTTACGTGAAGACATGATGCACAAAAATTTATATAATTATGTTGAAAAATAAAAATAATAGTCACTCTTTGTCTGTAAGTACGTTTTGACATTAAATGAAATTGATAAATGCGTCACCTGTTTATGATGTTGCCATTTAAAAAAAAAATAATCTTGTTAAGCAAGAACCAATAGTTGCGTCATGCCTCGTCGTATTTATAATTAAATCTAAAACGTTAATAATACAGTAGATACTGGTTTTCTAGAATATTCTTTAAGCATTTATTAAATTAACTTACATTAATAGTTCTGAAATTGATTACTTATGTTAAGCTTTTATTAATTTATCTCTCTTGACCATTAAACACCATAGAATACGGTAGTCTAACTAAAATTATATATAAATTAAAACATTTATAATTTTGTACTAACTTTAATATTAATGGATTAATTTTAAGTTATTTAGTTTTTAAGAATAAACTATTCTGTTTTTAATATGTTATATACTACACCATACCATACCATACAGTATGAACAATAAATGAAATGTGCAATAAGAATATTATTATATAGTACCTTACGCCACAGGCTAGTAATGTCAACACCTACAAACATAGAATATATTTAATGTATCTATATATAATATATTATCTATAACCTGCGCTGATTTCCGCAGATTTCCGTGTTTCATCGAATACTTTAACCATTGAATAAAATATTTCGTTAAAAATATATTTTATAGTTTTCATAAAATGAGAGACGATTAAGTAAGAAATATTATTATACTTAATAATATTCGATAGTGTCTATTAAGTACAGAAAAGAACAGATGTGAGCACTGCATGTATTCTATTAGTTCGTTATTAAAATTATGAGTAAAGAAACTTTACTCAACTTTCTTAATATTACAGAATGGAGAACAATTTAAGCCGTAGTGGGAGTCACTCGAGCTCCGTATGTGAATTAGAAAAGGATTTAAGCGATATGGAAATAATGAAATCTAGGACGAATCGACGTAACGTAATGACTCGATCTCAACCTGCACGAAAAGCAAAAAGAATTAGGTTTTTCCGAAATGGTGACAAATTTTATTCAGGAGTAATAATTCCAGTCTTGCCAGAAAGATATAGGTAGGAAATTGTTAAACTAGTATCTAAGTATTTGTCATAAACTTATTATTACTTTCACTTTTGTATATGCATAATTTTATACAAAATTAAATTTTTGGACATTTTGCATTTTAATACCTGCTAGCCATAACCTGACACTTAATTCTAAAAACATATAAATGATTATAGGCAATTTTAATTTATGGACTAAAAATCCTATTATAGTAATAATCGGGTTAATAAATCTCATTGAATTTTGTATTTAGTTGTACACGAATATAATTTCGTTTATTTATTTTTTCTAGTATTAGTCATACCTGCAAATTTAAAGTCTTATTAAGTAAAACCTATGTTACAGATCTTTTGATAGTTTAACTGCAGACTTAACTAGAGTGTTAGTTGATAATGTAACATTGCCCAGTGGTGTAAGAACAATATATTCTTTAGAAGGTAGAAAAGTAAGTATAAATACAAATGATTAGTGTTCAAGCTTTTAAACTAACAATTAATAAACTCTATTCTCTTTGAACTCTATTTAACAGATAGGTAAAGTGGATGATTTAGAAGATGGTCAGTCATATGTTTGTAGTGGGGTTGGTGAACCTTTTAAAAAATTAGACTATGAAGCTAGTGCTGTGACACCTCAGTCATTTCGGCTCAGTGGGCCCGAATCTCTAAGTGACAGTGCAAGTCCATCACCAGCAAGAGCTAATAACAGACCAGTGTCCCGATATTTGCAAGTAAGTAATTCGCTTTGTATATGCTTCAAGATTTTTTTCTTGAATTTTATTATAAACACCACTCATTATTTAAAGTTAGGGATTATTAGATTAATAAAAAATAGAACAATATTCCAATTGGAATTGTAGAAATATAAATTTGGTTTTTACTTGTTTATAATTTAAACTCAACCAAACTCATTCTATATAGAAATAAAAAGGTGAAAGTGTAGTATTATTCAATTCAAGTGTAGTATATTATTATTCAATGAAATATTTAAATTCTGAGGCCTGCAGGCCACTGATGTGCAAATGAAAATGCTACAGGTTGTGAATTCTTTCTGCACTCGACAATTAATGTTTAATTGTAAAGCCCTAAATTCGGTGAAAAGTGGAGATCAGAATAGGTTTACCCTATCATGTTCAAGAATTGTGATTTCCTCACCCTGGTAATGACAAAACACAGTGTTGAATTCCCCCACTCAACACTAAACTTAAGTGAAACTGAAAATAAAAGCCATTCAATTTCTGTAATTCCCCATTATATCGAACTTTTTCAGTAATAAATAATCATATTTCATATAAAATAATATAAATTGCCAACCATTATAGTGCAGTGACAGCTTCATACTGTAAACATAGTGGTTGCTCGTGTCCCAATAAGTGGAAAGACTTACTTTCACTTCTTTACTCTGGACTGAACGATCGCGGCGTGGAATTCCACCCGAGTGCGAATGGAAGAATTGCTGCGAAAGAGACTGCCTAAACACTAGATTACCTTTCATATGTTCACAATACAGCTTGGAAGTTTATAAGATATGTCATTTCAGACAAATGGTAGCAACTCCACTGGTAATGGGACACCTAGAGTAAGTCCAGCAGGTGACAATGTAATCCGGCCACGTATAGTTACTATTATTAGGAATGGAGTGAAACCACGCAAGGTAAATATTGTCGCATTTAAATTATTTAAAAAAAAACCATTAAGTCATTTGTGGGGTCACGGTACGAGTGTGTTACCGTACCACAAGCACCGCAAAACAAGTTTCGGGTTCGACACTGGATAAAAAATAATTTTCCGATGCAACGAGTGGATCTTAGCTGTATATAATACATTGTACTTTAAGTCTTGTGGAGTCTTACTACTTTGAGAATAACATTTTTATTATTACCGCACTCTCGCTGTGCAACGCTAGACATTGAGTTCCACCAATCCAAATAACTTTCGAATTCGGATGTAGAATGTAGAGAAAGTGTATTGACATGAGATTCCCTTATATCGGACAAAGCAATAACCTGAATTAGAATATTTATTTATAAATTTGCTTTAATATTGTATCATCTAATTCGGAAGCTGTCGTGGCGCAAAGGCATTAATGTAACTGTATAGGTTCAAATCCCGTCTGGGAGAATATTTTTGTAATATTTAATATTTTCTTTCTATGATTTGGTAAAAAATTATAGCGTGGCGTGGAGATTCGCCACTCAACAATTGTTTTAAGAAATCGAAGGAAAACGGAACGAACATATCTGAATGGAAAATCATCCATCGTAAGACAATCCGTCTTAACGTGAGCTTACCAGATTCCATCAGCCTACCGTGTATGAGATACTATTTCTTTTTAAGTAATGAAAAACGTTTATACTTCCAGGTTTGCAGATTGCTATTGAACAAACGCAATAGCCCAACTCTGGAACACGCGCTTGCGGCGATCACTGAATGTATAAAATTGGATACTGGTTGTGTACGAAAAGTGTTCACACAAACTGGCACACCAGTGACGGCTCTACACCAATTTTTCGAAGAGGAAGATGTATTTTTTGCATATGGAAACGAGAGGTTTGTTTTTTAATATTAAATTAGTTCTAGGTTACTTTAAAGTGATTAAAAAAAAAGTTAAACCCTGATCCAAAAACTCGCTATTTCATCTCAGCAAAGGCCTATAACTGCTTAAACTGCTTATCCGATATTCATTAAACATAATTAAGAACTACCGCGACAAACAAGGCCTATCATAAAAAAACCGCACTTAAAAAAGTCACAGTGAAAACAATGAATTACTAAGGTGATTTGGGCAAGTCAAGATTATAAATGATAAAAGAACAGTAAAAAAATATTTATGAGGCAAATATGTGGGGTTATAAAGGCAAGATTTCATTTAACCTATGAGCACAGTATTGAAGATACTGGAGGTAAGGCACATAAAAACATGAGAACCTGATCATGTATGAAGAGGTTGAGGATAGTGGGCTAGGTGAAAGAGGTATACACAAATAGTTATGTTTGGCGCTCCACACCTCGTTTCGAATTTGACTGGCTCTACCTGGCTAAGCACGCAACAAAAAAAAAATAAAATAAAAAATGAATCGTCATTTAGTAATAAATTGTACACACTTTGTTAAATAATTATAATGTGTGTGAATGTGGGTTATTTTAAACAATTGGTCATTAAACTTGTATATATATATAATATGAAGCTATAATAATATATTATCTAATGTGTAAAACATATTTTTTTAAAATGAATATGGTCTTATTTTTTATCCCATTATCAATGAAATTATTATATACTTAATGTTCTCAAAAATTTAAGATATTTGTTCAAATTGTGTTTTTCTGTACATTTTTTTTTTTCACTTTAACGCTATTTCCTATATATGAAAGAGAAAACTAATTCTCAAAACATCTTGATTTCCTTTTTTATGTAATTCGAGACTCTCATGTGAAATGACGGAACTCAACCCCACAGTGTACCTTACCAGATAGTAGGAAAGAAAAAAAAATATTTAGTCCAAAAATAGTTCAGATCTAATACCACCAAACTCACAGCTAGACGTCGTCCCGCAGCTTAGTAATGGCGTCAATTTGTATTTTTTTTGTAATTGTTACCTTCTTGTTTATAGAGTCAACCAAGAAGATTTCGAACTCGAATTTGAAGAAAGCAAGGCTGTTTTACAATGTAGGAAAAGTAAATGTAATGCAATATCTAGGAATACAAGGTACTTTTTACTACTGTTAAGAAAATGCGTCACTAATTTCTGCTGATTTTCCAGACATCATTTTCAGTAGAGGAACTCAACGCCCTTTGTTTTTCTTTAATATATGATATTGGAGCAAGACACAAAATATTTCATTCCTTTCCAAGTAAGAGTCGGACTTACAGTCGTCGCATTTCAGACAAACTCAATGATAACCTTTCTTTGCATGAAATACATTAATTACCCATTTTTTGTTATAATAATAACTCATTTTAATTTATTTGCTAAATGATGTACTACTACTTGTGTTAAAAACAATTGGAATTGATAGAAGTTTATTATTATTATATCAAATTATTTTTTCGGCTTAACGCTGTATCCCGCACTTGGTAGGGTGGGTAGCAAGAGAAAACTTGAGAACCTAGTATTAAGACACTCTGTTCCGTTGCCCACTAAAAAAAAGTAAGTGTGTGAATTTACCCCACATTAAATGTATATTTTTTTAAATTATTGTATTAAATTTATTATTTTCATACTGAAAATAGTATCTGTTGAGTCTCTTGTTGAGAAAATTGCTTAGAAGGCAGTTTTCCCTCATGTTTTAAAATTGGTGTCTTAGACATATTTATTCACATGCAAATTAAAATAATACTAACATACACAATAATATATTAAATTACAAAAAGTAATAAAAGCAGTAGCGAGTTCGGCTATCGTTGTAGCTCAGATTAGCGATAATTCGGTTGTTAAACGTTGATTGGCGCGTAACTGTAGGTTGAATATGATTGGTCAGGAGCGGCCCCAAGCCGCGCATGCCGGTGCGGGCGGCGGAGGGCGGCGCGGCGGGCGACGGCGACGCGTGCCCGCTGGCCAGCCTGCTGCCGCAACCGCTGCGGCTCAAGTACAGCGTTGGGAACATTATAGGTAACAGTTCTAATTATCTATCTTGTAAGTCGAAGAAACATATCAAATTATATATGTTAATAAATAATTAGTTATAAGACTAAGGACACGTGAGATTATGGTTAAGTACTTATTTTTTATAATAATATTATATTTTAGTTTTATACAGTATTCTGTATATTGAAACAACCCATTAAAATAAAGAGCTGGCATTAAAGTGGATAAGTATGTGTTAACAAATGTACGTCTGACACCTATACAACTTTCAATAATCAGTGTTTTCATGTCACTTATGTTCATAACGAAAATAAATGTTTTTATAAGTATGATAGTAGGTAAGAATACTCTCAAAAGAGAAATTCAGTTTCTCGAAGCTTTACTTACAATGCTTATGTCCTTATAAAAATAGAAGAATGTGTAGTTACTTCCTTTCAAGTAGAAAGGAAGTAACTACACATAACATAACATTAGTCATATTCAATGATAATATTTAATCTTATTCATAAACAGTGGAAGAACAATAGTAAGTTGCATTGTCGCCTCTATGCATCACAATGTATGAATGATCATTAGGTACACATACATTATGACTTGCAAGACTTAAAAGACGGAAAATAAAAAAATATATATGGACACAACATTATCTATTCCCTCATTTAAGTATGCTTGGTAGAGATTAAATTGTAACCATTTTTTTTTATTATCTTTATGCTATAGAGGGGTAAGCAGAGGGAACCTACTGTTAAAACAGTCTGTTCCGCACGTTACGTTAAATTATTCAATTTCTCTAGTAAAAATCGAACCCACAACCCTCCACGTTTAAAGTCAGACGCTTCGCTTCTGAGCCTCGACAGACTTCAATTTAAAGCTAAAATTAATAATTTAATTATTTATTAACGAAACCTATTTTACTATAAAAATGACATTTGTTTAGGTGATGGCAACTTTGCTGTTGTACGGATATGTAAGGACAAGTCATCTGGGAAAGAATACGCTCTCAAAGTTATAGACAAAGCAAAGTGTAAAGGCAAAGAACATTATGTTGAGGCCGAGGTTAGTCTGAAATATATATTTGAATTATCTTATTTATATCTTACTAATTTTTAATTTATTTATAGATATTGCTTTACAACTGGTATTATATATACTTGATACATACTGAACTTTATTGGTACTACAATTATAGCTTAATAGATATAATGGATATGAAATAAAAATTGTTGAAAAACAAAATCAACATCTCGACCGGAGCTGATAATCTTTTAACTTTTCAAATTTAAAAAAAAAACAATAATTTCATCCGTTTAGAATCTATAATGCCACGTACAGACATATATAGATTAACTAAATTTACAGACCCGTCTGTTTTAGTGAAAGTTATAACTTTTATTTTTATCAGGGGTTAAAAAAAATATAAAATAAAATATTACAAAAACTGAGAAAATAATTGAAAATCACGTTTATTATTTAAAGGTTCGCGTAATGCGAAAGCTATGCCACCCTCGCATAGTGTCCCTCATAGAAGACCAGGACAGTCCCGAGTGGCTGTTCCTCATCATGGAGCTCGTAAGCGGTAAGCGGTTACCTTAACAAATAAACCATTGATTAACAATTCATGAAACCTCTCTAACTTCCACTTTAAATTCGCCACTGCGATACATACATAAATATATTTTTTATATGTAATAAATAAATATGGAAAATTTAAAGTTGCTTACCTTTTTTTTTTATATTTACGCTGTATTCCGCACATGATAAAAGGCAGAGGGAACTTGGGCACCTAGCGTTAAGACACTCAGTTTCCCACTTATTGAACTACATTTTTTTAAGTTACTGAAGATAATAAAAATCAAAATTTCATATTTATTAAATAAAAACACACGGTAGGTGTTGTTAATTCAAAAAGTAGCCATTTTAAATATGTCAATGTACTTTTAGGTGGAGATCTATTCGATTGTATCGCAGCCGCTTCTAAATTTTCCGAGCCACAAGCGCGCTTGCTAATAGGTCACCTAACATCAGCTATCGCATACCTACACTCGCTTTCCATCGTCCACCGAGACATCAAACCTGAAAACCTATTGGTAAGACGTTTAACAACCATTTATTGTTACTAAAATTTGCACAGCCCTGATTAAAATAGTATTTTCCAATAAAAATTTAATTCCTTAAGGATATTGTTGGTTTATTTTGCCTTTGTTGACACTTGTTTAAAGTTACAATGTTTTTGAATAATGTACATTAAGGCTCCACTGCGGCGCACTTTGAATTGTTACCAGAGCGAAAAATAAAATATTAAATATTTCATTTTCTCTAATGGGGATCGAACCAACATTTGTCACGTTTACATTCGTACTCTTGTACTCGACGCCACATTTCTTTTTTTTATAATATATTTAACTCTCTTACTCTTTACATTATATTGGTATAAGCCTCAAAAAATTTTTTTTTTAATTCATATATAGGTGGAAGTAGGGGCGGACGGTAGTATACGCGGCCTAAAGCTGGCCGACTTCGGCCTGGCGGTGGAGGTGTGGCGGCCGCTGCACGCCGTGTGCGGCACGCCCACCTACGTGGCGCCGGAGATATTGCTGGAGACTGGATATGGACTTAAGGTTACTTACCTTTGTCGTTATTTTGTCTTCACGCTAGTTCTCGGAGGCAGAACGAGCCTAGCGTTGGGACACTTCAGTTTCCATTTTCCGTCTTATTTTTATAACATTGTGTGTTGTGGCGTAACTATAGCCTACAAAGTTGCACTACAGGAGACTATGAGAGACTTTGGCAAAAATGTCCTCGCTAGAGAATTTTAACAAATTTAAAGCTGTTGTGGGTTAATAAACCAAGTTGATATCGAACGCTTTTTTCCATATATATTTTAGTAATCTATTTTGTTCGTAAGCAGGTACTGTAAGAAAAGGGCCTCGTTAAACTCTCGTGTAACGTCATGACATTAGTTTGTTGTATGTTTACAAGCTGGGCGATGACAACTTACAAAAAGTTATTTATCGAATATAAACAAGGCGTGACAGTTTCAAAGTAGTTCCTGTACTGTAACGGCAGATCGACGTGTGGGCGGCGGGCGTGATCCTGTACATCCTGCTGTGCGGGTTCCCGCCGTTCTCGTCGCCCGACGGCGACCAGGAGAAGCTGTTCGACGCGATCCTGTCGGCGCGGCTGGAGTTCCCCGCGCCGCACTGGGAGCGCGTGTCGGCCGCCGCCATCGACCTCGTGGCCAACATGCTGCGCCCGCAGCCCGAGCTGCGCTTCGCCGCCGAGGACGTGTTCGACCACGCCTGGATGTCGGTATGAAACCAGCTCCCCAACTGGGAATCGAAGCCAATTCTATTACATTGATAATAAATTGCCTCCAATTACTGATTTAAAATGTATCTTCCATGTACAGACAGCATTCAATTAAATTTTTATGACATATAAATATTATATTAAGTAGACTAAATGTAGCATTGAGTTCTAACAATTAAAACTTAAAATAAGGATTCAAATTGGTAATGAGAAGAAAGTTTTGACTCTACCAAGCCTGACATGCAGATAAAGAGTAAAACTGACTGCTAGCAGCATAATTTTTAGTTCCAATGAATAAAAGGAGATAGCCCCTTCTTTTATATTACAATATTAGTATAAATTAGTTTTATTACAGGACGACTATGATGAAATATGCGATCTGCGTTCGTGGAATGGAGAAGACTCGACATAGCCGCGCCACGCTGCAAGCATTACGCCGGCGCCTCACAGCTACGCAATCGCATGCCTTCTTATTGACACCAATACCAAAGTTATTCCATACTATATATAATTGTAAATTATCCAAGCAATACTGCACATGTGTGTTCAATTTTCAAAAATTTTCTTTCATACAAATTATTGTGGTGCAGTACCAGTTGATGTTCCCATTTTGATACAAAGTCTTTGGGGTAGATAATAATATGTTAATAATAATCATTAAATGAAATCTCTATTTATTTTCTTTATACAATCAATCGATTATATATTCTTTTAAGAGATTTAGCCCTAATTAGTATTTATGTGGCTGTAAAACCAATTTTTATATAGTATTATTTAGGTTTATTTTTTATATGATTGGCCGAATAAATTATATGCATTTATATGACTTAACATAAAAACGATCTCCAATATTGCATTGTAGGCCGCTAATATATACTTTTAACTCTGTTTATTTATGGCTTGAATTAGATTTATAGTCCTAAGTAGCTTACACGCATTTTCCTAGAGGTCTACAGCACCAGGAGTGAAACAATGTTGAGAAACAAAATGGCTGCTGAAAGCTATTTTACGTAAGTTATAAAACATACCAGTATAATAATAATAGGGCTTAACTAATCTTAGCATGGGCTCTTATAATGGTGCATATCTCCAATTTTATAAGTGATATAACTTAAATTCTTTAAGTGCTATAATTTATGTTTTACCTTTTCATTATTTTCTAATGAATTCATTTGTTTATTTGCACATGATTTTGTAGTAATTATTGGTTAGATTATAATATATTATTTTGTACAGTCACCACAAATAAATAAATCAATATTACTACAAAAAAATCATTACATTAAAATTTGGCAAATTAAATAAACACAATATGTCAAAAAAAAAATAAGAATACTCAAAAATAATCCATAAATGCACAAGAAAAAAAAAATCAAAGATATATTGGTAATTGAATATTGCTTTGTACTGCTTCATTTAAATCATTAGATAAATAATTGATTTTGCTTCAATACAATACGGCTAATAAGAAAAAGTGCAATGGACTTGTATCTTAGTGCCAAATTTTCATATAATCTCCATTGTAGTTATTTGTGTACTTTTGTTTGTTTATTACTTTCAATATAAATTCAGGTGGTGTCAAATTTACTTTGCATTTGAGAACAGAAATTAGACTGAAACACATTCCGTTATTATTATTATATTTAATGCTAGATGGATTTTTAAAGGCAGTTTTAAATGTATAAAATACCAAATGCTTTGATATGCCTAAATGCTCTCTTTATTATTTGTTCATTGAACCTTTGTTGTTTTTCCTGTGTTTTATTGAAGCGATCTAAAGATTTATTTGCTTTTATAATAAATTATTTATTAAAAAGATATTTTTTGTTTGTTTTATTTTTATTTCTTTTACTCATAAACATTTTTAAATTAATTTTCCCTGACATCTATTCTATTAAAAGTGCTTGCTTTTTCTTTTGCCTCCCCCATGACTTTTGTAAACATTTTACATAACTTCTTTTTCATTAAATCTATTTAAAAAATATAGCAAATTGACAAACTATATCTATAAAAAAAACTAATATAAGAGTGTACTGCAGAAAATTGTCATACTTGCTTGCCTTGGACTTGGATGGCTAGAGATAATTATTTACACAAATTTGAAAATGGCAGTTTTGATATTATTTATAATTTGTATGACATTTGTATAATTAAAAATGCTTACCACAGTATGAGATATTAATTTTTATATATATTTATTTATTACCTAAATACATATCTTTCACTTTAGAACATATCCTGTTAACAAGAAACCACTAGAACCATTCATCATCACATCTGGGTGTGTTCTTTCAGGAAGTATCTGTAATGTAATAATAAATATAGATTTTTATTGTACTATATAAGGGTTCTATTGAATGACAAATATAAATTTGAATATATTGAATGACAAATACTAAATACTTAAGAGGTTTATATATGCTAACCTGATAATTCCTCATCCAATTACAAGTTAATTTCAGAGCAGCTACTTTACTCATAGTTTTGAGGGTCATGTATAAATTTTGAAGAGGCTCAGATACACCATAATAAACAACAAATGGCCTTCCAGGCTTGACAAAATCAATCAGTTCCATTAATATATTATAAGGATCTTCCTTGCAGGCTATCACCAAAGAGTCAACTTTATTTGATAAAACCTGAGAAGCATTTATGTTATCAAAATGCCATTTAGGTTTCTTTTTTCCATTTTCCATATTTTCTTCATCTTTTTCATTGTTATCACAGATAACAGGATTTGTATCATCAAGTTTAGGTACTTTACTTTCATGTTCTAAATGATCACAAGCTTTCCTTTTTAAATTTTTCACAGATAATTCTGAATCATTTGAATTAGTATCACAACCTTGATATGTTTGCCTCAAAACAGAATACACATTAACAGATATGCATTTATTATACTGTTCAGGAGAAAAGTTCATAGCTAATAATGCTTGTTTTTGAGACATATTTCCTGGATGCATGTGTATAAGTTTGCCTTCGCCCTGTGGACCCATAGCACTTAATAAAGCGGCCGCAAGTAACCCATTAGAACCAGAGTCATAAAGTAAATGACTGCCTTCACTACTTATATTTGACATAGTCATTATTTGTGATAATGTGTCTATTCGAATGCCCTGTACTTTACCTGGATCTAATTTATATAATACCTCAGAAATATTTCGTAAGTTTGGTTTCAAAATTTGTATAAATTCAAAATATTTTTTTTCCTTTTTCTTTAAATATTTTTCTTGTGCAAATCCCGTTTTACTATTGAAAGTGTTAGAATTACTTATTAATGTTTCCACTATATCAGAAGCTCTTGCAGAGTCACTTTTAAGTTCATCAATTTCAGTTGCAGATAATTTTTGTGATCTTCCATCGTCGTATATGTTTCTGTTATCAGTACCTGAAGCTTTTAAGTCAATTTCGTCGATTAATTTAACTGTTTCTTTTGATAATTCTAAATCAAATTCTTTATGCCTCCTTGTGCCCTTCGCGACCATTCGAAATATAGAGAAGTACGGACAGTTTTCAATGCCACTTAAATTTATTGTATCTTTTCCCAAGCTCACTGACGATGTCGGATTATTAAATTTGTGTAATTTTTTATAGTTTTGTTTTTGAATAATTATATACTCTCCTACTTTTATCACATTATCGTCAATACCGTTTGACATTTTCACTAATATTTAAATATTAATAATAAGTAAAATTTAGGTCAATGTTACTCTTTATAAGTATAACCTGTAGTTTAAGGTTATGTTTTGTATTTACCATTGGGTTAATGTGTTCTGCTTCTGTGTATTTACTATGCCAAACGATCATTGATTTTTAGGTTATATTGTCAAATGTCAGTGTTGTCATTGTCAAGTGTCGACGGTTATTGACGGTGAAATCAAATTAGTTACCACAACTTTATTTTGAAATTTTTAAGGAATAGTATACACAATTAAAAATCGTGCTGCATAAAAAAATGTTACTGTTATCTCTTATTCAAATTAATAAATTTAAATATTGTTTATTTACGATATATAAATAGTTAGTTTAATGTGAACCCGCTAATTAAATCTTAATATGCAACATGTTAAAGACCGATTATACAATTACGATAGTTCGGCAGGCGCCGACAAGCTCTGAGCTTTCTCAAAAGTTTGGCTCCCATCTAGACGGTTGTGAGCGTGTCAGTTACTAAACTCAGTATATTTTTACTTCTTAACATGCAACCGTGATAGATATCGATATCGAAATAGTTGCTGCGCTTTCGTTTGCGTGACATTATTTTTTTTATTTAAATACGAAGAAACCAATAAGTCTATTTTTAACTTAGAGATCCTTTTAAATAACCTATATTTAGAGATCTTATAATCTATATTTATAAATGCTGGTTATATCAGCATAACTACGTTTTTTACTCACCGATTCAGTATTCAAATCATAATTGCAGATATATATTGATATTAAAAATAAATCCATGGGTTTATAATTATGCCAGCTAACAAGCTTTGTCTGTATCTCCTGATTTGTTTTTTTTTAAATATATTTTTTATGTTTATGATTAATCTTTCGGATCCATAAGCACGGCAGGGATAATTTAGTACGCGTCGTTGACAAGTTCAATTCCATTTATGATTTCTTATGGAAAAGATGATTTTTGCTATGCAATATAATTAACATTTGTAAGTCAATTAATGGAGTATTGTACTTAATAAACTAAGTCTTACACTTTATTGTTATGTACAATAACCAATGTTTCATGGAAAAGACAAGACAAATGAGCGTACGGGTCACCTGATGGTAAGTAATTACCGCCGCCCACGGCACCGTGTAACACCGGATAAGCCACAGATGAGTGCCGACTTTTAAAACAGAGATAGTCGCGCTTTTCGGAAGTACCTAAATTGTATCGACCTGAAAATACTACCGCGAGCCACCAGGCTGTTGTATAGATATGTGGTTCGTGGTCCTACCTTGACCTAAGATCCTACGAAACAACACAGTAGTACCACTTGTGAGGATGATATTTTAGCTTGTGACGTACTGAGCAGTTAGAAAATTCAATAGCAGGAACCAAATAAACAGTTCTCCAGAACCCGTAATAAATGCGGAAGAGAACGAACAGTCAGAACTCTCTCTCCAGGTCAAAGTGTTTCTATATCTTCGTTCTAGTAATAAGGCAAAGCGAGGCGTTGAGTTCTACGACTCAAGACGCAAAGCCTCAAAGTTACAGGAAAGTGGTATATTTTTGGGAATTTTGTTAGTAAAATAAAATAGTAAACTTGCTTACGGTAGTCATTGGATTATGTTATTATATATAAAATATTAAACTTCAATTTAAAACAGACATGCTAACAACATAAATAAGTTGTAACAAGCGTATAAGAATTTCGACGGAGCTGGGTGAGAACGAATGGCTTAGTTGGTCAGAGCGCTGGAACGGTATTCCAGAGGCGCGGGTTCAAATCCTGCTTGGTTCAAAAATTTTTATACGCTTTTTAAATTTAAATTCTATATAAAACCCAAATTTTATCGGCTCCAGTTTACCGACGCGGTAGCCATAACCGTAGGTATAAATCTATCATTGTCTTATTTTATCTATACCTTACAAGGGTAACAATAAATGTGATTTGTCAGTGTCAAATGTCTTTAATTTTTGCATAGATTCAGTAGATTGGTATACATTAACCAATTTATTGCAAATAAAGATATAAGATTGACATTTAACATTTTTTTTTTCATTGTAATCAGTGCGAGTGGATGTGACTTTTGAACTTTATTTTAAAAAAATATTTTATATTTCTAAATTTATTTACTATTTAAATATATTTTTTAGAACTTAATTACAATGTCTGCTATATCTAAAACTAGAAATTTAAAATTATTTAGCGTGTTAACTAAGAAATATTATCCACGAGTAATTTCCAGAAGGAGTTTAAACCTTCAAGAATATCATAGTAAAGATTTACTAAAAAAACATCAAGTTTCAATTCAAAATTTCCGACTTATCGACTCTTCTTTAGATCCAAAGTCCTTATCAGATTTTAAAGCTAATGAATATGTTGTAAAAGCCCAAATTTTGGCCGGAGGCCGAGGAAAAGGCCACTTCGACAATGGATTTAAAGGTGGTGTTCATTTAACCAAGAATCCTAATGAAATACTTAGTTTAGCCAAAAATATGATTGGACACAAATTGATTACTAAGCAAACTCCAAAAGACGGTATTCTTGTTGACAAAGTAATGGTAGCTGAAAGTGTAAATATTATACGTGAAACTTATCTGAGCATTGTAATGGAAAGAACTTACAATGGTGCAGCATTAGTGGCGTCTCCGGCTGGTGGAATGGACATTGAAGCTGTAGCGGAAAAAACACCACATTTACTTAAAACAGTTCCTATTGATATACATGAAGGAATAACAGATAAAGTAGCAAAAGAAATTGCAGAATTTCTTGAATTCAAAGGACCTCTAGTACAAAAATGTGCTGAAGAGATAAAAAAAATGTGGCAATTATTTTTAAAGGTATAATATGTTATTTTTAAAATAGTGTACTATATTTTCCTTTAACTTTTGCACCGTTTCTCTATAAATATTTCTAAGTGTTATGTAATTTGATTTATAGAGATCTTTTTAATTATAAGGCCATTATGGTCATGTGTTGTTTTCATTTTATTTTCTTTAACAAGAAAAAGCAAGGTGTTCAATTCCACCGTTCTATAATCAGATTCTCAATAATGAGGTGGCACTTGAGAGCTGGAGTTGGAATCCCGATATTAGGTTGACCATACTGTATGGTAGAACTTAAAAATAATAAGATAATTTGATTTTACAGGTTGATGCTACTCAACTAGAAATTAATCCATTGGTGGAGACTGATGATGGAAGAGTAGTAGCAGTAGATGCAAAAATTAATTTTGATGACAATGCACAGTTTAGGCAAAAGGAAATATTTGCACTTGATGACACATCTGAAAGTGATCCAAGAGAAGTAATATTAAGATTTATATATTTTAAATTGCTTAATCTTTGACATAACATTTTATATTGTTCTCATATAACATCTTTTGATATGGAAACTGAGTATTTCTTCTGATAAGATTTTATTCATTCATATACTTTTAAAATATTATACATGGAAACATACAATTTATATTATTGATAAATATATTATCTTATCATAATTTGAAGTGAACAAGGGCAAGTTATTATACTTTATGCAGCAAAATATAGATAGTCTTAACAAAAGTTAAGATTGTTTATCTTATTTGGCGTGATTTCATATTTCTGACATTCAACTAGTATTTACCACAATTTTTTTTGCTTAAGCAAACCGAAACTGCTAGGGACATATTACTATATGTTTTTAGTGAATTATTTTTAAATAATATATTCTCATAAACAGAAAAAAAAATAGATAACAGTTTTACATATTTGTATTAAAGCCATAATAAAATGTAATCTAAACTTACTAATATAATTATGATAATATAATACAAAGTCAAACAATTTCTCAGCGTGATTGCAGATACTCTGCATCATAGTTCTTGTGTTAAATACAAACATTGATAATTCATTTAAGATTTTATCATTCTCTATCTAACCGATACACAAAAAAATGTTTCTTATCATAGAATGTAAATAATTCATTACCACATGTAGAAATTATTTAAATATACTGGTTGGTCAATAAATATATTAACAAAAATCAACCAAAACTCATGAACAGTTTAGACAGTATTTTTTTTTTTTTTTTTCATTTTATAATTTTTATCCATACTGTGTTATGTGAGGCAGTTATGAATAAACATCATGATATAAACAACTAATAAATATCTAAGTTATTTTGTCGTTTTTGATACAAAAAATATCATACCATTAACATATAGTAATAGTAGTTTTAATTATATACATATATACATATATATATACATACATATATATTCACTGTTTGTAATTGTCTTTTATAGTTGCATAAATGTAAAAAAAAAAGGACAAAATTGATAAAAAATTAACTACAGTTACTTACTACAACTTATTTTATATAATTATAATTTTAGAGAGAAGCAGCATCTCTTAACCTAACATACATTGATATGGACGGCAGTATTGGTTGCATGGTCAATGGAGCGGGTCTGGCCATGGCCACCATGGACCTTATCATGTTGAGTGGTGGGAGACCCGCCAATTTTCTTGATCTTGGTGGCGGTGTAGGCCAGTCTCAAGTGTCAGCAGCTTTAAGAATTCTAGAATCAGATCCTAAAGTGAAGTCTGTATTTGTCAATGTATTTGCAGGTAAGAAAATTTAGAATTTATTATTTAGAAAAATTAATTACTCTATGGGTGAGTCTTTCCATGAATATACTCAAGCATCTAGTCCTTTTATTTAACATTAACATGAAATGCAATTTTTTATTTATATAAAACTTTTTTAATGTCATGATATAATAATAATATATTAAAAAGTTAAGTGATCTCCACTAAGGAGATTTTGACATTTTGGTATTTTTAACTCGTTTTTTGTATCAATGATTATATATTTTTTAAGCGAAAATGTTTCTTTTATATTTCAGGTATTGTAAACTGTGCAACGATAGCTAAAGGCATCGTGGCCGCATGTAAAGAGAACCCGCCGAAACATCCTCTTGTAATCAGATTAGAGGGCACAAATTCAATTGAAGCAAAGAAGATTCTTGAAGAATCCAAATTGCCTTTAAAAATTTGCAACGACGCTGATGAAGCTGCTAAAACTGCTGTTAAACTAGCACAACAATAAAAAAAATGATATTTTTTAAAATAATATAAGTAAATCTTCCATTAAGTGCACTAATTGTAAAAATCAATAGATTAGATTACTTTTTGTGATATAATAAAATTAATGTAACAAATGATTCACAAGTTTTGTGCTTAAATAAAACATACAGGGTTTTAATGCACAATAATGACATATTCAATTACTAAACGTATCCAATTTACTATTTACGTAATGAATTATATTTGTAGGTAAAAGGCAAGTGTTACTTTAAATATTAATTAATATTATTTCAATTCATTCTTGATCATGTAAGACTGATTATTCTTTCTTTATGATGTAATTTCCTTTTATATAAACTTGCATGGTTTGATTTTCTTGCCATATTTTATGTTTTGCTGTCGATATAAGTGTTATTTGTAGATAAATAAATGAATTATTATATAATCAGAGTTCATTTGCATTTTGTTTTAAATTTTAAGGTGATATTGTTATAACTTCGTTTAAAAGATTTGGAAGATTCGGTTATATTTAATAAACATATTTGGTCTTTATGAATGGTTTAGGTTTATATATTATTGCGACAAACAGCCACTATTTATATTTATAATGTAGACAGTTTACTGTAGCAACATAGCTTTTGTTTATATTTTTTATTAAATAGATATTAAATGAGATTTTCGTCTATTGCATATTTACATTAGGTATTATTTGTAATCAAAAATATATATTTTTCTCCCACTACAAATTACATTCCTTTATCAGTAAATCATTACAAAGGAGACCAATAAAACAAAACACACATGTATACTAAATAAAATAATAATATTTAATAATGAATGAATACGAATCAAAATGCTACATCCGGAATAGCTTCATGCGGCCGGGCGACTCGGCGGGCGCCATGTTGGCGTGTATGTCGGCGAGGCTGGGCAGCTGCGCCAGCTTGCCGCGCGCCGCCACCGCCGGCGGCTTGCTGAGCATGCGACGCGCCACGCGGATTATGTCTTCTGCTTGGATTTTTTCTATAAAAATATTATATATTCGTTACATATGGTTATGGTTATGGTTCGATTTCCACTCGACTCGAGAAATTATAATATTTTATATTTTTGTTCCGGAAACAAGTCATAGCGCGGCGATGCCTTTAACCACTGTGTCATAACATTAGGTAACTGTTTACGCTACCATGTGCAGGATACCACGTGAAGCTGAAATTATAATAAATGATAGGTACTAATAAAAAAAAGCAGCTTCTGGCTTTTTCTTCCATAGCCAAGTGACAGAAAACTTTTGATTCACATCCTAGTGTTAAGACCCTTTCAAATTATCGTTATGTCGTATTGCGTATTTAGTTTCAGAGACATTTTCACACAATTTGCTTTTGGAGAATTACAACTAAACTCTTATTCAGTTGTTACAATTTTTGATATCGATATAAAAAAGCAGCAAATGAAATTTCAAAATAAATGCTATTTACCTATTTAATATATTATTGATACTTGTTAAAACGTTATTTCAATTATAATTAGTTAACTTTAAACCCTCATATTAACAGATGTCACAATATTGATTACTCACATTTTCTTAAACTTGACATAAATTACTTTACATTCCTAAGAAATGTTAATATATTGGACATCATTTTCATTTGATACGATTTTATAACTTATTTATAAATATAATATAAATTTATAGGAATGTACTTATACAGATTATACATATGAGCGCAAATCATTATGTTGCTTTTAAAAATATTTTATACCTTTAAGATTGATATTATAAATAACCTTTTGTAATAACGAATCGATGCCTGTCGTAGCGCAAAGCGCACAAGCGCGCGACTTTAACTGACAAGATGTGGGTTCGATCCACTCGAAGAAATGAAATATTTAATGCTTTCATTTCTTCCCCCTGGTACAAGGCAAAACGCGGCGTAGGCTCAAATTCGGCGGAAAGTGAGGAACGAAGTGTCTTAACACTAGATTCCTAAATTCCCTCTGACTGCCCTGTCACGTGCGAGACAGTGTGGAGAGAGAACAAATTATATATTTTTTTTATTTATAACTTCACACTGTATCCCGCACTAAGCAGGGTAGGCAGAGGGAACTCGGGAACCCAGTGTTAAGACACTCCGTTCCACTTCCGTTCCCCACTTTCCGCCGAATACGAGGCATTGCGTGTGGCGGAATTCATCGCCGCGCTTTGCCTTATTACCAGAGCGAAGAAATGAAACATTAAATATTTAAATTGAAAATATCAAATATTTCATTTCCTCGACTGGGGATCGAACCCAGAACCTGTCGGTTACAGTCACACTCTTGTGCCGCTGCGCCACGACAGGCCTCAATTATATTTCAAAACAGGCCCGGTCGACTTCCTTAGGGGCATTGGCGACATACCTACGGGGGATTGGCCGTGGGTCTTTAAGAATAAATTTACTTAAAATTTACGGTATACGGTCTTTTATAATGCTCGTAGGTGTTTAATGCTGCTAGGTTTAAGTAAAACTACTAATTAGTAGTATTTCATTAATTTTTGAAGTAGATGTATTTAATGTTTTTATTATTTGAATATTTAATATTTAAGAAATAACTTTTCGTTTAATTTTTTTAATATATAGTTTGAGTATTATTAAAAATTGAGTATTATAATAATTCCAAAAAGGGATGAAAGTTGCTTGTAAGTTAATGTTAAAAAAGAAACTAAAAAGAGAGTGCTATAATTTAATTTTAAACAGTTTTTGTTTGGTATAAGATACAATTTATCTAATCAGTATTCAAAGCATAGTAGTAAAATTGCCTTTCGATATGGCAACATTGTAATTTGACATTTAATAATAAAATTGAAAATAATGTTTCAATTTGCAAATGGCCGAAGTATTGCTTATTTTCGAAAACGTTAAACAACACTATCCAGTGTTTTTGTTGTATTATTTAATTCGTTTCTTTCACACAGACACTTTTCTTCATAATTAGCACAAATTGAAAGTAGTGTTCTAGAAGTGATTAGTCGAACTATAACATCAAAGGAGATATTTTATACAGGGACATTTGATACAAGGATTATCTGTTCTTATAAAAGGCAAGTGAAAAGTGGAACTATGCTATTTAGTTAGATTTGTAACGCTTATAATTTTGTATTCAATTTATATTTTTTCTTCAGGTTTTCCATGTTGTAAAATTGATTTAAATGTTGGTGATATGAGTGGAGTCAACATAAGAGCAATATCAATTTTGGAATATTCTAAAGACAAGACAAGAAATGGTTACTACATTAATCTACTTCACTGCAAGTAAATTACTTCAGAAATGTTTATTTTAAAACGCAAAACCTTCAAACAATATTGAAGAAGAAGATAACATTATATTAAAATAAGGAAGAAGGTTGACAGTAATATTGTAATACAAATATGTATTACAATCTATTGTAATTAATATACAGAAGTAATTTTTGTTAAAAATGTTAATATGCAATAAAATGAAATATAAAGTGTTTATTAGTTTCATTTCAGTATTTATATTTTATTATTATGATCATACCAGAAATGATTTACAGTTTTAAAATCATTTGAAAGTATTGATGTTTAAATCAATATTTCCATGATTTTGAAAGAGTGAATCTTTCTGATTTTGCATAAAATAAATGTTTCATAAAGCCAAATTTCAAATTTGCCGCCGAGAAATTTGACAGATTAGTTTCCGTGGGATTACGGATGGTGGCAGCAGTGTCGATTTTTGTCCCCCACTTTTTTGTATGAAGTCGACACTCTTCCCGTAGGGTAAATGTGTTCTATGTTTCAAAATGTATTAATTTATAATAAGTACTGTATTGACTTTTCAAGTTTCATAATATTAAATAATTACTTATTGTTAAAATTCAATTAAATAAAAAAAATAAAACGAATTAAAATTCATCTAACTATTTAGTCTAATTTAATTATTATAAGCCATAAACGTTGCTTTAATGTGTATCCTGTTAGTGGCGCCCTCGCCGTCTTTTAGTTAATATGGTAAAAACATAAAGTTTATCTATTTTTTTTTTATTTTTATAAAATAAATAATTTAAGTAATGTAAAATTCTATATGTAATTAATTAAGAATATTCAACTATTTATGACTAATACTTATATAATATAAATTATTTGTTATATTGGTAGTTGCAGTTGTCAGTTGTAAAAATCATTGTGTTTCGTAATATAAAAAGCTTAGAATTCTGTACAACAGTTGAGTTCTGTACAAGCTAAAGCTATCGTACGAGTACTAACTAAGTAATATTACTGTGTTTTTCATTGTAAAATGGACTCTCCACAAGAAAATACCGGCCTATCGCCGACATATTAAATTAAAATATTTATTAGCCTAAAAATATTTATAGGGATAGAGGCCTGTCGTGGCGCAGCGGCACAAGAGTGTGACTGTAACCGACAGGTTCTGGGTTCGATCCCCAGTCGAGGAAATGAAATGTTTAATATTTTCAATTTAAATATTTAATGTTTCATTTCTTCGCTCTGGTAATAAAGCAAAGCGCGGCGTTGAGTTCCGCCACTCAACACGCAATGCCTCAAAATTCGGCGGGAAGTGGGGAACGGAAGTGGAACGGAGTGTCATAACACTAGGTTTCACTTCCGTTCCCTCTGCCTACCCTGCCTAGTGCGGGATACAGCGTGAAGCTGAAAAAAAAACAAAATTAAAATATTTATTAGCCTTACCAATTTCATTAATAAAGTACGATGGCGGTTTCCTTTTGCCCGTCGCTAATACTTGCCGACCGACATCTTCAAACACAACCGGCCTCGCTTCGAGATTCATGAGCAGCATAGACTGTAGCTGCGTCTTAGCTCTCTGATAAATATACAATTATTGATTGATTACTTTTATTTATTGTTAAAACAAACGTTATAAAATATATAACGTAAAATATAACTTAGTTATATCATGTATGTATTGGAGGCGTTGAGTTCCGCGTTGACTCAAGGCGCAATGCCATATTTGGCGGAAGGTAGAAAACGCACGGGAATGTCTTAACATTAGGTTCCCAAGTTCCCTCTGCCTACCATACCACGTGTGAAATACAGCGTGAAGCCAAAACAAAATTACATACATTTAAAGAAAATAGAATATGGATTGGATAAATTACGTATACAATAATTACAGCGGAAGTAACATCACTTTATTTATAGTACACTATATCATGTAGGGCACTAGGTGTAGTTGTGTTACTTTGTATATTGTTTATTAAGATGTCTGTAAATCTAATTGTAGCGACTATTGCGTTCGATTAGTATTGATATTCATCGCGTTACTAACTAATATAAATTGAATAACCAATTATTTTAATTGCTTTGCTCTGGCCTGTCGTGGCGCAGCGGCACAAGAGTGTGATTGTAACCGACAGGTTCTGGGTTCGATCCCTAGTCGAGGAAATGAAATATTTAATATTTTCAGTTTAAATATTTAATGTTTCATTTCTTCGCTCTGGTAATAAGGCAAAGCGCGGCGTTGAGTTCCGCCACTCAACACGCAATACCTTAAATTCGGCGGAAAGTGGGGAACTGAAGTGGAACGGAGTGTCTTAACACTAGGTTCCCGGGTTCCCTCTGCCTACCCTGCCTCGTGCGGGATACAGCGTGAAGCTAAGTAAGTAATTGCTTTGCTCTGGTTAAAGACAAAGCACGGCGTTGAACTCCTTCCCTCTGACACACTTGCAAACGATCCAAAATGAAGCAGAAATTCAGGAACAGTGTCCTTATTCTAATTTCCCTCCACTCCTATATTACTATACATAAACGGAATATATAGCATAAATAAACAAAACACAACCTTCAGCTCGTTGGAGGAGACGGAGCCCGCCATGGCGGCCAGCTCGCGCGCCACCACGAGCGCGGTGTCGTGCAGGCGCGCGGGCGGCGCCGCCGCGTGCACGCACAGCAGCCCCGACTCCCCGTACGCGTGGTTGTACGCCGTCGCGTTGAACATCCAGTGGTATCTGCCGGGCGAAGGAAACTCTTCGTTTACACTTTGTACAAACGGGTATTACACGTGTTTATAGAAAAGGTTCTAATTCCAATTTAATGTCCTTATTAGTCGCTTTTAATTTTTATATAAGTGCTTAAAAATGAAATAGATAAGTGTTTAAAATTTCCATTTTTTTTTTATTTGATGACAGCTCTGGAAGCCATAAGCCTTAAAGACACTTGTTAAGAAATGCATTAATATCTAACGTAAAGCCTACGAACAAAAAATGGCCTTAAATCAGTTAGTATTATCCTCTGCTGTTAGACCGGGTTAAATCAGTTAGAGATTCTTACGCATTGTATTGTCTTTTTCGCCAAAAAAGCTTTACAAGATTGTACGACGTTATATATTTAGGAACCGCTGTTCCATGTATTTATAACACCCTCTAACAATACAGATAATAATGTTCAAACTCTAATAAATCAAAAATAGTAAAGAATCACAAAATTAATCAATTAGTAAAGAATAACCAAGTTAATCAAAATCACCAAAAAATATTTTGAACAATTCTCACGGATAAAAACAAACAGAACATACCTATTAAGCACATTGGTATACAGCCGTGTGTACATGCCCTTGCCGGGGCCACCCGCGGAGAAGGAGCCGCCGCCGCCCATCATCATGTTGAGGACGCACGTCGCCACGAAGTCGGGGTCGCTGTGGGAACAGCCTGGCAAAATAACCAATAGTTTTAGTAATATTGCTAATAATATTAAGTAATTTCTGTGTACGGGCGGTAGCGTTATCTACCATCATTCCCACTTTTATAAAACAAACGCTCAGTCGATTATAGTTAGGAAAGTAATTGGCATTGATACTGCGAGTTTGTTTTTTTTAGCTTCACGCTGTATCCCGCACGAGGCAGGGTAGGCAGAGGGAACCGGGAACCTAGTGTAAAGACACTCCGTTCCACTTCTGTTCCCCACTTTCCGCCGAATTTGAGGCATTGCATGTTGGCGTGCAATGTTGGAGTGGCGGAACTCAACGCCGCGTTTTGCCTTATTACCAGAGCGAAGAAATGAAACATTAAATATTTAAATTGAAAATATTAAATATTTCATTTCCTCGACTGGGGATCGAACCCAGAACCTGTCGGTTACAGTCACACTCTTGTGCCGCTGCGCCACGACAGGCCTCATTCAAAAAACAATGTTTTAAATCTTTTATATTTCTTGCAATATATGTTTAACATATATTTACACATGGTTAAGAAACACTCATGTCCATCCATTTAGTGGCGCGTCTTTTTAATGAGATTCATATCTGATTGGGAGTTATAAAAGAAATGATTGAGGGCGGCCTTAACCATTTCTTGTACAGTTAAACAGTGTCGTTAATTGTATAACAATAGTAATTTAACAAATTTCCTTTAAATAATAATGACTTTGTAAATTAAAATTATATGTATATGTACTTACTTTCTAATCCTATAACAATATGTGATAATTCAGGCAAATCTGACCCCGGGTATAGAGGTATTTCACATTCTTCCTGAAAAACAACATTGGAATATTAAAAATCTATACTGAATATACATATTTATAACAATATTTAGTCAGCACTAAAATTCGAAATTATTTTAGGTGCTTCAATTAAGATAATATTAATAATTATTTATATGTTATTTATCTCATGACTTGTTAAATCAAATAAGTCATGTTAATAACGTTTTTGAAGATTTATAGTTTTTTTTTCTCACCTGCACTATTCCACCTGTATATTGTGCAAGAGATTTATCTGTCAGCGGAGAAAAGCTTCCTTCAGAATGCCAAGTTGGTTTTGTATCAACAAAATATTTTTGTACATACTCTACAAAAGGACCATGCTCGACCTGTAAAAATAATATTATTTTTTATTCTTTACATGGACTCCCTGCAGGGTGGGTAGAGGCAAACTTGGGAACCTAATATTATTAAACTTCCATTCTCCACATCACACTGAATTGGAGGCATTAAATGTTTAGCAGCGGAACTCAATGCCGCGCTCAGCCTCATTATAAAAGTGTAATAGAATGAAAATATTTTTTTGAGTAGAAATCAAACCTATAAAATAAAGCAATTTTTCTTAACATTACTCTTATGTGATTCTATCAATGTGTCTTATCATTATGCTGAATTGAAACAGAATAATATTCTTTTTATATTTAAATACATATTTATTGTAATCCTAAATTCAAATCATTGTTTATTTTAGTGGACATTTGCAAGAACATTTGAATCATGAAAATAATTAACACCAGCTTATAAACTGCACAGTTACTCTTATCATATATGTATAAAGCAATCTCACTATTTCATCAATTATAGGTTGCATTTAGTTATTACATCAATAGATTTGTAACTTCTAAATATTCCTGAACAGTGTAATAGTTATGCCAGTTGGAATTGATTTCACAATAACTTTCAATTTTTATATTGACAAATACACTGTGTCCAGCACACGGCAGGGTAGGCAGAAGAACTTGGGAATCTAGCCACTCTATTGAGATTATTGAATGTGGGAACTCTATTTTCACAATGTTGTGCTATGTTAATAGCATAAAGAAATGAAAATATTAAATATTTCATACATAATAATAAGATATAAAATCAACTTACACCAACTGCTGCAACAACCATTTTATCTGGGGTGTAGTGATTCTTTAAGTAGTTCAAAATTACATCTCTGTCTATTTTCATAACATTTTCTGTTGGACATATTTTTGGTAGCCCCAGAGTATTTCCTTTATATGCAGCCTATAATAAATTAATATTTTTATATATTTATTATTTTTTAATTTAAAACTTTAAAAAAAATAAACATTTGCTTGTGAAAAATACTGTAATTACTTTCTAACCACACAAATAGTTGTAATTTCATTATTTATAGAGCCAAGGCAACAAATTAATTAGTCACATTTATATACATACAGCATGTATCATGTCCATCAAAATTGTTTCTTGTTCAGGCCTCATGGACAAAGTCTCAAGTTCAAATGCAACAGCTTGTCTTGCTCCTTCAATTTCATCTGTGGTTAACTGAGGTCTTAATGTTACTTCCGCTAAAACCTAAAACAAGAAATCATAAAAATCACTTTTAATATGTACATGAGTGAGTATATTAAGGTCTGTTGTATGATAGAGTTTAGTAAAAAGTGAAAAACTAAAATTATCTGTATGGGAACAGTGTCTTAATTCTAGGTTACCAGTTTTCTTATGCTAATTCTGCTATGGAATAAAGCTAAAAAAAAAATAAACAAGGAAAATCTATTACCTGAGTGACAGCTTCAAGTCCTCTAGAATCTGCACTGGTAGCATAAACAGTGGTATCTCTTGAACCTTGACAGTCACATATACCTCCATGCCGTTCTAATTCTCTTAACATTACATCTCTGGTAGGAAATTTATGAGTTGCCTAAAAATATTTGATAGTGTAGATAATTATTTAAATAACAATAATAATAGGGCAGTAACATTGTAATTTAACAAAACTATACAGATAATATTTTTTAGGTAACCTACCCCAAAACTTAGCTTCTCTAGAAAGTGACAAATTCCATTTGGATATGCAACTTCATATCTTGGACCAGAATCTATGACAACTGCAATTTAAAAGACATATTCTTATTCATTTTACAATAAATTTATTTTGTTTTATATTTTCATTCAAAAAAATCTAATATGCTGTGAGGACAACCAACAGATATTGTGTTCTAAATTATATATATTAGAGTAAGATCTAATTGTTTTCTTCCACATTAGAATTTCAATTTACCTCCAGCAGTGCAAAATTGACCAAATTTTTTTTCTGATGCAACTCTTAAGCCATTGCTAAGTACTGTCACTTCTGTAGAATAGTTTTCCGATTTTGAAGATGCGTAAGTTACTGGTGGAAGGTTGGGCATTGCTTCTGACAGAGGAGGCAAAGGTGTAACACTACCTTTGGGTAGGGGCTGTTGTGGTTTATCAATATTTTGGCTAAAACTTCGGCTGCCATACTTAAATGAAGGTAAACTAAAACATAATATATTTTTATATTTATTTATAGAAATACCTAGACAATTTTAAATTTTAACTGTACCTCAAAACAATTAATAAAACTCGGTAATCATAATGATTTAATTGTGACATTGCCAATTATTTTATATAAAAAATTGTACATACTTTTAGATGAATAATCGTGTATAAAAAAATAATTATTGTATTTATTTGTACTCACCCATTTTTCATAGAACACAACCTAGAAAATAGAATTTTCATGTCTGTTACATGAGCCATTACAACTTTTTACATATAAATTTAATAATATTTATATGAGAGAAAAAAAAATGCTATTTTGTACAAATTAGAATTCTTCAAAATAGTTTATATAATTTTTATATGTATATATTTTTTTACTTTAATTTTTAAGACAAATAATGACAGAATCACATTAAGTTCAAGGTAGAACAATTGACAATCGGCTCGTTTATCGATGACTGTCATAGATAATATAAAGGACCTACGGTACAACATATTTTTAATTACCTATATATCTTTATAATTTGATTAAATTCAAAATATACATAAAAGTGAATTTAACATCCCGTTATAGTTTTGACTTAATTTATTATTTTTTTATATTATTTACGTGCAATCTCTAATTACGGACCACGGCCTATATATATGACGTTTCAATTTCATGGACAATGTTTTTGTTTATTATTTAAGTGTATAGTATTTACATATTTTCTAATTCCTCAAGATTTTGTAACTTAATTTTGTAATTGTACTTTTTTTATGTAATAATATAATTAAGTGAAATGACTTTCAAAAAGTTTAAAATGGCTAAAAGATTATGTTCTACGCTTAAGAGTATACCCCGTGTTTGTGTAGTAGGAGCCGGACCAGCAGGTTTTTATGCAGCAATGCATTTGAAAAAAAAACTTAATACAGTAGTAATTGACATAATAGAAAAGCTACCTGTGCCATTTGGCTTAGTGAGGTAATAAAAGTGTCTAAGCTATTTTAGATATATTTGTGGTTTTAAAAGTTTTACATTCAGTTTTATCTGATTTTTTAAAGATATGGTGTTGCTCCTGATCATCCAGAGGTCAAGAATGTTATTAATCAGTTTACTAAATTTGCTCAACAACCAAATGTAAATTTTTATGGTAATATAACTTTGGGAAAAGATGTAAGCTTGAAACAACTAAGGCATTATTACGATGCTGTTTTATTGGTATATTTTTTTATAGAAATAAATATATACATATATAATATATATTCCAATTTACTAATAAGAAAATATTTATAAAATATTATTAAATGATTTTAGACATATGGAGCAGAAGAAGATAAAACTCTTGGCATTGAAAATGAAGATGCAACAAACATAATTGCAGCAAGAAATTTTGTAGGATGGTATAATGGACACCCCCGTGATAGAAATCTTAAGGTATAAAATTGTCAAAGAATTCCATATATATATATATTTATTATATAGTAAATTGTATTAAAATTATTTACATTTTATTCTAGTTGGATCTATCAGGACATACAGCTGCAATACTCGGGCAAGGAAATGTTGCTCTGGATGTGGCTAGAATATTATTATCACCATTGGATCACTTGAGAAATACAGATATAACAGAATATGCATTACAGGAGTTAGCAAGCTCAAAAATTAAAGATCTCTACCTTGTGGGGAGAAGAGGGCCACTTCATGTTGCATTTACAATTAAGGAATTACGAGAACAGGTGAAACTTAAAAATTGTGCTACTGTTTGGAGAAAAGAAGACTTTTTTGGAGTGGAAGATGCAGTTAGTAAATTGCAAAGGCCTAGAAAAAGACTAACAGAACTAATGCTTACATCACTTCAAGAAAATATACACCAAGCCAATAGTAATCATCAAATATTTAGACCAATTTTTTATAGAAGTCCTCTTAAATTTTTAATAAATCAACATAGATCTTTGGTTGGTATTGAATTGTCATGTAATAAACTCATAGGTGATAGTATTGATGAGCAAAAATGTATTTCAACTGATGAAAGGGAAGTATTAAATTGTAGTCTCGCATTTCGAAGTATAGGATATAAAAGCATTAAACATGATGATGACTTGACATTCTCTAACGGTGTGGTAGCTAATGATAAGGGTAGAATAATTGACAATGAAGCTAGTGACAGTCTGACTTTAGCAAGACTGTATGTAGCAGGATGGCTAGGTACTGGTCCTGTGGGAGTCATATTACATACAATGGGTAATGCTTTTCAAGTTGCCAAATTAATTAGTGAAGATTTACATAGGAATAATCAAAATAGTTCCAAAGGTGGCTTTGAGCAGCTAAAAAAAGATGTTTTAAAAACAGGAAGTCCAGTGATTGATTGGAATGGTTGGGAAAAAATTGATACATATGAAATTGAAGAAGGTAAAAAACTAGGAAAACCTCGAGAAAAAATAACATCAATAGAAAAAATGATAGAAGTAGCCATGTCATAAGTATCCAATTGAAATAAAATAATAAGAATATGATTTTTTGGTTATGTATAAAAATTATAGGCAAATAAGGTTGTGGCTAATGCAAGAAAAAATTATATATTCTTTTTTTATTTTGTTATTATTATTAATGTTAATAAAATAAATCAGTCAGATTTGTTGTTATTGCATTAACTTTAAATATGCACGGAAACATGTACAAAGAGTAATTTTAAATAATTTATTAATAATTTATCTATAGTAAAATTTGGAAAAGAAAAGAATAAAATATTTTTAAGATCATACATTCCAACCTACTCTTTGACAGAATAACAAACTTAAATGCGCACCCCAACATAAACCCCACTTTTGTATCATAATGACTATTTTTATAAGTAAATTTTGCATTCAAAATACATTTGATTGATATATAATTGAATGCTACATACACCAGTCATTAAAAAATTATCTATTGTGAAGTTGGTAAAATATTCTTTGATATATTTTAATACATTTTATATATTTTTGTTTGTTTGCAGAACATTTTTCTTTAAAAAAGTCAGTCAGTACAGCATCAATTTATTTGAAAAGCACAACCAAGTTTCATATTCTTTTGTTTTATTTTTTTTAATTTCGGTAGTTTATATCAATTAATAATAATCAGAAGTGTGTACAATCTTCTGCATTTTGCTTTCTTTACACGACTTCAATATATTTTTAAAACATGTCGTTAGGACCAGCCACACAATTTCTTTGACCTAAATCGTTTGTTAATACGATATTAGCAAATAATTTGATATTACAATTGGTATTACACAGCTAAATCCATACAGAACAGAAAATAGCGTCTTTTCGCAAAACAAACATTCCTTAATACTTTTAAAGGTACGTCCTTTTGCAATAATTCGTAGCTCTACTTCGGACGCTACATTTAGGCGGTGAGGAAAATAAGGCTCGATCGACTTAAGACATCTTGTTAGGTAAACCAACTCAAATATAATTATAACATAAAAGTGCCACCATTTTGTAAAGTATAATACTCTCTCTCATTAGTATAATTACTTTACTTTTTCCTTTAGTATAATATTTTGTTTTATTGTGTCCTGATTTTGCGATGACAGGAGCAAAATAATTGCCAGTATCACGTATTGTACAAAAATTTGCCACAGCCGCCTAAAACGCTTAAGTCCAAGCATGCGACTAGTGAAACTGTAATTACGCCAGTATTTAATATTTTCACTAATAAAGAATATGCCAGAAATTTTGAAACGGCAGTGTTATAATGAGGAACGCAATTTTTTAACACTAGATCATTGACTTCGTCTGCTTGCCCTGCTACGAATGGAATAAAACGTGAAGGAATAAAAAACACATAGAGGAAATGCCGTCTTTGAATGTAAAATAATTGTTTTAATTTTAATTTACATTGATTTCATGTTTGCTTTGAATACAAGAATTATGTTTAGAGAAATGTAAGCATCATTCCTATAACATTATATTGTGTACTCTCATCTTATTTATCTATATTATTTTTATTAAAAACTGGCAAGAAATTCGATATTGCCAACATCAATATACTTCACGATCTTAACTTCCTTTTTCTCGTGTTCTTTTGACAACGCGAGGTTATAATTTTCAGTTTTTGAAAAGGTATGTTATATATTTACCATTTCGCATGACATCTTGGTCTTATTTTAAATAAACAGTGAAAAGTGAAATCGTATTTAATATTTTAGGTGTTTGCAATGGTTGAGGAAAACTGGAACGAAGATGGCGTGGAAGCGGGCAGCATGGCTATCGACAGCATGCCATTGCCACAACCGGCCGACATTCCCGAAATTAAATTATTCGGACGATGGAGCTGTTATGATGTCCAGGTCTCCGACATGTCCTTGCAGGACCATATTTCTGTCAAGGAAAAATTTGCGAAATACTTGCCACACTCTGCAGGTAGATACGCACACAAGCGATTCCGTAAGGCCCAATGCCCAATCGTCGAGCGTCTGACTAACTCCCTGATGATGCATGGCCGCAACAATGGCAAAAAGTTAATGGCAGTGCGTATCGTCAAACACGCTTTCGAGATCATCCATCTCCTGACAGGAGAAAATCCTCTTCAAGTACTTGTGACAGCTATCATTAATTCTGGTCCTCGCGAAGATTCTACTAGGATCGGTCGTGCTGGTACAGTACGTCGTCAAGCCGTAGATGTGTCGCCTCTACGTCGTGTAAATCAGGCTATCTGGCTTTTGTGCACAGGAGCACGAGAAGCAGCATTCAGAAACATTAAGACCATTGCTGAATGTGTTGCTGATGAGCTCATTAACGCAGCGAAGGGTTCATCAAATTCTTACGCTATCAAGAAGAAAGACGAGTTGGAACGTGTTGCTAAATCCAACCGTTAAGTGTTTTTAAGAAAGGGACAAAATAAAACTGTAAGACAAAGTTGTGTTTTATTTTTTTATCTTATATTTTTGTATTTAAATAATATTTAAGGATGTTGTATACATTAATTTCTTTGTTTAGATTTTGTGAATTTTGTATTCATTATATATTGTGACGCTAGTCACTATAGTATGTTTGTGGGTTCAATCCTACTTGAAGGAATGTCTCTATAAAATCAGTTATTATTGATGTCCAATAGACATGTATAGAGATGTGATTTTCAGCTTCAAATATTCTGCATATCACAGGCTGTACAAGAAAACTGATTTAGAATTAAAAACTGATTGGATTTCAGTCACAGAAGCGCATTTAGTGGCAGAAGTTAAAACTGCGCGCTATATATCAGATAAAATTCTCTACTCAGGGTAATAAATAAAGAGATAGAACCCATTTTTTTGCAGTCTGACAATAAAAATAAATGATAAATAAATTATAGTCCACAATGACCATTTTTAAATGTGGGGTTTTCTAAATAATATTCTTTAATGTGACATGTACATATATGGAGTTACAATAATATAATATTTTTTTCTTTTATTCCAAATATGAGCAAGTAAATTGATATAGAATTCTTATTTATTAACATGGGTTCCCTCTGCCTACCCTGCCTTGTACAGGATATAGTGTGAAGCTAAAAAAAAAAAGAAAAAAAAATATTAACACAAAACAAACTCTAAAGGGATACTTTAATAAAATGGTATATACAATATTTAAATTACTGATCTATTTCTGAGATTTGTATGCACATTTATACAAATACTTTTAAAAAGTCTTGTGAGTACATACATTGATAAAATTATTTAATTATATTATATGTTTATTGTTGAGTATGTTAAATGATAGGTATTTGGTAAAATTATATTTACTAAATCAAATGTTTCATGCTATTTCTATTTTACATTTATTTTATATTTTACAATAATATTTGTTAAAAAAAAGAAATAAAAAGTTATTACGAATTATCATTTATACATTTTTTTTAATATGATAATTATTGCAGAAATCTCAATATCAATGCAAAAATGCAGCTATATTTGGTTTCCATTTCCAAATAAATGTTTCAAGTAAAAAAAACCTGGCTATTTATGGGTTTGGTTCTGTTACAATTTAAGAATTGTAGGATTGGAAGGATTCTATGTCAACTGTTGTACAGTTGACAAAGTTTGCAGACATAGGCACTAATTTTCTATGAAATGAATTTTGTAATGTACTTTTTTATATGTATGATTTTAATTTCTAGTTTTTAGCTTGATATCTCCATTTGATCTAGAAATAAATGGTTTGGGCAGACTAATAACAAATAAATGCTTTCCACCTGGGTTTTATTATCGGTTTTATATTTGAGTTATATAATTTAAAAAAAAAGATTTCATATAAGCAAATCTTTTGCTTTATAATCGAAACTGTGTTTTTAAAATTACTTTTATATATCACCTTAATAATTTAACCTAGTAAGAAATCGTTAGTTGGCTACTGATCAAAATAAGGATTTCAAAACTTCTCTATACAACTAAAATTAGAAGTGTTGAGTGAGTAGACTGAAGAAATAAGAATATTAAATATTGAAATTGAAAATATTAAATATTTCATTTCCTCGAGTGTGGTTCGAACCCACAAACTTTCGTTAACAGCCACACGCTTGTGCCGCTGTGCCACAACAGGCCTCAAAATTTGATTTCTTTATTTTTTTATGAGTTTTTGTGCGGCCAGTTGTGGGGCAGGGATACAGCAAAGTATGACTGTAACGGCGACACGTAATGGGTTTGATACTGACTCAAAGATGAAATATTTAATATTTTCATTTCTTCGTTTAGGTAAGCGCGGCATCTAGTGTAACGCCTATAAAAATTCGACTGAAACCGGAAATATAAAATTTATTGATGCGAACGAAGCGTCTTAACACTAAATTTCTAGATACGCTATGCGTATCGCAAAGTAGGTGTATGAGGGATACAGCGTGAACAAAGTATAAAAAGATATAGGTTTTAAAATAAGCTTAGCATTGATGTTTGGCTTTTTTTTAATTGTATGTTTGGTACAAATTGATTGCAAAATTAAAGAGACCATTCCCTTTTTCATTTTTTAAACGGGACAGGATTTTGTTTAGTTAATAGACGATTTTTTAAACGGGTAGACCCTTTACCCGTGACCACGAACTACTGTAAAGTGTTCGAAAAGTCGTGTTTCCAAAAAAACATGTTTAACAATCAATATACGCGATTAATCCGGATAAAAATGTTTCATTTAAAACGTAACAATCGCGAAAATCAAAGACATTATTATATTCCCGGATAGTAAATGATTTATTAGGTCAGTCAGTTTGAGCTCGAAATTATGATTAACCGCCTAACTAAAGTAGAAAACAGGCATCAAACCTCACCAAAAAGAGCTCCTTTTTTATTCACAAAAATATATAACTAATATGAGGCCTGTCGTGGCGCAGCGGCTCAAGCGTGTGATTGTAACCGACTGGTTGTGGGTTGGAATTCCAACCAAAGAAGTGAAATATTTAATGTTTTCAATTTAAATATTAAATGTTTTCATTTCTTCGCTCTGGTAAAAAGGCAAAAGACGGCGTTGAGTTCCGCCACTCAACACGCAATGCCTCAAATTTGGCGAAAAGAGGGGAACGGAGTCACTTAACACTAAGTTCTCAAGTTCTCTCTACCTACTTTGACATGTGCGTGAAGCTGAGTTAGTAAGTGAGTTTATTTTATAAAATGCGTATAATAATCAGTGTGTGTAGTGATATGCAACGTTCATATCAATATATCGATGCAACGATGCTGCCAACCAAACGTTAACACCAAGTCAAAAAGTGGTACATTTTCACATTACGCTTTGGGAAAACTGGGAAGCGACAACTGGGAGTGACGGATGGTCCGATTCAACATGGAATTTTAGTCACAAAGGGTTAAACAGTAAACTCATAATAAACAATTTGGGTTACTAACGGGCGTATCTAGTGATATTTTCTTAGGGGGGTCTATATTTTAGCTTTGAATAGATATGGTCAAGTAATGGATATTCTTTTATTCGTCAGGGCAAGTTTTTTTGTTAGTAAAGCTTCTGAGGTGGGCGTAAGACTATTCCGGGGTAAGCATGGACCACCCGGCCCTCTTTGTTTTCACATTCATTCAGTTATTTAGAATCAACTCTTTAACGAGTGAATTTCGCAACTCAACTATTAATATCAGATCTACAGTCCATTGGAATATAGAGAAAATAAAACTTTCTAGTCAATTCAAACAAAAAATAGAAACATTCATACATAGATTTTTTTAGTATTTAGAATGAAATTCACTGGTTAATCTTTAAATACAAAGAAAGTTAATAGTTGATTTACTAATGAAAGTCGTTGGATATTATGATATCATAATCCTTAAATTCTATTCACCCCAGTTTCCATACCGTTACCGGTAAACTGAAGTTAACTAAATAGAGATAAAAAAATGAAGTACGATACCATACTGCCCTATCTGTTTTTTTTATATTAAAAATTCCAGTACAGTATGATACCGCTATTTTTTAGTTTATAAGCTATTGTTAAGATGGTATTACCGGCTGTCTGCTACTTGACTGTTACTTTAATGTCAATGTCAGCCTATGATTGCAAAAATTATAAGTTTCACCATTCACATTGACAATTTGACTTGACATATATAAAGTATAAGAAACATCTAATTTATACAATTTCACTTTATGTATTATTTTTAAGTGTTACATTTTTAATGTATTGCCATAAATTAAATAATAAACGTGCTTTAACTTGTCTCTTACGAGAATAGGACTCTTACGAGAATAAGAAGGCTGTTTAGAAATGTATTAAGTAGAAAAAAGTTCTGTTAACATATTGTAATTTAAAATGATCCATAGCTTATTTATTATTAATCCTTCTGGGTAAGTTACTTAAGTAGGAATATATCTCACATTTTTAAGATTATACACAAAATTTCTATGGATGTGTAATGTGTTTAAATTATATGTTATTTATCTTAGGGATGTTTTTCTTGAGAAGCATTGGCGCAGTGTAATACCAAGATCAGTATGTGACTACTACTTGGAAGCTCAGAGGGCTTCACCCAATGTGAGTTTTTGAGATGTATAAAACATTAATTTACACTTATCTTTATTTTATTATACATTTATATTACTTTTACTTTTATTTATACTTATCTTATTATACTTGTTTTTTTTTATTATTTAGGATGTTCCTCCTGTATTAGCTGCACCTCATCATTACTTAATATCTATTCAAAGAGGTGGAGTGGCACTTGTGGCTGTCAGTAAACAAGAAGTTGCCCCTCTCTTTGTTATTGAATTCTTACACAGAGTTGTTGATACATTCCAGGTCAGATAATCAAAATTAATTGTTTATTATATATATTGATATTTTAATAACAAGAATTAAAACATTGTTTCAGGATTATTTTTCAGACTGTACAGAAACTATTATTAAAGAAAATTATGTGGTTGTTTATGAGGTATTTTTCTTTCCTATATCCTTTATTGAATCTATGTCAGTAACAATTTCTTACATTTTAATAGATGTAAAAAACGGAGAGTTAATATTTAAACAATATATTTTAGCTACTTGACGAGATGTTGGACAATGGTTTCCCTCTAGCCACTGAAAGTAATATCCTCAAAGAGCTTATTAAACCTCCTAATATACTGAGGACTATTGCAAACACTGTCACTGGTAAATCAAAGTGAGTTGTATGTTATTGAATTTTGAATATACATGTTGGTCAATTTAAAGTTCTTAAAATATTTTTAGTTTATTATTTTTTTCTGAAATATTTGGGATAGAGTGTTATTGAGCTAAAAGTAAATTAACTATTACTAATGACTTCAGAAACTTTTAATCTTACTTTAACATGTTAACATGTTAAGATGTTAGACGTAAAACCCCCAGGTAACCTTTTCCATCTTTATGAAACACACATTTAAACATATATTTTTTTAGTGTGTCTTCCATCCTACCTTCCGGTCAGCTTTCTAATGTACCATGGAGAAGATCTGGTGTCAAATATGCTAATAATGAAGCATATTTTGATGTTATTGAAGAAGTGGATGCTATCATTGATAAGAGTGGTGCCACAGTTTCTGCAGAAATACAAGGATATGTAAGTTTCAAGAGAATAAATAGATTTATTAGATATTAAAACAATAAAAATATTTGATGTTATCGATTATTAAATACAGTTAATGTTAGAATAGCTTTGTTCACAAATTTTAATACTGAATACAAATTTTCATCATGCACTAGAAGCAGATGAATCTGTGACAACAAAAGTTAAGGTAAAAGTTATATTTGCTTCCAAAAAATATATTTAAAAAAATATAACATAATTGACATTTAGATATTTTTTAACATCTTATTTTTATAAAATGCACTCTGTTCACCATTTTCTTGACATTTTAGAGATTTGTGTATTTTGTATAGCAAGAGTTACTAAAGATTAATGTTTCATATTCATTAATAGATTGATTGCTGCATCAAGTTGAGTGGTATGCCAGACCTAACTCTTACATTTGTGAATCCTCGTCTTTTTGATGATGTATCATTTCATCCTTGTGTACGATTTAAGAGATGGGAGGTGAGTTGAATATTTTTTTTTATTGTTTAATTTTTTATTTTATTTTTTAAATTTAATATTCTTTCTTACTTAGCTTCACGCTGTATCCCGCACGAGGCAGGGTAGGCAGAGGGAACCCGGGAACCTAGTATTAAGACACTCCGTTCCACTTCCGTTTCCCACTTTTCGCCGAATTGCATTGCGTGTTAAGTGGCGGATCTTAACGCGTTTTGTCTTATTACCAGAGCAAAGAAATTAAACATTAAATATTTAAATTGAAAATATTAAATATTTCATTTCCTCGACTTGGGGATCGAACCCAGAACCTGTCGGTTACAGTCCCACGCTTGTGCCGCTGCGCCACGACAGGCCTCAAATTTAATATTAAGCCATTAAAAGTTGGTAATTTAGGCTTTAAAATTTATTTAAAGAATTGAAGTCAGTATGTTAAAAAAAATCCACAATCATCATTGGGCGTTAATAGACAGTGTTATCTGATTCCTTAAGATAAGTTTACAATACAAATATGTACTTATTATCATAAATCAAAGAGAGATATAAATTTTAAAATTTTATAGAGTTAGGCCATTTTGCCGTCACATCTGTTATGACTCAAAGATTTGAGCGAATAATGGTCAATGTATACCATATATGTCATCATACTTATATTTTCTGCTGATTATGGAATCTATGGAAATCTCCAAGGTTTTATCCCATTCTTATTTAGGAAGCTTTAAACAAAGAAAGTCAAACTCAAACTATAGATTATGTGTATGAATTTCACACCAGATTTTTTTACACGTTGTACTATATCAATATTTATTAAATGCAAATTTGCTCCTCTAAAAAAAATCTTTATTAAGTGTTCCCAAATCGGCATAGCGGTCGAGAAGGGATATATTCAAATGAATCATATAAAATTTTGTACGGTTTATATATTTTTTTTTCAGCTTCACGCTGTATCCCGCACGAGGCAGGGTAGGCAGAGGGAACTCGGGAACCTAGTGTTAAAACACTCCGTTCCACTTTCCGACAAATTTGAGGCATTGCGTGTTGAGTGGCGGAACTCAACGCCGCGCTTTGCCTTATTATCAGATCAAAGAAATGAAACATTAAATATTTAAATTGAAAATGTTAAATATTTCATTTCCTCGAGTGGGGATCGAACCCAGAACCTGTCGGTTACTGTCACACGTTTGTGCCGCTGCGCCACGACAGGCCTCAAATTATTTTATACTTTTTAATAATAAATATTTAATTTTCAGTCTGAACGTATATTATCATTCATACCACCAGATGGTAACTTCCGTTTGATGTCCTATCATATTGGATCGCAGAGTGTTGTAGCTATTCCAATATATGTGCGACACAATCTCACGTTAAGGTCAAATGGCGATCAGGGAAGAATCGATTTAACTGTTGGACCTAAACAAACTATGGGAAGAACATTAGAAAGTTCGTATTTCTTTTTATATGTAAATGATTATGAAGTAATTTCTCAATTTAACGCTGTATCCCGCACATGACAGGGTAGGCAGAGGGAACTTGGGAACCTGGTGTTAAGACACTCCGTTCCACTTCTGTTCTCGACTTTACGCCGAAATTGAGGCATTGCGTGTTGAGTGGAGGAACTCAACGCCGCCCTGTGCCTTGTTACCAAGGCGAAGAAAGGTAACATTAAATATTTAATTTGAAAATATTAAATAATTCATTTCCTTGAGTAGGGATTGAACCCACAATTTGTCGCATTTACAGCCAAATCCTTGTACCACTGTGCCACGACAGGCCTTATTAAGTAATTGTTTCTTGATTAACAAAAACATTATATAGAATAGTCAAAGTTACACGTAAAATCTTATTGTGTAATTTTTTGGTTATCAAAAAATATCTAATTAACATGAAGTATGAATTTTAAATAATGATGATTTTATATAGGTACATACGTATTTTTATAATAACAGCTAACATTAATATGCAATATGCGTGGGAAGTGAAGCTCTCAATAGTTTTATATTGTTATTAATATTATGTAATATAAAAATTATAAAGAAATACAAATGGTTATGAGACCCGTCGTGGCGCAGTGCCACAAGGGTTTGATTGTAAATGCGAGCGGCTTTAAATACGACAAATAGTAGATTTGATTCCCGTTTGAGGAATTGAAATATTTTAATTTATTCGCTCTGGTAATGAGGTAAAAAAGAGATTTTTTTCTTTTACGTGCATTGTAATTATACGTACAAACTATATATTTTTGTTTGTTTTAGATGTAGCTTTAGAAATTTGTATGCCGAAATGTGTTCTGAACTGTTCCCTGACAGCTAATCAGGGGAAATACTCATATGATCCAGTCAGTAAAGTGCTGATGTGGGACATTGGACGCATTGAGTTGCCTAAACTGCCTAATATTAGAGGAAGTGTGAGTTATAGTTACATCTAATATATTTATATTCAATGCTGTCTAGCGCGGTGGAATAGCGTCTCACAGTAAGTGCGATGATTGGTGGCTCGATCCTCGTCCTTGAAAAAGATTATATTTTGATTATTTTCATTTCTCTCAGATATCATGAGTCCCCAGTACCTTGCATAAGAATATTTTAATTAAATGTTTTATGATCTAAATAATATATCAATTTTAAATTAGTTTAAAAAAATATTTGTTGATACTTTTTGCTATTTCCAGTATATGGCGGGGTAGACAGATGAAACTCGGGAACCCAGTGTTAAGTTACCCCGTTTCCATTAAGACATTATCCGAATCAAAAGCAAAGCGGCCGTACTCTACATTGCGTTTTGCTTGGACCAGAGCGAAGAAGTGAAAATATTAAATATTTTATTTCCTCGACTAAGATCGAACCCACACCCGCTACAATCGCTCCCTTATGCCACTGTACCAAAACGTAATAAAGTAATCAATGTAATATGAAATACATATACATAATGTTTGTTCGCCTCGCCCTGTAGGTGTCAGTAACATCAGGTGCGGACACAAGCGGTGCCAACCCGAGCATCAACGTCCATTTCACAATACCTCAGTTAGCAGTGAGTGGGCTTCGAGTCAGTCGCCTGGACATGTATGGAGCTAAATACAAGCCGTTTAAAGGTGTCAAATATGTCACTAAAGCGGGGAAATTCCATGTTAGAATGTGATTAATGCTAATGTAATAGGTTTTGTAATTGAAACGTTTTTTATTATAAAATAAAATATATTTTTTTCTTGATCTTTAAATGGTTTTAATAGAATCTGTTGTGTACTCAATTTATTTAGTTATCGTTATTATTTTGAATTAAAATGTTATTATTTAATTTTAGGTTAGTTTCTATTAAGATATATCTAATCTAAGTGCAATCGACACCCTTTCGTCACATATTATGTAAAGTAAATACAAACATTCAAGAATATTTTTAACTACATTACATTTTGAATACATATACCTTTCAATATCAATTGTTAGTTAGTTACAAATTTTTTTAGTCATAACTTTCATATTTACAAGTATGTTTATTTCGTGAAAAAGATTTAATATATCTGTTTTAATTGAGGTCTTGTAAATATTTAATTGTTCTTTTCCATTTAGCCACTTATTATTTGTTACAATTTAAATTTTTCTTCTGTGCTTTTTATATGAATAATATATTAAATTATTCTCAATTACTTATTATTATATTTCGATGTGTTTCCAGTGAATAATGGAATTATCAGAGATAGCTATAAATTTATTAGGATCGAATTGTAAAAATATATTTTACATAGCTTGCATTAGCGTCATTATTAGTTAAGTGTTAAGATATATGTAATTGTGAACGCAAAAGATGGGTGTGTTAATGTTTACTTATAACTTTCACTGTGGCACTAGTTATTTTGAACATGTTTTGATCGTTTCATTAAATTCAATTATTATCTGTAAATAAGTACAATATATTGTACTTATATATTACCTTTTATGTAAAATAAGATAAATAATTTTTATTCTTTTGTTGTCTATTATTTTATTTCCTGTTTTGATCATACCGAATTTCATAAATTCTGTCAATAAAAAAATCATAGGTGTCTACATATTCCTGGATCATATTTTTAGTTAGATTAATATCAATGTTATGTTATGTTATCTTGCAGATAATTAGTCTATAATTTAAAATAATATTTTGATTTTTAATAGGACAAAAATGTTAATCAAACTGTATTTTATAAAAAAAATGCATTTTTTTATTTATGCCCCCCCTTCAACAGTCTTATGGCATAGCCCAGAAAACGCCGATGGAAAATAGATCTAGTTGCACACATGTTAATACTCCCCCGGATTCAGGAAGAAAAAAGCAAAGCCCATAATTTTAAACTTCCCCATTGTATTATTTTTTTATTATTACCATAATAATAATCATGAACACCTTTTTTGTAATCGTATTGCTTTTTTGTTGATGCCCATAGTGTAGTATTTGAAGAACAGTATTTTTTTACTATGATTAAGGGTGTCATACAGCTGCTATGTTTATATTTTTTAACCTGGTGAATCTAAGAACAGTTGTGCTGCCAAAACCAATCTAACGATATATAAGTTGTTATAAATCCATTCAGCGATACTAGAGATGTCAGTAAAAAATAATATTATATACGTACAAGGTACGTGTGAAAAACATAATCCTTCTTTGGAAATAAGAAAAAAGCAAACTAGGCAATTTTCAGTCATATTATAAAGCGACGCGGCGTCTTAAACGATGAATATCTCAATCTGCTGTGAGTATAGGTGGAGAAATTGGTTCCTGCTTAGGAATTAAATATTTCTAACCCTTGGGTTGCTTTCACATTGTTTGATATTTTGAGCTATCGAAAGCATTCCAGCATATTGCGTCATGATTTCTGGAGGAGATATAATACCTATCTTGGTATGTAAAAGTCACAGCAGTTTTGATATTTTAAAAATAAATAAATAATGGTGATAGTGACCAGTTTTTATTATTAAATATTAATAATTCAAAACTGAGGGCATTGAGAGAGATGTTTATTAATTCAATTTAAGCTCGGCCGAATAAATATATTTAAATTGTTCTGATTTCTCAGTTCCAAAAAGGAAACCGCGGCGTTGATTTCCAACCAATGTTCTGGACAATGTTTTGTTTGTTTGAGTAGAAAGCGAAAGACAGATTGTTTTGGTGTTAGATTCTCTTATACTATCTGCTGCATGCTAAATTACAACGGGTAAATAAGCATAGTGTAACATGTAAAGAGTTATAAAGACCATACAAACAGAATTTCATTCCAACAATAAACATCTTATTCTTTTCTATAAAGTTAATCGAAATAAAATGAAAAAAAAGATATATTATTGTTATTTAAAAACGAAATGTGAAAGTTTTTTATAATTGTGAGTCTAAAGTTTCGTTACCGTTTAATGACACATGAAGTAGTGACCCAAAACGAGAAAGTGAGGGCAAATAGCGCGAGTTATCATTACAGCGCGAATTCATCGGTTGAAAAATAATGTTTGATCTTTTAGTCACGTCATGCAGATAGTTAGGTTAGGTTAGCTGTCTGCGGGCACACTTAGTTAATATTAAAAATATTTAAGCTCGGCTGTAACATTTAATATATTATTCTGTTTAAATCCTACTATCTAATTAAGATTGTTTTTTTTTCTTTGCTCCACATATGCCAGGGAGGGCAGAGCGAATTTGGGAACTCTTAATACTTAAGACACATAGTTCCCATAAGGACTCCGAATTTTTCGCCGAATTTGAGGCATTTTTAAAAAGCGACACTCAACACCGCGCTTCGCGCTTTTGTTACCAGGGAAAAGAAATTAAAATATCGAATATTTTGTCGTCGTTTCCTCTAATGGGTATCAAACCTACAAACGTAACTTTATGCCTGTACGTCACGACAGCCTCATTTTTTTTTCATTTGTTTTATTTTCGTATATTGTATTTATCCAGCACTATTTCAAAATATAATTATTTTTAAGTTTTTAAATATTGGGTGATGAAATAATGATTGTCAAAAAAAATCTTTTTATTTGCAGGTATGTATTAACTGTTTAGTTACTTCTGCGAAAAACTTTTGCCGGAGGCTTAACACGTAAATACTTCCCTGATTATATTATAATGTATTTTAATTTTTGTGACATTATTAACAAGTAACGTTATTGTATAATAGGGTTAAAATTATAGCTCCTTTGTGTTACAAGTTTTTAATACGTATACCAAGAAATAAAAAGTCGAGTTCAAGGAATATATCTTGAAAACTGTTCCTTAAAAAAATAGTGGTTATTTTTATATAGGTATCGTTAAGTATTAAAAAAATATTTATATAATAAAACTTGCATTTTTTCCAACCATAGAAAACATTTTCGAAGTAGCCAAAAATCTGATAATACCGATTATGACAAAGTAGTTACTTATAAAACGAATGCCAACATTTGAAGTCGTCTCACACGTTTATCTCAGACATACATTTTTAGTATTCTATTTAAAAAGTAACTTATGACCTGTCACGCTAAGTTAAACTTTTGTAGTGATATTATTTTATTACAGCTAGAATGTCTGCTTTAGTTGCATTTAGGTAAGTAATATTAAATATAGGAAACTTAAAAGTAGTTTATTATTTTTATATTTACTGTAAATATAACCTTATAATGTTTGGATAGTGATAATATGTGGTAGTATGGTCAACGAATTCTGCACAGATTTGATGTTAGATTTGTTTTGATTTTTTATTACATTCTTCCCGAGTGTTAAATAAACATCATCATAGAGCAGAGAAAAACTTTAAGGCAAGACTAACTTTATTTTTTAATATCCGGGCAAGACTCGTCGACTGTATATGTGTGTACATATATTATATTTTATACTTGCATTCACATGTGGGTATTAATTTACTTTAATATAACAGATTATTAAATCAAGTCAAACGTAATTATAACAACCAAACGAACAAAGTTTTATCTATGTGATATTATTTTATTACAGCTAGAATGTCTGATTTAGTTGTATTTAGGTAAGTAATATTAAATATAGGAAACTTAAAAGTAATTTATTATTTTTATATTTACTGTAAATATAAACCTTATAATGTTTGGATAGTGATAATATGTGGTAGAACAGTATGGTCAACGAGTTCTGCACAGATTTGATGTTAGATTTGTTCTGATTTTTTATTATATCTTTCCCGAGTGTTAGATAAACATCATCATAGAGCAGAGAACAACTTTAAGGCAAGACTAACATTATTTTTTTAATATCCGGGCAAGACTCGTCGTCTGTATATGAGTGTATATTATATTTTATACTTGCATTCACATGTGGGTATTAATTTACTTTAATATAACAGATTATTAAATCAAGTCAAACGTAATTATAACAACCAAACGAACAAAGTTTTTATCTATATGTTATTCACTTTGATACCTACATATCAACTTACAAAGAAACATCTTAACACTGAACAATTTATTGTCACTTTATATTAATTAAAACCATGAATTGGAAAGAAAGTAGAATGAGAATTTTAATAACATTAAATCATACTTGTTTATTGTTTTTTTAATACTAATTTATGGCAATTGTTTATAAATCAACTATCACTAAAATTTGTTTGCTGTAAGTAATGTAAAAATTGATAATATTTGGGATATGATAGGGTAATCGTAACAAAGAAAAATATAATTATATTTATCCATTTATTAAGTATATAAAATATTTATACATAATAATTAATTATGCAGTACTATATCTTAGTGTTTTGAAAGTAAATCATATTCTCTACATGCATGTGGTAGAAAATAGGAATGAATCTATTTTCCGTTATCTAAATCACAATTAATTATCGCTATACATAGTGTAAAGTAGAGCGAAATAAGAGTATGATCTTGTCAAAATCTGAAAAAAAAAAAGACATAAATATAGAGTACCTAAAAAATTATGAAATATTCTCTAGTGGGTACTAAAACTATGAAACTTCAAAAAGCTATATTTCAAAATTACCCAAGAATAAACTATCTAGGTAAAAACATATTTGTTATTAAATTATATAGAGGTACAAAAGCAAAACAGAATATGTAGGTAAAACGGAACGGTTGAATTAATTCAAGACTGTTAACGCCATTTAATTTATGAGTAGAACGATTTATTAGTTTCCCGCCTCACTCTCGGTCAGTGCCCGTGAACCTGTCACGCATCGCAATAATTTTTTATCTCAGTAAATAAGTTTTTCCTAATTTTGATGTAAAAAGTCTAATTTTCGATTAACCTAATTTTTTTTTTCTTATTGGTCTTTTAAGTAGAACCGTAAAGATTAATATCGTTTGGTCTTCCCAATTAAAAATAAAAAAAAATATACTTATACTAAACTACAACTACATTGAATCAAAGAAATGAATGAAAGAAATGAATATGTAGGTATATAATAATACAATTTTATGATTTTTATTAAGTAGTACAAGTACATTTTATTTCCTAATCCCAATTACATACTTTTTTGTTCCAATAAAATTACTTTTAAGAAAGTATCAATACATTGAAATTTAAAATATTAGCTATACGAATAAAAAAATTGTAGCAATGTTGTTAAACTAAATATTTTAAATTGACGCGCATTGAAGAATGATTTTCTTTCCCTATAACTAAATAACCTTACTATATAAGAAAGTTATTTACGAATATGTCTAAAAAGTGCGGTATTTTTATGAATTAAGTATTTATCTCATTAATACAAGCATACTTAAATTAAAGAAATTTATCGCTTACCGACGAATAAGTCACGAGAGAAATATTCGTAAATTTCATTGCGGTAAATGCAATAGGCTTCTGACACCTGCAAAACGTACATAAAGAATGTGTAAACTGTAGATGAATAAAAACTAAAATTCCTTGTTAACAACACTTACCTCAGAATGAGAAACAGTAACGCTCGTCGACATCGAGGACTCATATTATACCAGTCACTGCTGTATACCGCAACAGCTATATTGCCATTCTAAAAATTTTAAGTTGATTGAGAAAAAATGTTTTAAATTTCACTGGCGTTAAGTTACCGGTATCTATATGAAGCATATACAAACCGCATGAAAAATGTCGTCCGCATACCAGCACATAGCGCCGACTTGAATAAGAGCTGATCCAAGAAACAATTTATTGCTAATCGCCATAAACGGTTCTAGTAACTAAAATAGATATATATATATTTTTTTGATCTAGACATCTAGTCATATAAGCAAATGTAAGAATTTAAAAATTATGATTGGATTGTAAAATTTTTTTGGACGGTGTAATATAAGTACATGTTAATATAGATAATGTAATATACTTACCACAATTACGAAAACGACACAGCAAATATTTATAGAGCTCATCACAATATTTATAAGATTACAAAGAGAGAAAGCATCTTCCAAATTATTACAATAGCTGGAATTAAATTTCGAAATAATTTATGTCATTGACGATAAGTATAGGAACAATCAACAAATGAATTTTATAGTCATAATTTTTTGTAATGAAAGTATCTTCAGTAAATTAATACAAAATACAAGAGTCTAAAACGCGACTTGGCGTAAAATTTTACTTTTGAATGAAATTTTACTAAAATATTAACCTCTGTTTTATTGTAATGTATAAGCTATATAAATGAACAGTTATATAAATCCATTCATTAGGAGCATTGAAAGTGGAACGAATGTACATCGTCACATACTTTTTATAATATTACTGTAATTCAAATTATATTCAACCGAAAATCTATAGTAATGAAACCATTTTTAAATAAAATATTTAAATAATAAATTTTTGTATTATAAAAACCTTATAAGCCTTTGGTGTAGTTTAATATTAGAGCGAATTTCCTCATAATTTTCTTCATCTGTTTGTTCGATAGAGGCTAACGACTCAAGACGCCGTTGCAGAATCCGCATTAGTAGTGCAATATGACTCGCCATACCAAAGAATAACAGATCTGATGACACCATAATCCAAACACAGGTGACTCCTAAAAAAGGAATAGCTCGGTTATGTTATACCTATATATGATTTTAAGGTCATTGTAGCGCAAGTTTCATGTGTTTACTGCGTGGGAAATAACAGTCATGGGTCTCATCTTCGGACTTATTATTAACATTTGTATTTTTGATTAGTTTTATAATTTGTGTAATACTAAAAATAAATATAAAAATTTGATTTTTAAGCTTAGTATAGTAAGCAGTCTTAATCATTATTGTATATTTCAATTATATTGAATATTATTTTATATTTTAATTATATTAAACGTTATTTTCTTATTTCAATATTTGAAACTTGAATTATACCTTATATGTAGTAGTAACAATGAAAACCATAATAGAAATATAATTACTACTCCAAGTGATCTAAATTACAGGCAATTATGTGATATTTGTTTTGAGTTCATCATAAAATTATAACCATACAAAAAGCTTCCGGCTATGTTCTTACAACTACTGACCGAATAATCAATATATTATAATTCGGATACGTTTAGCACACACTTACGCTTGCGTGAATTAAATAATTACTTGCAAAGAAGACTCATTCTCATATATCATTATCTACTTTCATTCTATGCATGTCAATATAATTAAATGTATACTTTCATTTATAAATATTTTTTCGTCGTTCTTGTTAGAGGACCGCATTTTATTATAACTAAAATTATAATTTCTTTCTAACAGCCTGTCACTGAAATCACTGAAAGTTATGATATTTTATATATTACTTTCAAACGTTACAAATCGCCTCATACAGGCGAAGGTTGGTATGGTTCTTTGATTATGGCGTACCGAGCGTGCCAGTTGAGAAGGTTTATAATACCTAGCGTGTGATGTTCAATTTTAAAATTATAATAAAAATTACAAGTACCTACACATTTAATATATATTATTATGAGAAAAGTTTTTATACTCAAAAATCCCTCACCACAAGTACCTAATGACCTCCTCATATTGGAAAAATACTTGCATCTGTTAAGGTGCTTCACCCATTTTCATAAAATTCTGCTAAGTACCACGTGATAAACGAGGCTTTCAATTAATAAAATGCATTCAATCCAGTTTATTCATTTAGAAGTTACCTCTTTTCGCATAGGGAGCGGCAGCAAATCCTCGTGATGTTAATTATAAAATGTCTGCAGGTAACTTAGCTAATTTGAATATTTTGTATCAAAATAAAACAAAATATCATATTATCATTCCTTACCAGCAAAAATTTCAAACAGGTACACGGCAATATGTGCAAATGGTTGATGTTTGTCAAAGGGATACCAAGACACCCACACAAACCCGACTTGAGCGTCCTGACCCTGCCATACTCGGTAAAAATAAACAATTATCGGCGTCAAATTGTAGAACCATACACCCAGTATATTTACAGAAAAATACCCTAAAAGTTATTTAAGTTATTAATAGGTAGGCATAAACTATACTTATAATAAATCTGTAACTGGTCACTATCTAAACATAGAAGATATATATTAATAAATTAAATTGGTGACATTTATTAAGGCCCAAAATAATGTTTTTTTTAAATTTTTTTTTGATTATTTGCCTGTGCGCGTGTACGCGCCAATCTCAGAAACCGTTAACCAGATTTAATTATATAATTTTGACAACTTTGAATTGGTAAATAAAAAAATGTTACGTCAATTTATACTTAGCTCGGCAAAATTGCTTCAAACTTTTTATTCATTACACTAACATTTTAGTTTTCAATGTTTAGATATTGGCTTAAAAATGATAATTTTATTAGAACAAGAAAGTAATTGAAAAGTAGTAAATAAAATACTGTAATTCAAGCGGGCGAAGCTACGGGCGGGTCGCTAGTGTGCAATATATTTTATGACGTAGAAATATTCTAATAAACTTTACAGCGATGGCTAATGCGCAAAGCAGTTAAACTTTTTTCCTTAATTCCGAGTGCATCTTCGTCAAGAGGTGGCATCGGCCATATTCCAGTGAGTTCTTCAATTAGTTCTCCAAACACTTTATTTTTATACCATAAAACAAATACTTTTGCAATACCTGAAAATAGTCATATTATATACAGAAAGAAATATGCAAAAAGTTTATAAGCGAGACGTAAGAATATTTGTATGGTTTAGTATTTGATCTCAGTAAGAAGTCAGCATATTTAAAAAAATCTTCTTTTTATAAACAAAAATAATAATAGCCGAAAAAAAAATTAAGCCTACATCAACACTAAACTAAATAATGGCAGCTGTAATTTTGTAAACAAATATAATATTACCTAATCGATCACGTTCAATGATAAAAACAGTCATAATAAATACGATAACAGTTAAAAATGTTCAATAGTAGGTAAAAAATCTTACTCAAAGCGCCGTAGCCAAAGGTATGAAAGAGCGGAACGACATCTTCGACACGAGGCGAGCTGGCGAACGTGAGGACTATGTTAATGAATTCAGTAGAAACGTGACAGCAGATACCGCAGATGGATAGCATAAAAATAAGTTTTTGGCGAAAGTAAGCTGCGGCATTCCGAGGCTTATCAAAAGATAAACCTATTCGTCTCATGCTGAAAGTGCTCAGCCTCAGTGATTCATCAATTTCCATTTTTGCAGCTTTTTTCGTGGCTTCATCCATTTTGGTATGTGTGCCTCGAGCCCAATGACTTTAAAGTATGGCTAACACCGATACAGTTAAAATTATAGGCAGTTCTTAATATAAATGGAGACAACTGTATATATAAAAAAAAACTAGATATTAGTTTATGTGTATATGTGTAATTAACAAAAATTAAAATAGATGTTTTAATAAATGAAACTTAAAAATATTAAGCAAACAGCCCTATTAATTTTATTCTGGTTTTAAAAATATATTAACATGACAAATCAAATTCTTTCTTACTGTTTTCATATTATTTTATGTATTTATATTCATTATATTTATATTCACTAAATAAAAATAATAATACTTTTAAACTATATTTTCATATTTTGTACCAAAAATGTTATACGAGGCATTGCAAGAGGCTTCTAAAATATTATGAATAAAATAAATAAAGTCGGGATTTTTCATTACTCTCTGGTTAATTCAAACGTCTACAAAGGGCGTTCTATGAAAGTTTACAAAGTTAGAAATTTTATTATTCAAAAGACAAGGTGTGATAGATTGAGACCGCCCACTTTGTTTTAAAGTAAAGTAAAACTTTCAATATCATACGATTGCTTGAATAAAGAATTAGCTTCAGTTTTTCTTTTTATAAAAATATCGTTTTTTAATTTTATAATAATAAATAATATTATATTAATTTTTTTAAGTTAAGACGAGGCATCATTTTCCCTTTTTTTATTGTAAACGTAATGAAATAATTAAGTTGTTTGCTCTAAATAATTTTAGTTGCATAGCGTCACAAATATACTTCGAAGGTGTTATTACTTTACGTATTATGTTCATTTGATATTTTTAATTGTCCATTTTCAATTATAAGCGGCCATCGACACGGGTTGAAGTGATTTAAAAATTTCCCGCTAGAGATGGCGGTGTTTCGGCAAATTTAGCACGCAGCCGCGCTCCGTGGCGCACTTTACAGTTCGCCACCGTTACGCGGCTATTAAGTTGCGCACGCGCATTATGGAAGGTACCGTCCCAGCGATTGCACCTTACATATGTCACCTGATTGTATCAATACGTATCACTTTTATGGTAATAAGTTTTATATGAAACCTCACTATTGATTAATGTTTGTACTAGTTGATTCAATTTGTCATTAAGTGAAATGCTGTGTACTTATTGTATTATAATTGTATATAATGTTCAAACTTTTGTAATATCAAATTGTATATATAGTCATTGGCTGACACCTGTTGTAGCGTAGGGACACAAGCGGGGCACAAACGTGCGACTGAATACACAGCAGGTTGTGAGTTCGCACTAGGTTACCTAGTTCTCTCTGCCTATCCTGCCATGCGCGGGGTATAACGTGAACCTATATAAAAACATTATTATTGGTCAAAACATCAACCAAAGTTAGTTATTTTTAAATCGATCTTAACTTTCAATAAATAAAGTAAAATAAACAGGATTTAAACCTACACAATTATTGTACAATGAATAATTTTTTTTTTTTGCAAAAGCCAAAACAAAAAGGAAACTAGTTATTTTTTTGACTATGAAATTGCACTTCATTGTACGTTGCTATCTATGTACGTACTATGAATATTATATTTAAATTTCTCTTTAGCAATTAACATTTAAACACTTGTTACTTGCTTTGTTTGGTTTGCTCACGTCTTCAATTACGATATTCGATTTTATTATGTTGGCTGACAGAAATCGGTTAAGTATGTTTCAGACGCAAGTTCAGTCCAAAATAAAATTAATAATCGACGATCTCTCCAAGTAAAAGTGCTACGTATTATCATGGTTCGGGCGAGCGACCCAGATCTGCTTGTCGAGCACGCAGTTCAAGCAAAAACGTCTTACAAATCAATGCAATATAAAAGGTGTAAAAAAAGCAAATTAGTTCAGGTGTACAAAAATATACAAAGAATTCTATTGCGTATAGAAAATTATAATTTCTCATAATATTTTATGATTTTTAATTAACAAGTTGGAAAAATTGCGAATTGAACTGTATTGTAAAAATTGTTTAATATTTAATCGAACAGATATTACTTCATACATATTAATAAATTTAATGTATATGTAATTTAACTAGAATATAACGACTGTCTTAGTTAATAAACACTGACTGCCTGTAACTTTCTAGGCCTCATTTAGGAAAATTAAAGACCATATTTGAAGATCATTTTATAAGTCCTATATCTTTGTATTCCATAAGTCATATTTACCTCGCCACTGCGACTTATGTATAGATAATAAAAAAAAGATTACTCATACGTATATATATGATCAAAAAAAAACCTCAGAAAACCTATTCTTCTGTCTAGTCTGATGATGATCTGATGATGTCTTTTACTTATTGTCTATCTAAAATTATATTCACATTTAATTTTTTTTCCAGCGTCACGCTGTATCCCGCATAGGGCAGAGTATTCAGTGGGAACTTGGAAAACTAGTATTAATGATAATCCATTCCATTCTCAACTCTCCGCCAAATTTGAAGCGGTGACTGTTGAGTGGCGGAACTCAACGCCGCGCTTGGCCTAGTTACCTAGAGTGAAGAAATGAAAACATTTGACGATATTACAGTTACACGCATTTTTAGTTATATTATATAAGTATATTTAACAGTAATTTATTTTTTATTTTTCTTACTTATCGTTGCGCGAGGCCGAGATAGTGCGTTGGATTGTTACTCGTAGACATGAAATATTTAATATTTTCATTTTCTCGCTTCAGTAACGAAAGGTAAGGTGAGTCGTTGAGTTGCTCGCAATGCCTCCAGAATTCGACCGAAGGTGGAGAATGGTATTAATGGGTGTTTTAATGCTAGGTTTCCTAGTTTTTCTCGGCTTACCCTTCAATGATGTATCGTGCATACAAGCTAAGTTAAATAAATAACATATTTTTTTTTATAAAAGTAAAAAAAACTTTTAAACACTAACTAAAAGAGATATGTGATCAAATTATATGGGGCAATTACTTTTTCACTAAAGTTAGATTTAGGTTAGTTAGTCAGATAGGTAGAAAGAAGGTAATTCAAATTTAAATTAATATATGCAAGCAGCGAAGAAACAGCTTGGCTGAGCCGGCACAGGATGTAAATAGATTAATATTTTTCAAGCGGTATCATAAATACCGAGTAGAGCGTATAACTTACAAGTTTTGCTAGAATTACACTAACTCCTTATTATCTATAGCATTGGTTTGCGATCGTGTCGTTATGTTAAATGCTACAACGTTAACACAATAACCCACATGGGTAATATTAATATTGGAAAATTGCTTCTAAACATTAAGTAGACTGACATCACTGCTAATTTCATCAGTCTACCAGCGTTTATGCGAATGGTCCTCAATTCAAATCAAATTTATTTATATATTTATTGCAAATTATGGAGAAGTAAAATATATTACAAATTTTACATGAACAGTTTTCAAGAGGCCTGTCGTGGCGCAGCGGCACAAGAGTGTGACTGTAACCGACAGGTTCTGGGTTCGATCCCCAGTCGAGGAAGTGAAATATTTAATATTTTCAATTTAAATATTTAATGTTTCATTTCTTCGCTCTGGTAATAAGGCAAAGCGCGGCGTTGAGTTCCGCCACCCAACACGCAATGCCTCAAATTCGGCGGAAAGTGGGGAACGGAAGTGGAACGGAGTGTCATAACACTAGGTTTCACTTCCGTTCCCTCTGCCTACCCTGCCTAGTGCGGGATACAGCGTGAAGCTGACAGTTTTCAAGGACGAGATAAATTATATTTTATAATTATCTTCTTTATATCTATAATTCACTCTTACTTCATAAAATGTAACGGATTTTTTAATATACATTTTTGCAGTAGCTAATGTAGGTATAAGAACCATGGATGCTGCAATTCTTCGTTGACGTTTATATTATTAATTTTATATATCTTTTAAAGTCTCTTTTTATATTGACATTAAAAAACATTAAAAAATGTTGCTTCTTGCAAAAATAATTCAAATAACAATCGTTCTTTTAATTTACTTCTAAACAGATTTACTTTTATAATTCAGCTAGCTTTTGTAATAATCTCCTGGCTTGAAAATTATAAATATTATATAAATAACTTGTATTAATTTAGGTTCTTAATTTTTTTAGGATGAGTTATTTTTTTTATCATTTACAGTTGCAGAATTTTGAATTTCTTGAATTTTTTTTGGAATAGATGGACCTTTTTGGATAGCCCACCTAATAAAATACTAAGAGGGAGCGTATGAGATACATGCTTTTGTGTGTAATTGTATTTGAATTATTATGATCAAGTTATTAGAAAAGAAAATGATTTTTAGCTTCTCGCTACATCCTAATCACAGCAGGCATAGGGAACATGGGAACCTTTCGTTCCCTACTATTTGTCAAATTAGGTCATTACATATTGAGTGGCAGGACTCAAATGCATACTGAGCGAGTAATACTGGGTTTCTATGTTTTCTCTGTTTACCTTGCTATGTGCACAGGCTAAAAATATTGTAGATATTGATTCGATATTTATATGAAACAAATTTTATTAGAACTTGTGAAATACGAATTCAATTATTAGCAAAATATTTGTGAATTATAAATATCTAATGCAATATAATAACATTTCTAAATTATAAATATAGATATATCGGTGCACATTTATTCGTATTCGTAGTATTTTCTTTCAATATGAATTATATCTAATACAAAGATATGTTTCATTGGATGCTATAGATTATATTGAATAAATAATTAAAAAAAGAAGGAGAATACCTAGCGGTAACACATAATGAATATTACGGTAAACGCAACAAAAAGTTAAAATAACAATATCAACTCACAGTGATAATGCAATAGAGTAAGAATAGCCTCGCACTAATTCTGAAAGATTAAAAATCTGAGAAACAATTTAGCCTATTCTGACACTGTAGCGTGCTATCGGGGCTCGTCTTATTGCTTTACTGTCACAGAGACGTACCGACTCATTATATTCGTTGCAATGGCTTACATTCTGACTCTTAGCCGAAGCCTTCGGCGCTACGTGGTAATTATTTTAGTTTAGACGCGAGTAATTGAATCCCATTCAAATAAAAACAGACGGAGATTTGCCGTGCGCAATGTAATTTAAGATTTTCATCTTGTAGATAAGTGGCAATGAGAATTACGCGAATCTACACATTAACTTTCACTAGTATATCGTTCCGAACTTGGCCTTAAATTCTCTTTGGGAAACCGCAGGAAGTGGGATTAAAAAACGTCTGTAGCAGTCTCACGTTTCATACTGTTTTTATTGCACCACTAATGTTATTAAGTAGCAATAGAGCGCATATAGAAACTATAATTTTATTTGGTGTATTTTTATTGTTTTATTTTTACGACTGGAGTTCCATTTGATTTTGATTGTGATTTCGATTTGTATAATCGGGTGTAAAATGTCGCTTTATGGAAATTAATATTAAAGCGTAGTTTTCCGGCAACATTCATTATTTATACCTATAATATTTTAAAAAACGTCTGAAAATAGTGTCTTCTTTAAAATGATGGAGTATTTTTTTTTGGATTGGCGTTCAAAATTAATACTTTTTATGCTTTTAAAAAAAAACTATGCCTAGGTTAATTAAATTGACAATATGTGTGAAAATGAAATAACCAACACATGATAAAAGTCTTTTTATTGTTGATCCAAGTAACTAAGCTTAGGGTCGTGGGTTACATTTAAGTAGGAGAGTAAGGTTCTTTAACCTTATATCGCCATATCTTTATATCGTCTTAACATGTACTAAATTCACAAGTGTGTATATTAAATCACTGCAACTATGGAGCAAATTGAGCACCAAGTCGTCACTAAGTTCATCATGGAAGAGTTTGGAACGTTTACATTTTTCTTCTTCCTGCCTATCTTGAAGATGACTCCCGCACCAGACGCGCTGTAGAGCCACCTCACCATAAATCATAAAATAATTTAATACATCTATTGAATGGCCAGAATAAAGAAGAAACAGTTATGAAGATTAACTGGCGTATCGGAAATTACTTATTATTTTATTACATATTATTTTATATTGAGGATATTGTGATAAAAGTTAGTGCAAGATTGGTACCAAGAACGCTCACGCCCCATCAAAGACAACATCGAGTCGACGCTTGAATGCACATTTTGGATTGATTGATAAATCAGCTGGAACTTTGTACTAAATTGTTACTGGAGATAAAATCATGGATCATCATTATGAATCTGTGTCAAAACAGGCGTTTATGCAGTGGCATAAAAAGGGCTACAGCATCAGCTAAGAAGTTTGAGGTGTCAGAATCAGTCGGAAAGATGATGGCTACAGTTTTTTGAAGGAATTTTACTGATCGTCTACAAAGAAAAGGTGTCAATATAATAAGGAGAATACTACGTTTCCCTACACTACCAACTGCACCAACTAAAGGGGGCCATCAAAGAAAAAAGACGGGGAAAATGGTCTTGAGATGTGCTCCTTTTGTATGACAACTCCCTCATTTACAAGTCCCGTACTACGATCGTTGCCTTAGTCAGCTGTGGCTTTGATACCCTTATTAATCTACTCCCTACAGCCCAAAACTTTATCTTTTAAGCTATTTTGAAGGGAAGAAGAAAACATTTTTTCGTGGTATAGAAAAGCTAATTCTGTGTTTCATAAAGTTTCGTCTCTTGGTCTTAAGTGTGACAATGTAAAGAGAGAAAAAAAAAATGACATCCATAACTTACTTGCGTTATACTAACTCCGTAAACTTTTGGATCTCCTCCCTATGTTGGTGGTGTATCTATAAAACGCAAGAGAAATTAATAAAATGTTTATCTTTCAAAAAAAAAATAAGAAATATATTCCAATGTTACAATTATTTTGATCCCAATGAAGACAAGATTAAAAAAAATAATACAAAAGTTACATAAATATTAAATAAATAGTGTTAAACAAAAAAAATATAATATATAATAAAAATATAAAACCTCCCTTAATATAAATAAAAAAAATACATGGCCAAATAGTTGATACTGAACAATTGTACTGAGCATAATTGACATAATTTTAAAACCATTAATCACTCAACAAATCACATTTTTCTTCTTAAATAGACAAATAAACAGTTTTATTTGTTTTTATTAATTTATGTCAGTCTAATTATTTATTTTATTTAATTTTTTTTATATTATATGCTGTGATAATTGCTCAATTTTTATTATAAAACAAATTTAAAGCGTCGACGTAGCGAATTTGACACACTTTGGCTTTTAACTTACTACATTTAATTAGTTTAAGTAAACTTACCTATTGTTAAAAGTTATCGAACAAGCTCAAACAAAACTATTTAATTATATATTTTTTAGCTTAAGTCTGATGAATTTCATAAAAAGTATTTTAATTTTCCTTTGATGATATAAAGAAGAAACAATAAAATTCTGCTTGAATGCTGCTGTATTTTGTCCTTAACCATACTTCATAATTAAGAGTAGATACTAACATAATGTCGTGTATAATTTAGAATTATGCAAATTACACAACGCCCTTCAAAGGTTTATTTCTTATGTCTGAACGAATTGCAATGCCTGAGATGCAATGATCATAAAACCTAATTAGGTCTATTTTTATCCGTCATACTAGATGGATACTTCTTAGGAATGTCGCGGTCGCTGCCGTGCTTCAGCGTCGATAGCAAATCCAGATGACATTCGTTGATGTTATATGCTGTGCCTTATTCCGGCCTTACTATCTCTAGCTAGCAAATTGCAGTGTTCAGCTTCGGGCGCTTTATTGAAAATTCGATCTATCGGTTACAGAGAGCTTTACAAGATTAACAAATATACAAGCTATGCGTTTGATTGAAGATCTAAAGTTGTGTAGTTTTCGTGCTGGTTGGAGTCCGTTATCCGGCGTCAGGTTACGGCCATGTCTATAAAAGACGGCTGCATCTTCTTCACCGTTTCATTCTGTTTGAGACGCCTCGGTTGCGTGTCCCCGTGTGCGCGCCCGTCTCACTAACTCGCCAGTGCCGGTCTCGCGAGCTTTGCCTTTCTCACTTACTACTGCTAGGTGTAGGCTTTAGTGCTCGCGGCTTGAAGACAGTAATATATAACATAATTCTATTGCGTGTATTTACTTGAACTTGCTCTTGTTATTGGTGTCCGTGGCGTTTCAACAGGTATGTTTTGTGGTTTACTAATAGTATTAAGACTTTACTTTAGATTCTTATATGAATTGTATTAGAATTTAAAGAGGAATTACTTTTTAAATTGATTCACTTTATAAAGTAAGTTTTAAAGTACTCTCATAGGTAGATAATAAAATAATGAGTTTACATTCTTATAAGTATTGTAAAATATGTTATTTATATGAATCCAATGACTTATTTTGCCTCAAAAAAAAAATATTCTCCTTTAAACATATTTTTATGCATTAAAGCAATATTTAGATTAAATAGTCTAAACAAAAAAAAATGCAAATTAATATGATATTGTTACTGTATTTATTAACCATGTGTTTATTTTTTACAAAAACAGATAGTATTTAGCATATATTTAATAAAACAACCATAAATTATATTGCACTTTTCTTTCTAAATCAAAGAAGTAATCAACATTTTTGGCATTTAACGCACCTTACTTTCTTATTACAGATTACAGTTCTTTCTTTAGTAAAAAAATATAAAATTTATTCGCACGGTGCAGTCGGCTTTACCCGGATAAGTAAACGTACATTATTGGGACGAAGATGGTAAAATGATTACTGTCATTACCGGAGAATTACGTGACGCGCTCGCCATTACATGCACTCTAGACTGTTACCACGCTATTGTTGATTAGTGTCTTTCCGTAATAATAGTAAATAGCTTTGAGATTTTTCTCGGAGAAAGTAAAAGTTACTTCAACACTTATATCTTAAAAACATAATTTAGATATATATCTACTATTATTAAGGTTAGGTTGACGATTAAACCGTTGACGACTACACCGGAGGTTTAGTTATGGTTAAGTTTTTTGGTTTTGAGTATGAATTATTATGAATTTAATAAATATTAAAACATATATATATATATATATATATATATATATATATATATATATATATATATATATATATATATATATATATAGTAAGAGTTATGTTAAAAAAATGTAACTCATATATGTTTATATAAAAGACTTCAGAAGCCTTAGAGTTGCAGGTTGCATTATATACATTTTTATTGCTAGTAATAATAGACGGAAAAGAAATTAATAAGGACCTGTCCTTCGTAACAGGTTTAAAACAAGTTAGAAAGAACGTCTCTTAGATAAAAAAATACTGGGATACGGATATCTATAGGATATTGCAGAACAACCTATTTCATTAAAGTCGCTAAAAATACCAAGTACTAATGGTATATTTATATCATAGTATTTGATTAAAATTCTCAAAAGAATCATTTTCTACTTATATCATAGTATTTGTATGTAGAAAGATAATATCTAATACATTCAATAATTCTATAACATTCTACAATAATTTATTGATATAGAATAAAATTTAGCAATGATTGTCTACGACTCAATTTAATTTTTAAAGACAATTCTAATATTTGCTGTTGATAAGCTCCGATCAACTTCCACTATATATATGTATATGAATGTGAATTGAAATATCAAAATAAACCGTTCATTCACCCTGCGGGGTATGTCAAAGACAGTAGTCATATGCGTGAACATAAAGCTTCATAACCTGTTAGTTTTTTGCAGAGTAGTGCAGGCGGCCTTGACCGTATGCACGCCTAAATCACAGATCGGCCCAGTTATGAATACGACTGAATAGATTATATGTAGAATTGTGCTATAGCAAAAAGAAGCATAAATTATTAATAGGTAATTAAAATGTGTACGAGTATAATAGCAAAATTTTAAAATATGACTTTATTATCACCACAGCTATAAAATTTATGAAAATTTTATGATCGACAATACAAAGCTTCAATTTCAAGATACATAAATAACAATGTTTTATACGAGATTAGAGATTTCCGATGTGACAATAAAAAAAGAAGAGTAGAAGTCTATTTAATATTTAAACTGTTTTAACTTTAAGACTTGTTTTTCCAGACTCTAAATATAGAAAGATGCTCTTTAAATAAAAGTATTCAACGTAAAGTTGTAATTTCATGAACGTATTAGTCACCGTGGAACTTGTAAAGCGAATAATAATATAGCATTTACATAGAGACGTAAAACTTCAACCTTTATTTAGAAATCCTTTTCTCATACAGCTTGGCTTCACAGTATGTTTATCGTATGATTGATTGCCTTTCCTATAGTGCAATTTTCAGCAGCCATATCTAAGGTAGTCGACAAGTTGAATGTCATGTGCCACCATAATTTATTGCCTCTTGTTACTGATCTTTGTTCCTTAGTGAAGCCAAGATTACCCTAAGGCATCGTTGCAGTGTCGTTAGACATGATTTAAATGCATAAGTAGTAATTATGTTAATTCTTAGAATTTGTTCTTTATATTTTTATCGTGTATTCATAGGACAGACACTGAGATTAGTACCAATGTTTTTACTTTTAAATACCGGGTAATACAACAATTACAATAGATTAACGTGCATAAAAAAAAGGAAATCTTACAATAAATTCTTTAAATATTTTGGTGGCTGATTGTTTAATTCTGTTTTAATTAAAAATATTTTATTCATAGTTACATGGAGATAAGGAGTGTAACAAATTCATGAAACTACACAACTCTTATGTTTCGGCTACTACGTGATACAAAACATCAGTGAAAGTTATATTTTTAACTTTTGTTAAACGTAAACCCCGTTATAATTTGTAAAGTATTTATTGTCCAAATGAAAATACTAGATTTAAACAAAAAGCGATTCAAGAAAACTTCATTAATAAACATATTTATTTGTTATATAATTATATTATCCAAGTGAAAAATCTTTTATGTAACGGCTTTTATATTCTTATATCATTACGGCTATATTTTTATTGCAAGTATCACAATTTCGCTACAATTCTTAGCGGTTCGTAGTCATATTCTTTTGAAATTTTTTATTAATGTTTCTTGTTTTGTTTAAAAACTTATTTATATATTACAACAATATTCAATATGTTTTCATGTAAAATTAAATATTAGAATATTGAAGCAAAATATCCAGCTTAGACATATCAATTGACGTCTTACTATGTACCTAGACTCTGTTCATGCGCTTGGTCACGAATTCAACGGCCCACGCCAACGAGACACGAGGTATTGTATCGCACAAACGAAAACAGCGGAATCTCAAAAATTTTCATCTAACTGTTTATTGTTGGACACGCGGCCGCGATAGGAAATGAATGATGATTATAATACATATGATAGTATTACGTGGCTATGTGAATATTCCTTTATTTATAAGGGAATCAAATCAAAATGAAACAATAATTGTACCTCCGTAGTTATATATATAATCTGTAATATTCACTAATTCATTAGCAGCATTCAGTCACATTATGTGATTTATTAAAATAAGTTATATGGATTTATAAGGATTATCTACTATATTAATAAATCGTGCAGTTAGTAGAGTTATTTACAATATAGTAGTTTTATTACGAAGAAAATATGCAATTCAATTGCTTTATTGTATAATACACTCACTGCAGATTCAAATGGTTCAAAATTACAGTAATTTATTCCTTCTTGCATTCTATCTTTTACGTTGGTACGCTTCTTTTTTATACAAACTTATATAGAAGATTTTTAGACGCTAGGTTTTGCAAATAACGTTAGTAATTCCATTTGAAGATAAAATTATATGGCTTATTTGATTACTTTTTTCCTATAGGAAAGCTATAATCATAGGTTGCAACATAATAGGTACTAGATAGAATAGTTTATTTATGTTTCATTTGTTACCTGTATTTTTTAGGTTTTAAATCTGTACCAAGCAGTTCTAAATAAACTTAAGTGATAAATAAGAAATAGAAATATATTAAAATTAAAAAAAAATAAAAAACTCGACTGTATAAAAAAATAAAAAAAAAGAAGACCATTTTTCAAGTAATTATATGCAAAATACTAAAATTTATTGACATCTACATATTAATATAACATAGCATTAGATACACGTATGTATGTTTGCTATGTAGCATTATCTTTTTATATCACCCAAAAAAAGTAATATAATAATATCAATGAATAACTATTAAACATACCAAGTTATTTTAAATATGATGACGGCGGGAATCTTTGCAAACATTGTCAAGTGTAATAGTGGCATAGATACCATACGTGTAACGTTTTCTGACATTGTTTTTTCTAAAACAACGTGACAATGAAACCAAGCAGTTGGTAATAAAATTTAGCAATAAATTTAGTTAAAAATATTGCTGAACCAGTTAAAAAAGAAGTTTGTAATAAATATATTAAATAAAAGCTTGTAATGAATACGAAGATGAAAAATATATATCAAGATTAGAGGAATTAACAAACAGGATCATAAATTGATCCTGTTATTTAATGTTCTAAAAAAATGTATAAGAATTTTTAGAACATTTAATTGGTCATTTAGAAAAAGAATAATCACTTGAATGTAACGTATATTCACATTTACAATTTTTTTTCGGCAACAACAACAATTTAAATATGTAAAAAAAATATTGAAGAATGAAAGAATCGCTATGTTATTGAGATATGATTTCTGCGAATAAATTACAATTTATTTATTATAAAACAAATTAGTGTAATAGTAACAGTAAATAATTTATATCTACATTATTCGGCTTTTATTTGAAATTGTTTCAGACAGTCGATTTTTTTGCTGCTACTTTCCTACGTAATGAGGGAGTAATGAAATGGTAAAGTAACTTACATACTTATGCTGAAAATTAGAGCGATGTAAGAAACAGGAAAATCGGTCGAGCCGTTTGGACTCTGTAACGCCACATATGAACAAACATATGTATGTATCTAACATATACTAATTTGCAAATTATTCTTCTTTTCGTCGCATAGTCTGATAAGAAATGTAAGGATACTAATATTCAAAATAATAATGTTTTACAATGTAATGTTGTTGAAGTAGATAGATACATTCTTATAATTTAAGTCCTTTTTCAAAGATATTTTGTTTTTTTTTTATTTTTTTTTTTTTTTTAATATTTCCTTGCAAGGCTATACTTATCGCTAAAAACAAGCAACTTACGGAATTGTGAAGGTTGTGGGTCGAGCTGGCACTGCCGGCAGAGAGGGCACTGGGTCGAGGGAAAGTAGTGGGGACGTACGGTGCATACCACAATTACATCCGCGCGTTATGTTGTATACAGATTAAGGTCGCTCTCCAATGACACGGTGCAATAAGATTTAAACGTTGCTACTGTACATACTTAGATAAGGCTTTTTGCAATAAGATAGAAATTTCAAAAAAAATAATTATGTATTTCTAACTTAGCTTCATGCTGTATCCCGGGCATGGTAGGGTAGGCAGCGGGAACTTGGAAACTTAGTGTTAAGACACTCCGATCCGTTCTCCACTTCCCGCCGGATTTAAGGCATTGTGAGTTGAGTAGTGGAACTCAACACCGCGATTAGCCTTATTAACAAAGCGAAGAAATGAGAATATTGATATATTTAAATTGAAAATATTTCATTACCTCGAGTGACGAGCGAACCAACAACCTTTCGCTTTTAGAGTCACATGCTTGTACCCCTGCGCCACGACAGGCCTGCTCACTAAAGTATTCCGACGATGAAAAATCTTTATATATATAAGATATATTTAATTATAGGGGATAATGTACTTCTTACAGTCCCTTAGACACTTGTGCGAAGTCGTTTTAACGACATGATGACAGAACGGCTATTACTAAATAATACATGTTAACATCTTCATAAAATGATGAATAGGCGTGTCAAACAATAACATCGGAATGCTCACAATAGCCTACGATGTAGACCGCTCTCACCTGAAAGGCCTAAGCAATCATAGGTATAGAGAATAATAGACTCACTACACAGTTGTAAGCCCACTTTCCAGAATAAATTATAGGTTGTACGAACTTTGTGAACTTACATTTTCATGTTTATATGCAGAGTTAACTTTTTCAGAAATATAAATTACTTATTACTTACTATATAGTTGCAATGAATAAGAACAAAAAAAAAATACAAAGAGTACGGAATACGTAAAGATTTTTTTTTTCAATCGCAAAATGTAAAAGTCCTTACCGATATAAAAAAAGATAATAAGCTCTTTTTTAAAAAGAGATCGAATTGCTCGCTCCCATTTTCTCACTGGTTCTATAATTCACACTTTTTTATATTTCATAGATGGTATCAGATTCCAAAGCAATTTACTATTATGGCGGGCTGGCTTCCTAGAAATCATAATTTACACTTTTTTTAGGTTTAGAGTATATAATATTAAAAATATTATTGATTTTATAAACGTTATTTACCAAATTTTATTTATATACCTCTTTAATAATTAATCTTATTTTTTTAAATATTTTAATTTAAATGAGGAAGTTTGCTGTTTTCTTCAGTTTAACAAACATAAAGGAATTATTTAAATTAAATGTTGCTGTCAAAAAATGCCATAAATAGCACAATGAATGAAAAAAATAAAGCACTTTAAAACTATTTATATAAATTAAATCTCCCAGCGATCTGTAGTTCTTGTAGTCAAAACGGGTAATCCGTTTTGACTACAAGAACGCAAGTCGAGAGTACTAGTACTTGTAAGTTTATAACTAAGCATCGATGCGTCTTATGAGCAGTATTTAGTCTAGTAGCCGACGCGAAACCACAGTACAAATGATATTTGAATTAATAAATTTGATTCTATTTGGCAATAAATTACTTTTCAATAATATATTTATATTAGCTTTACTTTAATTCCACAGCAATCAGCCGGCAAAAGTGGTATCTATTAAAATAAAACCAGCATTCTAAGTAAGGAAGTGTGACGCTACGGTTGCATAGCAGGCAGTGACGCGTAGCAAAGCCTGAGAATAGTGTCTATTGAGTATATGCAGGAATATAGCTTTTATGTAAAAGCTATAAGATCCAAAGAGTTTATTTCGAATGCCCTCTGCTCCTGGCTCTGGCCGACTTGTAGGTAGAGCATGACCAACTTGACCGCTCTCCTACTATTACTACCTTATAGGAAGGTTTTTAATTATGCACTACTTGAAGAAACTATTATTTACGTTTTCTTGCTTTACTTTTTAAAAAAATATGTTATTAAGATTAATATTTACTATGGAAATATTATAATCTGTTGTGAGTTGAATAAACAATATGTTTAAGATGAATGTCGTTTTAGCATTGGTCCAATAATTATACCCTATTTTAATATAGTAAATGTCGAACCACTAAGTTTGCAGATCATAATCGTGGGTTCTAACCACGATAATAATCCTGCAATTATTTTTTATTAAAAAATGAATAATTAAAACATGAAATATTTAATACTTTTGTTATTATAAATTATTATCGCCACTCAACACGCAATGCCTTAAATTCGGCGGAAAGTGGGGAACGAAAGTGGAACGGAGTGTCGTAACACTAGGTTCCCAATTTCCCTTCGCCTACCCTGTCATGTGCGGGATACAGCGTAAAGCTGAGTAGAAAAAGAGATTAATAATAGTTTTCTTTGCTCCGGAGACTAGGAAAGAAAGCGTGGCGTTGAGTTCCGCCATTCATCAAGCAATGCCTCTAATTCAACAACAAGTGGGAAACAGAATTAAGTATCTCAACACTAGGTTCCTAGCTCCACTTTGCCAGTAGAAGGGTACAGGATGCAGGGTGTATCTGAAAAAAAAACTTTTGAATATTATTTTTTATTGAATACTCGTATGTTCTTCAGTAATTTGTTGGTTTTAACCCTAAAATGAATAAACCCGTTTAATGAATAAAAATGTTTTCTTATTTTAATAAGAAAACATTTTTATTCATTAAACGGCCCGGGAACCAGTTTCATCACAACATATCGACAGATAGTTCTCACTCAATGAACACATATATTATAATAGACTTTTTTCTTTTTGCTTACATTTCTTCCTTGTAATATGAAACTATGTGGTTGAGAGACCGCATATGTAATTTTTATACTGACGAGAATATTATACTATATTCCTACTTCTTGTAAACGTAATAACCAATTTTTATGTCGTTAATTAGTATTCTGAGAATAGAACGTTAAATTATCTCTGTACTAATTTAATATATTTAATTTAATGTTCCAAAAGCTTATTAACTAAAATAAAAAGCAAGAAAATTATTGTTATAAAATTTACTTAACTATAAATATAGTCTATTATTTTTTATACATAAAGAGTCACTAAGATTTGTAGTGGAGGCTATAAGCCATGGTCAATGGTAAAAAATGTATCGCATATGCAATAACCATAATACAAACAAAGTTATCTATTTATTTATATATTGTCTCTTATACCAATGCGAGCATACTATTTATCATTTGACTTAAGATTTAAAACGCCTAGTTGTAGCCATACAAAGAGAGGTTTAGTACCTTATTAGTAAACAAACTTTGGGTTTTAAATTAATTTGATCACGTACAGAGATTTATATCTATTATAAAAGGAACGGCCTTTATTAGTTTTAATTTCATGATATTGTGCGAGTGGCAACGTGAGCGGGGTGCTGTTACGATAAAGTCGATGACCTCAGGATGTTCCCGCTCCTGATAGATCCGATTGCTGAGTAACAAGCCTTGTCATCCGCAATTACTAATAGTTAAAATGTTAAATAATACTTTCAATTACATAAAAAACCAAAATACCTTCAGTATACTTTTCAAATTTAAACTTTTTTGATTTACTATAATGAAATATGTTTTTAAAATATCAGAAAGTAATATACTCGAACTCCAATACCTGAATGATAGTTATTTATGTTAATGTTCAGTTTATACCTAATCATCCATTAGACACAGAGGCAGGTCATTATAGTTTTATTTATAAGCTAAGAAAAGCAATAGCTGCTGTATAGAAAAGGGGCTATAAAAAGCCATGAACCATGTTTATCTTACGTCTCGTACCGAATGTGAGAGACATTAGCCTTTAAAACAACTATGAACACTTTCCTTTAACTTAATATAAATTTAATGATTAGATAATTTATTTTAAGTAAGGTTTAATGTATTTAACTTTCTCAATTTTAATAAATATTATGCATAAATTTGACTACATTGCGCGTTTTGTTCTTATGAAAATGTAAACTTTGTTGGTTTTTAAGTTCTCTCCATACAAAAGACATCAACGATCCACTAATAATTCTCTTAAACATTGTAATAATATATTTGCCTTGTACCAGAGCGAAGAAATGAAAAAAAATAATATTTAAATTGAAAATAATATTAAGTACTTCATTTCTTCTAGTGGGGATCGAACCCACAACCTGGCGTTTCCAGCTACACGCTTGTGTCGCTGCGCCACTACAGGCTTCTTTCTTAAGTAGTAAATGAAAAATATATATTACTCACAAAAAATCTTGTAGCCGAATAGCCAATTATATAAGACATGTATGTTATATTGAGATTTAAAATAAATTAGATGACAATGATTCGAATATGTGGCAACCGTAATCGTTTTCATTTTTTTTCCCACCTCCTTGTGGATAGTCTACTAGTTTGTAATTACAAGCGTTAAATATATGATAGCGTATCGCATTGACGAGTGCTTGCAAGAATTCTAACGGGTTTTCTTTAAAAATTTGAGGACACTTTGATAAACATTAAGTAGTGATTTTTATTAAATAGTAATGTAGGTCAGCTTTTTCGTTTTAATATTCTTCAAGTATATAAGTGGTCCACTTTAATTGGATATGTCCTCAAAAGGAGTCTTTTTGTAGTTTTGCATTCGAAAATTATAATGTACCATTGGGTACTATCTCAATCACAATACATTTTAAGTAGGTTTTGCTTTATTCTTATAAAATGTTAAGTTCCATCTTCCATGAAGATGTAAAAGGAAAGGAGCAAGCTAAGTTTTAATTTATTTTTTGTAACAACATTTATAATTATTCTATGTCAAATTGTAATTTTAGCGGTAATGTGACTGACTTAATTTATAGTTTTTACTTGGACGTTTGGTGACACTATTCATTGCAATATGTACCATTTTCGTTGATGTCTTTATATACTTTTGTAATGAAAAATATTGACGTTTATTACGCTTTAGGACCTTAACTGGGAATATTTTGTACTGATAATATCATGTCGAATTTATTATTATATTTTTTACATCTATACATTTTTTCATTATTTCGTTTTTCGAGAATGTTTTATTAAAAAATATTTTTCAAACAATAATTTTAATCAGCCCTCGTCTAACATATGTAAATCGTGATAATAACTTGCATCTAATTGTGAAGTAAGTGCTGTGATTCATATAAAGTCTCATTTATTAGCTTTATTCCCATGCTATTACAATAACAAGTGCATTTGTGCACATCATTTCTCTTAGTATTGATATGGGAACGTTATATAATTGACGTTTTTTTACTAACTGTATTTTAATATGCAGTGGTATGTTTATGCTTATGACTTAATTACATTTTATTTATTATTATTTTCATATGGTTCCGTACTTCGAACGTATTGCATTTATATTTTCTTAATAAAGTATTCGTCTATATTTTTCCTTGGTGAAGTTCAACAAACGATCATGTTGATATAAATCATTATTCATACAACTAGTGGTTAAAGTTGATACGTAATTGATGTAATAAAAACAGGTTTTATTCTTAAGTCATAGAATCGTAAAACACGAGTGTATGTAACTTTATGTAATGCTTTTTAATAACATAAAGTATTTTTAATAATTATATAGTAAATAGAGATCTAGGACAGCCTAGAGGAGATAAACTGAGGCCTGTCGTGGCGCAGCGGCACAATCGTGTGACTGTAACCAATAGGTTGTGGGTACGATCCTCACTCAAGGAAATGAAACAATTAATATTTTTTATCTAAATATTGAATGTTTTCATTTCTTTGCTCCGGTACAAGCAAAACGCGGCATTGGATTCCTCCATTTAACACGCAATGCCTCAAATTCGGCGGAAAGTAGGGAACGGAAGTTGAATGGAGTGTCCTAACACTAGGTTCCCAAGTTCCCTCCGCCTACCCTGCCATGTGCGGGATACAGCGTGAAGCTGAGTAAATATATATTTTGTTAAATTCACTAAACTAGTATAATTGTAAAATTACTCGCTTTCTAATGTGGTTTATATATAGGAAAAATAACTTCAAGCACTTTGTTACATAAGTATTTGTTAATGCAAATTCAACATATTATATTTCTTTTATAAATATCGTACCGTTTATAATGTAAATAGAGTATGTATAAATGAAGTCGCTTTGCATGCTTTGCAAAGAACTAATTTAGTAGTTCACACTCAGTCTGCCTCATTGTCTACACAATATGTCGTATCAATGTAATTAATGAGAAAGAGAAAGATAAAGATGTTCCATTTATAAAAACACTGTGACACTTGCTTGTTGCCGTCACGACTTAACTAGCCGTCTCATGATTATTTTTATTTCCAAAGGTCGTTGATTGCTTCATAATGCTTCATTTTTTGCACGTATATAGAATACATGAATTATATACAATTGTAAATGTATATATATATTATGTTTCATCGACTCTATATATGGAGTATAGTAATAAAATAGCCAGCAGACTAATAGCTTTAAAATTGTAAAATTTTCATATATATATATATATATATATATATATATATATATATATATATATATACATATATATATATATATATATATATATATATATATATATATATATATATATATATATATATATATGTATATATATATATATATATATATATATATATATATATATATATATACATATATATATATATATATATATATATATATATATATATATATATATATACATACATAAAGTGTGGCTTTCCGTGGCCTAGTAACACTTTAAGTGCTTTAAATTGTTCATATTTGTTAGAGTTTCGATGATAATTTGGTGTCTCGCCCGTTATGGCTGTTGTTTTCCAGTGTAGGTTTACTGTTATCGGTTAGTTATACGTAGATGTCAATTGCAAAATTTGAATTTGTATTAATTTTATTCGAATATGTTTAGATATTTGTAAATTTAGGACAATACCAATATGGCCTATTAATTTAATTTGGCCTGTGTGCCTCGTTTTCTTGTGTTTTCCTATTTGCTCAGCTTGTTTGCTTTACATTATACTCTTAGAAAGGTTAATAACCCAGTTTTCCTTTCTCATGTATTGTTTGTCTTTCATTCAACGATTTATTCTCATGTAGCGGGCTTTGCATAATCTCCGTTACATTACGGAAAAATACATAAATAAAAAAAAAACAGTTGATAATAATAAAGAAAAATTGGGGCGATATAAAACTATTTAAGTTATAATGACATAGAATAATATCTAAACCAAGAGTCAAATTGTATCTGCTCTGTTTTCTGAGGTTTTATTTATATTACTGGTTAGATGAGGCGGGAGAGTCGCAGGAGTCTTAGGAAGAGCGGAATGTGCGCGCAAGGTCATTGCGCCCTGCGCGGTCATGCACGTACCCCTCCCGACGGCATCCCCCGCGCCCCCGCACTCACCCCGCGCACCACCACATTGTCTAGCGCGATCAGCTGCGGGATAAAAGCGAACGAGCGAAAAGCCGATAGGAAACGTTTCAATGCGAAATATCTTTTTATTTTCCCTATCACGACCGCCGCCGGTGATTATGTTCCTCGCTCTAATCCCATTTTCTAAGCTACAGAGCAAAAAGGCCGGATCCTTGATTTATTTACAATGCTAGCCTTAACGAGCGTTTATACTGAGGCTTATGCGTCGGGCGCACTTTATGTTCGGTACCATTAACCGCTGAAGATTGATAGCCGGATATTATGCTCCACTAATATTGTGTAGAACTTTCACATTGGGCCGTTAAATTTCCTTAAAATTACAAAATATTTTTTCTTGATTTGACTTACCGAAATACAGGTGCTATATTTTTAGTATAATTAAGATTTACAAGTAATTTGCATACGATACCCTTTATACAATATCCTTTATTGTATGGTTGATCCAATGTCTATTTAAATTCATACCATTAAATATCCGCTTCACGTTGTATTCCACGGTAAAACAACTTGAGAACCTAGTGTTAAGATATTCCGTTCCGTTTCCTACTTTTCGCTGAACTTGAGGCTTCGTGTGTCGAGTGGTGGAACTCAACGCCGCGCTTTGCCTTGTTTCCAGAGCTAAGATTTGAATTTAAGAATCATATGAGTATTTTCCTGAATCACAACTTGCGTCAATACTTAATTTGCTATCAGCTTATTTTCTGCCAATTCTTAAGACCGACAAAAAACATTTAAAAAAAATATGAATTTAAGAATATTATCAGAAAATTTATCCAATTTATAATAATCTATAACATAAAGGTCGATTTTATATTTAGTACAAAAATAAAACTAGCACATAACGACTAAAAACGGATTTTGCAGGTTTACTCTCCAAGCCATGTTCAAACATAATTATTTAAACCATGTTCAATGAATTTAAAAATGTTCAATGGATTTATGAACATTATAGTTGTATTTACGGTTTGTAACTGACCATAGTTATTGGTAAATGTTAATATACGAACGAAGTTTTAAGTCGCTAACTTATATACCACAGCTAGTTCAAAAACGTTTAGCATCGATTTCTAAAACATATAGTTCAATTGAAACCCAAGATAAAATCCAATAATTACGTATTAGGTATAATGTGATCACATATTTTGGAATATTTTCTTTGTTTGGAATATTTTGTTTGTCTGCGAAATTGAACTGCACATTGAAGTAATAGAAAGTAGAGCTTTATTGACTTTTGCGCCAGAGAAAAGCAAACATGCTCTACTTTTAATTCGAATACGGTTTAAATAGTCTACGATTGCTCAATGTTTTGTTGTAACAGTTGAATTACTTTAATGTGCATATGCTTATTCTGTAGGAGAAAGTTTTCATTTTATAATTGAGAATGAAATTAATGTTGAAACTTATCGAATTTCTATTAATGATTAATCATTATTAATTACTTTGATATGTGAAAGTATGATTATTTGTGATTATAAATATCACGTTTCTATTTATTGGCCACCATAAAACATTATGTTAAGCAGCAGCATACTTTAATTTTAAACTTATTGTAAATTTTACTATTTTTAAAAACCGTTTTAACCGAACCGTAATCAGATTATTTAGTAAATAAAAACATATATTACGTCCTAATTTACAATTTTCAACATATAATACGTGGTGAAATAAGTAACGGACAGACGCGTGCGTTTATGTTTTTTTACCTTTCAAAGTAGCGATTCTAGTCTAACCTTTAAAAATAGTTCCTGTGCGTGACAGTAATCCCAGTCTATGAACGACGATGAACTTTGACCTCGCTTGTTTTGCGAGTTTAGATATTCGCTTTACGGCTTGACTAGTTAGCTGTCCAGACGTAGAGATCATAAGACAAAAATATCTATGATAATTTCTCTCTATGTAGTCACGTAGAATTGTAATAAAATATTCTCACGTACAGTAGTGTTTGTTAACTTGACACTGTAATTTTTATTGTGTGTTTTATATTACAAATATTTTTGTTGAATTGTGTTGATCATTACCCGTACGTGAGACAAACAGCCCTGCTAGGTTCGTCGTAAATCCAACGTCGAGAAAGACTAAATAACAAAACTAAAATCGACTGATTGCTCGATAAATTGCTTAGCTGACTGCTGAGTTGAAAAAAAAATAAACGGTAAGATAGATCAAAGATCCGGTCACGGTATATAGAAGGCCTTTGGACATATGGAAATTGACAACGATAAATCACTTGTTTTCTACTTTTCGGCCGTTATGGAATTACTTAAAACATTTTAATTATCATTTTCAAACTGTTCTTCGTCTTTGTTTTGTTAGCCTTAATTCATAAATAAATTGATACAAAAAATATAGAAAATATAAATAATATATAAATAAATAAACATTGAAATGATTTATAACAAGTCATGCCCATTATAGTGAATACTAGGTGGGCGGTACGCGTAGCTTCCATCATGATTAATCGCGATCGAATTTGCACTTGTTCGCTGTTGCACGATAGATATATGATTTGACGTTTGATTACTAGTGAAAGTAAGGATTGAAACATCTTTATTTTATTTTTTAAAACTTTTTTAGGAAGTTTATTGCAAAACAATATAGGAAATTGATTGTTCTATTAATACCCACAACTTTTTTTAGCATTCCTAACCAAATTTAAGTGATGATGCAAAATATGTTACAGTTATTTTTAAACAGTAGATAGAGCTACCGTAGCAATTTTGATTTTATAATTATTTCACTGATATTATCTATTTCATTGTGATGATTTCTCACGCACATTAATAACGCACGAATTACGGCATCTACAGGAAAAATACCTTTTGCAAGTTCGCTAACATCTACTGTAAACTTGTCTGTAGTAAAGAGGTACTTTTGATTGTTTTTGGATCTGTATTATATTTGATGTTTGATATATTTTATAGAGTGGCGCCAGTGATTCTACACTTTATACGCCACAGCAGTGAAATAAATAAATATGCTTATTCCCCCGAAATAGGATCTAGCCTACGAACGTCCTGTTAAATGTCAGATTGCGCAATAATTATGCTTAATATTTTTTTACGAAGTGATTATAAGTAAAATATAGATTTTAAATTATTTTTAATTTTTGTAAGATCTACTTCCCTAGTCCTACATTTTATATATAATAATAAGAAAAAAATCATCCTTTATTCTTAACTTGCGACATAATAAAACACTTTCTACGTCCGCAAGAAATCCCTAACCCATTTATAAGTGTCAGTACTATCGGTACCTAGACTTTAAACCACGTGTTAAGTGCTGACAGCAACAGGCAGCGCCTCTGCATTCCAAGCCACGCCATAAGATAAACACGCGAGCTCATTGTATAAAATAAATAAGTCCTATACAATGTAAAAACAAACTTCCAATAGCTTTGCTTATTTTGAACTTGCTGTGTTACTTTGCATGTTACACTTATGAATTCTTACATAAAAAAGGATCTCTGGTGCGTCCCTTTATGCAGGTGATTTGTGTTAACATGATAAGTAAAGTTATTTATATGGAGATTCTCTACAACTTGTTATAAAATCGCAAGATATATCGAATAAGGTATTACTAGTTGAAAAAACTAACCTAGTTGTCATATATAATTGGGTCAGGCGCAACCTGCCTCATTCACATTGTCTCGCGGTAACACTATACCGTTATCTTTGACTCATTGTGACGTTAAGTGTGACTATTGTAGGGATTAACCAAAATGAAATACACTATCGCCATTGATATATTAATATTGTTTCATTTATTGTGTTGGAAATTTCTACTATTCGCTTAGTAATATTTTAATAATAAAATATTAAAAAAACACCATCATTTTATATGACTAAACCAAAGAATAAGCGAAAAGTAAATTGACCATAAGGAGTTTTATCTTGATGCACTTTGATCTCGTAAAGTATCAAACGCGTAGCGCTATGAATGTATGAATATAATCTCTACATAGAGGTAATTGTGTATCTTCTTTGTGTAGCATAAAGAATTAACACAGCTGGCTATATTAGAATAGTTATTCCAATATTTTTTCACATTCATAGATGGAAGACGACATTATCTCTTATACATATCTAAAATTATAAAGTAATTGACCGAAGTGCGAAACGAAAAATATGATATTTTTTTACAAAATATAATAAAATATATAACAAGTCCCACGCTATTACGCTATTGATTGAAACAAAAACTGTTTTCAATAAGTAATTTTTATATTTTTCTAATTGTCTTTTAGTTCTGACATTAGAATATCTAATATTTTAGATTTTAAATACGAATATTATATTTAGACTTACTCAATCACTCACACAAAATATAAATATTTTGTTATTGTATTTCATAGGTAATTTAAAAAAAGGTGTGGATATTGAATTGAAAAGCAATGAAATAATAAATGATATTTAAGGATGTATAATCCCATTACTGAATGGCCGTGACCGCTACCGTTCGGTGTGCCACTGACCGCCACCAGCCGACACACGGCCATTGTGCGCACCCGCGACTGACGGTCACGGTCAGTAATTGGGGAGTGATTTATCAATATGAGCCTATCTGAAATTTTTATATTCATTACACTAAAATGTTAAGAGAAATTACTTTTTTTATTAAAATGTTGTTATAAATTCTCTAATACGATCACTATTTACAATATACGATATTTCAATGCATAAAAATTTCTGAAGAAAATGAATTTATGTTAATGTGTAGGTATATACATACAGAGATATTATTCAAATGCTAGTCTCTAATTTTCGACAATTTGATCGGAAATAACTGTTCATTGTAAGTTCTACAACAAAAGAATTCGATGGGAAGCTAATTGTAGGTATATTTGACCTTTTATCTTTCACAATTTAGCTATGACGTATCATGTTATTTTTTAAACAAAATCACATTCATTCTTATGGTAAGTATTACCTTAGGTATAATTTTAACAGCTTACAAAAAGCTATCACTGATTCGTAACGCAGAAAATCTTTAGTAACATTTACCAAATAACTTCAAAGTTGGTTTTACCGTTAAATTGGGTAATTTAAAAGCGCACCTACACGGTTGTTGCATATACGTTACGGCCTTTCTGTATTTGTAAGGAACGCCGTGACATAACTGTTATAATAATAATTAAGTATTTAACTTTACATAGATTTCTTACTAGAACCAAATTACATTTCTTTAAATAAACTTTCTTTTGAACAAAGCATTGTTGAGAATTGTATGAAATCCAAGACAACGCTTTGCTTGAATCAAAATATTGTAGGCACTAGGTTTATATCCATACCGAGTCCAAATACAATATTTATATTTTAATTCATTGCAGTCCCAAAAATTGTGCTATACGTATGATTTAAAGAATAAATTTTATATATACGCATAACATTTTAATGGTATCTCGATTAATGATTGTGCACTATATAACTGTTACTATCACCATATGTGTATTATGCGAGACAAGTCATACTCGTTAATTGCGCTTTAATATTACGACGGTGACACGCCCTAGTTCATTCTTACCTTAACGGTTTATGAATCTGCTATAGTCATTTATTTCGTAATATACTTGGTTCTACATTGTTTATACAAAAATAACAATGTTATATTTTCTAATGATCAAATTATAGCAATAAGCGTTGTGTAAGCGCATTTAATAAAGCTTAATTAATTATCTTTTACTGTCTAACTCTTCCATTAAGATTATTTTTGAGAGAAACTTATAATGTTTTATTTAATATTTAAAGCGATACTAAATGCTCAGCGTAAAATAAACAAGAGATCTGAAATCTACCTAATCTCTCATAAAATCATAGTACAAGTAAATTGTAAATATATAAGATACGATTAATAAATATTTTGAAAGTGTCTCTTTCTAAAGTACAAAATCTTTTTTTACAGACAAATTAAAATATTTTAAGCTCTGTTATACATAAAGGGAAATAGTAGTTTGAAAAAATCGAACTATAAAACTATAAAACCAAGAAAATAGATTGTGTATAATTTGGATCAAAGTTTCCATTGGTAGGATATCGCGGTTAAGATGGTGATACGTTTTAAGATTGTAAAAAGTAACTGTTTTTTACACTCATCCTTAAATTAGAGACTAGTAGAATAAAATTTACACAATGAGAGTATGCGAAAATATGATAAATTATTTAGCATAACATTATTTACGTAAATATTCTAATGCCAAGTGAGTCATTTTGTAGAAAGTTTTTATTTGCCAAGTTTAAAGATTAATATTTCCTTCAACAAAATCAGTAGATACTTTTAAACACTATGATTAGTCTCACTGACTTATAAATAAGTAATATTTTGTAAAATTTTGAATTATGTGAATTAATTAATAAAACAACTTATATAAATAATGTATTTTCATTAATGTTTTGAAGATCTAGCACATAAGTTTAAGTCAAAATATTGAGGACAGTTGTGGTGCATATCTATGTGACTAAAACCATGCGGCTTTGTGTGGATTTAAAGATTTTAAGAGAAAGTAATTTCTAACTATCATCGCCGATATCTTTTTTTTGTGTTAAGCGTTCTGTGCCAGCTACCCGTTACCATGGACTACTGTAAAGTGTTCGAAACATCGGGCTTCCAAAAATGTATAAAAAACAATATACGTGATTATTCCGGTTACAAATATTTTATTTAAAATGTATATTTATATTACAAATATAAACTATTAAAAACTTATAATTGTAGTTCATTTAATATAAAATAAGTTCCTTATAAAATATGCGTGGATGTATTTTTTGTTTAAAAAAATCTTTAAAGCAACGGTACTTTTATAGTCAGTATTTAACGACATCACTATTAAAGATATTCTAAATAACACCGATTAAAAGAGATTACATTGCATTTGATGAAAGTGCTTGCACTTTACTTGCGAGTTTATTATCACTTTATTGAATGTGTTAAATCGCGCAGAACATAACAAAAGCAAACGAAAGCTTTTCAATTCATTAAACATGTATAAGAATAACTTCAGCCGTTCTCGATGTAAAGAATACGACAATCGCCTTACTTTCACGTTTACGGATGATCATTCGTCAGCTTACAAAAAGCCTAGTGAAAGCGATATTGCAATGCAAAAAATCATGAAAATTTGTGTCACCGCTTTCCTGCTTGGTTGTGTATCTTGACCTTCATCTACATCATGATTAATATAATAATTTACTTAAATATGAAATTTTATGACAACTCTTAATAATTGGTAACTATAAGATAAACATCTTCTTAGGTGCTTAAAGAAAGGCTATCATTATCGGTTAGTGAATCCGTTAATGTTCATTTCAAAGGCCATGTCAGGTCTCATATTGCTGACCGACTTTCGATTTTATTTCTTTATTATCTCTCATACTATTGTGTTTTTATATTTGAATAGACAATAGGTTTATTAAGTGTCAAATCAAATAGTAATAAAACAATTATTATTCGTGTTAAAAATCTTACACCATCATATTTTTGGCATTTACTTTTAAATCAACTTTATTAATTGTATAAATACGAATTTTCGTACACTTCGAGCTACCTTGCACCTAAAACAAAGGTGCAAGGTAGCTCGAAGTGTTCGAAAATTCGTATTTATATAAAGTAAATTTATCTTATGTATATATTACAGTTAATAACTTAACATATTTTAGTCTAGAAAGTTAAAGAATCAATTGCATGATTATGTTGTTATCACTATAACAACTATAGTAAGAAAAAATCCTAGGCTTTCGTATATTAATATATATATTTTTTTTTGTTACAGATACAGACACCATGAGGAACAAAGTATTTGATTTGACTAGGCTACTGGCACTGCTTTTGATACAGTCATCATACGTACTCAGTAAGTGTAAACTGAATAACAGAAATTGTATTTATAAGCTTTTAAAAATATATAAAATATTATTATGAAAACGAATATCTCCGAGATATTATTTTTTACTGTATTAATTAATAGCTAATACAATCAATTTTATCACTAATAAGCCATATATTAAATATTACCGTACGTTTGTACATCACTTAACACACAATACATGAGAGAGCAAATGCCAGGGAGCTATTTGCTAGCACTTCATTGTCAATGTGTGGAGCGTAATTGTTTAGACAATCCTATTGCACTCGAATCGGTGCTAGTCTTGTATTCCCAGAGAAACTTCCGTAAGTAGCCGTTATGTGCTCCTCATAGTGTATGCACTTCATATTGTATTTACGTATTTATACTTGTTAGTATTCTAAAAAGGAATATAAGAAAAGTAATCTTTTTAAATATGTACATTCGGTTTTATGAAGGCACTGAGGGTGATGTTTCATTCTTGTGTTATCATATGTTTTGTTGCTTTTTGGTAATTTATTTTAAAAATAAAAATTTATTTTAAAAATAAAAATATTTTTTTCTTTTAGGTCGACTCGCATTTGAAAAATTAACAGATGTCGATTTTGCGGGCACAGCGTACTATACTGTACGTAACTTGTCGCTATACGAGTGTCACGGGTGGTGCAGAGAAGAGCCGGATTGCCAAGCGGCCGTTTTCAGGTTTGTCTGATTTATTTAAATAAAGTATAAATACCTAAAACTTAAATTAATTATTTCTTTTATTATGTTTACTCAGCGACCTCAATTAGCGTCCATAAATACTTTTAATTGTAAGTTATAAAAATGAACGACAGTTAGAGTTGTACGATAAAATTGTAATTATTTTAACTACTGCTTGAAAGTTGGAATCTAATCAAGAACATGACTTGTCATTCTGTGAGTGATCACAAACAGCTAGTAACGTATCGGAGATTATCGCAGATCACGCCTAACCCAAATGTCTTAGATAAAATCCGACTGACGGGAGGATTCACTAATCGTCATTTATCAGGGGGAAATCAGATGTAATGGCATGACCATTTGTGTTAGTGTCAAATGTGTGTCAGTCTGCCAGTTCGACCAAATCTCAAGTACTTTGAAACATTCCAATGATACGGTGCTGGCTTGTAACAATGTAATTCTCGTCGCCACAAACCGTGTAAAAGAGGAAACCAACACTCGCTCCAAATTGGATAACAGTAAAAGTGATCGCATACGTCTTCAATAGATTATTGCCATTGAACCATTTGCATTTCATGTCTATTGGCGGTTTGAACTGATATTCAATTTAATATTATTATGCGATTTACTAACGGAAACTAAATGGTTAAGAAAGTTGGTAGAGAAATTTATAGTACCTATGAAAAAAAAATTAAACATAAAATGCCGATGTATTTCATTTGTGAATGATGAACATGAAATTTGAGAACAATGATATACATATAATTGTTATTATTGAATGGAACGTGTATACAAAGTACCTATTATTCTCTTCAGTTTACTGAAGTTATTAGTTGAAATTTGCTAGTAATATTCAGTTAAAAAAGAATAAAATACGCTAATTTGGTAAATGCTACATTTTCAATAAAATTAGATATCTGCTGTATAGTGGATTTTGTGAAATATATAACAGCTATCTGAAACATCTCACGGAACTAATCTTAACGGTATTAAAATAAAACGAATTCAGGTAGGTATTCAATTCAATTAAGCGACCAATCTATCTACTTCTAATTTGGCATTGTGCTAATACAGCGTATCTCGAATCAATCTGTCCAAAGAAAAGGCGACCTGACAATAGAATAAGAAGATGCCGATATTAACAATTGTTAACTGTTCCCCGCGGTGCCACCGCGTACCGAGCTTGTACGATGATAACGAGCTGATCGTTGTTAGAATAACGCAATATTCTCCTTATCTCACACATTATAATGAACTTTAACAGTTATTTGTCGGTAAGGAATGTTCTAGATCTTAAGATTTTACCATCATTGTCATATATCTTAAAATGCGTATTAAATATACGATATAAGAAGCATTTTATTGTAGAGATCATAGGTATGTAAATATATATTTAATGCGTCTACAATTGTTATTTGAAGATAAATTATTTGTTTATTATTACATTTAAATTTAATTTAAATTCCATTACTACAATGCCTTTTCTAATCTGACGGAAAATTGATATAAGTTAAACTCTATTATTTTAAAGGATCGTGACCTGCTGTACATTTCACTGTCAGGATTGATAGCATCAGAAAGATGTACGTGGTCAGATTTTATTGATTTATTTTATATCTGATCAAAATTTGTTCCGTTACTACATGATGTGGGCAACTAATTTTATGTTATACAGAAATATCTAGAGTTAAAATAATACAAAAAAACCTTTCATGTTCAATTAAAACTAGCATATAATTTCATGATTTACCTTTTTCCTTTAACAAGTTATGAAACCAGTCGATAAAAATCAAAACTGGGTATACTTGGTCATTTATTACTGAAAAGTGGTCATTAATTTACGTTCGGATCAAAATATATCGAAGTATTTAAAGAGTAAGATAAAATATACCGCGATATGAGCGAGCTACTTTACTTACAATTGCAGCCTGGCTTTTGATTGATGCTATGCTTGGTGCGTGATCAGTGATTAGGCGCCGGTAATGATAGGTGATTTAATACATCTCTTTAGACTTGACTGACGACTGCTGTCTTTGATTAGTATGAATTAAGCACAATTTTATTTGCATAGAACAAAACAAATAAACATTTTTTTTTGATTATACCTAAATAACAAATTGTTTTTATGATTTTATATAAATAATAAATTTCATATATTTCATATTAATAACTACTTTAGAAATTTAAATAAAAGATTTTGTTTAATTTTTGTATAGGTTTATAAAACAACTAACGCCATAATATGTATACGTATACAAAGTCGTACTGGCTGCAACATCAATTTTAAGATTGACAAAAATAGTAAGGATGCATATTTATATTATAACAGATATATAGATATTTTCACACTTTCTTACTAAATTGTTTAAACGGCAAGATGATTATGTATGTTGAGTAAATAGCTGGTAGTGAAATAAGATTTATTAAGCTCGTTTCGAAATCAAAACGATATTCAGCATCATTAGTTTAAGTTTTTTGTGCATTAATCAAATTTCCACTGACAAGTTACTATTTTGTCTGTACATCATCAAACGTGTTATCTATGATAGTCTATGATTTATAATTGACGAAGAATAAGAAGCTATGTTAACGTCGTGTAAAGAATTTACTTTCATAACATTCATTAGGTACATACTCACCATACAGCGGTAAAACATACTTCGGAGTCGCGATTTTAATAACTTAATTCTCATATGTTGTTAAGGAAATAAGTAATTATGTCGTATTCCTCAATTAATACCTTATTAATTAAGAATATCCGTTATTTAATTAAACATAATTAATTATATCTTAAAGCCGTCGTGGTGGAGAAGTAAAAGCATTTGACTGTGAACGACACCGAAAAATGACAACGGAAAATATGTAATATTTTCGTTACCTGGATCTGGTAACAATGCAAAGCGAGGCGTTACGTCCCGCTACTCAAATTGCAATGGCTTGGCGGTGAGTGGGGAAAGGAAGTATTTTAATAAGTATGTCTTAATACCATACTCTCGGGAGGCTGCGAGTTAAAAGGGTAGGCAGAGGGAACCCGGGAACCTAGTGTAAAGACACTCCGTTCCACTTCTGTTCTTTTTAATAATAAGTTCTGTTTTTTTTAATAACAAGTTAAAATATGGAATAGTTTCTTTATTTTTAAAATTTCAAACGCATTCTAATACTTATAAATCTTTTTTTGTTGTTTACATACCGTTTTTTTTTGTTTACATACTGTTCCAAGCCAGTATAGATAGATTTCGAATCCCTTAGCTTACTTTTTGTATTATCCGAATTAACACGTTTATAATCCTCAAATTCGGCGGAATTCGGGGAACGAAATCGGAACGGTGTATCTTAACACTAGGTTCCCAAGTTCCCTCTGGCTACCCTGCCGCGGAATACAGCGTAAAGCTGAGTTTATATTCTTCTATTTTATAAATGTAAAGACTACGGTCTGCGATATACTTTATTTAAATTATTGTGAGACAAGTAACTCCCGTATTGGTTTATATTAGTTACGATGGCAATTAAATGAAAATATTTATGTGGGTAGCTAGATAGATTTGCTTTAAATATGGATTAGGTCGGTCCTGTTAAGCTATAAGATATAAAATAACAAAATATCAGGTTGGAACGGTAAACAGCCCCGTTATGCAGTCTGTAAGTGTAACGCGCGATCTAGTGTCATTAAGATGAATGCAGCGCATTAATGGATACCCTTTTAGTGAGAACAAATTATCTCAGTATTGAATAAGAATTTTATAATTTCAAGTCTATATGAGTGTTATATTAAACACTCATATATTTCTAATTTCAATTTTTGTAATAAGTATTTTTATTTTATTTTTAAATAATGTTTACTCATCTGAATTAAAAATTATATACTTTTTTATGTTTTATAACTATTGGCATCTTAATTTTAACAATTTGTATTTTATAATTATTTTTTATTTTTTAACATTATTATTTATTTATATAAAAGTACAAAGTTAGAGAATATTTTGCTATACAAAAATTTAATTTTAGTGTTTTCATTAGCTTACTAGAGTTTCTGTTGATTTATTTTTCAATATCATGACCGTTGCACTGCGGTAGCCGGTCCCACTTCCCGGTGCATTGCTCTCTATCTCGTCTAGTAAATGTTAAATGGCACTCTTCTAAATTATATCTTTTACAATCCAGAAATAAATTTCATATAATTTCTGCACTTAGTGGCCCCGTTCTTAGCTGTTTCAGATACGTCTTTTATACGAAAACCTAAGTGGAAGACGTTGTGTATCGAAGGAGGTATACCCTTTTTTATTTTCCTGTACAAATGGAAGTATATGTTATTTTATTATATTTTTTGTTTTAGTTTCGTCCTTAATCCTCTGACTCCAGTCCAAGAAACACGTTGCCTGCTGCAAAATGATACACAAGCTAACAATCCTATGGCGATACCACAGGTATGTAATATTTGACAATATCGTATTTTATATATATATATATATATATATATATATATATATATATATATATATATATATATATATATATATATATCTTATCAAATTATAAATACACAGAGTTAAACATTTTTAATAATACACAAGCAAATTACTATAGATAAAAATACTTCATACGACACGATGGTTACTTTTTCTTTACGTTTGGTGAGGATATCGTATTCAAATATAGGATGACCATGTACAGATCATCTTCCTTTTGCGTGATGGCTGCAAAAACACACAAGGTATTTTTTTTCCCCTGTATTAGTGAAAACCAAATTCAATTCCGTTGAGTAGCTTAAAGATCAAAGGGAACGTCGTGTTAGTAGGAAGTATACTTGTATTTTATGATAATCTGTTATTATGACGTATATATTTTTATATAACATACTATGATAGACTATGCAACTATGCAGTATATTGCATATAATATATTTTTATATCTGTAGATAATAATATCCAGATACGGTAGTTCATGCCAATTAGTTGCTGTTGCTATGCTGTGATTATATTAACAATTCAGATTAAATCGGTTAACAAGTTTTAAGATCCCGGAAAAGCATTGCCTCTGTTGAAGTACTACTATACGTATTACATTTGTATTTATTCTAGTCGACTTAAGTTAATTTCTATGCGTTTCTAGCTGCAGATAAATCTGTGGTTCGCTGGCGAGTAATTTGCCTTAGTAATATAAAAATATTTATAAGTTTATCAAAAATCCATATTAATAAATTACCTAACACATTTAAGTTGTCTTTAAATTGTGCCAAGTGCAAGTAAATATTTATGCTTGAATAATGACTTCAATTTCATTTTGTAATTTAATCGCACACAACAAAAAGTATGTTGTTCACATAATAGTTCATGTTTTTACCCAAGTTAATGTAAAACTCATTAACATGAGCTATACTATTTCAAATTGCAGTAAAAAACAGTGAACACACTTTCAGAACTAATCAGTGCGGTCCGCCAGTAAATTCTATGCTAAGTGATGCACCTCGAGATATTACGTCTTTAGTTTATTTTATGCTAGCTTAAGAAAAAAGAAAAGATGCACGCGTGGGTACAGGTTTTATTACGTGTGTCGTAGGTAAGTTAAGAAGCAGGTTTTTGCATCGATGTAAGATAACTTTTACATCTACCTAAATATATAAAACAATAAAGCATGATAAAGATTATACTCTGTAAATATCTATGGCTTGTATCCTTTTTATTTTTATTTACAATATTATTATTTGGAATTTATCAGATAGGAAATAAAATTGTTGAGATGTTAAAAGACCCTCAATTCAAATTTTCACTACTTTATCTTAGCAAAGTGATTGTAGCTCTTAAATTGCTAACTCGATTAGCATAAAACTTAACTACAAACCTCCATTACGGTTAACTTAAGTTATGTTTAACATGGTTAACGATTAAAAACCGCGGTGAAAATAGTTTATTCATTCAGGAGCAACGGCGCCACAGACATACAGATAGACAGACAGGTCAAACTAATATACATTTACTTATTATATATTTTCAAACTAATATACATATATTTATTAACACTCCTTTTACTGCGGCAGAGATTAAAAATAACAAATACTCATACGTAGATTTTTGTTACAGCGCTCGGTGAACACTTACTATATGGTGAAGTTACAAGTGAGATCAGAAAACTTATGTTTGAGGCCTTGGGCATTTGAGAGAGTACCCGGTAAAGCGCTTCGAGGGTTCGACAATACTATAATATATACTTCAACAAAGGAGGCCTGCCTTGCTGCTTGCCTCAGTGAGGTAATATGTCCATTTACTTAAAATTACTTTTATATTAATATTTCTATAAGCATACCCTAGCGAACGTTTGTTCTTTCAACTGTCTATAAACACCTTTCCGATGTATATATTCAATTTATATTTTATGTATCCGTACTACTTAAAGAGATAAAGGAAAATGATACGGGTTTTATTAGGAACAGGGGACCAAGCAACGAGCAACTTTGTAAGTTTATGGAAAATCGATTGTAACTTTATGGGACCGCTTTAGTGCAATGAACTAACCCATTGTTTGGTTGTTTAATATAATAATATCTTATGTTGAACGAATTAGAATGGACAATTTAGTATAAGAGATAAAGTAACTTAAAAGCCCAATATGTCTTTAAAAAACGTATTGGAGAAGAACGCATACCTTTATCTTATTTGCAGAAAAAGTATACAAAATACGATTTATTGCTCACGCTCTGGACCCTTTTCCATTTGACAGATTTTGCGCAGATTATAAAAAACAAAGATTATTTAAAATTTAAATGCAATATAAGTTTTTAATTTTTATTATTTATGGTAACAGAAAAAATTCGCTTGTCGGTCTGCCGAGTACGAGTATGGGAGTATGAGGTGCTCACTTAGTGATTCTGATAGGCGCACCTCTCAACATATTGCGCCGCTCGTGGATACACCAGGCACTGATTATTTTGAGGTATTTTATGGTTAATTACAGTACATTTTTTATTACGAATATATTTTTTATATATTGGAAGTGATAGTAAGTGAGTGTCTTCATAACAACCACACTACTTTCACAACATTGTAAATAATAATATAAAACATGACTCACGATGTTTAAGTGTTTAAACTAAAACGAAACATTATTAATATGAGAAAATAGACAATATACGACTACGTGAACGAACTACCTACTTTATTTCATAGAAGCAATAATAAAAGCAGTGGTTAACCTTATTTTCTTGTAGAATTGGTTCCAAGAACGTTAACACATTACACTAGCGCTGGTGTGAAAATAGTGTCTATCAGTATATGTATTTTAAGTGATTTGTGTGTGGTCGTACAGAATCTATGCCTGAAGGGGACGCAAGCGTGTAAGGGCCAGAGAGTATTTACTGCCCCGCGTATAGGAGTCGCCGAGGACAAAGTGGCGCAGTATGCTGGTTTACATTATTACACCGATAAGGAGTTACAGGTAAGATATACGGATAGCGTTTGGTATTTATAGAAAGTTAATTAAGTGTAAACAATGGAATGTGACTAGTTCAATATAATTATGTATGTAATTTTAATATATGCTAAGCACAATAATGGCGCCGGCGTGAGGCAGTTAATTATTTAAAATTTATATTTTGTATTATGCTTAAAATATTAGGTCCTTTATATCTTCTCTGCGTAATGAGGGCATATACTTATTATTGATTTTATACTTAAAACTGTAATACGTTTTCTTACCCAATAAGAGTAAAATTATATTGATAAAAACTATATTGATATTTTTTAAGGTTAGTTTGTATATACAAAATATTAATAAAAATAATAACTATTATTTTTACTATATTCTTTTTAAGGCTGTAACTTACGTTAAGGCAATTGTGCTTATTTTCGTTTATTGCAACGCAAATAAAAATCTTTCTTTTATATTTCTTAAATATATTTTTAAGGATTTTCTTTTATCCGCTAAAAATGTATTTCTTGCCAGGTGACATCAGAATCAGCATGCAGACTGGCTTGTGAAATCGAATCCGAATTCCTTTGCCGTTCGTTCTTATATCTGGGTGCGCCACACTCGGCTACATACAACTGTCGATTATATCACCTCGACCACCACACCTTACCTGATGGACCATCAGCATATTTGAACGCTGAGCGCCCGTTGATCGACGATGGAGAACCAATTGGAAAATATTTTGAAAACTTCTGCGAAAGTAAGTACCAAAGTATTAAATTCACTTATGAACTATTCATCATCTCTGTAACGATATTTAGTTTTAAGCTGTTTTCTAGGGTTCCATATCTCAAAAAGAAAAAAACGCAACCCTTATGGATTCACTTTGTCTGTTGTATGTTGTTTGTTTGTTTGAATTCCGGAGAGAGACAGGTAGCCATGGACTTATAAGCAAATCTCATTATATTACAAACACAAATAGAACAAGACGTTTTTTTAATACGTAAAATTAGAATAGCATAGAAATATGTTTATATATGATTTATTAGTAGTGTTCGGAATTTATGAACAGTCACATATTTTGTAATCGTAGCGCTAATCAAGGTTTATAAAAGCTGTGGGTAATTAATTTTTTGAAAACAACTTTATTGGTTTCATTCTGGAGGTAATGTGTGCTGAGTGGCTTAGCTCAACGCCGCGCCTTGTTACGAGCGCTGTGTAAGTAGGTCACTGCTGCGGTAAATGTTTCATTAGGTGTCCATATAAACACTTTAAAGTGTGCCCTATTTATCTGTGTGTGAAATTTTCTAACAAGAACAGTATTCTACCAATTTGGCACAAAATCAGAACATACACTGCGAATAACGGGAAAAATTCAAAGAGTGAATATATATAGAAATTAATAAGAACTACAAATCTATACGTGATACGTGATTTGTAGTTCATTTCATAAAAAAGGAGTGCATACGCCCATATACTTCATCGTATCAATTATTATAAGCAATTCCCATTGATCTGCAATTTTGAAATTGGTACAGAACCCTCGGTGAGCGAGTCCAATTGACACTTGATAGTTTTTAAAACATAATTAAAAATAAAAAAAAATACTTTAATTTTATAAAAAATAATACACACACACACACGTTGACATTTTAAAAGAAATCATTATTATATATATGATAGTATTTTTATAAATCGTATTAATGGTATTTTAAAGTTTTTATCTGTTCTAATTTCATTACATGTATGCTTAATGGCAAAATAATATCATGGAGTCACTAAGATAAAAACTAGTAGTACTTAATATTATACATAATTATGTAGCCACTGGCGCCTGCGCATCCGTAGTTACTCAGTAATAGCCGTTTGATCTATATGAGAAGATTTTAACACAAGTTTCACACGATGTTCGTTACTTACGAGTAGATTTGACATTTAATAATATATATTTTTTTTATATTTATAATTTAACGGTCAAAACATTTTAATGATAATATTTTCATTATTTAATTCTTATAGGATCGTTAATAAATGTTTTTTTATTTATTTATGCCAAAAGAGCTTTAATTGAATTAGGTGTATATATATATCGCAGTAAAAGAAAAAAATAATCTGCGAAGTCTGTATTATTATCTTTACTAAAAGTACAGTTTGAATAATAATATAAGTCAAATAGAACATCTATGTCTAATACTTGTAAGATGATATTATGATGTTAAATTGTTAAAAGTGAAATTGTTTAAAGCATATTTCCGATTTCATTTTATAATGTTTTTATAGTATATTAAAGTTGAAGTCTCACCTATCAATTATTTCCTAAGTAAGCATTCGATTTTTATTTCATAATATTATAAAAAAATCATCTACTGAAATCTACGTTTTGTCTATTATTGTAGATCAACGAGATCTTGATTATTCGGAGAATTTTATACAATATGTAGTAAAAACAAAGCACGAACGCTCGTTTCTTATGATTGTTTTGACTTGAAGAAGTATGTTTTTTGTACTTAAAGAATTATATGTTTTTATTTCTTCAAGGGACTGTAGATATTTCTTATTATTATCAGTTTGAAAGCTTGGCACGATTTTGTGACAAATAATCTTGACAGACAGATTTCGTAGTTTTGAACGGTTTCCAAGAGACGACGGTTCAAATCCAGCTAATGAAAGGGGCAAATCCCGCTACGTTCAAAATTGTATGGGTTATCAAAATATGTATTTATCTTTCCTAAGTGTTAAATAACACTTCAAATGTAGTAAAAAGAGATTTTGGTTCTTGAGAAATTACACAAAAGTAGGTAACTGAGAAATGGAATTATTAAAAATTAGACAAAGGTAGGTACCGTATTTAATCTATTTCAATGCTCGTAAAAATATAGTGCGGCGTTGAGTTCTGCGGAAATGGGCAGTTCTACGGTATGTTTCAAAACCTGATTGAATAGTGAAGAACATATTGTCTAGGTTCACTCTGTCTATCCTAAATTGAATATAAATTACAATTCCATATATGAAGAACGTATTAGTGATTCTCATCTATATCAAACACAGTCAGATCAATTAATATTTCCAGTGCGCAAATCCCGGATGTGCAATTGAAACACCTGCAATACGTGGCTTTAATTTATAACACTGTTTGACTGGAGAATTTATGCAACCTTTTATATATAAGCTTACCTTTAAATCCTAATAATATTCATTTACGATTATATTATATTTATTTGGCAAGTTGAGATGCCCTTGTTGAACGTGATGATTGTAAATTTAAATCCATTTCGGGGCAATACTTATAAATATGTCCCACAAACATTACCATAAGTCATTTACACTTAACATATTAAGTCATAAGTATGTTAATTAGATCTATATCCTTAAAATAGTCTAATGCCTAAATTTACCAATAACTTGTCACTTGAACATTATAGTATTATGTAATAGATAGTTTTATTTCTTTTAAGAAATCACAAACACAATCAAACGTGATAATTATGAAAGTATTTCTAAGATAAATCATAAATGTGTACACGTACAAAAATTAGTTCCAGACCGACCACAGCAATGATATCACGACTGACAATAGCGACCTCGGTGGTCCGCAATTAACGGTTCACGTTTGTGCACTACAGAAATTGTTTTCCAGTAGCACGAACCTGAGATGAACCTAAATGAAATTGCATTTTAGATACTGTATATGTCAAGCGAGAATTGTTGCATATAAATTATACAGTTGTACACCAAACTAATAAAATTAACATGTTTTTTCTAGAAAACTACTCTTTTTATTGGAATAAATTTATTGAATTGTCAGTTTTTTGACTGGTCATGTAGATATAACAAATTATTTAAAACCTATGAACATTATGTATCAGCATTTCGTTATAGAATTAAAATATTCATACTTGTACTAGATTATATTATTGAGTTTAGGTTCACAAGAACGTTTACATATACATATATAATATACGTAATTCATCCGGTGATCTAAATTTATGTGAGATAATTGTTATATTTTTACTTATAACAGTAAATACTGTAGAAAAGGAACGTTGAGATAAGTGTTAATGACTTCATTAATACACCGTAATCTTTCGCGGAAGGTACTGTTAAAGAGAGCAATTATATATACTCACTTTACGGGTTTGTGGGAAAAGTAATTTTGTTCATTATAAGTTCATTGAAAGTGTTATAATTTAATAAAATGTATGAGATCTCTTTTGTCTGATTAAAATGAATTGAAGATGAAATATAGTTATCTAAATATATAATCTTTTTTTTAATTCGTTTTATTGCTTAAATCATCTTAGAAATTATAAACTTATTTGACCATATATTGCACACAAGTAATATTCATACATGACTAAACATCTTGACATTAGACTCTCTTAATAACTTTCTTATTTAAAAGATTTTCCATTTTCATATGAAAATACCCATAACAAATGCCTAAGCTTACCATAAAGTTAAATTATCCTTTTTGCATCTCCATGGTGGCCTGTATTAAATCCATTAGAAACATAATGACCCGCTGAAATGCATTTATGTGTGTTCTACATCTGTATTATATGTACTTATGTATGTATAGATCAGGAAGTAGGTAATGAGAATGTATCTCCGCAGTTGTGTTTTGTCTACATAGATAAATGTTATTTATACAGAAAATAACAACTGAAATCATCGACGTTTTATCTTTTGATTTATGAAGGAATTCAGCTCGGTATATCGATATCATAAATATGGTTGGATAGAGATAAACTAGGGTTAATCTCGCGAACCAGGGTCAGGGTCATCGGCAATCATAGCTTGAGTAACGACGGATAATTTAAATTGAGGCGTCGATCGTCTCTATATAAATATGATATGATATTTTTTATAACGTATATGTTCGGCAGAGTATAATATTACATGTATGAATAATTATAAAGCCTCATTTAAATAATGCCGTTATAACATTATGCAAATACGTATTTGATATGGCTTAAAATTTGTAAATGTCCGAGCACGAAATAAAAACGTATTAAATATGTAAATAAAAAAAAATATTAATTCAAAATATAGGAAGTGATTGGAGGTACAACAGTTAGATTCCGCTACAAGAAAGCTTGGAAAGCTACTCCATTACGTGGGCCCAATGGAACGACATTTAGATTGCCATCTATGTATTGCTAAAGGCAGGCTCAGAGAACACTGAATAATATTATGTATCAGTACCCTCAATACCGTTACATTAAAATGTCATCCCTTATATGCAACAACATATAACGAATGCTTTGATGTTGAATGTTCCACCTAAATTAAATAAAGCTCGATAGTATTCACAAATTGATCAAATTAAAGTTGAATAGGCGCATCGCTACCTATTACATGTCGACATAATTTCGTTATGTTTACAATGCACAATATGCTGAATCACGACAACAGTTGCATTTTGGTGCAAAAAGTTCAATAGCTAGTTGCCGTCGCCGCTCGTGCGTGCCTTCTAACGGTGGTGTTACACGAAATTGAAAATTAGTTTTTGCGGCGCCCGAGAGTTCGGCTCCGTCTTGCTCCAGTCCTAATTTAGCGATAATTGAATCGAGATGGATATAGAACGATTGAGTCGATTGTGCCCATAGTTCATTTACATCGCATGGAATGACGAATTAAATATATACGCTGTGGAATGCCAAAATAGTTCATTGCTCGAAGAAATATATTATAACAATCAATATTTTTTTACACGTCAAACGGGACTTCTCTTCAATTAACAAACTGATTTATTCAATTATTGTAATAAACACGTCTTATTTGCATACCGTACAATATATTTTAAAGATACTTATTTAAAATCTTTCAATTAAAACTTTTAGCAGTCGACAATGTCCTCAACAAATTAACCATTAAAATTTATAATACATATTATACAAAGTTAACGAGCGCGCTTTTGCTAATGGCCTTGGCTGGCCTTGCAACCAGCGATACAGGTCAGTGTCCGCGCAATCTATCTCATGGATACAACAATAACGGCTACAGCGTCAATTATTGCATAATATTATGTTAAGTAATATGCCTACGATATACGTACTTGAAAAAATCTCTTGCCAAAGACTACTATAGCAAGAGCTTTTTCAGATTCCCACTAACCACTAAGGTATTAAATTATTATAGCCTAAGAATTATTTCTTCTATAAAAACAACCTTTGTAGTAGCTAAGAGCAAGTTAGATAATTGAAAATGATGAAATTCCAAACGTGTATAACACCAAGAATAGAAATCAGACAGTCATTGATTACAGAAAACATTGTGTTTGCATTTTCTTAATAACACCCCTAGCACAGCTTCGTAAGGTTAAATTGCATTTTACTGCAAATAATATGTTTAGGTGTCTATATCGTGTGGTTAAAACATTTGTAGATTCTTTTTCAATTATAAATTCCGGTTCCATGGTAGACACAGTATACATTAAGTTATAATTATGTTTTTAAGATTAAGTAGTACTTTAAAATAGCTTTTAACCTACGTTTCTATTGTAAAGATAAAAATAGTTTGTGTGGTTTATTTTAGTTATTACGCTCCCAAAACTCGAAATAAATAACACAATTCCAATATGATCGTATCAGGCTGAAATTAATATCGGGTATATCTTAAATCATTAAAGAAATTGGGCTTTTACATCAACACAATCACAAGACTAGCTAGCACTTATGCATTATTATTGCTGCAATTTGTATAAAATTCGCCGTGTAATTGAAACCTAAGTTTATTCGATATACAATTATGAAATTAGGCATGAAGGGACAATTTTCAATATTTTTAATTTTAGTTTATATCACACAAAGTTGACGCTTTAAACCTGTAAATTTAAGTTACTTTTATAAATGATACTGACCCCATTGATCTACCTAATAATGAAATTGGTATGGTGGACGAGATCGCACTTGACGAATTGTTTTTTTACAATAAAAATTAATTTAATACAAAATATAATATTTAAAAAATAAAAAAAAAATAAAGATATTGTATTAAAAATATATTTTAATTGTCCAGTATTTCGAAGTAGAATCCAATTAAGTATTTACACAGAGCACAATGTCTTTCATAAATTAACTAAACTTTGTTAAAACTTGTCAAACTGGAAATGATATATTAGGAATTATGCTTTTAGTATTAATATTCGCATTTACGAGTATACCATTATGGTTTTGGTATCAAAGCAGTTAGATATGTAAAGTAGTTAACTGCTTTTCTTAAACGTCTCAAATTTATTACTACAAAAGCTGAAGTGAAATTTTATGGAATTTCAACGGTAAAAGTAAAAAGATGTTATCTTATTTTTTTGTTTATATATATTGAATATTATATACATATATACTTAAACATACATACACAGTTAAGTCTAAAAATTATATGTACTGATTGTCTAGATTACAAAACGTCTCATATATAGAAAGAAAAGAATAACAGTTGTTAAATAATAGATCTATTAGACTTCAATAGGAGTCCGCAATCCGTAATCGTAACATACCTAACGGCAAGCGAGTTTAAGTGGACAAAAAGGGGAATTTTCTATTGTAAAACGATGATCGCTTCCATAAAAACGACGACTGACTTACTTTCAAATTGTAGGCGATTTCTAAAGTTTCTAAGAACGCCGAAAAAGATGATAACAAAACTATTAAGGCTCGAATGTACTATAACCATACGAAAGATGACATTTTTTGAACGTAGCGGTCTATAAAACCATGACCCTATTTGTCCATTCTTTGCGTTTCAAAGTATTTCTATACATAAAGTAAAAGTTCTTTTAAGTGTTTTTTGCTTAGAAATCATCTACAAATATTATTTGTAGAGCTTATTGACTCGATTTAACATTTTTATTTTTAACTCACAAATATTTTACTTTTGCCCCTATAAACATAAATATTATGTAGATACTCTTATTGCTAGTCGTGCCTGAAAATTTTTAATGCTAAACGGATATTTATACGAAAACTTATTTTGTGAGGTTTTAAATGTAGTTCATAATAATTTTAAAGCTTAAATTTTAAGTTAAGTTTCAGTTTTGAAATATTTCCGTGGGAAAAATTCATTTAACTTACTGAAGCGTTACTAATATAAAACGAAGTGAAGTCATCGACATTTATCTAGAAAATACAAGCGTAAGAATAGGTTTTACGTGCGAAACGTCAAACATAAAAAAGTTTATAGCTTGGGGTGACCATTTGCCAGGAATTTATCTGACAATTGCAACATATAAACGTTGGTGACATAAAAGACAGTTCTTGTCACTTTACAATTAAATTAATTTTGCTCGTTGATGTTCGTAGAATTAAATTGAAATGAGTTTTTGTTGTTAGACGAATAAGTTTGTAAAATTTTCATACACAGAAATGTGTTTATGAATAAATTCAAGAGGTAAATTTACTAAGTTAATTTTGCTTTTATCCTTTTTTATATTTAATCATATTTGGAGTAATGCAATAGAAAGCTTAATTATAATTAATGCGATGTTATAGTGGTAAGTAGATGAGAATAACGAAGGCGGGGAACCATTGTTTGACCGGTCAATGGCCCAAATCGCTTTACGTCATTTTATTGGTGGCATGCCTTATACGAGACATTGGCACTGTGCTAACGAATCAATTCGGGATGGCTCATGATCAGCGTTCCGGTAAACGACTTTGTCATTAGCACCCTTGCGTTTACTGTTGCTCCACAACGGAAATATCGTTACAATGACGTTTTAACAATATGCTTTTGTTTGTATTGATATTTTTTATGACTTTCCCTTATATCGAGCGTGCATTGCAATCTATTTTTATATTGTATTTGTTGTCTACGTCCAATCCTGCAATCTCCGTGTGAGGTATAATAATGATTTCCGCCGCCAGGTCCACGGAAGGTTAGAACAATTCATCATGGCGACATGTAGTAAATCACAATTTAATAGTATGATAAAATAGTATATAGTGTTCGTTAGAGTTAGCCATGAGGAATGTAAAGGCACCTAAGTATGGATATGTGAATTGCGTGTGAAAAATCTAGAATTGCTTGATGCGGCGAGCTTTGCCCGAGTGTGTAATTACAGTACCCACGTTACACTTGAAATCATCCATTGCCGCAATCTTCTATCGATTATGATCCTATACGTCGAACGCATCCGTTTCAAGCTAATCAAAAGTCTAAAAATATACCTTACCTTATACATAACTCATGACTAGTGAGAAATGCAGTAGCTAATTGTGTTCTATTTGTTACAGAACCACCTGCCAGTCCGAGTGGCGAGCTGCCTGTGTCTATAGATCACCAACAAGATACTAACATGTCCAGCAACTTAACGAGGAACGACGCCAACTGTGACAAGACGGGAACTTGCTACGATGGTAATTACCTTTCTGCACAACTCGTATCGTTAGCTGTAGCGTTATTTTAAATATTTAATTTAAATTGTTTCCGTGTTAACATTTTTTTTTTAATATTTTAGTGTCAGTACATTGCAAAGACACAAGAATCGCAGTTCAAGTGCGAACTAATAAGCCATTCAATGGAAGAATCTATGCTTTGGGACGTTCCGAGACGTGCAATATAGATGTTGTTAATAGCGATCTATTCAGATTGGACTTGACTATGGCCGGGCAGGATTGTAACACGCAGAGTGTTGTAAGTAAAAAAAGTAATCATGAGCTAAAAGGATAAACGACAACAGAATCATGCTCTTCTCTTCTCTTTAGTAGCAGATTCTCTCTATCTACTCTGGTAAATGCGGAATATGTGTGAGGATAGAAAAATATTTTTTTTTTCTTTTCAGCTTCCTGCCGTATCTCGCACGACGCAGGGTAGGCAGAGGGAACTGGGGAACCTAGTGTTAAGACACTCTGTTCCACTTCTGTTCCCCACTTTCTTTGTGTATAGTAGTAAATATTATTTATTCTATATTTAAATTTAAATATGTTTTATTTCAATTTAAATATAGAAAAATTTTATATTTACTACTATATACTATAAATGTAGTATTTTTTAATCTTCTATTTTTTTCTTGATTGAAGTTTGCTAAGAATATCCATAATTGTAAAATACTAAATATTTTCGTATATTATTTTAGACGGGCGTATATTCTAACACGGTTGTGCTACAACATCACAGTGTCGTTATGACGAAAGCAGACAAAATCTACAAAGTGAAGTGCACATACGATATGAGTTCGAAGAACATTACATTCGGAATGGTGCCCATCAGGTCGGTAACAGTAAATCGGCATAATAATGCATGTTTTTAGGAAATCGTGGTGCCTACGCAAATCAGTATGACAGCAAGATCTACGTGATAAAAATATAACTAAGAGAAGCCAAATTCTCGTCCACTGTGTAACAGCACTTTTTCTAGACACTTTTTATGACAAATGCTTTCTAAAAAACTTTTAATGTTTTTCAATGTAGAGAAATACTTAGTGTGTTTTCGTTTTTGCCTCAGTTAGAAGACTTTAATTGGATTGAAAAACAATAAAAGCAAATAGGGTGTTTTAAAAATATATAATAAATTCGTAGAACTGTAACTAAATTATGTCAATAAAACAATTCACATACCGACACATGCGAACACGAATATAAAATTCTATTGACCCAATATCGTCTCTGAATTATACATAAAACAATTAGATTCCCCCACACCGGTGCGGAATGTAAACGTGATGAGCATGATAAACAACTTTTACTACTTTGTATGGATTTTTAATAGCTGCAGTAGAAGTGCGATTAAATCATGATTGCTGTCAATGATCCCGATATGTAAATTGTTCGAGGCATTGTATTAATGAAGTGAGGTGTTGAGTATAAGATATATTCTTCATCAAGATGTTTCATCAAGATAAATGAATGACTAATGAGTAATAACTATGCTTAGGCTTCTCTACTTTGTAGCTTTGTCGTTTTGCGACGCTACATTGTAATTATAACACGTTAATTACCATATTTAACATCTTAATAAACAACTCGTATAGTTTCATTTTCATCTTGTAGACATTTATTTTATATTTTATGTCCTTATATTACATGTTTTATTGAATTTTATTTGCCGGGAACAATTAAAATGTCATGAAAAGGACTTTGTTTTAATTAAAACGTATTCCGAAGCTAAGTTACAATAAATAATCGTTTATTGATAATTATTAGAGATCCGGAGATGATTTCTATCACTGCCGCCCCCGAGGCACCTCCCCCACGTATCCGCATCTTGGACAGCCGCCAACGAGAAGTGGAAACGGTCCGTATTGGAGATCGTCTTACTTTCCGTATCGAGATTCCAGAAGACAGTAAGTTTATATAAAGTACTTGTATATAAAAAGTACTTTGTTAATTATACGAAGCATATTTAAATATTAATTTATCAAATAAATATGTTTAGCTTGTACTATATAAACGATTTACTTTTGCAGCTCCATATGGAATCTTTGCGCGTAGCTGCGTTGCTATGGCGAAGGACTCTAAGAGCACATTCCAAATCATCGATGATGAAGGGTTTGTATATTATTTTTTAATATAGCATATATTTTAATGTTCATTCATCTGTAATAAAAAGTTATACTAAAATGTTATGTATTAAAATTGTCTTTATTTTCTTGACACAGCTGGATATCGCGAAATCAGTTAAATCATACTTAAATTTACTAAATACCTCTCAATATTTTATTTTTTGGAGAAGAAACTAAATAAATATTTTTGTTTGGTGCGTTTTCTTAGATGTCCAGTTGATCCATCAATATTCCCGGCATTCACACCTGATGGCAACGCGCTACAGTCAGTGTATGAGGCCTTCAGATTCACTGAGTCGTATGGAGTTATATTCCAATGCAATGTGAAGTACTGCCTTGGTCCTTGTGAGCCTGTAAGTATTACTTTAAGTAAATTTTATAAATACGTATAGAATAAGCGAATTCTTTTAATTAAGATAAACAAAATGGATAGGACAGTTAGGAGTTATATATTATGGTGATCTTTATCCTATATTAAAAAAAATATTACATTAATATTAAATTTCACCTCTAAAGATATTTTACCTTATTCTTCTTATATTAACGGGTTTCAGACGGTTATTATAGATTAGGCTCAATAAGGCTAGTCAACTTTAAACGCTTTTCCGTGCACAAATTGTAAAATGCTAATACGGTACTTAGTCACGCTGATTTGGTTAATATTCGCTGATTTAAATTTAATGTTGACTTATTTTTATTGTAATTTTTCCCATGACACGGTACGTCATAGTATTAAAAGTGCTAGTATTGCAATAATGCTGTTTTCACAATGTTTCAATGTAATACGTTCCTACTTGTTTAAATATCTACTATATGTAAATAATTATTATAAATCTCTTTTTGGTTATCATGTAATAGATAGAGCTCATATAATAATATTTATACTTTTAACAATATTTTGATGTTCTGAAATTGAGTTATAATTTTTAAAAAAATTAAAAATTATTTATTTAGACGCTAACGCAACAAGATGAGTGTTACAAATTTGAATTGTCAGTGGCACCTTAGAATACTACTCTTGAATAAATGAAAAAAAAATCAGTGCACCTTTCTTAATTGAAAACATTGCACATCACGGTGGTTTTTAGCTAGCCTTTTTGTTCTTCTTAGCTACACGCTGTATCCTGCACATGGCAGAGTAGGCACAGGGATCTTGGTAAACTAATGTTAAGACATTCTGTTGCCGATTTCACATTTCTTTTCGAATTTGGGGTACTGCTTGTTTTCTGGCGGAGCTCAACGCCGCGTTTTTCCTTGTTACCAGAGCGAAGAAATGAAAATAATAAATATTTCATCTCTTCGAGTGGAGTTTGAACACCTAACCTTTTATCCCCTGCGCCATGACAGGCCTCGTGAGGTAAGTTTTATGAAAATCGGATTAGCTACAAGTGCTTCGCCGATGTGATTTTTTGGGTCGGAGTTTTATTTTCATTTTGTTACCTTGTACATTAGTACTATTTATTGCAAATGAGAATTTAAAAATATTATTATTATTTATTTTTCCTAGGCTGTGTGTGAGTGGGGCAGGGAATCCATAGAGTCATGGGGCAGAAAGAGGCGTTCATTACCTCTCAATGAGACCGGTGAGGCTCACAGCCAAGAAGAAGATATGAATATTTCCCAAGAGATCCTTGTCCTCGACTTTGGTGATGAGAGACAAAGCACAGATTTCTTACGTTCTGACAAACCAGGTGGTACTGCCAGTGAAGCTAACTTTGGAGGTAAGATTTAATAAATTGACCTTAAATATTTAAAAACTTTAGTATTTATTATTTATATCTTTGTAAATATATATTGATCTATTTATTAAGTAATAAAAGTAAATTAAAGTAACAGTACAATAACTGTAATATTTAAATTCTATTATATCCTATTTAACGATGAACGAACTACAACGCAACGTAATTTAGTTTTTGAGATCCTATCTAGTTTATTTTTTTAATAGATTCAACATTTTTTGCCTTATCGTAATTGGTAGCCTGTAGTTTTTCTTTTCATTGCCTTCTTCGCAGTACATTGACGCTAAAATTTTATTTTTTAAAAATCGTTTTGTTTTTTACAGAAAAAACCGTGACGATTGTAGAGCCGTGCCCAAGCAAATCTTCTGTCTTGTTATTAGGAGTTGCTTGCGCGCTCTTGGTGTTGCTGTACATCGCTACTATCTTCTGCTACTACATGCGTAAATGGCTCGCACCACCTAAGCATATGTCATAATTTAAAACATCCTTAGCCTGGATATTTAGACATTGGCAAGTGAATTCCAACGTTAAACTCTTAATAAGAACGTCATTTAATATTACAAATATAGCGCGTGCATTTTGGTATTTCACATTCGGTTAACGCTTTAAGTAGTCATGATGTTGACAACAGCCATTTTGAGAGACATCGTTTACACTTCACGAAATAAGTTTTAAATGGAAATTGTGATACAAATGACTGATTCGAAATTTGTAATGTTCACGTAATTATATCCGTCCATTAGTTTAGTAATCATATCGTGGTGAAAAGCCTTCATATTTAATGTAACCACCGCGTGTCTAGCATTTATATACCTGATGGTAATCAATTGCATTCGAAAGCATTTACTATTTCTTAAGTAGGTATACGACTGTAGGTACAACATATTAATGTTAAAATTTAGATATAATATGATGCTATGTTTGCATATTATTACATCAATTTAAATAAGATACTTTTAATGGTAGGATACATTCAGAATTTGCATTTATTAAGCAATAAGTAGCTAGGTCAATTGGAATTGTAATCAAGATTTCTTTTTTGGAATAATCCCTGAAAATTATTTTTTTTAGTGCCCATATATTTGAAGGGACTATTCTGAATGACTTAATTTTTTGCTTTAGCACTATATATATATAGAAATTGGCATATATTTCATTAAGGTATTAGCTGTAAGTAGTCTTAATCCATGTTATTGTGCATTCCTATTCATAACATTGTTAAGGCCTTTTTAAATCTTCTTTAAAAATTAAATTAAATATTCTTGTAAATATACTGTTATGTCACTGTAGGCGCTAACAGTTTTATTTCTCTTATATCTTGGTGAACTTTCAGTTGGGTTTTGTAGAAATATAACTTAAATTACATAGTAGTTTGTTACACTTTATTGAAAAGTATTTGTTTCTCCCAACCCAACTTGAGATTTCTACTTTATTTATTTAGACTTACTTTAACATCTATTTATTTTTTATTACATTTAATAAATGAAATAAATTTGTACAAATCTTATGATTGTTTTATTTGGTAACACATGTATAAAAACAAAACATCTATATATAAATATCCTATACATACATATATGATGAAGTAAAATAATATTCAACAATTATCCTAATTCTGCCATCAATTTACTATAAATTTTACTAAGTATTTCTTGTTGGGTATTTACGTCTATGTCTTCTGACTCACAATTAAATACTTTTTCAAAATGTTTCACAAATGCTGGAGTCATTTCTTCTATAGTGCATTCTTTGCCAGTTTCCTTGGATAGTGATGTTACACCTTTATCAGGAATACCACATGGATCAATATGCGAGAACCAAGATAAGTCTGTGTTACAGTTTAATGAGATTCCATGAGTTGTGATGTATCTAGATGCATGTACACCGATTGCTGCTATTTTATTATCTCCTACCCACACACCTGTATGAGGTGATCTGTTTGCACTTATTCCTAAAACAATAATATAATTCATTTTACAAATTTTAATATTTAATATATTAGTCTATAGTCTGTTTAGAGGCCTGTCGTAGCTCAGCGGCACAAGCGTGTAAGTGGGGAACGGAAGTGAACGGAGTGTCCTAACACTAGATTCCCGGGTTCCCCCTACCTACCCTGCCTTGTACGGGATACAGCATGAAGCTTAAAAAAATAAGAAAAAAAAATTGTCTATAAAATAAGTTAAATATCTTTTTTAACGGGGACTAAACCCGTAACAATCACATTAACAGTTACATTCCATATCACTGCACCACAATAGCCTCTCATCATAATAAGTATGAATTGGCGACTTACCTAATTCTTCACACATATTTATAACAGTTGCTTCCAAACTACAAACATACCATTTTACGCTAGGTTTATAGTTTTTCAAATTAATTATAGGGTATGCAACAAGCTGTCCTGGTCCATGAAATGTGATTAGTCCTCCGCGATTTGTTTTTCTGAATTCAGCACCTAGACTTCGAAGTCTCAATATTTCATCATTTGGAGTATTATCCCTTATACCTGAAAATGATTGATTGATGATAGATGATTTATCAGAAGATTTCCATGTACAGTAATAGATATAAATGTAATAGAATATGCTTCTTACCTACAGTATAAACTGGTTTATGTTCAACTAGTAAAATGATATCATAGTTTGAAGATATTCCTTTTCCTATTGTATCTAAATGTTTTCGGGCTATAGTAGACTGGATTTTGAAAGCTGTATCGTAACCTAGTAAACCTAACCTCCAAATTTTGACCATTTTTTTTTATTTTATTTAAGAGCTAATTATTATCGTAGATATTATGACGATAATATTTATTGTTATTACAATTAAAAAATATAAAAAATAAATAAATAGATACTTTACGAATGTCATATAATGTCAAAATAATTGACATTTGACAATCACTTTAACGTTCAGCGATATATAAAAGGTAATAAATAGCAAACATATAAATAAATTAAATAAAAATAAATATTGTAATATGTATACATATGTAACAAATAATATTCATGATTATATTATAATTTTTAAACTAATTTAACGTACGTTGCAGCCATCTACAATACAATAATGAACTAGCACGGTATAATTATTCGTACCAGTACGGCTATCGTTCGTTAGACAGCGCTGTAAATAAATTTCCTTGAAGTGGATTGTACTGTGTTAAAGTGCTGGATTACAAAATAACATCTTTTAGCTGGCTTAGTTCCCTCTTGTTCCCTGTTCGTAGGGCGGTGTTTCGTTCATTACGTAAACAAGCTAAAACATAAACATTGCGTTTACTATATGAAATTGTTTCTAATTGTAAAATAATTACATTATTCTATTATTATTAAATAATGCGCTTATAAATTAATTAGTTCAGGCACTATAATGAAATTTTATTTTTCTTAATTACACGACGTTTTAGCCGCGCTTTAAACATTTGAATTTTAAACCTTATGTTATTAACGCTACCTTTCGTAAATGTCGTGCTTAGACAAAGTGTTGGTGAAATCAGAGATGTGGAGTTCTTTAAAGCGATGACAGGAGGGGTAAGTTTTCATTTGAGAAATAAATACATTTTTAATTGTTCAAGAATATCTAATTAAGAAATTTCTTTATATATTTTTGATAGCAATTCTTTAATAATTTACACATATCTTAAAATATTTTATTAAATAGACATCAATACAAAAAGTCTTTAATGTAGTTATACTTAAAGAAACGTGTTTGGCGTGGTGGGTTAGAACGTCAAAATAAATATATATATATATGGATTTATTCTTTATGGTCAGAGAAATGACATTGTCAATTTACAATTATCAAAAAGCTCCAGACGACCACAGTAATTATTATTTTAACGTAGGAACTTTTAAAGAGCACTTTTCTTTTACTCACTACGACATTTTTTTTCTTTAAGCAAATATCATAATGTGTGTAGGTAAATAATAAAAAGGCATTATCTTTTAAGCTTTAATATTATCATATTATTGTGTATGAGTATCCATTATTACAAATATTTGTCCAATCAACGAAAATTACAGCACTTTTACAACAACTTCAACACATAATATTGTACGAATACTCTTGACTTAATGGGATACTTAAATATTCTTATGATACCCTTTTGCTAAGATCTCTCTTATAAGTAGAAAGTAGTGCGCAATTTTTTTTATATATTTTTACATAGTATGTGTTATATTATAATTTTCCCTATGATCTTGTTGAACTTAACAATGAACTAATAAAAAGAATATATCTTACCAATGTACTAGATACGTCAGGCAGTAAAAGTGATATTAAAGTAGGTACTTGGCTGTAACCCTTGTTTAGTTGAAGTAGTATCGACGGTTTAGAGTACCTCTGTACAGCATTTCAGGTATATACTTGCACAATGTATGCGTTGGCTTTTTTCATACTTACGACTGCTATTATATTTATTGCACGTTCTATTGTATGACGGCAATTTTACTTGTTTTAGTGTATTTAGTATCTAATTAAGGTTTATTTCCCATAAATTGTCATAAAAAAAGTATCTACCTTTTTTCGTAATAATTTTTATACATATCAACTCGTAAAAAGGGTTCTTATATATTAATTTTTAATTATATTTATTAATTGGAGCTACATTAAATAAATAGAAATGTGTTTTAATCGAACAACTGGATGAGGTATCTTGTAGAGAGACTTAGAGATCTCTTTTATAGGCATATGGTTAAAATAGACTGAAATATATAAAGAAGCTATAAATAATTTTGATTACTTTATACAAAGTGTAAGGGTTAAAACCACTAATAAGGTAAACAAGTGTCTAGAAGCTGAAGCAGGAAGGCCGGTGCTTCCGTCCGGGCTATTTATAGAAGCTAGGGTAATATAGGGTGCGCGTACACAACGTATCTTCACGAAATCTAGTTACGTAATCTAACATTCATGAGAAAACTAAATTATATAATCATTTTATATTTACTTTAGTTAACTTAAGTTTTTAAGCTTTAAAACGCAAGAAATTGTGAAAGTATGTTCTTTGGGCCCATATGACATTATATGAATATAAGTAATTAAATAGGTAAAGTAACATATAAACGATGTTTTTTAAAATCATTTTACCGTCGTTTCATTATAATACGATTGTAAAAAAATATAGTGTAACACGACAAATGTTGGAAATATTTTTTTTTCTGAATTAAAACAGCATAGTCATGGTCTTGCTAACACGTCAAGACTAGTTATCTCGAGCGTGTGTGAAGTAAACGACCCAAAATGAAAATCAAACATTCAGGTCTACAATCTTTCGGAATATGGAAAAATCATGTTTCCAAATTAACACAATCAAAATATATGAGTTTTTATGCATGGTTATTGTTACATTTTGTATGAAATTCGGCGCGTAATCAAAATCTATGGGGTACTTTTGGTGCATGTAATTTCGCACGAAGTGACAACTTGAAAATTTTTTGGTATTTCTTAAAAGGAAATAATTACAAATTATTATATTTGTAGTGCATACTTATTACGCGTTATATTACGCGTTATTCGCTGCGTAATCAAAACCTAACCTATCCTCGTAATCTTACAATTATAGAATTTAGCATGACCTTAGGGAACATACAGTAACAAATATAGACAAAAAACGAGAACTAAAAATTAATGTTTTTATTACAGATAAATAATATTATACGCTTAAAATTCTATTTAATTTTATACATAATGAGTCCATATGCCTGTTGACCTACAACGCGTGTATGGAATCCGTACGAGTCCGACTCGCACTTTGCCGGTTTTTTTATTAGTATTACATTACCAATGGGTAAAGGTTTTTCTCCTGCATAATGCGAGAATACGATATCGCTATAACAATCACTTGCATAAATAACTGCATACGTTGTTAGTAAATGTCAAAACATTTCCATTTATTTCATGTGTGAACGTAACACGAGTTAAATACGCTACTGTGGCGACTCTTGTAGGGCTTTGTACCAAGAAAACACTCAAGCATAAGGTTAATAAGTAGGTTCTTGAGGCTCGTAATTGAAAGTACTTGGAGAAATTTAATATTAATTTAATATATTTAACCCTTAAAATATAATTACTTTATTGTCGTATGTTTATTTACTTATTTCTTTCCTATTTTTTTTATATTAAGTATATTAAGTATTTGATCAGCGAGAAGTGATAATAAGTGCTGGATAATAACTAACATATTCTTGTAGAATTTGGAAACGTAACAAGTGAATAATAAATATATAATTTATAATAATGACATAAATCTGTAAACATATATTTTTATTATATTTTGTCTGTAAACCATGTTGCCATGGAGATGGCGCAGTAGGCTGCAAGCCGTGACGGGAATGACAACGCGTGGATCGATGTCGGTCTACACTTTTTATCACCGTCTTTGATCTCCTCTAAAGCCTTCTCGGACGAAATCCTTCTACGTTACTAAATTTTTAGAGATTTGCAGTTCTTTTTTGTGGTTTCCTTATGTAAAGATCATACTGACGCAATACCGACTCATCTTTTTTAGTTTACAAATTCTAAAAGCCATAACAAGTTATATTATGGATTATTATATTATATTTAATATAAATAAGAATAAAGTTGCTTCATTGCATGTACATTCCTATTAAAGACAAGTAGATCCAAAGATATATATTTCAGACTTTGTTATCAGTGTGAGTATATACTAGCAGATAAAATGTTACATCAAATTTTTTCCCCTAACTAAGAAGCTAAAAATACTGGAGTGCTTATTTTTTACTGGACTTTTTACACTGTTTCTTTAAATAAACGTTCCCGATTTTCGTTTAATTTGGCCCTTAAGTTTTCTTAATTAGGTTTACCTTCGTGCGACTTCAAATAGACCAGACATTTTTACTACTTAGGGTTACTATATTTATATTTGACAATAATGATAAAATTCTCGTTCTCAATGTCTTGCATTTAGTTAACAGTATTTGAACTGAAAAATATTGATGATTCAGTAATAACATAACTTATGTTTGCCTAACGTGAAATGAGAAGCCATTAGTAGAGGTTTGTTTGTATAAGTAGTATACCTACTGAAATGCACTTGTTGTTGGTCCAAAATTGAAATACCTAGTATGATTTATATAAATATATTATAGGCTCTGACATCGATATGCTTGATTTGCCGACAATAAAATGGATGGTTAAGTTACTAACATCAATTGTATTGAGATGTAACTAATTAAGCCATAAAAACGCCATTTCCTCGAAGTGTTTTGCGACGGCCGCAGTGCGAGTGAGTTATCGCCTCAGTTTAATTATTCATGAGCCCTCGGACAAGTTTCAGCAACTTTGAACTGGCATCTGGCGCTATGCTTTAATTCGCACTTGTTAAAATTAAACACAATATAATTTGGCAAAATTATTCTTTCATTTACACACACTTATCGTATTTTACTCGTTCAGTGTAAAGAAGTCATTGTTTGATACCCGCCTCTAATTTGATAAAGAATCACTGATCAGTCACATATACAAAATACTTCCTTAATAGGTTAAGGTCTTGATAAGTAAAGTGATGGACACAGAAATCGCGGGAACGTTACCCACGCTGAGACTGTTCTCCTTACTACTGTATTTAAAATATTTTTTACCGATAACTTCAGCTTTAACAGAAGAACTTTCTTAAATTATTTTCTTAAGCAGAGAGCTGTGATAGATTCGGAAGCTAAGTGTTAAAAGTCTCCGTTGCCAATAAAACATTTCCGTTCTTTAGTTTCCTCCAAAAATGCAGAATTGCGCCGGAACTCAACGCCGCGTTTTGTTTTGTTACCCCAGCGATTATTCTTATTATATTATGAATATTAGATATAGTCAAATCACTTACATTTATAATATACCCAATCAACTTCACGCTGTATCCCGCACATGACAGGGTGGGCAAAGGGAACCAAGTGTTACGACACTCTGTTCCGTTCCCCAGTTTCCGCCGAATTTGAGGCATTGCGTGTTGAGTGGCGGAACTCAACGCCGCGCTTTGCCTTGCTACTTAAATTGAAAATATTAAATAATTAATTTCCTTGAGTAGGTCGAACCCATAACTCGCCGTTTAGATTCATATGGTTGTGCATCTACGTCAAGACAGGGTGAATGTGCTTACCACTTGGTCTTAATGCTACAAGTACTTTGGAAAATATTAAATAGCAATAGCGTATTGTTACAGATGTGGTCGCCGCAAACGTGCGAGCGCCAGTGAAATGAGCTCTGCGGCTACTAGCCGCAGCTACTCATATGATGAAACTATACAGGTACGCTAATTTTTATATTACTTAAATCGGTAGTAAACTTAAACCTACCCTGCCATGTGCGGGATACAGCGTGAAGCTAAGGAAGGAAGGAAGGTGTTAAACTTATTATTTTCTATATTCCAGCCGGCTAACATAATCGGTGAGTGGAAAAGTGGATCATCTTGCATTGTCTTTTGAAATTTTATTATAAAATGTACAAATATTATGTTTTTCTAAGCGAAGAATTTTTCATTTTCGCGATTACATTTTAAATGAAACAATTTTGTCCGGATAATGTAATTGTGCATATTGTTTTTTTATACATTGTTTTTTATACATTAATATGCTCTCCCAAAATATGTAGAAAACAATAACCGCGATTATCCGGTTAAAATTGTTTCATTTGGAAAGTATTATTACCATTCGGTGTTGCTTTTCGGGATACAATCGACGATCGAGGTAAATACCATCTTTTGAAGTTACAGGAATAATCAGTTTTATATTGTATGAAAAGTATGTATAAAATCATTTAAAATACGCTAAAACTATATATAATAAGTAGTATAATTGCAGTAAACCTACAATATACACTTTCACACCACGTATGCTACTCGAGGCTTATGCACAGCAGGTACAGGGTTAACTTTGAACCTAATATGTAAATATATACAACATTTTCAGCGATCGAAATTTAATGTGACAAGAGAATTTAACCCAAATGATGGTAGCAGCAAGAGTTTAATTCAAGTGAAAGTAACAGCGCTGAAACATCAGGTTGTTATGCGCGGTACATAATGCGATTTGGCGAATCTTTATTTTTTTGCAATTTTAACTGTAGTATTATAGAAATAAGGCTGATTTTCAGTTTGACATATTATTATTGGGGTGAGATGAAATTTTTCAGGACGGGTCATAACGACACATTAGCTGAGGCGGGCTCACTCACCTTTATTAATGTGGTACAGAGGTTCTCGCTTACATTCTATGGTTTTCTTGCCCCATACAGGCCAATGGAAATTGCATGCAGTTAGCTGTTCATTATTCCGCCGTAAACATGTGTCAGAGGTTGGCGTACAATGGCAAAATATGATATAACTAAACTCATTTAACATCGTGTTGTATTTTGAGGTACACAGCACTTAAGAATTGGATATTTTGAAATTTTTGAACATATTGAATTTTTAATTACATTTACTTTTTTTATTTTATTGTATAATTTAAAAATGTTTAGTTTACCTATAAAATAATGTAAAATAATGATTCACGATGTCCACTAAACGTTTCAAAGCTTCCGGCGATGTTTACAACGAAGCGTCGCCAAGCCTTTATTTTGCAAATACAACCCATTATTTTCTAGATACGATATTCCCTCGAGCGGGAACATTTATCAGCCTACGACCCACATAGCAACATCTGGCGAATGCCACCCCAATATTGGACTTGAAAGAGATTGTGGAATGAACTTTAGCTGTTCACAGTACTTACGTCTGTTTACTGGTTTTTTCTTCATTCTAACTAATGTGACAATAGTTTTAACAAAAGTTATGGTTATGTACATAAATTATTTTTTAATTTTTTTTATATATTTTTTTTAATTACTTTAGTTAAGATTATATTAGATAAGATAAGAGATAAAGAAATTAGTATAAACTAATTTCTTTCTAATGTACGTATTAATTACTTATAAAGAAGTATATCAGTTATATTATAATAAATAAGTAGCGTTAATATTGTACATTAAAATGGTTTATTCACTTATACGCTTAGTGAAAAAATAATTTAGCAATTCCATTAAATTCATCAAATTGGCGTTAAGTTCCGCAACTCAACACACAATACTTCTATTCGGTGGAAAGTGAAGAACGGAAGTGTGTTAGTATTAGGTTTCAAAGTTTCCTCTGACTACCTAGCTAAGTGCGGAATATCCCGCACTATATAGTGTGCAAATAAAAAAATGAAAAATGTTTTTATATATTACGTCAAACATGAAAAAGTATAACATTTATTAAAAATAATTATCAGTTGTATTGTCAATATATTTCTATAAGTAAAAAAATAGACAACTATATCGTCATTGTCTGTCTATATACATAGTTACAGATTAGCTTAGTGATTTTGATTAGCAGAAGGGTTGGGCCTAATGTGAAGCGCAGGCATTAAGGAGGCGCGGGCTAGAAAATCGAATTTTCTGCTCTATGCCTTCGGGTCTTTGTCGGGCTTTTCAGAGCGTAACGTAAACATAAACATTGACACACTTCTGTGTATCGCTCATGGTGAGAATACGCGAAGCTTACGCTTTTTTACAAAATAAATTTATTTTGTATTGACTGTGTACATACTGACTATGTGTACCTACTTAATAAATATATTTTTGTTATACTTGTAGAAGCTTCACAATATATTTCGCACATGGCAGAGTAGACAGAGGGAACCTGGGAACGTAACGTTAAGACACTCTGATTTTTCTCACTTTCCGCCGTATTTAATGGCATAGCTTGTTGAATGGCGGAGCTCAACGACGAGCTTTGCCTTATTACTAGTGCGAAGAAATGAAAATATTTAATATTTTCACTTCTTCGAGTAAGGATCGAACCCACAACCTGTAGTTTACAATCACTTTGTGTATTTTTAGAGACTTTATGTCATATTTTGGGTATGGATGTATGTTATACTTTAAAATAAAAATATATATTTATAGTGACATGGCTTATGCACAAGTACATACAATTTATGTAAATGTTGGGTCGCTATTATTGGGACAATATTTTATGTGTTTTTGTTGAACATTACATTAAATTATTATTACGAAAATAATTATATTTTATTAGTATATTCTTTTGACATCTCTATACCGATTATTATGATTCACTTTTGTATCGAACGTTGAAAAATCAACATTATAAAATACTTAGTGCCAGATGACATGTAATATTTATAATATTATTTGATCTACAAATTTGTAATATCACCATGCACGAGTAAAGTAACAGTGTTAAATAAATTGTTCCCAGACATTTATTAAAGTAAAGTTTGGGCAATATTTTTAAATATTTAACAGATGAATATAATAAAATTAACGCTATAGCAAAATCACATTGAAACACATTCAAAGTTGAAAGCAAATAACAAACATTGCCAGAAATTGAAAACGCTGACGATGTTCTTGGCGCGATGTTTAAACAGTAAACAGGATATAGCAATTTCAGGAGCTGAATTAACGCAGTTTACATAGATTTCAGCGGGCCTTTTAATCCAAATTCAAATTTTCCGAAAGATAAAGCATTAAGGGTCTCCCGAGCCTTTTGTGTTTTCTACTGTGATGATTTTAAAAACACGGGAGTAAAAATAAACGAGAAAGTAACGCTGTTAAATTTCACAGGTATTCTTTTTAGAGATTCGAAATTGTTGTTGTAGAACATTTTTGTTGTTAACACTAATCATTTATATAAAAGATTTCTGAATACTATAACTGTAGTATTATGATATCTAATTGACGACATAACAGAGACATGCTGTCATTAAAGCGTTTTGCCTAACGTTTTTTTCGTCTCTTTAAAATAACAACAAATTTTAACCAGTAATATTCAGATAATTTACGGTGACACAGAAAAGTAACTATAACTATGGCGGTATGTAGGACCTACATGGTGTTAGTTTTGCGTTATGGTTTAATTTCGCTCAGACACACCCCATAACCTCTGTCTAGAGCCAATTTACGCCTCCAACATGTGTGTTCATTTTAGTTTGTTTTGTTTCTTTTATTTCAGTTGTTCTTGTTACAAACATTACAACAGTAGTTGAAATGCAATTTTAAAAGTTTATGAGCTCTTTCATTTCAGTTCTTATAGTTTTTAGCCAGACCCTGTACTTAAATGTTTAATTCTCATACAGGTTATTAAAAAATGTCTATTTAAATTGTGTATAACATAAATAAGGCAGTAAATATTTCATATAATTAAGGAAATATAAATAAAATAGTAAAATTTATTGTGCCATCTAGTGTTGAGGTGCAGTAATAAATTTCTCATTGATAGCTTAGTACACCATTAGATGGCAGTCTTTAACTAGAGAATTCTCTAGTCTCTATTCACCTTTTAAAAAACATTACATTGGTCGCGTCGTGAAGTTTAAAAGAAGAATGCTTGTAGGTTAAAATTAAGCTATATAATTTTCAAAACAACTAATTTTGATTACTTTGCTAAATATATTATGACAGGTTAGTATACTTAATTTAATACAGAAAAAGAAAAAAAATCATTGATATTTCTGATATCATTTGAATATGAGATAATCATGTTAATTGCTTATGGAGTATATAATGCGATAAAATCTGGAAAATATGATATAATATATAATAACTTCACTTATGTTAACGAACATTTTTGGTTGAAGACGTGAAATATTATTATTTTTTCAAGCTTAATGCTCTAATCCCGCATATGGAAAGGTTGACAGAGTATCCTTGGGAACCTAGTGTTAAGGCATAGTGGTAGACATAGGTATTAAGTGATAAGACATAGGTATCTTAGGAAACCTAGTGTTAAGACATTGTTACCATAAAAATACTTTTTTCCGCCTGGAGGCATTGGGTGTTGAGTTGGAGAACTCAACGCCACGCTTTTCCTTGTTACTAATTTTTATTGATACTAGTTACCAAAGAAATGAAAATATTAAATATTTCATTATTGTTTCCTCGAGTGAGAGTCGGACATAAAATTTGTCACTATTACGCGCAACGACAGTCCTCAATTTAATAAGAAATTATTAAAAAATATTAATATTTACAATGAATACACAAAAGAGAGAAAATAACAATTTTGAATTAACATTTTAAATGTCAAAACACTAAACAGAAAGCATCTGTAAACACATACCTCATTACATATATCAAATAGCCAGAGCGCTCATTGGCCATTTGTCGCAATTAACAGGCGAAAGTTAATCTGGCGGGCTCGCGCGTCGCGACACCCTAAATCACCATGCGAGCTGCATTGTGACGCTACATTTTGAACAGCCACGTTGCCAATAAATAGAACTGCTATTCTACATTTTGATGTCCTACACAAACGTTTTTAACTAAATTGTAAATATAATTAACTGCTCTAAATATTAATTTCATTAACGTTTTTGTATATAACTTTTTTCAGTTGTATATAAAATTATTATTTTGCTTAACACCGTGCACTTTTTAGTAATGTTTAATTCAAAAATAATTCCCAATATAAATGTGATATCAGTAGATGTATTTAGTTTAAATATAAACTTTCAATTAATTTAAATCACGTACTTTAAATAGAAAAAAAGTATTTTTGAAAAAGGTACAATACTTTTAAATAAACTACCACTTTCATGTTTTGGTAAATAAAAAGTGTATTAAACTATTTAGTTTAAATATTATAAATTTAGAAACTGCCTAGTGAAGAGATTAGTGTCGTGGCTCAGCGTCACAAGCGTGTGATTGTAACCGACAGGTTGGTTCGATCCTCAGTCGAGAAAATGAAGTATTAAATATTAGCAATTTAAATATTTAATGTTTCATATCTTCGCACTGGTAATAAGGCAAAAGCGCGGCGTTGAGTTCCGCCACCCAACAAACAATTACTCTAATTCGGCGGAAAGTGGGGAACGGAAGTGGAACGGAGTGTCTTAACATTAGGTTCCCGGGTTCCCTCTGCCTACCCTGCCTCGTGCGGGATACAGCGTGAAGATAAAAAAAAGAGATTACTAGTGTTTTGCAAATAATACTAACGTTAAATCGACCTTTGTGTAAAAAAATCTTCTGTTACTTCATTAGTTGAGTTATATATAAAGTTAAAAGTTAAGTTAAACGATTACGAGTCACTGTAGATAACATGGAAATTTTGAAAACAACCACATGCACGAAATCTTATTACCGTCTAAAAATCATAAGAGGTGTGTGACGTCATCGCCCTCAGGAGTTCCCGTATTCTTTTATCAAATCCCGACACAGCTCAGTGAGATTATTCACACGATGAGTAAGCGTTTCCCAAAGTTTTCAGAAGTTTTCACAAGTTAATTAACTGACTCACATTGCTTTATAAAGTAATATACAGAAATTAAATTTTAAGGGAGGCGTTTCTTTCCTTTTCATTTCCGTGTCAATTTTCATATTTCTTGTTTATATAGAATAAAATATAGATGTTATATTATAGACTTATGCGATATGGAACGACGCAATATCTTACTTTAATTTAACTGTTCTATCTCGAGATAGTTAATGAAAATGTCAAAATAGTAAAATTTTGGGAAACTCTATTTGGAAAAGGAAATTGTAGAATCCCCTTCTTACAATAGTAATCCCGAAAGTAGACGGTAATGTGGTGATACATACAGCTTGTTTATAAATTAAAGTTTTCATTAATGGAATTATTTTATATTTTTAACTGCTGCCTTAACGTTATTATTTGTTAGTAAGCACCTAAGTATTTTAAAGTTGAAATAACTGTGTTTTTACTGTATTTTTAAATTATTTATGATTTTTTTTAGTAGGTAGTGGCCATTAATCTCTAAAACTCTACAGTTAAAAAAAGCTTCGTTTGCTATAGCAATTAATGTATACCTACATACATGAAATCAATACATAACTAAGGTTTACGCTGGGTTATAATGACGTTTCTATGTAAAGTATTGGAAACAAGCAGTCGTCTTAAAATACGTTTTGCAACGAATAAAAAAATCGTTATTTTTAAACCGTGTTTATCTAAAATCACAAAACATTTGCCAATAAAAATATATATATAATATCAAATATCAATTGTAGCTTATTTTCCAAGCACCCTGTATCGTAATAGACGATGCATCGATGCACCGGGAGCGAGGGCAGCGCCCACTGCAAGCGCCTTAATCAAACCGAGCAATTTATGATCGTCGCACCACGCCTGTGGTGTTATTCTCAAAAAATTGAGACGTTTTCTGTATTATTTATTTTTATCATTAGTAAGTTTAGGGGAAATGGAACGGAGTGTCTTAACACTAGGTTCCGAAGTTCCCTCGGTCTACCCTGCCATGTACGGGATACAGCGTGAAGCTGAATAGAGTTGACTATATATATTTATCGTTACTGCGTATCCCGCACTAGGTAGGGTATCCCGCACATAGGTAGGGTTAGGAGACAAGGGTAGGCAGAGGGAGCTGAAGAACCTAGTGTTAAAACACTCCGTTCCATTCCCCACAGATCCTAAATGATAGTTACAACATTATAAAATAATTTAAACTATAGTCTTAAAAAACATTTATTTTTCACAGTGTAAAATGTTGTAGAATGGCGCACTACAAACGTATTGTATCTTAACTTATAGGGCGGCGCCCCTATAGTAAGTGCTTACATTGAGACTTACACTTGCGGGCTGTCGATACATCCGGATATTATACTTTTACTTCTTCTTCATAACTACTTATTTTATATTTCCTTTAATGTAACACATGCTGCTGCAAATAAAAATAATATTAATACAAGCTTACGGCTATTCACTACCTGCCTACTGTAGCTCTACTTTAAAATACATTTTGCATGTGTAACTTGGGTCAAACAAGGAACAGCTGGGTTTGCAAAGCAATTATATTGCCACCATGTTGGAAAGTATTGTACTACCAGTTTGTGGATTCGATATCTACGAGGGAAAATGCTTATGATCCGGTAAACGCAGCAAACCGTGGTGTTGCGCTCCACTATTAAACACATATAATCTAAAAAAAATTAAAAAGTACTGATCACTGTTTATTTTACATGTTCTTTGTACTACATGGTCAAAAATAAAGAAAGTAACGCTGATTTTTATTTTCTATAGATAAAAGAGTATGTTAGACCAGCTTTCTTCCACACAAAGTATAAAGAGACTGAAGTGTTAGAATTTGTATCCATTAGAACATGCAAAGCGCAAGTCATTTAGGGTGGAATACTCGTGCTGGGATGCACGCAGTAATTTATACAGGCGACGATGCGTGTAATGGACACATAGTACATCTCTATGATCAGTGAAAAGAAATGCAATATTTTGAGATTTTATTTTTTAGTAATGGTAAAATCATTACTAAAGCTAACAGTTAATACAGCATATGATGAAAAAGTAACATGAACTGTTACTATTTTTAAGGTGTTACTCTCGTTTTCTAGAAATTTAAGTACACTAATGTAGCTCCTCCTTTTATATAAAAATATATACATTTTAATAATTTTAAACTTATCCAAGAAAAATAATTTTCTTTTATATAAAAAATAATAACCGGACAGAAACATAGAAAATAAATATGTTTCGTTACTTAAAAAAGTCTTCTGCGCAGCAACATGACTGACTTACTTGTAAATCAATTTGATGTGTTTCTTACCAAGGATATATTTATTTGAACTATCCAGCTTTAATACCAAAGCTTAAACTTAGTTATCAAAAAGGATCAAACGAGATTCTAGCGTTTTACACGTCAATTCCAGTTAACCAGCTCTACGTGACTGAACAAGTAGAGAATGTATTTTAAGAAAATACCCTTGTAGAATGGCTTTTACATCCAAAACTTTTGGTTACGGGTTGACTGACGGCTTATTATTATACGTAAAATATAGAGGTAAAAATACCTTAATTTGTGTTGTCTATATAAAAGTCCATGAATTGTAAATACTTTCAAACAGCTTTGTACTAATTTTAAATTAAACACTTTTAACTGGATCAATCGCTTATATTGATTTGTAAACATTTTTGGAAACCCGACGTTTCGATCACTTTGCAGTAACCAGTCTATCTGTGACCAAGGACTACTTTCATTTAAAAAAACTTTGTACTAAATTGAATAATTGGAATCAGATAATTATAGAGGGACAGTTGCCGCCATTTTGATTACTCTATGTTTAGGACATAGCGTCCTAAAGATTAGATCTATATCTAATCTAACGAACAAACGTTTCATCCTTCGACAAGCGTTGACAGTAATTTATACATATTTTCTTTGTGTCCCTTTCATTATTGTTATTATGTAGACTTTAACAGACTTGACACAAAAATAAATAAAAAATACATAACTATACTATAATTAATAAAAGGTCATAAGAGACATTTAAAAAATACACAAGATACACTTAATAATTATAGCTTAGCTCTAAACAATTAGAGGATAATATTTTTGCTAAATCGAAATCAGGCTTGATTATGGACTCATTATGTTTTTTATAAATTTGGCTGAATAGAAGTTCAGTTCGTGTATAATTGGAATATGTTCAATAAGCAAAACAAAGCAGGCTTCATATGGGAAAATTTGGCGCCTACATTATGAATTTTCCCGCTCGGTAATTTAATGGCGAAACGTGATAATGTGATACTTCCAACAGCAGGGGATTGATTTATTACAATTCTTTAGCCAATAATATTACCAGTTTTAAAATAAATGTTTACTTTTTGTCTTTAATTAACTTATTGATCCAAACATACGAGTACAAAGAGTAACACTTTAATTTTCTATAATTTAAAATACATTGAAAAATATTGTTTTGGAGTATACATAAACTATAATTAGCCAAGGCCATCTTAGTACTATTAATGACTGCTTGGATTGGCACCTTATTACAATGTTAGTCTTAATGGACTAAAACTAAAACGGAAGTGGAATGGAGTGTCTTGACACTAGGTTCCCGGGTTCCCACTCCCTACCCTACCTCGTGTGGGATATAGTGTGAAGCTACTTACTTACTTACTTGTAGAATAAAAGTTAAGTACAAAAATATTAGTAATGTAATATTAACCGTTTATACATATGTGTGCATATATGTGCTTAGTGCAGCTTTCACGACCTTATAAGATTGTAAAGGAGTTAAGCAAAGATTGCCCATTCCTATTTCTCTTACCGCACTCTTGCAGACTATTTAAATGCGGATGTGTAACAACGATGTGCTCCTTAATGCTAGTGCTTATACTCGTATAACTATTATAAAAGACGTAATCCTGATATACTGATAAATATATACTGTAGTAAAATGTACTTGACTCGACCAGCAGAGCATCGATCAAATTCAATCAGGTTGTATGCATAAATCTCATATATTTATGTATATGTGTTAAACAGACTATGTCTAGTTGTATACATTTCCAAAACTAATCTCATCATACATGCTAGCTTACCTATAAGGCTTATGTTTAATGGATTTCACTTTCTGCCACTAATAATCTAGCAGGAAGCGAACGACATATGTCAAATTATACATGTAGAGAAAGTTTGGGAACTTAGTGTTAAGAAACTCCGTTCCATTCTATCATTTCTACCGGATGATGAAGATGAGGCATTGCGTGTTGAGAGGCGGAACTCAACGCCGCGCTTTGCCCTGTTACCAGAATAATAAAATGAAAATATTTCATTTCCTGGAATCGAACCCACAACCTGTCGCGTTTACAGGTGCGCTCTGGTTACCCTGTGCCACGACTATTTTTAGTTTATAATTTAATTTGAAACATTAATTATTGATTAAAACATTAAATAGTGCTTCTAAAACAAATATTTTGCATAATATCTGTTGTATTACGATATGTAGAGCGATGGAATGAATATTTTCAATTTTCGTTCTGAAAACGAAATAATTTCACGAAAGAAACTATGTTGTTGTAGACAGAGGCGTTAAATAGGTTAATAGACCTATAAAGTCAGTTAGACTTTCAAGACAGGAGTTAAAACTGCAAGTGCGCATCTCGAGCGGCAGGGGGTGGAGGCTGGTTGTTTTCCCGAACGGCGACGGCAGTGCGCCGCGCGCGCCCACCGCGTCCACCGGCAGCCCCGCGACGGTCCAACCCTTATGTTTATATAGTGTACGCCGACCTTTAAATTGCTACGCGCTAATAACGTACGTAATCGAGTGAACTGTGTCCTGTGAAATAGTGTTTGTGCAAGCTTTATACTATTATAGGATGCTCGTTAAATTTGAGGTTTTGTGTATTAAATATTATTATATTTACTAACTATATTTATCTGATTTGTTGGAAAAGCGTACACGCGGGAATATTTATGTGTCATATTTCTGTGACAGTTTTCCGGGTTTTTCTTTCATCTGAAATGGAGCGAAATATATTTACGTTTTTTCTCCTATTATATATCATATAAATTTATTTTCTACTCAAGAACTTTAGACATATTAATAGCTATATATAATTTTACGAAATATATATTCAAAGAAAATATAAGGTCTAAAAATGTTGAATCTATTATATATGAGTCATAGTTTTATTCATACAATTTTATTGTCATTGCATTAGTGTACATTTTACTATTATTTAGCAGTTGCTGGCAAGTGCCAGGTCTAGCGTGTGTCGCGCTCGGCGTCATGTCCTTATCTTGTTATGATCCATATCATTTCATAAAGGCAAGTGGGCTTTAATTTTAAAACACGAATTATAAATAAAATAATTTTTATTTGTTATGTATGTATATTCGAAATATGTGAAACTAAATTATTAATATATAAAATTAAGGACAGATTTAGATTTATTTTCTTACAGACTTTGAAATTTTCGGAGTCAAAATGTAGTGATACATCACTTTCCACTGAAATTGATTCTGACCGAAGGCAATTTTATCGATCACTTCTTAAAGACAATATGTTTTGTGTGATGAAATTTAAGTTTACATTTTCTATAACAAGTTTAGTCGTTGTTGAAGCAGCTTAAATATTTGTTTACTAATAATATTATAAACTTAGACTTTAGTGGACACGCATTGCCTCAAGTGGGCAACGGAACGGAGTGTCTTAACATTAGATTCCCAAGTGCCCTTTATCTCTCTCCTATATACAGGATACAATATAAAGCTGAAAAAAACTACTTAAATAAATAAGTCAATCCAACAAAAATATGTATAGTCGAGTAGCAGACGCATAACGATCGAATAACCACGTGTACACCACGCCGCAAGTCCCTTTATTCATTTACCCATTTAAATAAACCCTGCTATGTGTTAATGACTTAATTTGTTTTGCATACAAGATATGAAAATTTATTGCGGCTTATTTGATATTCTCAAGTGAAAATTGCGGGATGAGTCTGTGTAGAATTATTGGATGCAGACGTGACCGGGCCTCTGTGAACGGAATAACAATACGCGACAATATTTGCTCCCCTGAAAAAAATATATTTGTTACATGCATGTTCTCGTTACGTCTAAATCCGCTTATATAGTTTGTTTGATGAAAATATGGGATTGAAAGCTTTCGGTGCCAACAGAAACGTCGATATAATACTTTAGTTTTTAGATAACAAAAAAAACCTTTGTTTTGAAGTAGGTGAAAAATATGGTAAAAGGTTTGGAATATCGTATAGGAAATTAATAATAATTCTGAGTGCATTTTAGTTAATTTGTAGGGTTAGGTTAGGAAAAAAATGACGGTTGTTTATTTATTTGTTGTCATATAAGTAGTTCAAGTTATTTAAAAATCGTTACACAAATAACAACCTTTTTAAATAATGTATAATTATATTTACTAAATAGCGACCACTCGCGTCTTCGCCCGCTTTAATTGGTCTATTTTATTTACCGATTTCAATTACTCTCTTGTTCTAATACCATCATCACTTTTAAGGCAATATTATCTATACATTGAATACTAAAATTACTTATTACGACGTAACTTTTTTTAATTTACTTACCGATTTCAATAACAGAAACAATAAATGTTGAAAAAAGATTGCCAAAATATAATAGTGAAAACTGCAATAAAATCTTGTTAGGCGTTTCTGAGATTGGTGCTTACAAACGCAAGAAGTAAGAAATAGTTTTAGAAAGCTATTTTTAATTTCAAATTTTAGCTTAGATAACAAGATAATCCAAAAAAGGATAAATATTTACTCTATTCTCTTTTTAAGAAATAATACTTGTTTGCTTTAGAATAGTATTGGATAGTAAAATGGAAAATGTAATTGCATCAAGTTTTCTTTTGTCCAAGTTAATCGAAGTCTATCTTCCGTTCATTTACTAAGCTTTCATTGCGTTCTACTCGGCGTGTCTGTAGTAATAATTCTTCCCGTACAAAGACTTGTATTCTCCCAGCAATCTTTTATAATGGTAAATGAAGAAATTCTTGTTTCTGACGTTTCGTGATAGTTTTTATATCTCAGTTTATTAAGATTTCATATACATAAAGGCATTGAAGTAGCAAGCTACAATAAAAACTTATTTTTATAAGATTTTATTTTTTTCCAGAAAAAGTATTCGCATTAGCAGATGAAATCATATTTAAGTTTCACAGGCAAAGTAGGCAGAGGAAATTTAAGAACCTAGTGTTAGGACTCTCCTTTCTGTTCCCCACTTTCTACCAAATTTAAGGCTTTGCGTGTTGAGTGGTTATCAGAGCGAAGAAATAAAAATATGCCCAGCTTCATGCTGTTCGCACCTGGCAGGGTAGGCAGAAGGAATATGGGAACCTAGTGTTAAGACACTCCGTTCCACTTCCGTTCCCCATTTTTTGCTGAATTTGAAACATTGCCTGTTGAGTGGCGGAACTCAAAGCCGCGTTTAGGCTTGTACCCGAGCGAAGAAGTGAAAACATTAAATATTTTGATTAAAGTACTAAATATTTCATTTCCTCAAGTGAGGATCAAACCCACAACCTTTCTCATTTACAGCCACACGCTTGAGCCGCTATGCCACGACAGGCATCAAACACCTTTACGCGTTTTACATATTTCTATGAAATACTATGTGACAGTAACCGTATCTCTGACTAAAGGTTTCGATGTGCCTAATAAACAAACACAACAAATCTCATCGTGACAACGAAACAAAAACAAGAGTCAGGTTACGATCGGGGGAGCTACATTTGTTTTTGATTAAACAAATTGTCCACGCAGTTTATAGCTCCCCAGCGCACGTTCTCACTCGTCTCATCTGTAACTTTTACTATTTCCTTTGACAAGAAACGTGACTGTAAAAATTATTGTCGAAAAACTTATGAAACAAGCCCATTTAAAAGCATTCGTTAAAAATACCTAAGTATAAATTATGTTATCTATCTATCTTTCTATCGACCAGTCTCATATGTGTATAGGGCACTATGAACTTACCTATTAATTTCATATTAATACATAAGTCTGTTAAAGCGCTCGGACTAAGGAAGTGTTAACATTAATTAAAAGAACAAAATTAAATTATTGCCCACCGCAACATTTAAAAATTCACATCAAACTGGAATGGACGTGGAGAGCGATAACAAAAATGTAGTGTACGTTGTGTACAAAACGAATGCGTCACGTTTTTGCCCGGTTCTAACTCTTTCACTACATTTTTCACACACACTTAAGTCCTTTTAAATTTTTATATTCTGCTTGGTAGACTGAAACCATTTTGAAATAGGCTTACCTGAAAAGAATTGATGTGAAATGCTGTAAATTTGTATGGCCAGTTTTGTATTCATCAGTAAAATCAAAACATTAATGATCAACTGATACATTTATTTTTATTGTGGAATATTTTTCTTGCGGAATAATTTTTCAAAGATGCCACAATACATGTTGCATCTTTGAAAGGTAAGATATATTTCTATTACAGTTTATTTATAAAGAACGTAAAATATTTTTTGTACAATATTATCGGCTTTATGTAGCAGTAGGTCATGTGTGTATCTTGTGATTAATTTTATACAATAATTATGAATAACTGGATTTATATTTTTATATATAATACAAATTATATATTTATATATTTACTATACAGTAAACGAATTACTTCAAACCATCGTTAATTCGACAACATAACATTTTGTAAAATTCAATACAGAGACAATTCCTTAATATAATTATAAAGTGCCTGCCCTTTTGGTTAATGCTGAATTTCACAATAAAAACAAAGGTATCGGTTAAATGGTTCGCAAAAGGACAGTCTGGGTCCCTCTGAACTTCGCTTCGAAATTGCCTTTGCACCTGACAAGCATACAGAAAATATAAAAAGGAAAAGGCGAGCTCTAACTACGTAACATGCATTTTGGTTTCTTAGATATAATAAGTATAAGTATAATAAGTTACATTTAGCTTTTACTTTTTTCTTGTTCGACCCTCTGAATAAATAAAAAGAACTAAAAATGTTGTCAGATTCAGTTTTGTTTTGTCATAAAGACATGATACATTCTAAGTACATGTGAAACTATGACCGCAAGGACATTCTCGTTCAACTTCACGCTGTATTCCGTACATGGCAGGGTAGGCAGAGGGAACTTGGGAACCTACTGTTAAGACATTCCGTTCCACTTCCGTTCCTCACTTTCCGCCAAATTTGAGGCATTGCGTGTTGAGTGGTGGAATTCTTGTACCAGAGCGAAGAAATGAAAACATTAAATATTTAAATTGAAAATATTAAATATTTCATTTATTCGAGTGGGGCTCGATCCTACTACCTGTCGGTTACAGTCACACGCTTGTGCCGCTGCAAGGATTTTCGTTTAATTAATTATAACATAATAGTATTGGGTATATTTTTTCTTCCTTGTTAGATTAACTATCTAAGACAAAGATTCGGCTTCAAACAAACTCTTCATCTTTTCAATATTAGTATACAAATTAAATTTGCTAAATGCTTGATCGCGATAAAAGTGAAACAAGTTCTATAATAAATATTGTAGCCTACATTATAAAAGATTTGAATAATTATAATTATTGTCTAAAGGAAGTCTAGACTTATAAAGTGTAAAAAATGTTTAATTTGTAACTTTTTGTAAAGCTTCTTAGTTTGTTTGAGGCCTTTTGCGGCGTAGCGGCACAAGCGTGTGACTGTAACCGACAGGTGGTGGATTCGATCCCCACTCGAGGAAATGGAATATTTAATATTTCCAATTTAAATATTTAATGTTTTCATTTCTTCGCTCTGGTACAAGGCAAAACGCGGCGTTGAGTTGCGCTACTCAACACGCAATGCTTGAAATTCGGCGGAAAGTTCGGAACGGAAGTGGGACGAAGAGTCCTAACAATAGGTTCCCAAGTTCTCTCTGTCTACCCTGGCATGTGCAGGATACAACGTTAAGCTGAAAAAAATGCAAACAAAGCAGACTTATTACAGTACTGTACATAAATTAATTAACATCGGCTTAAATAATATATTTTTATTAGCTACGTACTGTTATGTAAAATAACAAATTTTATAACTTAATAATGTATACGTATAAACTAATAATAAGTAAAATGTGGTATTGAAGGAAGTAAAACATTAATTTTCCAGAAACTGCTCAATTACTTAGGTAGAACCAATTACGTACGATTTACAGTGCTAGTATAAAAACCACCTTCCTGCGTAAACGTGAAATGTGAAATTAACAAGACCTAAATGAGAGGGGAGAGGCATAAAGTTTTCTTTAAAATATATTATTCTTTTTGTTTTGTGAGTTTATTTGCGCTTGGTAGACATTATTCTTAAAATTTCGTTTTATTTTAAATAAGTGTAGTATTTTCATGTGCATAATATTTATTTGAATATTATATTCTTTATGTTTTAATATGTAAAGTATGTAAGTGATATGACAGTCTACTATTTCAATAGGTAATATGCTACTACATATAATACTACGTATGATATAATGAATGGTGTAAGGGAAATTAAGAAAAATATGATTTAATATAAATGAAATCAGAGCCCTTATTTTCAGTACAACTACGCGGCACGAGCATTGCGAAACACTTCGTCATGTAGTCGCGTGAGGACGTGACATTAGACGGAAAACGTCGTGGAAGTCGTACAACCCTTTGGTGTTATTTATTGAGAGCAGCCGGCTCTAAGCTACCTTAAACATTATAGATATATTATAAGATATAAGTATGGGACGTATTGTGTATGCTAGTAAACATATGGAGCACAACGGGAACAAAATGTTGCTTTAATATTGCTATTGTTAACTTAAATCAAATTCGGCGGAAATTGGGGACCGGAAGTGGAACGGAGTGTCTTAACACTAGGTTTCCTTGTTCCCTCTGCCTACCCTGCCTCGTGCGGAATATACAGCGTGAAGCTAAAAAAATCATAAAATAATATACATGATATTGATTTTTGAAAGATTTTATCTTTCTGTTTTGTCTTGATCCATAGTTTTTTTCTGATCTCTATTACAATAGATATTTATATTGATGTTTCTATTCTATAGAATAGAAACATCAACTGTGGTTCGACATTTTATATAAAAAAGTATATTTAATTGACTTAAAATATGAACAAGTGAAAATGTGAACAGCAAGAATTTAATCTTGTTCTTTACTTCGCTTAATAAATAATTAAGTAGAACTTATTAACCCGCAACATTTATATAATTTTCTACAAAAATGTTGATATTTCAAATGGAAATAAAAATGTAATAAAATTTTAATTAGTGCTTGAATTTCATTTGGTACAATTTTTTTATGATTTTTTCTATGTATAAGCATGAAGATTTTTTTGAAAAATTCTACGTAGAAGTCGGTGTTGTGAGGAGTGGAATATGAAATAGTTTTTAGCTTAAGTATATATATTGTATATGTACATTATACATATGTATGTACATTGTACAACATACAATGTATTCTTACGGTTGAATTGATCAAGCATAGTGTTGAGCTTCGTTACGCAAAACTGACTGTCACCTTTTTTCATTCATTATTAGATCTTAGACGGAAAGCCACTACTTTCCGTAAAAAGGCTAAAGAATTTATATATATTTAAATATTGATTATAAGTTTAGAATATATTTAGTATTATGCATACTAATAAAATGATTGTTAACAAAAATGCCACAATAAAATAAACACATGGGAATCTTAGGAATCTTTTAACGAAATTCAATTCAGTTGTAGACGGCACATAAGATTCGGTATACTAAATACGTCTGCACTGGCGATGGAGCGATATCGATTTACCATCAAGAAGCGACCCGTTAATTTTTAATGACAGCCCAACTCCCTAATTCCCAGTGATTATATCAACATTATCGACAAATGACAATATTTATCAGAGTTACTAATCTATTATTCGAAATTCTTCTTTAATATTTATATGACATGGTATCCTTATTCATATTCAATAAAAACAAAATGTGTACGTACATAGTAATAGACAAACTTTTCCCATTAACCTACTTAATTCGTTTTGACACTTTTAATACTTAGTTATAGTTACCTACGTCTTAAATAAAAAGAATTAGTATAACAATTAATCATCTTTCACATATTAATCAACATTCACATATTTAATTGAAAGTATACGATCGTAAGTAACATTAAAATAAAGAGCGCGGCGTTGATTTCTGCTCGACTCTTAATGCCTCGAAAATTGGCAAAAAAATTGGTAAATAATTAAATAACGTAACAGATGCCCTCTGCCTACCCAGCTATATGTGCTTTTCAGCGTTAAGCCAGTTTTAATTATTACAATTAAGAAAACGTATAAAAATTCCGCTACGTTATTTTTTTTAAACGCTTTCCAGATAAGTATTTAAGATATTTTGTTTTGTAAAGGCTACAGGGTTTGATGATTATTTATAACATCTGATTTGCCGGACATCGGTCACTTTGATCAGGGTTAATGTCTGTTGAGTTACAGCTGGGATTACGTGCGCCTTAGAAGACTATCCCTGAAATTCAATGTGAAGCTTTTGTTTCACGCGATTTAATTGTATACAATTACAATTCCTGGTGAATTTATTTCGCTGTTTCGATCTTATTTTGCTAGGAATAAAAAAAAACTTTAAGCGTCGGTTGTAAAAAAGTAAATGATGAAAGCTTTTAACTTAACTACAGGGTACAAAACAATACAGTACAGAATAATTGTGTAACACGTATCCATTTTTATATCCGTAATCCTCAACTTCCATTACGAAAATCATGTTATCTCTAACAGGTTAAAAGTTTTTTGTAGTCCGTGCGCATAGTATGATAATTTACGGGCTGACGAGCACCGGTCAGGGGGATCAGGGCTAATACCTGTTGAGTTACTGTCCAGATATTGTGTATCGATTATGGCACAGTGAAAATGGCTGGCAATTAAGAAAGGTGTAATATTCTTTATTTTTATTTTTTTTTATTTATCTTTAATTTATATACCAGATGAAATAAGAAAACTACATTTTAAGTATAAAATTAAATAAAAAAAATATTCTTAAGTAAATTCAGACTAACCAGTAATTTCTTAACTTTTGCTTCTGAAAAGTCAATTTGTTATTCTCTGTCAGTTGTAAAGCAATTTCCTTTACGGACTGGACTTCAGTGCGAGAGTACTATCCATCTTCTCAAAGTCAGATGTCTAACAGCTCGCTTAGACAAATTATCACATATTTTTCCCTTAAAGAACAAATTTTAACTTCATCATTCACTTTGTATTTTAAAAAACAGTTAATTATTTATTAAATGTACATTTAGATTTTTGGTAATTAGATATCTAAAGAGCAAGAAGCTGTTACGTGGACTACTGCAGTGTTCGAAATGTCGGGTTTCCAAAATGATTAATATTCAATATACACTTATTCCGATTAAATTTGTTTTATTTACAATACGATTTTTTTACGGCACTGATATAAATATCACTCGGTGTTATACTACGGTCTCAATCATAGTAAAAATAAAATAATTTGTTTAGACAAACCACGGTGTTGAGTTATGTTAAATTGAATGGCGCCTGGTGTATCTACATATATCTATCTAATAAAGAGTGAAATTGATATATAATATTTAAGACATTCCAACTTTTCATTATAATATTTAATTAATGTTGTAATGGTTCGTAATCTCATTAGGCCATATTTTCATTATTTCCCCTGAAATGTTTTCCCCGACTTATTATCTCCTAATTTAATCAAAATCTCCTTACAGCTGGCAATTTTCCAGACAATATTCCACATCGGATTTGTTATCCACTTAAATAGGCTTATTTTATAATTGATGTAGAATCGATATCAATTATCGTATTATCGCTTTTGAAATTGTATGTTTAATTTGAATAATAGATATTTGCGGTGATGTATGATACCTAATGTATTTCTACGCTCAGACATACTTAAAAATTGTATAGTAGGTAATTGCTTAAATTATTATATAAAAGCTAAAAAGAGCGATCAGGCTGAGGGAACTTGGGAACCAAATCCTAATACTTCGTCACATTCCCCATTTTAAATGACGGAAGTCAACGCCGCGCTTTGCCTTGTGCCCAGAGCGAAGATAATGAAAATATATATTTCGTTTCCTCCAGTGGGCATCGAACTTTCAATCTGTCCCGTTTAATAGACGTATCCCTGTGCCACGAAAGACCTCTATATAAATATATAAATGCAATATTAAGAGACAATGAATATAAAATAATATGAATTCTATGAAAACGTTCAAAGCTACTTTCTTTGTTTTTATGCAAACTTCTACTGATATTATTTGCCTATTCTACAAAACATGGAAAAGGTTGGAGGTAAACAAACAACCTGTATAATTATGATTGTTTTCTTCATTACTGAAGTTTGTGCCCGTTCTTCTAGGCACTATGTCTTCAGCTTTTCTAAGCGCGTTCTTTGACCATGCTAGACCACTAGCAGGGTGATCAGCCATAAAATCGATCTATAATTAAAGTAAAAATCAGCTTAATAGATTTACCTTATTTTTTATAATCTACGTTAATATGTATATAGATATAATATTTATAGCCTCTATATGCACTCTAAGTAAAAATCAACAAATGTTACTGTTGTAATTAATGTCACCAATCCCCGTAGCAAATTTCATTAATAAAACAAGGCGACATTATTAATTAATTCTGCACGGATGATTTCTATTCGTTTACTGCGATAAAGTTCTATCTGAGTACAAAAACACCCTATCGTAATACTTTTTCCGTTTCCACGGTAGTCATTAAGGGAATGATCCGGTAGCTTGAACGGATAACTTATGGTCGGCTGTGGAATCTGCATATAAATAGGAATGAGGTTCATATCAGAGGGATTACGAAGGCACTTTCCGTCCGAGGGTAGCGTGGCACTGTGCCAGCTAAGGGAGGGTCGAGCGTTACACAGTTCTTTTATTTCGCAATTTCAGTTTTAATAAGTTTTATTATTAATATTTCATACAGCTAACTGTTTAATAAGGTAGAATAAGATTTAAGATTATTTTGTATTCACATATCTCTGAAGAAAGTTTATCCCTAAATGTTGTTATAGGTAATATTTTTCTTTTCAATGCCATTTTGGCAAAACGTTTTAAATATATTTGAAGAAAATGGACTGAATGCTGTATATAACATGTATTATCTCTATTAAAACTATTCAGCCTCTAAAAAAATAAAAATTTAGGAAACAAGGAAGAAATTTTTAACACGAGAAGAATTAAAAAAATAAGGCAATATTACGTCACAATAAATATTATTTAAAAGAGAATAAAATAATACTGTCATTATGTTATCAAATAAAAATCGGAAAAAAACATTACTCTATAAACCATTACATGGTTTTAGCTTACAGCTAGGGCCACATTGTCAGCGTTACTTTACGTAGTAAGCCCTAAAAATCAACGAACACAAGAACTTCTTCAAAATTGCTTTTAGGTCGATGTTTGTTACTTTATAAAGCTATTTTTGCTTAAGATTCCAGAATGGGGTCACTTACAGTAGAGAAACGGTAAGACCAATTGCAATTTAATAGTGTAATGCATTTTAGTTTAGTAATATTTTCGCTACTGTGTGTTGAACACAAGGATGTGAGTTAGATCCCTAAACGAGGAAGTGAAATATTTAATATTTTCAAATGAAATATTTTAAAAAATCATTTCTTTGCTACGGTAATAAGGCAAACCGTGGCGTTGAGTTCCGCCACTCGACTCACAATGCTTAAAATTCAACGGAAAGTGGGAAACTGAATGGAATGTCTTAACAGTAGGTTCCCAAGTCCCCTCTGCCTACTTTGCCATATCGGGGTGAAACTGAAAAACAAAAAACTACTATTTGAAATAGGATTTTGAATTTTATACAGAATAATAAAATTTTAAGATTTAGATTATACATAGATTTTAAAACCTGTAGATCTGATTAATATTATCATTGATGGATTGTATTCAATTTTTTTATGATTTTCAAATCTTGATCGTAGCAAGGTAAAGCGCATGCTATATTTGGTTTTGCATTCATCGCCCAATATTCCAAAGCTTAGCGGAAAATAAATTAGTGTCTCGAGGCAACTACGTTAAGCTAAAAGAAATTTATTTAAGACAATTCAATGAACAATACTGACAGAAAGATTTAGTGATATTTTTTGTTAATATTGTTATAGATTTTTTTTACTCTTAAAACAATGTTTTGCAAGACAAGGAAATAAAAACGTCATCTCATTAGATACTACGTTAACACAAACCTTTATATAAAAACTTTACACCAAAGATGGTAAGAAATTCCTTGTAATGGAACGAACAGGGCGGGAAGAAAAAATAATTATAGGGCGGTTTGCAGCAATTTTGCCTTCCACGCCTCGCGATTTTGCTTTTTCAGTAATGCTATTTTAAATGTATTGAGTCTTTTCCTAATTAGATGGATTTTTATATGTAACTAAATTATGTATTTTATTTAGGCAATTATTACTTTTTAAGATTATCGTATCTGAATAGCCAAAAACAGAACCCTTATAGGGTCACTTTGTTCCATCTGTCTCAAGCTTCTATGTCAACTCAATCAATAGATACGAGCATTTATGTATTGTTTATACTATATTTTATTTCAAATATGCCGCGTAATTGAAATTTATTAGAACCGTGCACTTCCCGTAGACCGAAAGTTATTATATTTGGTATGAAGTGGAACTATACACTTTATTTCACTGATAGTAAAGGTTGTTCCTATTGGATCTTTTCGTTGTTCTGGGATCTTTTACTGAAACGTATGTCATAATCATAACTTTACGCTGTATCCTGCACGAGGCAGGGTAGGCAGAGGGAACCCGGGAACCTAGTGTCGAGACACTCCGTTCCACTTCCGTTCCCCACGGAAACGTTTGTCATAATCATAACTTTATAATCACTGTAATATTATTTTTTTTTGACAACAATCCTCTAGTCAAATGAAAGTCACCTTGTTTACTTTCCCACTTCTTCACATTCAAAAGTCAACTTGTTCTTTGTATATCTTAACACAAACCCAAGAGAATAAACTTGGCACTTTTCTTATTACATTATCATATCAAAGGATTAGTAACATTTCGGTACCTCTACTTGTTATAGTGAAAGCGTCAACCCCATACAATTAGACCATGATAAATGGATCATGGAAAATCTCATCTAAATATTTAATCGAAAATTCCCCTACATGCATTTCTGCATAGGGTGCAACGCCGGGTGAATGGGATTGTTGCAAGCGAAAACAACTTATTATGCAGGTTAAGTGACGATAATTGAACTTAAGATAAATGACAGTTTATTTTATATTGTTTTTATTCCTTGAAATGTTTACAAGAGACAAAATAAGAAAAAAAAATTAGACGCCATCTTTTGTATAGATTTTTTACACACTGCGCAACCCTCGTTAAAAGCAAAATTTAAAGTGACAAATAACATTCTCTATTACACGTTCTTTTTTAAATTACATAATTTTGTATCTGTTTATTGACATTTGAAGAGTTTAATGTTATGTGGTATTATTTTCTATGCCAGTACGCTTCTTAAACATTTTTTTTTATTTTAATAGCAATATACCTTATGTTAATATATTAAAGAGTTAGTAATTTTCATCATTGATGATATCAAAAATGTACCTAAATGTAATTGTGTAATGTAAATTCCTAATTAAATTATTCTTCTAAATATTCAATACATATAAAACTAAATATGTATCGTAATCGAGTCGAATTAATAATAATAACACTTATATAATTTATAAAGCTAGAAGACAACAGCATTTACCAAAGGCAGCATGTGTGCAACGTGCATACGTAATTACTTAAAACGAACGAAGAAAGTGTACAAAGTGCAGGCATTCAATAGGGTGGTGCAGTTTGAGGTACTATCGTTATAGGTGCTTATCGATGGAATACTGCAACCAAAATAGAGTTGAGATTTGATAAAAACGTCTTATTATTTTGTATCAAACCTTTATTAAAATTTAAAAAAAATCTTTAAAGATAGAATAAAAATAAAGCAGGACCAGTATAGTCAATATGTGTTTTTTATTTTTAAAATTTTAATATTAATTTTAATTTTCATAGGATATAAAAACCAAACGTGTTTATATTTAACGATTATATTTTTATTTATTATAAGTTTATTATATAAACTTTTGAATTCATTTGTAATCTAATATATAACTACATACGTATAAACACCAGAAGGAATACTAATAAACACTGTGCAGGAATGCAAACTGCAGGGCCCCTCCCTGTGGGTATCACCCTGTTATCCGATGCAAATATTTCTTTCTGACAAAATATTGCAGTGTTAATACCAAGCTAAAATGCCACACAATACTACCCCATGTGTACTTTGTCCATTGCGTTTTGTTAATTCCTTTTATTGGCCACGAATGTTTTGTTAAGGTGAATCAATATCGTTAATATTGATATTAGAATATTATCGTAATTTTGTTTTAGTTTATTGATATTTTTTAACATATTTGTATTTTTAGTGGCTATAGCGATATTGAAGAAAAAATTAGTGAAGTGCGACTTGGAATCGCGGACTCTTTACCAATTTCAGAATTGTAGGTCAATGGGATATATAATTTACAACAACATTGATACTTTGGCATACATTTTAACACACTTGTTTCAATTACACGGCGACAAAAGTTGATAAACTTAAGATAATGGGCGTGTGCACTTATTTTGTGTTAATGGAACTACAAATGTCATTTTATAATGATTTTATTTTATGAAATACCAAAAAATATGTACTTTACGGATTTCATTCTATATTTGTATAGTAAGTTCTTACTTTGTGGTTTATATCACCCGATGATAAATAGGACCACGGGAAGTTCCTTATACATACTGATTACGCGGCGAATTTCATTCAAATACAGGAAACATGATGCAAACATTTTTTGATTACTTTGACTTAGAAGCCTAATTTTTTTTTGTCCCTATGGGCCTAAATATGTATTATTAACTTAACCTTGTTACATCCACGTGATTTTGAGGTGATCTTGATAGACGAACAAAAAGTCAACGAATTAATTCCTAAAAACGTTCCGCTTTTCTTTTTGAGGTACAGAACCCGATCATTGGCAAATATCAAGTGATTAGAGCTCAACTAATACGATCGAAATTACATAGTACAAAAACAAAACAAAAAATGTAATGTATAAAAATAAATTGAGTCTCAAATACGCTTTTAAATTGTTGTGCTAGGTATAATATAAAAATGCCTCGCCTGCTCTTAATTTTTTTTATTTAAATTGTCATAGTACTTGGTAATATCTACTATTACATACTTATTTAAGATTGTTATATTATGTTTTAAACAAATTTGAAAAATAAAATTTATTATTTCAGCGTTACAGCTAAATTTTTATCATAATATTTCCTTGAACATAACTTAAGCCCTGAATAATTTTCTAATTCAGCCTCTAAACCGTAGATTTTATTGCTTTCGGTTTCCCTAATGCCAAATGGCGACGTAAACTTCGCCTTCCTGACCTATTTAAAGGATATCGTCGTTTCAAATTCAGTTTCTTGAAATTTGTGTCCCTTTTCAACTTGATACATATGAAAGGGAGAGAAGACAGATTTACAATAAGCCTGGTAAGTAATCTCATTTCGCACAAGCTGGATTTTCAAGTACAACATGAATTTATATTACATAATTTAAAAATATGCACTTTGTATATTTTTCTTTTATAACTTTTTTTTTGGGCAGCATGTTTATATAAATTTTAGATAAAGTACGAAAAATCTGCCTGAGAACACTAAATATTTTTCTACTGCATAATAAATTTGACCTTAATCACTTTACCAACTGTGAAAGTTCAGTAGGCCTTTATGTGAAACGTCCATAAAAGGCTGTGCCTGTGAGGGTGTACTGCGAATGGGTCACAGGGCGCCTCTAAATCACTTAGAAGGAGAAGGAGGCAGTGAAAGTTTCTGTTTCCGCATAAATGGAAATCCAAGAGAAAAAGAAATATATTCAGATTACAAGACTTACATTCTGATATTTTATTTTTTTTAAATATTTTAAAACTGTGATGTGTTTTTATATCTATGTAAATATTTGGAATAGTATAAGCAATTTTATCAGTCTTCCTGAATTTCCATCAAATCGAATATCTATTCAGTATGCAGACGGCACAAATCCCTTAGTGCATGCACCAAGAAACTGAACAACGTTCAATTGCGAACTTGTCCATTGTGAAATACATTGGCAAAATAAATATATTTTGTTAAGTTAAAAATAGTGACAGATAAAGGCTTAGTATGTCAGAAGAAAAAGAGCCAGCCACTGAATCATACTAGCGCTCCAAGGGTATCAATTTCAGAGTTGTAGGTTCGGCGGAACGGACGGAAAGTAAATTTTGTAAAATAATCTTGAGATTGCAGATGTGTACATTCATTTTGTATGAAATAAGCTGAACATAACATTGTGATAGTTTTAATCTGTAATATAAATATCCAACTTCCGAATTCTTACTTTATGTGTACAGACAGTTCTGACTTGTCCTTGGGAAATATACATTTATATTATGCGGGTAACATTTGACAAACTATCGTTTTCTGACGTGTGCACTCATTTTGTATGAAATTATAAATTCAAGTTGTGAGCTCATCTTACGTATTGGAACGTGTGTGCTTACCAGGTTATATCTAATAGGTTTATAATGTCTACGTACTTTTCTTGAAAATTATGATCGTGGACAATAATTAATTTTAAATATACGAAACAATTCAAGGAAAAGAATCCAAAAAAATCATAAAATAAAAAAGTTTCCACTGCGCTACCGAACACTCTATTGTAAAAAGTTACTGTTTCGTAGCTACAGAAATTTAAACAGTATAAGTTATAAATTTTTTTTCTCGTTTCACACTTACGTATAGCATAGATAGAAAAACCCTCCGTTCTTCAATCTTCGGCCAAATTTCGAGACATTACCCAAAGCTTTATCTATATTACAAAAATATATTTCTTGGTAGTAATAAAATATATTACGAATTAGACTTGACTCTGACTATATAACGAGCAACGTAGATATTTGATAAAATTTTACTACAGTTGTACCTTTTGTCTACGCAATATGTAAGTAATGTCACGACCATAGTTGGTAAAGTTATACTGTCCCTACTTTTCGGGTAATTAGGTTACCTAGCGGGACGCTCGGGAGTAATTTGTCAAAATTTCTTACCAACTTCACTTGAAATGCGGTATAGTTTATTAGTTTTGCTACGGTCGTAGAAGCCAGAGAAAATATTGTATTTAGTTATGATTTCATTAAACGTTATTTTGAGCGAACTCAAAATGACGTTTAATGAAAATATAATTTCATTTATTTATAATATACCTAAATAAGAAATATTTTTTTGTCTTCATTAGCCATTTACTTTGTACACTATTATTAGTATCTATTTCAGTATATTAATTACTCGAAAGAAATACCATTAACGTGTGTGTTAACATCGCTACACAATCCCTATCATAGTATCCTTAGTATATTCAATTAATAGCGAATGAAATAGAGATGCTTTTAAATAAATTACTTTTACAGTACTTTGCTAACCTTTACTTTAACGATCAATTTTCAAATATTTCTGTGCCATATTATTTATATTGTTTTTATAAATATTTAAGGATATTTGCTTGTTTATAATGGTTAATTCTGTGAATATGTACCTACGGCATATAAACCGCTTACAGCGACAGCAGATAGTTTCAATTCAGGAAGCGTTGTACCGTACAGTAGATAAGTTTATGATGCAAAACTTTATCCGTTCTCAAAATTGTCTAGAAACACACACACACATGAATGAAAAAAAAATGTTTTTATTTTTACTTATTTCTTTGTGTTTACCTAGTATGTACTCGTAAGTGGATTGTCTTGGTGTTTTAACGATATAATACAACCTTATAATTCCTTGAGTAGATAATGCTAATTTACGGACTTAATTACCACTTTACTTAATTTCACAAACTATAACTATCAGCACAGTGCCCCATGTGGCATTTACATCAAGTTCGTAATTAGATAACAATCGAGCTCGGCGACCGGAGGCATGTTCGTGTTCGAAACAACTAATGACCAATATGTAACTAACCCATTATCTCCTTCAAACTATTTGTTCACATTGTACGCTATTCCAACATCAAATCAGAATAATGTATAATTAATATTAATTAAGTGATATAACAATGTAAGAGGCCAATAATGACTAGCCCGAGACGATCTAAAAAGAGTGGCCAGTGTGTTTTACAACACTTAGACTGGGATTCTCCATCAACGGCAACAGGCACTGTTAAAAGAAGACGATCTTCGTGCCCTGAAAATTCTTCTAAAAGAAACGTTGTAAGTGACGACGGCACATTTGAAACTCAAACTACGTCAGACTATGGCAGTGGCACGTCAAGAACTCTTAGTGAAAGCGATAAATCAGACTCCCTCATTGAAGTAGAAGAACGAATATCGAGCATATTAAATGAAAACAGATCATCTCATAGTAATTCTGAGTCGGGTGATGTTGATATTATTATAGATAGTTTTTTAGAAAACCCTATTGATGAAGAATTGTTAGCTCGAACTAACTTACTCCAATATGATCGGAGTAATACATTTATTACAACTCGAGATTCTCCGTTAGATAAACAGCATTTACGATCCAATCCACCGGCACAAAAAAGCAAAGAAAAAAAGCTGAAAACTCCCATTCCTACTAAAAAACTTAATAAATCTGTAGATATTGTTAAAAATACTAAAAGTACAAACACTAAAGTGTTAAGCGACAAAGCGAGTGTTCTACCGATATATAAAAGTAATGTAAGGGATTGCGATGTCGATTTAAGTAGTAGTCAGAAGAGAAAAAATTCTAAATTAAAATTACCATTTTCACCTGCAAAATCTATGGAGAAGCCAAAGGCCAATTTTTTTCAAAATAAAAATATTTCACAAGAAACTAAAACGTCGCCCTTGTTATCATCACCTGTGCGAAGAACAATATCAAACGAATATGTTCGTTTAAAGTTTACGAACGATACGGTTGTGCGACGTACTATTGATGGCAGATCAGTGAAAAAAATTACTCCAAAAATACAATCTATAATACCTGAGAGTCCAATAGACAATGAGGATCCCTTTTTAAATTTGAGTCCCAACAAGAAGTACACAATAACAGTAAACAATAGAGTAAGATGTGATAAGGATAACTACGTTATCTTCGATCCAGGCACCGGATTTAAACCAGATGAAGCACCTAGACAGTCTCGACTTCCTTGCAAAGGTTCTGAAAGATGTAAAGTGCCAGTAAAACCACCAGTAGGCGAAAAATCGACAGCAACACCAAAATCAGTGAGTGTAAGTGATACGGATAGTGGGATTTTATCACCAAATTCACCTGGTGAAACCAGTGAAAGAGTGAATTCTTATTATGTGAACGCTGCAGTTTTTAGTGACACAGCAAAAACATATACGTCGGATTTGGATATCAGAATACTCGATCCGGCCGTAGCGAAAAAAGCAACGGAACAAATAAAGGTAAGTTCTGAGTTAACGCTTATCATACAAAATACGACAGTTATTGTAAATGGAAACATTTGTGACTTTATTAAATTAAAAATAGTTATCGCAATGTGTTTTATAAAAATCTATGGTAAAGTTTAAACCATTGTATAGAACACACTGGCGCCATCTCTTGGGGAATAGTAGATGCCACTTTAATTATTACATTTAGTGTAATGAGTTTCATTAAATAATTGAAGGTTAATATATTTTTACTGTTTGTTGAATTTTGGTAACTGTATACTATTTTAAGAATATTATATATAATTAGAAACGTCTGATTTTAAGTTAAAGCGCCATCTATTGGTTCATTTACTGATAACCTTTTGCTTTTGGTCTCACTACTTTTCACAAGATGGCGTTAAGAACAAAATAATGCTTAATTAAATACGATCTATGAAAGCTTTTACCCCTTATAAATTCTTCATAATTTGTTTTAACGCTTCTCTTTCACGTTCATATATCGCTCTGCAACAGCTCATTATTCGGGAGCAATCGTGCAGTTAATTTCCAAATGGGCCCATTTAACGCAAATAACGAACAGCGGGCACGCACTACATTTTTGTAATGATAGCATTTGCGTTTATGCAAGCAATTACACCGCGTTACTGATAATTTATTTTATGAAATATTGAAACGTTAAAGAAGTAAAATTTGTTTTTTCATTATTTATTTTGTATAAATTTTTGTATGTTTTCTTAATAAATGGGAAATAATAGGTAATTTTTAACTGGTATATTTAAGGTTTTAGAAATATTAAATATTTATTGATAAAATAAACTGCTCAACACCGACTACAAGCTGAGAACACATTAAAGTTTGCTTATCGGCGTATGAACTTAATTTTAACCCTTGACGGAAAAAATAAGTTTGAACTGTCCGTGTGTAGTAACGTACATACATATATCCTGAATGAATGAACCAATTTGAGCGCGGTTTTTACACTTTGATCATCGCAGTGATTCTTAGGTATGTTTTATGAAAATCTGATTAGCAGCTTAACATTGTCTCAAGCCTCTGCCAACTGTGCCGACAGGAGGTAATTTCGATATTTGTTACCTTGTATAGGAAACTAACTGCATAGATAAGTTCGTCATTTTTCAAATTATTTTACTTAATCTGTATTTTATGTTCTCACTTGTGTAAGTCTACGGGTAGCAGCTCCCTATAAGTTTTGATTTGGCTGCGAACTCTTTACAAAATGCAGCAAAAATGATGCTTTTTGCTAGTATTTTTTATTACATCGTAGACACTGATATTTGGGAATCAAGTGTTAAGAAACTTTACTCTATTCTCCAGTATCCGCCAAATTTGTGACGTTGCTTAGGGTAGCGGAACTCAACACCGCGCTTTGCTTTGTTACCAGAGCATTAACATGAAAATATTAAATATAGAATTTTAAATTATTAAGTATTTAATTTCCTCGAGTGGTGATCGCTTGTGCTCTGCGCTACAACAATGTTTACAAATAGATTGTTTCTCAATAAAATGAATGCACTTACATTCAACATTTATAAATCACTGTTTGCCACGCAAATCACATTCGATGCAAGACGATGAGAATTTGTGCCTCATTATTGCAGGTCTGTGTTTTGAATACGTGATACAAGCGTGGCTCCAGAGAAATGGATTCTTATACTACACTTGCGATTTTCTTATGGCAATACTCTAATGCATTATTCTTAAATAAGGAGGTAGTGAACAATATATTTACAGGTATCCGCGGGAGGTGACGGCCTTGAGGCCTGTCGTGGCGCAGAAGTGGCAGCGTGTGACTGTTAACGATAGGTTGTGGGCTCGATTTCCACTCGAAAAAATGAAATATTTATCTTAATTTCTTATTTTCAATTTCTTCGCTCAGGTACAAGGCAATGCGCGGCGTTGAGTTCCGCCACTCAACACGCAATGCCTCAAATTCAGCGGAAAGTGATTCAGAAACAGAAGTGGAACGGAATGTCTTAAAACTAGGTTCACATGTTCACTCTGCCTACCCTGCCATGTGGGGGAAACAGCGTGAAGCTAGACACCCTAAACTACAACGTAACGACTATTGTAGCAGCAAAGATGAGAAAAATATTATTTTATGTATCTTTTATACTAAAACATAAAAGAATCGAATGGATATTTTCAGCAGTACTTACTATTTACATTAATATAATTTGTAAGTACTGCTGAAAATATCCATTCAATTATAAGTAACATTTCGGAAAATTCTTAGGGCATCTTTGTTTTATTTTTTGGACGGCGAACATCTAAAGGAAAAGAAGGATACTTTACGGATTATTATGTTATCCATTTATCTGTACGTTTGTACGTCTATGAAAAAAAAAACTAATAGCAGTCGTGGGACTGCCGATAGAAGTGAAAACGGAACTATTAAGTTGAGAGTAATTAAAACTATATGCAAAAATTATATGATTTTTTTGATGTTTTATTTATTAGTTACATATGATGGGTTAAACAAATTATGAACAAAATATAAATACAAAGTGGTTGAAAAAATAATTAATATACAATTTGAACATTATTTTCATTATTTCCATCATTGTCGTGACTTACAAAATTATACTTATCCAAAAATCGTCCAACGCGCACATAATACAGTCAGAAATAGTCGATGTATTAGTGTATACGTGTACACAGGCTACTGCGCGTGCGCTAGTCTGGGTCTCCATAGCGATAGATATACCATTATCATTAGCATTTTGGTGACGCGTACCGAGGAATTTAACCTCTACCAAAACGCTCAACGCGCCTAAAGAAGTTTTCACTTCAAAAATACTTGATATAACATAGTTATCAATCTGAAACTAATATCAAATATGTAAGTCCATACGGTCCATTAAAGCACGTAAAAAAAGAAGCTTCAAAGTCATTTCAACAAAAAAAACGACTGTTTATACATTGTTTTGCTACCTTTTGTATGTACATTTTGATTCGCGTAATCTATATCAGTCAGATTTATATTTCATATAAAACAAATGAACACCTGAACAACTTAATTTTACAAGAACTTCACTTATCAAAAAAATATTCAGAATCCTTTGGTGGGCAAGTCCAATATGTACTTGACCTATGAATTTTTTGTTAAAACCGGATTTAAATCCATCAGTCATTCTCTAATCAATTGTACAAATACGACATAATGAAAGCTTAATATTAAAATTGAATAATTTCTTATTTTATAAAGAGTTGTAAAAATAGTTCTACTAATATTTAAGTACTTTCACCTGTAATGAGTATAAACGTTGGGAGCAAACACTCAGCACTTGGCGTTGAGGTGTGCCTTTAGAGGACTCTTGTCTAAATGCTTTACACAGAGTGAGCACTGAAACGTTTTACTTCCTTTACGTGTGAAACATTGTAGCTGACTGAAACTTTATGTTAAGTTCGTAACATTTTCAACAACGTACGTTCGTTATTGAAGTTCAAACTGCACACTACAGATACTATTTTCTTTGTAATTTGGTAGTAGATCTTTATTTTTTTTTGAAACTGTTAAATTTTTTAATGCAGGCTCGTCCTAGTTCAGCTGTAACCTTTCTTTTTAAGCAAGTATACAAAATATCAAGGTACATTCACACGTATGTCAATTATACCTTAGGACAATATTGATACTATGAATACCTATATGACAAAAAAAATATTACTTTTCAGGTACTTTAATTTTTACATTCTTAATTTAATATATGAGTAGTTAAATAATCGATGTATATCTAATAAATACTAATACTAGCTGTTGTATGTTCATCCCTTGAAATATAAGGACATGACGCTTACGTTAGTGGTGAGAAACAACCCTTCTCCGATCTCGAGTCAAGGAGCCTTTTGAGAGTTCTCCAGACTTAGGGGGTGTAAATTTAAAAATGATCGTATTTTCAGATATTCACATTGAAATTTTAAATATTAAAAATGCTTAGTAATATAAAGTTTATAAAAATGTGTCACTCATTCTGTACTCAGTGTTTAATAATTATAGGTGTACAATGTATTGTAATTGAATGTCATCACTTGAAATAACAAATTTAAGTCAGTCAGTTAACTTAGAAATAAAAAAGTTCATATTTGTTCAGTACAACGTCGAAAAACTTTGTTGTTTTTGTTACGACTCTTGTTATCGTTATTGATACATTCATTATATGCACTTAAGTTGTGTGTTATTTGTTACTTAAAAATCAACAATTATTAATAAGAAAACCAAAAAATATTTATTATTTTATTTTTATCAACGTATGTATAATCATTTATCAACGTATGTAAATTTATAAATACGGTGCGTGTTAAAACGTTAAAGTTTTAAAATTAACTAACTATTAATTAACTCGAGTATGTGAATAGAGATTTAAAATATTATAAATTATAGATAAAAATAAATGTATATAATTTAAACGTAAAATAATATTATCTTTTCAGATAATATAACAGTATTTCTACCATAGTAACTACTATTTTGAATTTTCACTGAAAAATGACATATCGGTTTTAAGCTGCCGCGGGCGACGGTGACGAGTTTAATAAACTGCTCACGCGCGGGGTTGGTAACCTAATTACGAACTGCTCGTTACTGATTGGAACGAGAGAGTTTAAGAGATATTTTCTTATCCAAATATTAACCCGAGTATTTTACCAATTTTACTAAAAACTTTACTTTTGTAGGGAGCGGAATTTTCGGAAACAAAAAAAAACGTGTTTTTACTGATTTTAAATTGTAAATCTACGTTTTGGAAAGAAAAATATAAGTATTTTTCTTATTCTAAATATAAGTACTTATACTTATTATAAGTACTTATACTTATTATTAAGTATTTTTCTAATTAAGAAAACGTATAAAAATCCTGCTACGGTCAAAAAACATTATGTAAATGGATAACATCTATAAACAATTTAAGCAATTATTTATTGGAGTGAAACTTTATGTGGAAGAAGTCTTATATACAATTTAAAAAAAATAATGGTAACATTACAATGGCATCTTGAAAAAAGCGACTAATTTTCTGCCACTTTGAGCAGAATTTTTAAGTCATTGGCGCCATGCGTGATTACTTAAATTGAGGAGTGACTTATTAACAAATACTTCAATGATAACAAGTGATACAATGGACGAAATAAATGATTTATGAAGTTAATTTAAATAAACAGTGAAAATAAAAGATTTTTTTATTATTATTTTAAAAAATATTATGTTATTATAATTTTAATGTTAACTTTACCTCACTTTAATGTTAGTACCTATTAGTAAATGTATATTATTTATTGAAATTAACCAAGATCTAAATATGACTGTCGATTTTTTTGCATTATTTACATCATGCGTAATGTAACTCGATTAGTAGTTACATTATATTTACATTAATTTAGTTTTTAACTTATATAGGTTTAAATTTGTGGTTTATGTCCCCACATGGGCACAAAAGTGCCTATAAGCTACAATAGGTTGTAGGTGCGATCCACACGTAACAAGGCAAAGCGTGGCGTTGAGATCCGCGACTCAACAGGCAGGATGCAGAATGAAGCTGACATATAATAAAATTAATGGATTTCGTTTCTTCCCACACTACAGTCGCAACACGTGTATAGGCTTTTACTTTGGATACTTGGGGGATTGTTAATTTTTAAAATTTACTTAGACAGATTGCATTTGTTATGTAAATGACGTACAATTACTCATAATTTGCTTAAAGTTATATTGATAAATCACATATTCGAAATATTTCTATTAATACTAAGTACCTATAAAACAGAAAATAAAAAAAAATATGTTATTTATATCAGATGCATTTTGTCAATATTTAATGTATACTTATGTGAACTTTAAAATAATAAAAAAAATTACGAGCTTTAAAAGCTCACCGGTGCCAATGCCGTTGTTGTTACGCTGCGCACGCTCTACCCGTAACCTAATTACTGCTCGTAGACTGTTACTGATTGAGACAGGGAATAATAAATATTTTTTTCTACTTAAATCTACTTACTTAATGAGTAATTACATTTTATTGATTTTTACATGATTTTTGGGTTTTATACTTCAAAAGAAAACGTGGTGCCGTACTAAGAGATCTTATCCCAGAGAATAGTTTCTAAAGACAAATCCTTAATTTGTGCCTTGTTTACTCAAAATATTTCCTGATATTATCGCGTTATTAAATCTAAGACAAAGACAAATTTGAGTTAGTAATTTTTACTGTAAAAATACAACTAAACAAATTGGAATAGTTCCCTCGATGGGCGATTTCGATTCGCACTTGAGTGTTTATATATAATTTTCGTCTTTGAAATATCGTTTTTATCAAGTTTTACATGTATTTCTTATAGCAATATAATAAATTAATATAACAAATTATTATAAAGTCGATACAATAATAAAATTATTGACTTTGCGATTAATTTGAAAAAGCTATAAACCCTATATATACGTTGTTAAAATTTTAGTAACTTAAACATTTAACTTGCTTATATAAAACATCAATTATATCTCATAGCCTAGTATCATATCAAATATCGTTTTATTTTAAAACAGCGACATTTTACTATTATACATTTCACCATTTATAATATTTAATGCACGCCCAGACCCCTTCATAATTTGCGGTTTACAATACAGTTTGGCACCGCGAATCGGTAATAAACAATGAATATAATACGTAAAAGACATAATTAATGGCAATATGCCTATCCAAACAATGGCCATGTGTGTCATTATTACACGTGAACTTTTTCTATCACACTGTCAAAGTTCAGCTGGAGAACTTTATGAACACAAGGAAAACCCTTTAAGTTTTACCACCTTAATTAACCTCCATCACAAATAAATATTTGAAGAGTTTAACTATGCAACTTATTTTAATATTTGCTACATTATACATAACAATATTTTTTTCCAACTTCACGTTGTATCCCGCACACGATAGGCCAGGTAGAGGCAACTTGGGTAGATAGAATTAAGACATTTTGCTCCGTTCCCCACTTTCTACTAATTACTAATACTTTTCTACTAATTACTAATACTAAGGCAATGCGTGTTGAGTGAGCGTTTTGCTTTGTTACCAGAAGTAATAAATGAAAACAATAAATAATAAATTTTATAATATTAAATATTTCATTTTCTCGAGGGGATCGAACACACAACCTGTCGCGTTATACAGTTTGTTTACAGTCACACGCTTGTTGCCCTGCGCCATTCTGTACATCTCTTCATTGAGTATGCGATCAGCTAAACTGACTTCACATATCCTAGGATGAGATCGCATCTCCACATTATTTATCGTTCTTACATTCTTTTTCTATAACACATGTGTGTTTTATTTGCAGAAATTTCTTTCAGAATCAGATAACCAATGCCTAAAACCCTCTTTCTGATGATACAATTGTTTAATGTATGAAATATTTCCTTACTTAAATAAATCTTCATTATAATATCTAACGTCATTACTATTCGTTATACATTCTGTGGCGTCATCAATTTTCTTCCGGTCGAATCTTGGACCCTAAATGCCTATTTCTCGATTCAGCGAGGGTGCATCCACCTCGATACGAAACTTCCTTTGCAAACTACCGCACTAATTTACGTTCTAAATAAAGTACAAAAAATAAAACTCATATATTGCTTAACTGTTTTATTTAATATCAAGTTATTTTATTAAATATATTTTAATTTTAAAATATCTATAGAAAATATATTATATGGTTGCTGTAAATACTATGTTGTATCTACCGCATCAAAATGATCTACTTACTTAATGAGTAATGAGATGTAGGTAATATGTGCATGCATCTGTCAAAATGGAATGCTGCTAATATGTGCAAAAAATAGAGAGCAAAGAGATGTATTACAATAATCTCTACAATAAATAAAAAAGAAGATGATATATAATATTAATAATGTATATTGAAAAAAATAATAGAAAATCAGTTGATTCAGATATTTTTTTCGCTTTACGCTGTATCCCGCACGTGGCAGGGCAGGCATAGGGAGCTTGGGTAACATCGTGTTAACCCAATCCGTTCCGTTCCCCAATTACGAATTAGAATCGAACCTACAACCTGGTACACTTACAATTTAGACATTTTTCTAAAAAATACTTTATGTTAACGTGAAAAACACATGCCATCTTTTTTACCAAACTGGTAGATACAAATGTCAAGCAGTATTTCAGGACATTTCTATTCAGTCCGCACTCAATATTTCACTGAAAAGCCAAAATAAATCTATGTTAGAGGTGAGAGTCAAAGCTATGGGGCGTTGGTTAATAATGCATAGAGTTTACTTTGCGTATTTGTATAGGGTACAATCTCATACTTTATTAATTTTGAAAACCTTACACTGTGAACCGGCTTTGCTTGTTTTTTTTTATTTGTGGTTTACGATACAGTCTAAGTCTATTGTTCATAGTATTGTTAAAAACGACAAAATATTTTTTTATATAATATAATGTCTTGTAGTATACTTATTAGTAAAATATCAGTTTATTTTAAACAAAATATTTTTTAAAATGAAGTCACATTTAAGTAAATATTATAGTTTACATTAAATGCGAAAAACTATAAATTCTAAATTATAGTAATATTTTGACGGTGACATATCTACTGCTACCACGTGTGATCGACGTGCGCAGTGTATTTACGGAGTTCTCGACTGATATATGAAGCCGCACTTCCGGCGACTGTTAGTAAAATAGACACATTATTTTGTTTTTCACTTCCTATTTTTCAGTTCGCTCCCTCCTTTGTTTTTTTTTTCGAGGAAAAATGTCAGAATGCATTCCATTCCATTTTAAAGTGATTGAATTGGATTGTTAAAACTTTGTACAACTTTCTAGATATATTTGAACACTCACTCACTCAGCTTCACGCTGTATCCCGCACGAGGCAGGGTAGGCAGAGGGAACCCGGAAACCTAGTGTTAAAACACTCCGTTCCACTGTCGGTTACAGTCACACTCTTGTGCCGCTGCGCCACGACAGATATATTTGAAGATTTTATTATTTAATGTAGGTCCTTGTGGCCGCATTAGGTATATAAATATATCTTATAGGATAGAATAATACAACGTTATCGCCATGTAATAGACTACTGTTTTGGCAGTTATTATTATATTTTTAGGCTGTCTGTTGTGGTTATTTTTCACACTGTATCCCGGACATGGCAAGGTAGACAGAGGGAGCTTGGGCACCTAGGGTTAAGATACTGTGTTCCGATGCCATTGCAGCTAAACAATGCGTTATTCTTTGGTGCAAGAATAAAAAAATAAAAAATGAAATATTTCAGTTCCACGAGTGTGGATCGAACCCATAACTGGCCGCGTTTACAGTTAGCGTTTAATAATTAAAATTTAAGTAATACTACATGCATAAAAATTTAAAACTTTTCGAAGTATAAAAATATAGATACAATTTACGTTCAATTCATTTTCAAATGTACGTAAAACACTTATAACGCCTCGTTTCTTTCGTTAATTGGACGTAGTGCGGTTTATATCGACGAGCTTTTCAATTAGCTTTTCCGATTTGCATGATAGTTATACGATTTCAGACATCCTATATCATAAATATAGTTAAATATTCATCTAATGAAATGTTGTATAGTTTTATTTAATGACTATTACTCTATGCAATACTTGTATAATAATTGAATTCATATTTGTTTAATGTTAAAATGTATTTATTTAAACGATTTCAAAGATATTATAAAACTAGCTTTTAATTGCAGCTCCGCCAGCATGGTGAGAAGTATTGAATAAAATTAACTAAGAGATTATGACACCCTCTAAGACTGCTGCTGGTCTGAAGTAAGGTACTGGCGTATATCCAAACTCCAGTCAAGTCTATAACTTCGATAAATAAAATATTTCACACAAAAAGATTGATTGCCAATGAAAACCAGCAAGTGCTGAAATTAAATAGCTTTTTATCATTAATATACTCGTAGATAATAGGTATTATATGTACACGATACAAACCTCAGCATGGTTCCCGCCCTTTGAGGACTAAGGTACAGCATACTACGCGCGTACGCGATTGATGCTACGATCACTCTGCTCCCGTATTTTATTCACTCACTTAGCTTCACGCTGTATCCCGCACATGGCAGGGTAGGCAGAGGGAACTTTGGAACCTAGTGTTAGGACATTTCGTTCCACTTCCGTTTCCCACTTTCCGCCGATTTTGGGGCATTGCGTGTTGAGTGGCGGAACTCAACGCCGCGTTTGTGCCTTGTACCTTCTATTTAAATGAAAACTTTAAGTATTTCAATTGAAAATATTAAATAATAGATTTTCCCGAGTGGGGATCGAACCCACAACCAGTTACAGTCAACACGCTTGTGCCGCTGCGCCACGACAGGCCTCAATCCCGTATTTTAAAATTGTGAAAGAAAAATCTTCTTAAATATCATCTTTCTGATATGCCGTTAAATATAAAAAGCACAACGCATCTAACTTTCATTTGATAAAGATTAATACAGAATTTTTTGTTCAGTTCAGAATTATTTAAAATGTTGTTGTAAAATATAAAATTGGTCACTGTGGATTATTCTTAGAACATAGACATTTTCTTCCCCCGGTTTTTTATATTTTCTATTGTTCGCCGGTTTTTCTATTCTTTCTTTACTCTTTACATTTTTCTTCTTTACTCTTGTAAGTCTTTTGGTGATTTAATTTAACTTTTCTTTCGATTAATGGTATGGGTATTCAATAAAAAAAAATTGATTCGAACTAGTAGTTTCCGATATTATAGCGTTCAACCAAACAAAGTCTTTATAGAAAAGATTAGAAGCTTTATTAATAGAAAAGAATCTTTTAATTATTTAAATATAATATGGCCTTCATATAATTAATTGATTAATTATAATATGACCTTTACTTTTTATCACTATATTTAACTTAAATTTACGTTTCATGGTAATAGATGATTAATTATACAATATATCAATAATATTGTACAATAACGATAAAAGCTGACTATCAATTTTGATATCTCGATCTGGATCAATAATTATAAGGCAATGCACACGTATAATAGCCGACGCGGGCGTTAATGGTGTAATATCTCAAATAAATCGTCCACGAATTTATCTAGATCCCTCTCAAGTTTGACGCGTGTGATAATTAGTATGATCGCGCTATTCTAAGCGCCCTTCCTCCCTTCAATGTGTAGCTAAAAATGGATAAAGCTTTCGGATGCCATTAAGTGTCAAGCAATAAATGAAATGTTCCCGTTTTGATGAGCACGTTAAAAACTCTTTTTCCAGTATGATAACAATTCTTATTTTACAACCCGACATAGATACGTAATATAAAGTTCTCAAAACTTTTCTTGTTTTTTTTTTTTTTTTCAATTTCACCCTGTAGTCACGCACGTAGCAGAATAAGCAGAGGGAACGTGGGAACCTCGTGTTAAGAAACTCCGTTCGGCTCCCCACTTTCCACCGAATCGTAAAACTGTTCTTAAATAATAATCATTTACACTTTTTATGTTAAGAAACGTGTATTTTTTTTTTACTTTTAGTGAGAACGACAATAATTCGCAATGATTTGTCGTCGGATGAATGGAGAGGGTGATGATTAGTATCATTATATTATTCGGATTTGTTTTCTCGTTACAAAAATGGCCTCATCAGTTAAATAATATAACTGTTTTTCATATAAAATATTTGTTTTTTTTTCACTTATATATTTTATTTTCATTTATTAATAATATTGAGTTTTGAAAACTAAAAACATATTACTCTTCAAGCCACATATAAATTCAAAGAATTATCATTGAAACAGTTGTTTCTTCTACTTAAAAAGTCTTTTACTCTTTTCCTAACACACATTAAGCTTTTAAGAACGCTTACGCTATTTTCGGTATACGGAAATATATTCCTCGAAACTAAGCTCTTTGAGGCTCTATTCGAGAAGTCTTTGTTAGAAATATTATTCTTAGAAATATTTCATTTTTTCTTTTCAGTACTGTTAGTTACGTGACATATGTTTTACCATGTAGATAAATAGATAGATAGATAAATATTTAAATAAATTTTATTTATTAACAGTTCTGATAAAGAGATTCTCAGAGCTCGTATAATTTTTAAAAACGTTATCATATTTAAAAATTTTACAAAATGTTTGTAAATATGTGTTGACACGATACATTTATTTGATAAGATTTTTGATATTCGCGATTATTACAAATTTTAAATGAATCAAATTTAACCTACTCTCTAGATCATCATCCTCAGTGCTGACTAAAAAGGCTAAAGCAGTCTACCCGTGACCAAGAACTACTGCAAAGTATTCGAACTTTCGGGTTTTCAAAGATGTTTAAAGTTCAATTTACACGATTAATCCGGTTTTATTTGTTTCATTTAAAACGACACATTTAAATTCATACAAAAGCTAAACTTAAAACACTAAACAATAGTAACAGTATACGGGAATTCCATAATATTATGTAAATATGTCTATCGTAACCATATACCCTCTGTTCTGAGCTACGCTACAAATATGAGACTCGTTTGAAAATGTTAAGTAACAAAGGGATTGAATTTTAAATTAAGTTTGCGGCAAAACGTGTCCGTATTCGAATTTTGATTAGCATGTTAGTGCTAGGAATTATTAACAATGTTTGCTTTTGTTCAGTTTCACCTGTACCCCGCACATGGCAGGGCAGGCAGTTGGAACTTGGGAACCTAGGGTTAAGGCACTCCGTTTCGTACTTTCCACTGAATTTCAGATATTGCGTGACGGAACTCAACGCGGCTCTATGCCTTATTACTAGAGTGAGTAACTTAAAGTATTTCAATTGAAAATATTAAATATTTCATTTTCTTGAGCGGGAATCGAATTTACGACCTGTCACGTTCACAGTCACACGCTTATATCTCAGCTCCTCAGCTCCGCCAGGCCTCATAACAACGTTTTCTTTGCGATATAATATAATTTTAATAAATTTATAACTGATGTTTTCGTTTAAATTAAATGTTTAAGAAATAATCTTTTGACGGAATATTCTAGATCGTTTCGCTTAAACTTTTTACGTATAATTAAACTTTTAACGTATAAATCATGTCTAGTATATGAAAAATATAAAAGGGAGGTAATTTTTTTATCAAGGAAGGATTCTGCAAAGAGCTTAAAGTAAAACAGTAAAATATTAAAAATAATAAAAATAAAGAAGATATTGATATAGCATAATAAATAACTTTATTTTAATAGTTTTTCAAATAAAATCTACATATAACTTATATTAGTATATACAAATAAACTTATTTACTGGTAAGGTATGGTCGGCAAGATACATTGTCAACCTTTAAAGAAAGCATTAGCTACCCTCAGCCTTGCGTAACTCAATACGATTTTCAAAGGGACAGGCAGAATAGATGGCCCGTCGTTTCTCGAACTCGAATTTGTGGATCTTCCGTGAGTTATTTAATTTGTTTCTTCATGAATATACTGTGTATCGTGATTGATAGATCTAGAGCGTACGTTTTAACAAATCATTTGCTTTCTTATAATTTTATATCTTGTAACTGAAAACAAAGCTTGACATGATATTTTTTTAAAATATGTATTTGAATTCCTACAGTTAAAGAGTTTGTAGTATTTTTTTACTATTGACTTTTAAAGTTATGAACATGTTTTTCAAATCTTAGTTGTATATATTAATTCATATATCTTATCAATTATTTATCTTATATATTTGTACCTTAATTTTAAGAATTCATTTAATTCATTTCTTACTATTACGGATGCAAAGTAAATCAAATATAAAATATAATATTTTAGAATAGTAACATAGAAAATATAGCATTTGGTAGTCACATCCAGCTAGGACCATGCATCTGCATCCCCGCGGGAGAGGGCGCCATCGATCCGCCCCGTGCAAGCCCCGTGCAGTCGTGAATTGTACGTCCGACGTACGCCCGCCCGCCGCGAAGCCTCCGTTTAGGCGGGAACTGCTTACGTCAAGCAATATTTACATTACTTTATTAATAAAAGAGATCTATTTTGTAACAGCTGCGTGAAATTATTATGTGATTTTCTATATAGTAGTGCAAGTGTTAGAGCTTAATAAGGAACTGTTTTGGTTTTAGGTGGTTTGACAAATTTATTTTTATTAGGATAATTTCAGGCAAAACTTATATTGGTGTATAGTTTCATAATATCTAATATTTTTTTGTAGTTATTAACAATATAGTTTTTGTATTACAGTATATTACGTATATTATATATATTTGTGTACTATTTATTTTATAATTTATGTAAGTATATTAATAATTATGTATTTAAGTATGTGTATTAAAATTATATATGAATACAAATAATTGTTTTATTACTATTTACAAATTATGGAAAGATCAGTGCCAATTCTACGAAGCTTTCACGTTTCTTAATCAGCTCTACCTTTCAAATCGACCTGTGTTATTATTTCCATAAAGAAAACAAAGTTCCAAAGTTTATTTATCTTTCGTAAAGTTAGCGGACTCATTTGTTACGAAGTTCATTACAATACGACTAATATTGTGGATAAATTTTGTTCTACGTCTGAAGGGAGAAATGGTTTATAAGGTTAAGTTTTTCACCCTAAGGCGACGTGTTTCAATTTGTGCTCTTGGTTTCCTCAAATGCTTTCAATTATATATATTATGATGTTCCTGTGCATATATATGCCTATACAGTAATAGAATGGCGGTAGTTTTTTATTCACATTGGTCAAATAGCAATATAATCTAGGTCTATATATCAAGATTGACTCGACTTAAAAGTATATGTAGCAAAGAAATAAGGAACAACAAGTCTTTATTTATCCATAATGTATATTAATTAGAGCTTTTAACATAATTTTGCATGTTCTATTAAATTTGTATATCTGGAAAGGAATTTCTCCATAAGTAACATGTCAGGGCGATTAATCTCCACGTTCCCTCCTCTAATCCTGTACACGCGAGCCCGCACCGAATTACGAACAATATAATTTTATTTATTAATTTAATAGCATTAACTCCTATCTGCCATCGTGTTCAAGTATTATTAAAAACAGTTGTTATTATCTGTGGTAATATGTTAATAAAGGTGTGGATGTGAATAATGCTGCAACTGCCCTTCATGTAATTTTTATATAACTTTTTTGCCTGACAAATTATATTGTTAATATTATAATTTTTCTAGAGTAAGTACTACATTTTGTTTTATACATAAAGCACATTACCGATAATATAGCATTGTTAATGAGAGAAGAAACAAGACTTATTTATATATGAGTGTATTATCATTATCATCATTAACTATTCGTAAAGTAAATATATTTTTGTATAAAACGAAATTCGATTTCATATCAACGAACTGTAAAAGTCGTAAATCTAAGTTATTTTTTCAAAATCATTAATTTCTAATTTAATAAGTTGTATAGAAGCAACGAGTCGTCAATATGGTATTTCAACACGTGGTAAAGTATGCTTAACGATTGAAAACTGTAAAACAAAAATAAATTTATGGACACGTAATAAACGTCTTCTAGTAATTAACTAATTATAAAATAGGCCCGGAAGCTAGAGGAAGCTGGACTGTGATCCTAAAAATAGTTTTATTATAAGGGTAAATTTAAAGTATCTTTACATAAAAATATCGATATTAATATTAATGTATTTAATAATAACTTTACTAAGTTTCATGTAGCTTTTTAATATTCTCGGGTTAACGCTGTATCACGCATATGGCAGGGTAGGCAGAGGGAACTTGGGTATCTAGTGTTAAGACACGCAATCTGCCAAATTGAAGGCATTGTGTATCGAGTAGCGGAGCTCGACGCCTCTCTTCGCCTTATTTCCAGAGCGAAGATATGAAAATATGAAATATTTCATTAAAAAATAATTAATATTTTACTTCTTTGAGCGGGTATCGATCCCACAACCTGTCGTTAACAGCCATACACTTGTATCGTTGCGCCCTGACATACCGCGTGTATTCTATATAATTTGTAATATCAGCATACACAGGAAGTATAAGAATAATGTATCTCTTGAGCGGTAATGTCATGACCGATGCGTTGAACGAATAACAATTATTCTCAATAACAAATGCTAATAAACTTTATACAATGGATTAACGTCGTGCAAATATAAATTATAAACAGTTTTTTTAAATAAATCGTGATAAGAACATCTATGATCGAATGTGAAATCGATTTATAATGGATACGGGTTTTAACAGAACAAGCTTTTGTACTTATCTGTAGATAAGTGATAGATAAATTAAAAAAAAAACTACTCAAGTATGAGCGATAAATGCGAAAGGCGTGGTTGTGCTACAAAAAATGATGACTCAATTATAAATTTGTGAACTGTATCAAATGATTTATATGAATTGATAAAATTGGTAAAAGTAGGAAAGTGATTGTGATATCGTAATTACTCGATAAAATTGTAGAGATTATCTATCATATTTTCGTGCTTATATAGCTCGCGGTTAATTAAAAGAATTTGTGACAGACTCTTTTAGAAAATATGATAAATTTACTTATTTTTGCCCAAAAAAAAAAGTAACACAAGTAAGATTTTTCCTTTTCTTTTTAAAAGCAATCGCTGTATTTCGCACGTAGCATGGTGGGCGGAAGGAATTTTGTAACCCAGTGATAAGAAACTCCTTTCTATTGCCATCTTTCTGCCGATTTCAAGACATTACATGTTGAGTAGCGGAACTCAACGCCGAGTTTTGCCTTGTTACCAGACCGAAGGAATGAAAATATTAAATATTTACTTCTTCTTCTTCTTTGGGTGCCTCTTCAATCCTGAAGGTTGGCCGCTAGCTTCCCAAACTCTGCTCTGTCCAATGCTAGACGAAATAATTGTTCTACGGATTTGATTCCGGTCCACTCCCTGATGTTATTCAACCATGATTTTTTCCGTCGTCCGGCATGCCTTTTGCCGTCCACCTTACCCATCATGATAAGCTGAAGCAACCAGTATCTATCGTGCCTCAGAACATGGCCTAAGTATTCCATTTTGCGCTTTTTGATGGTTTGCATCATTTTACGGGGCATGTTGACACGCTGGAGCACAGTTTCGTTACGGATCTTCTGCGTCCAACTAATGCGAAGCATGCGACGGTAGCACCACATCTCGAACGGAAATATTTACTTTGAAATATTTACTTTGAATACATTCAATATTTCACTTTTTCAAGTATTCTTTAGTTAACTCGTAGTTATTTCTTAAATTTTTATAGATTCAATATTGAAAGGTCTCGTGTCAGAAATACCTGTGGGGAACGAAAGCTTGTTGAGTGCGTTAAAATTAAAATTACAAATGTAGCAATCAGGCTAAACCTTACCACATTTCACACGTCAGATACACTAAGCTGACCAGCTAATCCCCACTTTGAGTTAAATAATCAGGTATTTGCCCTACGTCCAGCAAAGGGCTATTTGCATTTTAATGAGGTGTTGATTTGAAGTAATGCTTAACGTGCATAATTGCATGCATTATGATCAATAAGAAACTTTACAAAAAGTAATATGCTATAAAGACTATATTTTTGTCAATTTTATTCTATGTTAAGGGTTTCGAAGAAAAACGGAATTCTTATAGAATCCCTTTACTATCCGTCTGTCCTTCAAGCCAATATCTTTTACCTACAGATCGCGTGGAGGTGAAGTCAATAACAAATATTCAGATCTGCGTCCCGAAAAAATATAAAATGTGCCGCATAATTAAAATATTCTGAGTACTTTCCTAGGACTTATGTGAAAAGGTATTTCATAGAAAAATGTATATTCATACAAAATTAGTCAATACGCCGAACAGGAAACGAAAATTTGTCAACTTTTTGAGGTCCCGTGGATGAAATTCAGGATTGCAGGTCAACGGAGAGGACAACCTCCCCGTTGCCCTGCAATCCTGAATTTTAGTCACGGGTTTTTTGGTGGGTTTTTTTGACTTACATTTGACCGGGTTTTTTTAATATCTATAGTTGTCTTATCCGTATTTATACACAGTTAAAAAAATAGGTTATCTTAAGTACGTAACACAAAATGTACAATCAATTTTAAAAGACAACTTTATAATCTTAAATTCAAACTGCTTACAAAAATATTGTAAATAGGTTTTGGAAGAGCGAAAAATGGTCTTTGTCAAAGTTTTATTATAAAATAATGAGAAGGTGCCTAGTGGCTTTATAACGTGTGGGGTAGTTAAATAATATTACAATTAGGTAACATAAATTCATATTCTTTTTTTTCCATAATTTAGTCTTCATTTTAGTTAATCTCGTTATTTGTTACTTATATATTACCTTTCATTCTTAAAATATGTTGATCCTACTTACCCAGTAAACTCTGACAATAAGTCATATTGGACTAAACCTACCGCATTGACTCTACCCGGTGGCTTATAAACTGATCTATTGAGATGCTAGTGTCATACGCGATAAAGGTGAAAATCGTAGAACACAGTGTATTCCTATGACAGTTATGTGGGAGCGAAAAGGGTTCCCTAAAATTGAGAAACATAATTCGGTTCTTGACTCGACATCTTAATTAAACTTGCCGTGTCACTACGCGGGTTACCGTTATATTGTGTACGTAATCAACTCTTCTTATTATTTACGTCTTTATAATGTTAAAATTCATTATCTGATTATGACAACATTTTCGTTTTTCTGTATATGTTGTTAGCATAAAAAGAATTGGTCAATTATTATGAACATAGGCTACTTTGGTAAGATCTTTTGATCGTGGCAGCTACAAGGGAAAAAAACCAAATAAGCTGTTAATGCATGAGTTCTTTTCATTAACTTTCTTACATTGATTGGGATGTTTAGAATGCCTTTCAAACTTACGAATAGCCATCAAAGGAATTTCAACGCCAGTATATTTCCTGTTTATTTACGAATACAATGAGATAGTGTAAAAATAACACGTGAGTAGATTGTCAAGTTCACGTATGGGGTACGGGGCTATTTCTGAACCAGTAGTTATAGAAACATTACCTTTTTTTTCTACGTTGACATCCACCAAACGCACAATCAGGTTCGTTGAACTGAGCAGACAGAGAAAGATCATTGAATTCCTTAATAGAATATACATGATTGATTTTAAAGTACCGATAGAGTTAATCAAATTCTGTCATGTTAATAAATTGAAATGTTTATTAGAGTATTTATTGAATAGAAAATATCAAATCTGACATTCTACTAAATATATTACAAGTCGTATGAACAAATAGTGAGTAAATCCAAATATTTTCTGCAACTATAACGAAAATGTTTTCTTTTCCACTCCCTAGCGGTCAACGCTGTGGGATTCCTATATGTCATCTCCAATTCGTCATTTCATCTAAATGTAATAAGTTCCCCTCTTATCGAGAAGCTATTTACAAAGGCAAGGGGAAGAAGCTGAAAATAGCGGATCAAATGACTTGTTTGATATACCTGAAGTTGTTTCTATGTGCATAGTCAAATCTTCAAAATATCTTTATTATCTTTTATTTTTTGTAAGTAAATATACAAGAGAGCATTAAAAAGAAATGACGTTTATCGTACCTTATTATATACAAATCAATATATTATATTGGAAGTAATTTAATATTAGAAAATGGCATGTCTATAAAATGATATTAGTAAACTTGGGCCTCAAATAAATTTAAACTTTGATAAAAGCAATCATATTTTGAATAGCACCATATACAAAATTGTACTCAAACACAGAAAGTGAACTCTCAATTTGTCGTTGTTGTAATAATGTTCTTATACAGAACTGACCGCCTGCACCCTTACAGATAATATACGACCCAACGACATTGCGAATCTCACATGTAATAAATGAATCGTGTAAATCTTTGAAAAGCGTTTTATTGTTATATTTCTATTCGACTACATCATATTAATATTTATATATAAACATTTCACTTTTATATATAGATTTAATTTCACATTTATTTAATAAGGCAAGTCAATCAAGTATATATACATAAATTAACATTTTTTTTTCTTAGACCATTAACGTTTTTAACAAATATAATCTTATAACAAATGACTCGATTTCGTATGTGTTTGGGCTTACTTTAAAGCAAGGAGTACCACGTTCTAGCAATTATTACCATTTCTTAAAAGGACTACTTCGTAGCGGAGTAAGATGACAGTTAAATTGCTGTAAAGTTGGGTGCGTGCTAATAAATAGGAGGGGAGCGATAACTTTGAAGGAACTGTAATTTGAAATTAATATTCAAATTTAAGTGGAAAATATTTTGTAAAAGTTTTGCATTTATCAAAGAATATTATTGTAAATATCTAGTGACACCCCGTTTCTTATCGTCTTGTATAATCTTCATCTCTTTAAATAGATATTACTTTTTCAAGTTACTTAAGATCAGTATAGAGGTAACAATAAAACACTTCCGAATTGATGATGAGTGCTATTCAGTATGTAAGGCATGTTTATACCTTCTATACCGAAAGAGTTCTCCCAACTTCCAGTCACCTAATTTTGCCTGAAGTGAACTTTTCTACTTTGTAATAAAGATCATTTTAGTAATTTCTAACGATATGATAAGGGTACAATGTTTACTCACGCACAGCGATCGATCGGCCTCCGCGTGAAAATTGCAACCCGTAAGGCTTTCAGTTGCCAAACAGAATTACTGGAAACGATACTTGAGATTGAGTAAATTTATTTTAGTATATTATGTATATTTTTTAACATTATTTATTAGAACTATTCATAGTTATATATATATTATATATCATTATACTATATGAAACAGTATATTTATTATATTTGTATATAAAAATACCTACATATACCTTTATAAAAAAAAATCTATCGTAACATTATTACATACTTCAGGAATTACTCTATCACATATTAAATTAAATTTCTTGCAATTGTATGGTGAAAGAAAAGAAATTCATGGAGCGAAGATTTACAAAGTCGCATCGTACAACTATACCAACAAGTTTCAAAATCCCCGAACCCTACGAGTTTTATAACAAAGCTACACCGTTTGTGCAACGTACTTTACTATTTGTTGCCGATGAAAGTTCAGGACCAAAACCTAGTTGTAGTGCGCCTGAAAACTTAGAGGGCATTCATAATGTACCAGATGAACCGAATACATCAAAATCAAGCGAGACACAAGAAAAATCACCCAAAAAGACGTCATTTTTCTTTTCCCCCTCGAAAAGTTGTAAGATTCACGGCCGCAGCTTTTTCCGACTACAGACGAGCCCTAAGAAGAAAGCCGAAAGTGATGTGGCTTCGGAAAATAAGGCAGGGGCACCGGGGAGTCTAATAAGCTATGCCCCTGGCTGGTCCCTCAAGGGTGAACATCTTATGAAATGGCAAGCCTCTGGAAAAACAACTATTGAGGTAACAACAATTTGTTTTAATAATAATAAAAACGCAGTTTTTGTATTAGAATAACGTATATTTAAATAAATATGTATAAAATTTGATTTTTGAATAGGTTAAAAGTGGAGCTGTAAGTATTTCCATTTTTTCTATTTTTAGTAGTAACTATCCACACTTTCAAATGTTTTTCATATTACAATTTTGTTTATTTTATTTTTAGGGGTATTGCATGTATGCTTACAAGAACAATAACAAAACACATTTACATTTTGGAATTATGGGACAGTTATCATTTTTAACTCGAATTTAAGTTTTAGCATATAGCCGAAAATTATCAAGAGAGACGAGATTGCAGAAATATCACAATCTTCACTTTTCTCTTTTAAACATAAAAAGCGGCTTCCATGCCCACTTTTCATGTTTTTCAAGCGGAAACCATTTATCTTATAAAACATTTCAGATCCTCGGAAAGTAGAAAATTTCCGAATAAATCTATGTTAAGGGAGAAAGAGGGTATAGAGGCATTAGAAATACATAGACAAACTCAATTTACATGCGCCAGGTATTTTGGACATGATAACGATATTTTTTTTTGTTCTTGTTATTTTTTTATATTCATTTAAAGAAAAATATAGTAATATCTCTAAAATTATATATAAATATCTCTAATACTAATCTATGAATCTCATGCCACATAGAATGATCGGGCATTACATACATCATTACAGATGCAATAGTGCGTTAAGCGTTTTCGCGTATAACGAGACCATTTGTCTCTCGCTGATGGATGCTGAATAGATTAAGCCGAAACTGAATATCAGTTTGTACGGGAATATGTTATCAATGAATGTATAATTATGCAGCTCCGTATGATCACGTTATGTGAGGTACCAGTTCACAGTTGAATAATTTGTACTCAGCTTCACGCTGTATCTCGCACATGGCAGGGTAGGCAGAGGGAACTTGGGAACCTAGTGTTAAGACACTCCGTTTCTCACTCTCCGCCGAATTTGAGGCATTGAGTGTTGAGTGGCGGAACTCAACGCCGCGATTTGCCTTGTACGAGAGCGAAGAAATGAAAACATTAAATATTTTAATTAAAAATATTAAATATTTTATTTCAGCGAGTAGAGATCGAGCCCACAATCTGTTGATTACAGTCATACGCTTGTGTCGTCTCGCCACGATATGCCTCAGAAAAAAAAATTGTAAACGTTCAAGAAACATTTTTTTTTCAATCACTTTCATCATAGCACAGTCACGGCACTTAACAAAGTCTGCGATGATATTCGAGCTGGTATTGATAATAAACAGGTCACTCTGCTTGTTTTATTAGATTTCTCAAATGCCTTTAACACAGTAGACTTTGATATTCTATTAGCAATATTAAAGTCCATAAATATTTCCTCAATCGCTACTGAATGGTTTTCATCGTACATACGGGGCCGCAGACAGAGTATTAAACTAGATAATAGAGTATCTTCACTGAGCCACATTAACGCTGGTGTCCCGCAAGGTGGAGTCCTGTCACCATTACTCTTTTCCATTTTCATTAATACTCTCACTCAACACATATCTTCTTCTTATCATCTTTATGCTGATGATTTACAAATTTATACAACAGTAGCCGTCAATGATATTGCTAGTGCAACTGCCAAAATTAATTCCGATTTACAAATAATAAATATCTGGTGTAAATCATTTGGGCTCACTATAAACCCAAGTAAATCTCAGGTTTGTGTGTTCGGCACCTCTAAACAACTATTTAAAATATATTCGTTTCCACTATCGGTATCATTTGATAATGTTAGTTTAGAGCCTAGTGGGAGTGTTGTGAACTTAGGAATCAGGATGGATAGCACATTTTCCTGGGCACCTCACGTTTCTGAGCTCAGTCGTAAGATTTTCTCTGCTATAGGTAGACTAAGAAGATGGAAAAATCTCTTGCCTTTAAAAACCAAAATATCCCTGGCCCATACCCTTCTTCTGCCTATCCTAGACTACGCGGATTCTTGCTATCTAGATTTATGCCAGCAGCTACTTAATAAGCTTGAACGTCTGCAAAATCTTATTATAAGATTTATATTTGGACTAAGAAAACACGACCATGTGTCTCAGTTTCGGACTCAACTGAAATGGCTAACGATAAAAAACCGACGTAACTTACATTCCCTCACTCTCCTCTATACCATTCTTTTCCACCCTGTTACTCTTTTGTACCTTAAAGAACGGTTTAAGTTCTTGGGGTCAACCTCCCTGCACACTCAACCCCTCCGCTCCCGTGCTAACAACCTTCTGGAAATTCCTTTGTGCCGTACGAAATGTTACGCTGAATCCTTCACGATCAAGACTGTTAAGTTATGGAATGAGCTGCCACTTATAGTTAAACAATCTCAGTCAGTTGAAATATTTAAACGCCGTCTTAAACTACACTATCTGGAGCAAAATCTATGAGAATTTATTTTGTGTATGTATATGTATGTATATGTGTATGTGTATGTATGTATATGTATATATATATGTATATATGTATATGTGTATGTGTATGTATTGTGTGTATTGAATATATATATAATTCAGGTAAATCAATACTGTAGAGTATATTTTAAATAAATCTCTTATAATGTATAAATATGTGATACTTTTTGCGCCATTCTGCTTTTCATAATACTAGATTCTATAGTACCGGTTGCCTGTAAGAGATCACTTTCAGTGATAAGGCCGCCGTTGCACATTTACAGTTTGTGTAATGTAATATGTTTAATATGTGAAATGTTAACCCATACAATATGTAAAGTGCAATAAAGTATTATTATTATTATTATTATTATTTCATCTGTAAAAAGTAAAAGATTAAAAGGCTATGTATTATTTTTGTTACAAATTAAATCATATTTAGGTATTGTAAGTTATAATAAAAAAACGTCTCCGAAAATTAAGAAATATAAAGATATTTATAGTATTGTTTATTTATTATACCTATTTAAAACTTATTTAGTTTGGGTTATAAATGCATAATTATATATTAATTATAATATTGTCTTCACCAGCATCAGTTTCAAAACTCACAAATCTTTAATGTGCTTGGAATTTTCCATAAATGTAAAATCTGTCAGCAAATATTATAAGATTCGTTCCGACATTTTGCTCTGCAATAATATCGAATTAGCTGGTTCGCCACCCCCGCTTTTCTTTTCGTCAGTGAGACAGAAAAGTAGCGAGATTAGTATTGTAAATGCAATTTCATAGAAATAATGGATTTGTCAGATATCCATTGGATCATATAATAGGCAATTAGTAGCACATGTTAAGTGGTAGTATTTTTTTTCTTTAGTTTCAAATGTTATCCCGCACATGACAGGGTAAATAGCTTCCAAAATTATAGCTTCACGCTGTATCCCGCACGAGGCAGGGTAGGCAGAGAGAGAATTCGGGAACCTAGTGTTAAGACACTCCGTTCCACTTCTGTTCCCCACTTTCTGCCTAATTTGAGGCATTGCGTTTCCAGAGTTATAAAATATCTATATTATAAATTTAACATACGAGATTTTTTTTGCGAATAAAATCAAATAAAATACCAAAAGATATAAATTACGATTTGTCTACATATCTATGTAAAATATTTATAAACAATATTTTTAATCAATATTATTATGATACTTAATATATTTATACATATAGTACTAAGTATCTTAAATATAATGTTTCATACTGCACATAGAAATAGGCTACACATTGGCTTTATCAAAACATTGTGGAGGGAAACACCGCATGCCGAAACTTTACCATTGTGTTCTCAATAAACCGAGCAAACCAAAGTACATTTTGCAAAATTAACTCAAAGCAAGCTCAACTTTAGAGGCAGAACTCCAATTTAGATGAAATATCTAATGTGTCGTATACAAAACTCTACGTAAGTCTTATTTTCCTATACAGAAAGACTAAAATATTATATTACGTGTATGTGTAGTACTGAGTACTCGAAAAATTTGAATATGGATGAGCAATGGGATCTGCGTGTATGTGACGCATACCACGAGTTCAGGTTGGGGGTCGTCATTCATAAAATTATATTGATCATACTTAGTCAATATTTCATTTTTTTTTTCTTAACTTATAAATCTAAATTAAAAACAAAAGTTATTTATAAAAAAAATATTAGTTCGTATTGGTACTCGTAAATTTAAATATAAATTATATAATATTATTGACTTTCAATGAAATTGAATAATACAACCAGAATCTATGTACGTGTCGTATCATCTGTTAGTTGTTAGTAGATTTTTATATCTTGTTTTTATACCAAATAACTAAAAAACTTTTTTTAGCTTCACGCTGTATCCCGCACGAGGCAGGGTAGGCAGAGTGAACCCGGAAACCTAGTGTTAAAACACTCCGTTCCACTTCCGTTCCCCACTTTCCGCCGAATTTGAGGCATTGCGTGTTGAGTGTCGGAATTACCAGCGTGAAGAAATGAAACATTAAATATTTAAATTGAAAATATTAAATATTTCATTTCCTCGACTGGGGATCGAACCCAGAAACTGTCGGTTACAGTCACACGCATGTGCCGCTTGGTGTATAATTATATATATATATATATATATATATATATATATATATATATATATATATATATATATATATATATATATATATATATATATATATATATATATATATATATATAACTATGTTATAAATAGAAACTAATAAACGTTCTCTAGATTCATCGTAGTACGCTACACTACACTCAGAGCGCCGCTTGGAACTTGCGACTCAGGTGTAGGTTTAAGCGTCCTTTAAATATGTATTATAGTTTATATGCACTGACCAAGCTCTACCTAACCAAATCTAAATAATCCCAATAACGTAGAAAAGTAGAAACACTCTTGCCAATTATATGTCCTGATTCATGTTAGGTATATTTGGCATTTTATCTTTTCATAAAGGTGGTATAATTTGTTAGGTTTTTTCTGATTTATTATATTCATGCACATAATTACTCTCTTTCATCTGACAGTACATAATATGATTTTGGGTTTTGTATCAGTATCTCCTTTTGATAAGCACTCGAGAAGATGAAATATATCCTTTCTTGGATCTGATATTTAGGCAAAGCGCGGCGTTAAGTTATATCCACCCTACGCGTAATTCCTCAAATTCAGCGAAAATTAAAGATCAGATTTGTCTTAATGGTAACAGAGTGCCTTCTCTATCATATACATCTCTATCATAACGTGAATTTGATAAAAAAAATGTGAGCACTATAACTTATAGTATATTTTGAATGACCGTCGTTTGAGGATATTGCATTTTTTAATGAATGTGTTAAAAGTGCCTTGGCCTGGCTTGGCTTGGCTGAATATTTACTATATCAACAATACACACATTCAAATATATAAAGATTCTGCTTAACTAACAACACCGTCACCGTCACCGTCCGCTAACACACTATGTGTTAACAGACTACCTATTATATATTCGAATTTTGGTTTTATATAAAGTTTCATATACACATATTCTATTTGTATTTCTCAAGTGTTGTTAGATTAATATTATTCTTATAGAGTAATCACGTCCTAACAATTGTTTGTAGCCGCATCTACTATTCACCCCATTCAGCAAATATATTTTTGAAACGCGTTCAAGGGGCGATTGATGAATAATAGTCATATTCACGTAGAAGGAAGATAAATTGAGGGGCAAGTACAGAAAAATGTACTCTCTTTTATAAAAATTGACACAGTAAATATTAAATTATTATGTTATTATATATTGTAGATATATATCAATTTTGGTTTAATAAATTGTTAATATTTAATTATCCTCCAATATTTGTCTCAAATATACTTTATATTACAAAAAGGTAGTACATTTTATAGTAATATTTATATATTAGAAATATAAATATTACTATAAAATGTACTAATGTACTGTAACTTTCTATCAAATAACAAGATTCATTGCACAGTAAATGTTATAGGGCAGCTTATTAACTAGGTAATTATAAAAAGGAAGTAGTTAGGGCGCTACGGAAGGAGGGGCCTTTCGCCTTCTGCTAGTGACAGTAGGTAAGTAGAGGTAGACAGTAGGTAGGTACGCTCTTTGATTTTCTTGCCTAAATTACAAAGGCTTGTCTTTACAGTACACGTTCTCTAGTATTTCGAGGTAAATAAACAATGTTAGCGACATGTGAATCCTGATTTTAATTAAATTATGATTTGTATATATTATTTAGGTGAAGGAAAAATTCTATAATAATATATAATTTTGTTTGTAGATATTTTTAGAGAAACTGTAAATAGTAGATATAATTGACTGAATATGATGATTACTAGTTCTTATCATAAATTAAGAAATATCAACGTTTACTAAATTGTAATCTGCTTTCTGCTCGTTTTATGTACATAAGTATATAAAGCGAACAGAAATCACACACACATAAAATACAATTTCAATGCCTAATGATTTCATGATTTTGATATAGTTAAGTGCTATTAACTATATATCGTTATGCAGCCACACGATGACAAGTTTGTTAATGACGTCACCCTTACCACGATCTTAAGGCCAGGGACACCGTATAAATTGTATGGCATGTTCGGATTGCGGACAGGTGAGCTGGTGGTCCTCCCAAAATTACATTGGAATGCATCGCCACGGTTGAATAATGATCGTAACAGACGTGCGGAGTTAAAGCGCAGTGAATCTGAAATTGTGAATTAATATCGATAAATATTCATATCGTGTGAGTAGTCAACATGCAATACTTCAAATTAAGCGGAAAGTGGTAAGGAACGCAATGTCCTAATAAAAGGTTCCCAAGTGCCTACCCTTGGGAAAACAACGTGCAACTGGTTGTGTAAGTAATTATGAGAATAATACGCGCTTATCGAATATTTGACACTACACACATACTGTAAGCGTATTCTTTCATCTTTTATGTCTATTTTTTCATTTATATTTTTCAGCACTAGTGATAAATCACTCTATAATGTATTTATATTATGTTGTAGGTTAAACGGTTAATGATGACAGATGAATATGTCAGGATATTAATATTTTTTTTCCTAAATTAAAAAGTACCGCAATTATATTAATCAATATAAGCCGCAAAGCATATGGTGAGACCTTTACCTGCAAGTTCCATTTAACACAGGATCATGAACATCTTTTTACATGCGTTGAATTAATTTGAGCTGGCGTATGCACATGCTCACAAAAACAAGTTTAAGGAAAAAATATAATTATTTTTAATTATATAAATATGATATCAGAATTCAAAGAATAAACATGACAGATAACAGAGTATTTATTTATATATAGAAAAATAAATGAAGTCACCTCTCTTTAAAATTTAAGCGCGTTAGTTTTACTTATAACAATTAACTTTTTTATACAATTATATTCTTCAAAAATATAAAGTTTACACATATGATAAGGAGCAAAGGTTTGAGAAGAACTCTTATTTCTGGTCATTTGAAATTGAAATGTTTTAATTTGGTTTTGCAGCAAATGCGTTCACACAAACGTTTCGTTCATTTCACAAAAAAATAAAAAAGAATAATTATTAATCTAAAAAAATACAAAAGTAAACATATGAAAACATATACGTTTCTATACATTGTGGCATAATAAAGAAAATTTGACTAAAACGCGAGCATAAAATGAGTGAGTTTTTCCCCCTTTTTGACAAAAGAACAGCGAGTTTCAGTGTAATGGATGCAACAATTCGATACGAAAGTCTGTCCTTTCAGCTAACCGTTTATGAGGGGAAACCGCGAAAAAATCCCTTGTTATTCTTACATTATGGCAAACAAAACGTACGTAGAAATGTATTTTTTTCTCTTTGTTTCAAAGCAGTGAGAGATGAATGTAAAACAATAGATGCTTTCTCTATGTGCAATATTTAGATATATAGTATTAGAAAAGAATTAAAGCTATTATAAAACTTTAACAATAACAATAACCTGTTGGGTTCGTCACCCAGATTTCGGTATTTAAACCAAAAACCATCGCCGTTTCGAAAAGACCCATAGTATACGATACCAAAATAGGCAATCGACGAACTCCGAGTAAGACAGGGATCAGTTTCCTGTAGAGTTTCCTTAAATGAAATTTTATTAATATTTACGCAAAATATTTTGTAAGAGAAAGTTAAAATAGTCTTTATTTACTAAGTTAAAGACTTATAGAATTTTTGAATACATAAGACAATGTAAATAATCTTAGTGCAAAGAAAGAGGCCGCTATAACGTTCTCTTTCTGTTTGTTTATGTTAAAAAATATTAAAATGTAATTTGCGTTCCTCAAACCTAACATTTTTTATTTTACTTCTGTTTTTTTATTATGGAAGAGATGGCAAACAAGCGTACGGGTCACCTGATGATAAGTGATCACCGTCGCCCACGGCCCCATGTAACTCTAGAGGAGCTACAGGAGCGTTGTCGTCTTTTAAGGTGGATGGGCACCGGGGCCAAAGCCACTACTTAACGCCAGTCTTAAATGCCGGGGGTGGTAACAATCCGGTCAAGTCTGCCCATGCGTGTTGCCATTGCTGGCAACGTGACTCCATCACTTCTGTAATATTTTAAGAAACTATTATGTTTAAATAACACAATTATTGATTGTATATTCATTTATTAAGTTTGGTAGCGAGTCACTATGTCCCGAATACGAATAAATGAATGTTACAATTAATTTATTACTGAATTGACCACTTAATGTTATTCCAGAAGATAAATAAGTTAATAAATTATATTTATATAATTTTTGATAATTTGTTTATCTCTTATTATTTAACACTTATTTCTCTTAAGTAATTGTTTATCTCTTTAGTTATGTTGTATCACCCACAATCACTTTTAGTTTACTCAAGATAAATCTCTTCTCAATAACAATATACATGACAATCTAAGTTTAATAAATATATTTTTTATATAATAAGTTAAAAATATAAATTTAATTCATTTTTGTTATTCCAGAAAGAGCTAAGAAATTGTTACATTTATTACCACTATTCAGAGCATGAATGTTTTTGTAATATTTTCACCTTCAGCTATTTCACGACTATTAGGTCTTTAATTTGTCATGATTACTCTATTTTCTTTCGATTTGACTACTTTTTTTTAGTTTGCACATTATTATGTCTACGGTTTGTGGTTTTTACAATATTTTGTATCTTTAATTGGTCTATATGAGGTCCCAGTATTACGCGATCTAAAGAATCTTCCATCTAATATAATCTGTCTGTATGTCTGTTATGTAGTCTGTCTTGTAGTTTGATGGACAATCTTTATTTGATTATGCATAGCCACTTTAAACTGTTATTATAGCTTCAAGTGATTAATATATGTGATATTTTTGCCATAGCAGTACAAAGACTCCTATTAATTAAAAGCTCAGAAGAGTTTTTATTTGTGTTTGTAAATGGTGTAACTCGTAGATCCAACAAGAAGGTTGCAAATTTGATATCCCACGATATATCTACTTGTTTTACGTTTTTAACTGTCTGCACCATACGTTTCGACAGTTCACTGGCCAATGGGTGGTACGTTCCTGGAAATTAAACATATAGGTGTGTTTAATTTTATTAGTTTAGCCAAAAAAATATAATATCATAATAAAAGCCATTATCGTATTAGGTTAAAGTTTATGTGAATAATAAGTAAATAAGTAAAATAAATAAAATTATGAACTTAAAGACCATATTTTGTAAATAATATTTTAAAATTACGAACGAATGTTTCTGATGCATCCTGCATCAGAAACAGTTGTCCGTAATTTTAATCGCAAAATGTCTTGGCGGCATATATCCTCGGTGCACGCTGCTCTGTAATCATGCTTCTGTGAAGGAGAGATGAAAGAGTTACCTTCAGGTTGCTAAACACTCAGCATCCGTGCAGTCTTCATCACGACCCACAGCCTAAACTCAGGCTTGTTGCCCCAATAACCCTTGACAAAACTCGGAATTGTCTTCGACGCATGAAGGACGGAAATGTAATGGTCTGATGATATTCCGATCGAAGCGTGGGCATCGTTGGGCTCACTTGGTCATGCTCACTCAACTTTTTAATCATATCTTCGACAGTGAAAAGATACCACATTGAAGATACCACTTGGTGAAGATACCACTTGGTCATGCTTACTCAACTTTTTAATCATATCTTCGACAGTGAACAGATACCACACCAGTAGCCACTTAGTTTCATTACTCCTATTTACAATAGAAGGGGCAGTGTTCAAGATTATGGTAGTTATAGAAGCATTAAGCTTAAGACACCTTGAAGCTATTCGACATCAAGTTTCGCCGAGAGTGTACTGTTTCTGAGTCTCAATATGGACTTTAGCCAGGATCAGGTACCATGGATGCCATTTTTGCCCTCAGAACTTTAATGGAGGCATACAGGGAAAAGAGAAGAGCTCTAAATATGGCTTTTTAGATCTGCAGCTCCATGGTTAGGACTACTGTTGGCGATACCAAACCTTTTGAGATTACAGTAGGGGTTCACTAGGGCTCGGCTCTTAGTCCATTCTTATTCAATGTAGTGCTAGATACTGTCTCGGCTCAAATTAAAGTCCAGCCTCCGTGGCTGATGATGTATGCCGATGACATAGCACTCATTGATGAGGATCGGCTGATACTAGAGCGTAAAGTGAACATCTGGAATGGTGCGCTGGAGAACGCCGGTCTTAAACTAATTGTGTCGAAGACCGAGGACATGACTTGCGGGTGAAAGGACTTGAGCACTGTTCATGTAGGTACTGAACCAGCCGTTAAGTCGGAAATATAAAGGTACCTCGGATCCGTTATGCATGAGTCTGGAGGCATCGATAATGATGTTCATGGCCGGATAAGCGCTGCCTGGTCCAAATGGCCTGAGGTCACTGGTGTGGTCTGTGGTCGCAAAATACTGACCGACCAGACTCAAGGGGCTGATATACAAGAGCATCGTTCGACCGGTTTTCTTATACGGCAGCGAATGCTGGCCAGTACTATCTCGGCACACTCAAGAGCTTCATGTCACGGAAATGAAGATGCTAAGGTAAATGTGCGGTGTAAAGCGGTTGGACTGAATACGTAACACATTCATTCAAAGGTAGCCTTTGAGTCGTGACATAGCGGATAAGCTCCAAGAGCGTCGCCTAAGATGGTATGGCCACATTGCGCCCCGGCCTAGGAACTATGTCGGACGCAAGTGTATAGATATGTCCGTCCCTGGAGGTAGACCTCCCGGACGCCCAAGGAAGCGCTGGTTGGATGTCGTGATGATTCTACACCGAGGAAGTAAAAGACCGTCCAAATTGGAGGAGATTTAGTAAGAAGGCAGACCTGTGACTCGCTATCCTAAAAGTCACAACCATCCTGAAATGATAGTTAATTTAGACCAATTATGCTCAGCCCTTTAAGAAGTGACAGACTCAAGAAAGTAATTTATATTGTTTCCCTTATAATTTCTTGAACAGTGTACAGAAAATCCTCGAATCTGCTCTATTAATGTTAATGTTAAATGGTCTTCTTCATCTATATTGATTTAGAACTGTATATTTTGTCATAATATGTGATGCTATAGCATAGTGATCCTAATTCCACTGGGTTAAAATCCATTTTTCACAAATTTAACATCGTCACCATTACTATGGTTAAAAACAATATTCGATATTAATTGGGTGGAAAATGGGGAATATAGTATTAAAACACTATATATTCAAGAAAAATGTAAACTGTATGTGATATATTTTACATTTTTTTTATGTAATCAAAAAACTAATAGTATCTGTCTAAAAAACTAAAATTAACATTCTTAATCACATTTAATTTATTATTTTTTTGTATATACCATTAATAACAAAAAGTAATATTTTTATTCATTCAAGTATTCTTATCATAGTTACATGTCTAATACGTATATGTCGTCATTGCGAGAGTAAAGAACATTGCTTAATTCACGTGAATGTGAGTTTATTGCAGTGCAATGAATATTAACTACATCCATTCACGAGCTATGCAGATTGTCTCATCGTAACCTTCCTTGTAGTTGTAATTAATGTGGCATGCATTCGTATATATTGAGCCTGGTGTTCATTTCACGTTTCAACGATTTTTTTTAGTTCTGAAACCATGAATATTATATGTACTACAGTAATTGTAAGTAGTTATCTTTATTATAGATTTTTCACCGTATCGACTTTGTTGTTGATTTACATATTTAATTTAATAAGAGAAGTAAAATAAAAATAAAATCAGAGCTTTCTCCAACATAATACATAAAGAAAATCCCAAAAGTAAGAACTACTTACTATTTCTTTATCAAATTAATGTAAGTCTATATACAAAATTGTTGTGCGAACGTTACGCCTACATCGTTTATAATCTTAATTGTTTTGAGCCACCCAAATTATTTTGATTTATAACATTATGATTGCTACAACTCGATTTAAAAGGGGCTTTGAGGAACCTTAAATTGAACGAAATGGAATATAAATTAAGTCCGTGGTAAAGTAGAACGATGGGTCAACGAAGACTGTGTTTGTTCATATTCATTGACAATAACACTAATCAAATCGTATATAGAGGTTGATAAAACTATTTTAAAAATGTATTATGATAGATTCTTATGGTTTGCTTGGCCTATACCATAAATATATATAAATTTAGAGCGTCATTAATATATATAATACTGCCCTAAATTTTTACTTATCTTAAAAAGTGTGCTTACATTTCAATTCCAACAATCCACCTACGTATTATACACCATAAATTAGAATTTTAAATGGAGCGCGTGAAAAAAATAATACTTTATGATATAAAATAATGTTTTTCATATACATACGTATCTCTTGTTATGATTTTCCATTATAACTTTGTAATTGGAAAGAACATTGATCAGCACGTTGTATTGCGGTTTGTTCAGAGATTAAAACTTCACTTTTAAGTATTCTACAATTTTCTATGTATATATTTTACAATAAAAATGTAATGTGATGATACACATGATGATACATATAGAAAATAAATTATACATATTAGCATGAAGATCCTCCTTACTTAAAAAATACACTAAAAATACACTGCTAAATAACAATTGTGTTTCTTATAATTTATGAAGGTCAAAGTACTGAAGGATTTATTGCTGTATGGAGATATTTAACAAAAATGACCACAAATCTTAACGTTCAATTAGGCCAGCAGAGAACATTAATATTGTTGTAATATAGTATTAAATTACAAAAAGTTATGACGGTTGCACAATACAGGAGATTAAAGTATTGTGAGTTAGTATATTGTAAAGATTCGAATGGAAATAAACGAAATTTGTACTCTGATGAAATATCATAAGGCAAGCCAAATGAGTATATGCATTCTATACATCTGCCTCATGATGTCCTTACGTTCAGCTAGAAACATATATAAATCAATAATATATGATGCTGGGTATAAAAAACGCGGTTAAGTGTTGAACTTGCCGAGCGAGAGTTCTATATCAATTTCAATATTGTAGAGGAGAGAGAGTAAGGAGGAGGCGGAGATATTAAGTTAAAATTAATACTAAATATTGAAGTTTGAGGCCTGTCGTGGCGCAGCGGCACAAGAGTGTGACTATAACCGACAGGTTCTGGGTTCGATCCCCAGTCGAGGAAATGAAATAATATTTTCAATTTAAATATTTAATGTTTCATTTCTTCGCTCTGGTAATAAGGCAAAGCGCGGCGTTAAGTTCCGCCACTCAACACTCAATGCCTCAAATTCGGCGGAAAGTGGGGAACGGAAGTGGAACGAAGTGTCATAACACTAGGTTTCACTTTCGTTCCCTCTGCCTACCCTGCCTAGTGCGGGATACAGCGTGAAGCTGAAGAAGAAGAAATATTGAAGTCTACGGTTAATTAGAGCATAGAAAAATCTAATTTCTAAGTTAACATAATCAAAAGATACGAGCATTTCTGCCTCGTTTTTCCTGTATTTTGTATGTAATTCAATGCGTCAATCAATATCACCTGAAATAAAAATAAAAAAAAAGGAAAAATATTAAAGATATTTTAATAACAGAAAAAATATTATAAATTTATGTTTGTAGACTAAAAAAAACCGATCCATTAAGTCAAAACATTATCTTATTACATACGAGTAGTTTTATATGAACAAAAAGTTTACTATAAGTTTCGAATTTAACACAGTGCTTTCCGTTTAAACAGATCTACAGTTAAACAACAGCCATTTTTTTTTGCTTTTTTGTATTGACTGATAAAAACGAAGCATAGATCTTGCTTCGTTTGATTGAATCAACTAGATCTATTTATCACTGGGCTCCCACCAATAGACCCACTATTTAGTGCTGGTCTCCTAAGAGAATGTAGAACAGAATATTATATATTAATTTCAAATTAACACTACCATATTAATTCTTTAGAAACAAGTACCTTCATAGAAGGGCAGACAAACAGAGAGACGGAAACAAAGTGATTCTATAATGATTACGTTTTATTTTAATTTACGGTTCCTATTTATTTGTAAGAAATAAATATGAAATATATTGTGCATGTTTCATTTCATTTGTTCTTTTACATTCAGAAATAGTACTGCTAGAGCTTAATTCAGACTAGTTGAGTCAGTGCGTGACTCACCGATACTGTTTACTCGGAACATCGGGACGACCTATAACGTTGTACCAGACGTGAATAAGCGAAAAAAATAAATTTCCAGACGACATGCGGCAAGATTTAATCCTATATTAGGCAGAACATAATAAAAAATGTACCGAGTAGTAGTAGGAGTTATAATTTTAGGTTATATGTTTTAAATAGAAGAATGATTTCAGGAATTGATTGGTCCCTGATATAGAATAATAGCACCAGTAATCAACGCCTTTATGTATATAAAGCTAAATATATATAAATCTATTGATCCGGCCATGACATTTTACTCTAAAGAGTCGATTTTTTTAATGTTATACAACACAAGAGTTAAAACTATAATAATTAAAACTTAAATACTAAAATACTAGACAAAACTAATTATTGACATCTTTAGATAAATAGAGAAATACAAACTAACTTCGGATACTTGCATAACAAAGGTAATTAAAAGATATCTTTAGCGATTCATAAAATAATAAAAATAAAGAAATGGCTGTCACAGTAAAAATAATAATCCTAAATACAAAGCGTATCCTTTAAACATCTATAGAAGTAGAAATTAGGAAGCTAAGTTGGGAAAGTTTTATGACATTCCGTTCCATCTCTCACCATTACCGCCGAATTTGAGGCATTGTATGCTGATTGGTGCAACTCAACGCTGCGCTTTGCCTTGTTACTTGAGTGAAGAAATGGAAATATTAAATAATTTGAAAATATTCATAATATAATCGAGATAATATTAAATTATCTCGAGTATATATAGATGGGATAGAACCCACAACCTGCACGAGCAAAGTAAGTAAAAACGAGATAATGAGTAGATGTTACTGCAAACCTAAGTTTGCCAATTTTTAAGGGACAACTTATAATACAAGTAATGGAAAAATTAAAGAAATATTTATCGGTATATGTAGAAAAAAATATATATACATATAGCGTACTCACACAAAATGCATAAATACGCTATACTTAACTTTGTCAACATTTTTGGACACTTAATCAAAACTAATAGACTATTTTCTGTACTAATATCATAACGTAGGTTTCATTGGTTTAATATAATAGAATTACCCTAGTAGGAAATTGCAGCTCAAATCAATTAATAATTATTTCACGTGATTTTATGCAAAGTACGAGTATATGCTCCCAAACCTTAATTTGTCCATATTTATCAGTTATACTTCCCTTTGACATACAATCCTAAAATTGACACGGAAGCCTCGGTGAATGAATCGGATTCCCATTACCCTGAAATCCGGTTTTTTTATGGAGCCCTTGATGAGCGAGTATGTCTCGCACTTTGCCGATTGCTTTTTATAATATTGCGTTATGATAAGTGTGCAAAATTTCAAATAGATTCAACAGAAAATAATCTTAATGCCCATTATTATTATTAACTTTGTTGGTTTCATTATAACATTGTCAATCAGTGTTGTCGATTACCATTTTTTTTTTTTGATAAATATATTTTCAATGAAAAAATAATTGCATTTCGCGATTATTCCAATTTTAAATGAAAGAAATTTAACCGGATAAATCACGTATATTGCATATATTCATTTTTGGAAACCCGACGTTTCGAACACATTGCACTAGTCCGTGGTCACGGGTAGATTGATGTGGCATCTTTCTGATGACCTACGATTTCTTAATTACCTCGCGTACTGCCCTGGATTCTTACAGACTGAGCTGGCTGTCTTGCCCTGTGGTGGGCTTGGGAGTGGTGGGATTGCAGTGGTTGGTATTTATGGGTTTATCCCCTATGTGTTCTCACACTGACTTAGATACATGCCTATTTTTGAAATCGCAGATGTATTCCTTCACCCTAAAACGATGTATGATAAGTCACAGTCACAATCTAGTTTGTATTATGCAAAGGAATTAAACTAGCTCACTACAAAAGAAATAAATATTTTCAAATATTTCTTCAGTCTTTTGCTTTTTTATTGTCATATGCCTAATAAATTTTGAAACAAACTAATAAAAATTGAAACAGAATTCCGAAAAGTTACCAGGTTAAGCAAGATTTAATACTGTTATTAATTCCGAAAAGTTGAATTTTAAATTGGACGTATTAAATCTTATAATAATGTTATAAACTATGTTCTTTTTGTTGTTACGTTTAAATATTTTACTTTTACTGTTTTAATTTTATACCATAAGGTCATTAAGACGAACAAAGTATTGCGCTGCTTTAAGCCTACCAGAATGCTATTCCGACTCAATCACAAGAAACCGACTGTGGTAATAAAAGACAAATTTACCATCAAAATTTAAGCATAAGGCTTAAAACACTCGTAAATTATAAGTTAAGATGCTACCCAACTGCGCCACGTCTGTTATTATAAGTAAAAAAGGTGTGATTACTTATTACCACTCAAAATGAAAATTTATAAATACTTTTTAACTAATTAAATCTAACACGTCTGTCTGTTTTAAGATAATCAGTATCAAGATTAACAAATCTATAAGCAGTAATGGTATTGGCTACGCTTATTGAAGTAGAGCGACGTCGAGCGCTCGTGGCGAAACGAATGCGCTTGAAATAGTTTCATGCACCTTTTAATTCCGTACCTGTAAGCCCGGAAACCTAGCAGAAAATAGACTACGTGATATTTTTATATGTTACTGCAACTTGGCCTAAATTAAGGTTAATAATAAAATTACTGAGATATAATTAAAATATTAAATTTAGAGTTGGTTTTTATCAACAATAACTATTATTGACAAAACACACTTTTAATCACAAAGTAATTTTTGAGATTTTTATTAATCTTATTTAGCTTTTGAGAATATTGATTTTATTGCATAAAGCGGTTAGTAATCATATATCAATATATATTAGTAATCATATATATTGATATATGATTACTAACCGCTATAAGAAAAATGAACTTAAATAAAATGATTATTCATAATAATTTAATCATAAACCAATTTTGCATGTTTACATTTATATCTATACATATGTCATCGAGACTTTAAGATGTAAATGATAATAAAATTATATTGTAAAGGGATATATAAGAATATTGACTATCCTGCAGGGGTGATAGGGTTAAGTAATAAACATCGAGCAATAAATGAATGTAGGGCGGCGTGTGTCAAAATAAAGTGAGCTGAATATACCCTGTTGGTTTATAAAACTTGTGGTATCCAACAGTTATCTAATCTATAAAATTGCTGTTAAGGTACTACTTACATACTTAATCTTACATGAGCTCTAAATAATTATGTACCAATTTGAAGAACATTTTCTTAGCCTAATTAACATTTAACCAGTTTGTTGAGCAACGTCCGCTTCTAATTTATTAAGCATATCTATAACTAATTAATAAATAATTAAAGACAGAAGTTTATTTTTTTTTTACGTAATATTTAATATATTAGTGGTTTGTTTCGCTCGCTCTATGAATTCCCAGAGTATATAATTCTTGTAATTCTTTTTAAGGGTGAATAAATATATACGTAATTTTGAATATTATGATATTTTAAATATAGGATTCATTGTTATGTTATACAATTCTGTTTTATCCAATAACTGTCACACGTGTCACATACAAAAGGTCTAAAACGTTAGGTCAAGTGTTGGTTTCCCGGAGGTGAGGCCTTGACAAAAGGCGTATTTTTTTAATTAATAAGTACGTGACACTGGGGTGAAAGGGTGTGAATAGCGCTTTGTTGGGAAAAAGAATTGCCAATTAAATCTATTTCTAGATTTGCATAGTTTGTCTTGGACTCGAAAATATTTTAAACAACCTTCGTGCCTCTATATTTTCGTTACTTAGTAAAATCTTATCTTGTAAAATCTTACACCTTTTATATAATAATTACCTTTTTATAAAGATATTTTCAGCTTTATATATTTTTATGATCATTTGATTATTATATATTATATCAACAAAGATACGAATATATCTTAATTCACAAAGAAAACCACATTTTATTGATTAAAACACCGCTCAATTAGCGTAAAACACCATGCTATTCTTCAATTTTCCTGTTATCCCTAGTACTTCTCCCATTCAGACAAGGGCTTTTGTGGAACTTTGAGCTTTCCGCTTAGTCAGAGGAGCGCGAGCGCACCGGCTGCGCGTGTCGCGACAAACGATTATAAGAGAAGATATCAACACTCGCGAGTGGCATTAATTAGTGACTGAGCAAAATCAATTTTTTTGTTTATCCATACCTACATAAATTTATATAAAATTAGCTTTTATCTTCATTTCGTACACATTTTGTGTATATATATCTATGTGATTTTTTATGGTAGTATTTCACAAATATTTACTTTATATAATATATTGTAATAATTGTAAAATCAATGTTACAAATTATTATAATTAGCAAGACGACAGTTATAATTTAATATCTGCTCCAAATCGAATGTTCATAAAAGTCTTTAAATAAATTAAGAACGGCAGGTCGTAAGTGCATTCGGACGATTTATTGGAACGTCTTTTGGATTGTTCTTTTTGTAATATAATTCCAAACGGTTTTTTAAATTAACAACTAACCAAATACACCCTTCCTTGTTCTTGTAAATGTTATCTTTATATATGTTGATCTTACAAATATTATGTATTATAATGATATTTTATATAACATTTAATAAGTAATTATAATATATTCAGGACTGAAAACTAATGACGATGATTTTCTGATGTAAGTACAACAGATAATCTTACTAATATTATAATTGTGAAAGTTTATGAGGTGCATAGTTTACGCATAATCTACTGGACGCTATGCTTTAGATAAAACTTTATAACTTAACAACGATTTTATTAAAGATTTAATGTAATTTTTCTATGATATGATAATGTTTGAGCAGACGAAGCCACGTGTCTTCCCTAGTGCTACAGTAATTGTAATATTTTTTTTCCATTTAGCGAAATTACACTCATTGTGATTATTTTTCCGTTATCCATATTTCGTCAAAACAGAACGAGCCGATTACGCGATATCAAAAGTAAACACGTAAATAAACTTAGCATTTCTATAAAAAAATTAAATAAAATATATTATTTATTAAACTTCTAAATTATATTAAAAATATATTTTAATTACACGCTAAAATAATTACAAATCTGTCAAACAAAGATAAACATTAGACTGTTGCGATATAGACACCGATCATTTACCTACATCGAGATTCGAGACTATTTATAAGAGTCGACGGAAATGCTACTACCGTCGAGGACGGAGTTCGGCATACTTTTTGTTTGACTTCGTAACTTCATATGATTTAGGTTTAGCTGTCCAGCCGTAATAGAATTGCTTGATCTTAGTCGTAATTAATTGAATGGGTTATGTTTAACAACTTTATAAATAACAAATAAAAAAAGCAAACAAATAGCTACATTTGATACAACTATTATTATGTCAGTCATCTTAATAATATTTAATACGCAATGCCTTAAAATCGGTTCAGTGGGGAACGAAACGGAGTGTCTTACCACTGGGTTCCCAAGTTCCCTCAGCATACCCTGCCAGTTGCAGGATATATTGTGAAGCTGCAAAAAAGTATTAATAATATTTCATTATAAACAATAATGAGACATATTTTATATGATAATGCTTAAAATTTATTTAATCTGAATAACAATGATAACATAAATATAGTGGAGAGCTTTAGACTTTGGAAAATTAAATTGGCAGCAATCTTCAAGCGATATCTGTTGCTGTTAATTGAAAAGTTGATTAACAACAAACATTGGGATGTTTCATTTAGCAAAGAGTAGCTACACCGTAAGTAAAGAAAGGCTCCTCTTAACACTATCTATTTACTATAATTATCGTATATAATGGTGTTATTGTAGTGCTATTAGTATGGCTTAGAACACATTAAGAATAACCTAAAATAACCTAAATATATTGGTGTTTCATTACTTATTTTTATTATATATGTATTGCTTATATAGAAAAAATATGAGAATTATCTATAATAATAATATTTATGATGCTTTGAATTTTCTACGTTTCTAGAAACACATTTTCTGATTTAAAATGATATTGTACATTCCTCTCTTATTTTGTATGAAAAACTTCAAAAAGGTTTCAAACAAAAATATATATATGTAAGTACGAAAGTAAAAGTGCGTACCTACTATAGACTATTGTTTTAGAATCACAACATTTATTTAATGGTCTATATTTAGATACAAACAGAGCTCATTAAAGACATCAGAAGAACAATAAATTTGAAATTGTATCTCTGTTAGATATCTAAAATAGAATGGATCGCTTAAGTAAATTTACGAACAAATACAATTTGTTACGCGCACCTCTTGTGACGTCTGTATAATAATGTAGAACGTAATAAAACTTTGTAAGTGTCTCATAAATACTTTTACGGTAATTTTACACTATCACGTCTATCTAATCCTTAAAAGCTGCTTTGTTTCGCTTAAGGACCAAAGTGGCATGATCGAGAGTGGTAATTCTTTATAATTTTATTTAACGCTAGCCACCCGACCGAGGCTTTGCCCGCTTGAATTATACTATTTTGTTTTCTAATCTTAATTACTTCCTTGTTCTAATAGTATTATCACTTTAAAGATAATATTAATACATTAAAAACTAAAGTTTCAACTAAATTAATTAAAACTTTACAGCAATTTTATCGAATTTAATACTATAAATTGACGTACTCACCTGTTCTTATTTATGAACCGGTTTAAATAAAACAAATAATAAATGTTGATGGAAGGTTAATAAAATATATAGAGTAAAAGTGCATGTAAATCTGGTTAGCTTTTTCTTAGATTACCGCGTACAAACGCACAGACAAACAGACTAAAATTTTAAAAATAATTATTTAGGGCCGTATTACATTATTAATACACGATCAGTTACATATTAATTACAGACTAGGTATTTTAAATTCGTAGAAAGGAGTTATTAAAGAATAAATGAAGACTCATGTAAACCACTCGAGTTTAAATTATCGAAACATTATGAATGAAAGTTTTCAATAAGGAAGTTAAAAATATAACTTGAATTTATTATAAAAAACTACAAGTAAAATGTTTAAAAATCGTTTATTTATTATTATTTAGCAGTCAAGTAGGAAAAATCGCACAATAATGGCTGGGAGTGGGAATAGTACTCTACACTTTAACCTTTAAACACTGAACTCGGCTACTTAGTTATAGATATACTCTCTTTATTTGGATAATATTAAAGGTAATATTTGTCCGCTAGCTAGCTGCACATTCAATGTTGTATTGTTATTTATGTTGCGATGCATTTTTTATGTATTTAATTTTTTTTTTTTTTATTGTAGTTCAATTGCTACAGTAGCGACGACTTATATTGTATTTATAGACTATCGACTGACATCTCAGTAGATTCATGTCATTGTATAACTAAACTCATTATTGTTAATCGAAAAAAAACATATGCAATTGTAAGCTTTTTAGGTTTCCTCCTTCCTAAACGTAAATGAGCTGTGGTATAGTCGTGTTTTACGATTGTCACAAGTTCGTTGCTCCGGCGCACCTTCCGCAGTTATAAATACGCGTGTCGAAGTTTTGACACGAGTAAACAAACACTGGTCGGATGTGTAACACACCTTTTATGAGTTTTACGCATCATTACGCTATTTCAGCGGTAGCTTTAAATACGTAACACCCCGAAATTTTTACACAGGCTCATGACCTGATTAGGCAGGTGCTGATAATAATCATTGCACATTAAAAAAAAAAATAGGCCATGTAGTTTATGTTTCACACAAATATAACATTATTCATTGCTAAGAGAAAATATACAGATTATATCAAAATTATTGCGCTTGAAAACTAGTAAGTGTCACTTCTAGCTAAGACAGCTCAACGCAGTTCAAAGAGGTGCTAGAAACGCGTCCTCTTTGCTCTTCCTTTGACAGTTTTCTTTTTATAGAGATTATTTCCAACCAGTAACTCTATACAACACACCGTGAACGTGACGCTCTTTAAATAAAAAATAGAGTTTCCACTGGGAATTTTGTAGTTTTTTATGCTGTATATATTTTCGTTTTATTTAGAAATGTATTATGAAACAAATATATATATATATAAAGTCCTAAATTTGTTCTTTAATATATAAAAATAATAATGATAAAGAGTTTACAATAAAGAACTCACAATGTTATTATTACTTACTACTTTAATAAAATATTAGTTATCTAACTATACTATTAACGTATTACGTATCTATAACGGCGACGAGTAATTGCTCCATAATATTACAATCCTATTTATTGTGGGAATATTCATATGATGAAATATTCAAAATGTGTTGATACCCCACGCAACTTTAATAATTACTATAGAAGCCTAAATATCACAGAGATCGCGAGAGCGATCATTAAACATTTTGTTACTTAATTCTATTTACTGTACGTAGGTATATTGTTTTTTTGGTAAAAAGGACGAGTAGACATAGTGGCTATAGATCTTCCGTGGGCGCCTCCCTCACTCAACACACAATGCCTTAATTCGGTGGAAAGTGGGGAATGAAACTGAGTGTCTTAAGATTAGGTTCCCAAGTTCTCTCTGCCTATCCTGCTATGTGTTAACAACAATTATGTTTTTTTATTTGCTATAAGTTTAGTAACACTAATGATTACATATGTAGTAAAACATTTATCTTATCAATTAGGTTGTTTTATTGCACTTAACCGAAGTCACAGCCATAAACAAATGTAGAAAGAACTTTGAAGTTTGATGTTAACACGCCTAACCTCGTGAGTTAGAACTAATAAACATAAAAATGTTTTCCCTCCCACTAAACGGTACTCAGTCATTGTTTTAAGCATGTCCGCTATTTCATTTCAATATAATCGTGACTACGGCGCCTACACGAAAATTATGCATATGTAATTGTAGGCACAATAGGTGTTTTGCTATTATACTGAGATAAAGTGTTTGATTACCTTTTGTTAAGAACCAGTTCTACCTTTGATTATACCTGTTTTTTTTTAATTTAAATAACAAAGTATAAATTAAATAGCTTAGTTTGCTTATTACATAAGTTAAATGGTATACAGTAATAAAACCGTTTTAAGTTTTCACGCAAAAACTATTAAATCTCCGTGCTTTCTCTGGGAGGTCTATTCCGACGTCTCATATCGCACGACTCATAACGCAGTCTCTCGTGGGCGTAGGCGCCGCCGATTGCTAGAGTAAATATTCCGAGAAGACTTTATCGTACAAACGTTCCCATTCATTCATGGACCATGACGCACGTTTACGCTATACCTGCGTGACGGATTCCTCTCAGATACTTAAGGCACAGACAGGTCAACCGATACTGGTCGGAGTTTATCAACTAGTGTATAAATACGCTTTTAAACCAAGCTTACTGAAATAAGCAGATTAGTGTCAGCAATTGACCAGGAAAATAACATATTTCTTATAAATTGTATAAAATTTGATTTTGCTCATCAGTTGTTATATGTATACAAAAGGCAATAATAGTGCCTACAATATTTATTTATAAATTTAGGAAAATTGTGATAAAGATGTGCTTGTGATAAAATGATACCCACTTGCATACGTGCCCCCCGTTCTATACAGGGCTCGACTGATGACGTCACGCGACAGACACGGTCCATTGTCCAGGTAAAGTAATATATTTTCATTAAATGTACATTAACAATATCGTAAATTATGTCGTGTATATATACTCGTGTAATAGTATAGTAAATAAAATTTGATAAGTTAACACTTGTTGTACTGTACTAAAAATGTGAAATGTATATTACATTTTAAATAATTTATTTTAATAAGGGCATGTTAACTTTTTGAATTGATTATTGTTCGCGAAGGTATATGTATTTATTAAGCCAACATGCTACTAGCGACAGAAAATGCTGTCACATCAGGTTGTTTAGACATTCACATGGAATTATGGAAAACAATTTCACGTTTTCTGATGACCTTTAGCCTAAAGTACTCATAACACAGAGAAACTTTTACTTGTACGTGGTTGTTTATACTTTTTCTATAAATAATGGGGCTAAGTAATGCCTAAGCCTTTTTTATTTTATTATTTTATTTAATACAATCTGCAGGGTCTTAAATTTAGTCTAGCAGGTCTCGACATAACTGCCATGGTGATTATGTCTGAAATTGCAACGACTGTGTAGTAGGTACTACCATGCAACTGTATCTAAGAAGACTAGCATTTAATCGCTTCAATTTTAAACCCTTCAATTGTAAACTAGAAAACAAATGTTTTTAAAGTTATGCCTAGGGTTTTGGAGTTGGTGGAGGCCTGTCTCGATGCTGGGGCACAAGCGTGTGACTGTTATGTGACAGCTTGTGGGTTCAATCTCCACTCGAAGAAAAGAAGTGTTTAATATTTTCATTACTTCACTCTGGTAACAAGACAAAGCACGACGTTGAGTTCCGCTTTGGCAGCAAATATAGTAGCATCTTAAATATAATAGGCTCCCAAGTTCCTTCTGCCATCTTGCCATGTGCGGGACACAGAGTGAAGATGATTTTGGAGTTACAGTGCATGTCAAAAATAATATGTTACAATTTCTGAACTATAAATTCCGTGGTGTGGTGGTTCATCGAAATACTCACACCACCATCACAATGAAAAGATTTTAATGTAGCAACATTTAATTAAAATCTTTTCAGAGCGATGGCTGAGTATTGATGACGATAATGTTTTTTTTTTTCAGCTTCACCCTGTATCCCGCACACGGCAGGGTAGGCAGAGGGAACTTGGGAACCTAATGTTAAGAAACTCCGTTCCACTTCCGTTTCCCCTTTCTGCTGAATTTAAGGCGTTGCATGTGGAGTGGCGGGACCCAACACCGCGTTTTGCCTTGTACCAAAGCGAAGAAATGAACACATTAAATATTTAAATAGAAAATGTTAAATATTTCATTTCCTCGAGTGAGGATCGAACCCACAACCTGTCGGTTACAGTCACATGTTTGTACCGCTGCGCCACGACAGGACACGATAATGACATTTATAAAAAAAAGGCTGGACTCTTTAAATAATTGACAAGCTATATATGTTAACTTCACTAATGTAAGAAGATCACACACATTTGTGTTAACACACATTCAATGTAAGATGACTACAAAATACGCGTAAAGGAGAAGCGTGTTTCCAAAAAATAATATTTTAAATATTGACGGTATCAACCTTTCAGCGAATTTATTAAAGCAACAAAGCATTATTCTAATTGGCAACCTGCCATGGTGACTACATAACAGGTACTTACTACTAATATAGTGTAACGCGAACCGAGAGTGCGTGTGCGTACGTGTCACTTAATATTAAGAGAATTGAAAAGCATAAATAGAAAATATCGTTTCATGTAATTTCCAAAAACTTGATAAGAAATTTACTACTATTATTTATCCTAACTTTGGAATAAGAAATTTACTATTATTATTTATCCTAACTTTGGAATGTTAGTTAACAATTTTAAATTGAAATTTGGTTTCTATTTCCCGCTTTCCCAAAGCTCAGAGAAAAAAATAACATTCTTAATTATGGCATATTTACAAAGATTTAACGGTGACTAGTGTATTTCCAAATTCAATACGTCAGTCAGTACACCGTCCGCCTAGAGATATTAAAAGCTTGCGACCTCATTTCCATTCCAGATTTGCGTTTAACGTTCGTTCATTTATTTTGTATTTACGTTTGGTGTACGGCCCGTAAATCCGTTTGTTTCATGTGTTAGTGTTGTTAAAGCATGAAAGTAAATTATTGCGCTCCAAACTATGAAGTAGACTTTGACTTTTTACCGATACAAGCTTTCATAATTCATCATATATATGTGTTTATTTACACTATCCAATATATTTTTTTTATATTTTAATACATGTATTGAATTTTTGTGCTAGAAGTACTTAGAATATACATATTTTTTTCCCTAATTCCTTTGCATTTCTAATAAACTTTATGTATTGGTCAATGAGAAGCTACGCCAACGCTTTCCGAATACGTTTATAAATATTCACTTGAATGAAGATCATAACATCACAATTATCAAAAATCAAACTAAACTGTGCGTCTTAGTCTTGCTATAAACTTTCAACAAACACTAAAGCTTAAATGGTGCACGGAAGGAAGTAAATTGTACAACGTGTGAACCGGTTTATAGTGACACTATACTAGTGTAAGCACAAATTAGTCGTAAATTACGATTAATGAGGAGGAACTGTTAGACGCATTAACTATCCACATGCTCTCTGTTATTTCCTTAACAGATTCAAATATTTAAGTATTAAAATTTCTTATCTGAAACAGCTTTTATATCTATGGATGGATTAAGTTACGCATTATTGAAGATTTAGTAATATGTGTGAATATCAGCAATAGCTGATATGATAATTTGACATATACATGTTACCCACTCGTTTTAATTAATACAGAAAAACACATACGTACACAAACTATGTGTGTGTATGTGTTTCAGTACGTATTAAAACATTGATGAATAAATTTAATTAAATTAAAAATCCAAATCCTCTGGATATAATTGGTATTTAAGTCCACCAATGGGTCTACATATATTATGTTAGGTATAAATAGAACAAAATAAACTAAAATAGAAGTATAAAAATCTATTATAAACGACATCTTGAACATCGTAATCAAATAAATCAATAAAAATATTAATAATGTTACCTATACGGTATACTTGATTATTTTTATAGTGCCATATTTCATGCTGATTGATTCCATATAACATAAATGATCAAATACACTTTTGAATTTAAAACTTTAAATTAGTATTCTGTACTCGTTCAGCCATCCAAATAGTATATTTTTTTGTGGAAATACACTTATAGTTAATAAATTGTTCAAATAAATCCATTTATTTCAAAATTATTTTGTACACTTATAATAAAATAACTTTCGAGTAGTCTTAATTAAGCCATTAAATGTAATGAAGATGTCATGTGTATAGATAACAGCGAAATTTGTCAGAAGCAGGTCAAAGACATGCAGTTTTATTGATACCTACAATCGTTGAGTTTATAAATTTAAATTGACCTAATTGTTCATAGGCTAATTTTTATAATTGTATTTAAATTCGTCCGCCTAGTTTATTTCTTCTTTTATTGATTGTGATTTTGTCTCTATTAGAACAATTGAGATAAACTTGATAATGTCTTTGATTTTCGCGATTGTTAAAAGTGTTTCATTTCAAATTACATAAACTTGTTCCTAAGTATATTTTCATTATGACCAAATTAAATAAATCATTCGCAAAGAAAATTCTTTAACATTATGCATTTTTTTCAATATTGATATAGTAAAGATAATATCTAAATATGTTTTATTAAATTTAGAATAATAAGTCATTTACTATTTTACTAAAACATCTCAGGTGCTAGAAACGCTTTATAAATTATTTTGCTACAATTTATAATCAAGTAAGAGTTTACTTGATTATATATAACTATAGTAATAAAATATTATATGGTTATATTTTTAAAGAATCAACTGGTAATGTAAAGAAATATAAAAATATTATATCGTTTTTAATATAATATTGGAATTGGCATCATTCAATCGTGTCACAGGGTTTTTGTTTAACTTTTACAATAATACATTAATATTCATCAAAAACATTGTCACTTTAGATATAAATGTCAGGTTTAAACCGTGGGTCGTGTAAAATTTTAATGAAAACAATCCATACAGTAAAATTTTTAAAACATAACCCTTATATCTTCCCTGTAAGAGTTACATTTTGTAAACATTATCTACATTTATATACAGCGCACAGTTGATTCGCTTGGGAAATAAATGATGCTGCATGTTGGATATTGAGGACTATTTGTTTATTTTGGGTTGCCGTTTCAGTGGCGTATTAACAATACAATTAGATTGTTAGCGAAAATAACATTTGCTTAGAGCAAACATAAAATATATGTAAAACATAGAATTATCGTCATTCATTCAAAGTATTGAGTGATATTATTCTTAATGGGAAATGGATAGTTTAACTCTAGGACACTAGGTTCCCAGGTTCCCTCTGTCTACCATGGTTATACTGGTTACAATTTTAAACATAAACGTTTAAAAATATATGGATAGAAAGATTGTTAACAATATGCAAATAGCATGGACTCTTGCCATACCATTTCGTACAAAATCTTTGCTTCTATATGTCACATTTTAAATTTCGAGGCACTCATTTTGTAGTTTTGACAGTTAAAATAAAAAATACCTTTTTTATAATAATTTAATAAACTATGGTTCTTTCACATGCATTCAAATACAGATAAGATCTCGGAAGATGCTATCTTCGGCACCTTAGAAATATCAGATAGAAACGTATTTTAAAGCGTTCGATTAAGCGATAAGTTATTTGATTTGTTATGGTAATACACTCCAGTAACGTGTCCACTGTGATATCCATACAATAATATTTCGGGTGTTATTGTAATTTTGAGACGAAACGCTTAAGTTGTTTAATATTATTATAATTTATGTCATTCTTATTGTAATGTTGATATTGAACTTAAAATTATTAAAATATTAAATTTAAAAATCATTTAATCTACTTTATCTTGTTTAGGTAAAACTAAATATGGCTATGTGTATATATTGATTACTTTTTTGTTTTAAAAATAAGTACTTTAACATCATAAAAATAAAAAAAAAACTTGCAGTATAACTTGTACTAGATACAATAAACAAGTACCTACATATAATACACTAAGCTAAATTATATATTATTTTTATAGCTGAATATGTTATTTAAATAGTTGAACGTTTCATACATAGCAAGTAGTAGCACAATATGAGATAGAAAGATTACATTGTACGTTCTAGGTAAGTGGGTCTCGTAATGAGAAAAATCAGCGTGTCTAAAGATAGACATTTGCGGTAATTTCCCACAAGGCTTCTGTTACGATATTTCCCTTAGGTGAAAATGATGTGGTTTATGAAAGTTAAAATAATAAGGAAGAAATTGTTTTGAAACCACAATTAAACGTGCTAGAAAAAAGCTGGGTAAAATTTAAAATAATTAAATTAAAATATATCTTTCATTTTATTTTCATGTAGGTACCTATCGGTGTTTTGAAGATAGAGATATGTGATTATAAATTAAATAATTTGAATCCTTAAACTTTCTTTGCGATTGTATATATCCTAACTGCGCTACAATGGATTCAATATCAAACCCGCTAACCTTTCCAACTTTAAATCATCTTCTAGTATGCATTTTATGAGTTTTTATCTTGTGCACCACACAATAACGGTCATCTATATTTTTTTTTTAGCTTCTCGCTGTATCCCGCACTAGGCAGGGTAGGCAGAGGGAACCCAGGAACCTAGTGTCAAGACACTCCGTTCCCCACTTTCCGCCAAATTTGAGGCATTGCGTGTTGAGTAGCGGAACTCAACGCCGCGCTTTGCCTTATTACCAGAGCGAAGAAATGAAACATTAAATATTTAAATTGAAAATATTAAATATTTCATTTCCTCGACTGGGGATCGAACCCAGAACCTGTCGGTTACAGTCACAGGTTGGTGCCGCTGCGCCACGACAGGCCATCTTTAATCTTCACTTGTATTTAATAAATACAACTTTATACGTACTACAAATAAAGTATGGAATTCGTTGGTAGCCGATTTTTTTATTACAGAAATTATGAATATATTAAATTTAAAATTCTGATAGATATTAATGGAACCCATCCTTCAATTAGCGAGGACGATGAATGAGTAAATTACTTCACACCGAGGTCTGAGTGGCTCCTGCACCGGCTCGCGGCGTCGCACTGTCGCGACTCTCCACTTGTCCCCATTCTTCTGCAAATTGACGCGAATATGACTTAATCCTTTTAAGAGTTCATTTCGGTAGATTACGCTCACTAAGTATGACCTCACGCGTAATAAAGTCTATATAGCGTCGATATATAACAATATCCCATCAATAACCTCCTTAGTGATAATTATTTGGCAACAAAATAAAAACCTGATTCATTTTTATGTTATGATTCAGTATTTTCAGACAATGGAGTGCAAAGAACAACGCGTTTAATATCATATTGTATTTGCACTCTTTCTATAAAACTTTCATGCAGATATTTACATGAGCCACGTCGTAAAATTTTAAGTAGCAATTTCACATCTTACGACCCTATCGTCTTATCTACCGCTCTTTGTGCGTCAAGATATCTTGGAGAACTTTGATACCTACGGTTGCGCCGCAGCTAATTTCTTAGAGATAATGTTTTCAATATGATACCTGTTGAATTTTATATTTTTTCCTCCTCCCATTGTCCTTCTAGAGAATAAAAGAAAACTAGAATAAAAAAATATAAAAGTTAATGAAAATAGTTTTTCATTGTTTGGTTACGAAGTTGCACTTTTGCTTTAAATAAAGCTTGCATTCACAACTCTTGTAGTTTAGTCAAACTATGTCTCGAAGTAAAACGATAGGCTCATATCTAATGATTTTTATATTACTAAAATGATGTAAAAATTATAGATTTGTAATCGATTTATGAGCGAATATATTTTTTTAAATTACGCCGTACCTCGCGCGAGAAACCTAATCTTAAAGAACTCCGCTTGTTTTAAAACAATTCTGTTCCTTGTATTGTGCTGAATTCTGAAGTCATTGCTTGCTGAGATACAGAACGCGTTTTGTCTCGTTACCAGAGCATGGAAAATGAAAATATGAACTATTTCATGTCCTTCAAGTCAAGATCAAAATTGAAAACTGGCACATTCACAATCACAACTGCACACTTGGACAATATGCTGAAAATTTTCTTATTAATAGAGAGCAGACTCATTTGTTTTTATTAAATAAAATCAGGATTACTTTTAAATATACTTTAAAATTGTTAAAATGTGCGAAACATAAATAATATATAATTTCTTTTTATTCATTTTAGATCTACACGGACTGGGCAAACCACTATTTGGAACGGGCACGCTCGCGGCGCCGAGCAGGTACTTCCGGCGGAGGCCTGGCCCGCGATTGTGCCGACGGGTTATTGTTAGCCGATGTGCTGGAAGGCGTCACAGGTCAAAAGGTGCCACGAGCTCATCGCAAGCCACGAAATCCTCAACAAATGGTAAGTTATAATTTATTTTATTTTAATCTTAGCATTCTTTCGTTTCTTTTTCATTACGAATCGACTTGGTTAAAAAAAACTTTACCAATCAAATACAACATATATTGAAATATAAACATTATTTATAAGTAGAATTTTAACTCATTAGTCTTAATGCGAATAATGCTCTTGACACTAATATAAAGAAAGTCTAATCGGTAAAGTGAAATCGAGTTGTTGACTAACCTAGGTGTGCTCTTATTTATTTATTAAGTTTATTATAATATAATAATATTTATCATAGAACTTAAAAGTATTATATATCGAAAAACATCTATTCGTTAAAATAGAACTTTTATGTATGTATCGTGTCATAAATCTTCAATCCTAATTATATTTCTAAATAACCATTAAATAAATCATAAAACGTCAAACAAAACTCCTCTAAATATCCGTTTTATTTGTTTATTATTAAATCTATATCTAATCGAAAATGAAAGCAACACATGAATATTTATTTGGCTTAAAATAACTATCGGCTCACTGATCATATGGGCAGGTACATCTTTGCCCCGTATTTGGTTGTACAATATGGAAAATGGTAAAGATTAAAAATTATCAAAATGTTTAAGTGAAATGAACTATATTACTAAATGCGATAAGAGCTAAAATAGAATAATCCATAAAATTAGTTCTCACATGTCTGCTCGGATACATTTATAGGATAGGTAGCCCACAAACCCGAATCCTGTAGTAAACCACGGTGCTTCCGGTATGAGTTTATATTTGAGAAAGTGCTGATAAGATTTATTGGTGTATCATGATAGTTAATGGCCATAGTTACACACCCGGACACCAGACAATAATTGTATTATTTTTACATTATTTAATTTTGTTAATTTATACATAAATCAGCTTTATATAATTGTATACCTAAAAAAACCTATTAACAAAGATTAATAATAGTAATCTTGTTAAGTCAAAAATCAATATATGATTGCCATAAATAATAATTTCTACGATACGTTTTAAGCTGTAACTTTTTGAGTGTGTGATGTTTAAAACATCATTAGGAAACAAAGCAAACAAAATGTTTACACTTATTCGTACTGTTAAATATTTCCCTTAGGTAAAGACAAGAAGTCGTTACTATAAAAGTGCGCAACATTTTTGTAATTTAATCTATCTGCGGCAGGCCGACGCGTACAATGTGACCACATCCGCAAAAGGCATGGTAGCATGAACTCCTGAAAGGTTTGAATGGTGTGGTAAAAAAACAAAACGTAATAAAGTGTGAACGACAAATTCTTCGCTATTTATATTTCAAATTAACTGTTAATTGGCGGATTCACTCTTATAATTCTTAAAATTTTATGTTTGACGAAATAAAAAAAATATTATAATTTTTGATAATAATTAACATAGCAACAACATAAAATATTATTTTTATCATTCAATGTTTTTATTATGTCAACTTAAGTCAATGGATAGCCAACGGATGGAAACTACAACACTTTACCAAAATGATTTTTAATTCAATCAATCGACGATAAAACGACGCCACAATAAATAAAAAAGACAGTAAAGTTGAGACATATTTAGTTTCGATATAAATGTACCTTGAAAATGTTTTAATAGATCATAATAGATTGCGATTGTCATAAATCTAGCACGTAAGCCAACAGATTGTCATTGACTCGTAAACCAATTAATCATGACTCAATTCCACACTGTACACGGTATTATATGCGGTTACGTATATTTGTACATACAGAGAAATAATTGACTATCTTGTTCGCTTCAAATGGATTAATCTTAATAGAGATGAATGGAGATTGAATGCCAAATCTATACTTAAAATAAAGCCTTAACAGATCGATGTCTGTACATCCAAAATATATAAGAAAACATAACATAAATAATATGTTTATTATTCATTAATAACGCAATAAGACCAAATATACTTTTAAAATGTTTGTTTATTTGTCTGTTTTTCTGAGCTTTGTTCATGCTATTTTTAGAAAAGGCTTAACTGAATTAATTGCAGTTTCTACTGTTGTTTTTTTTTGCAAGCTTTTATTTGCTTATAAATAAAAAAGTTACACCTTTAAAATATTGTATTCGATCAACTATATATTATTATTGATGGTTGATCCAAGATTTTAAAGAATGTTCTTTGACATCATGCTGTTTTCTTCAATTGCTTTACTTTTAAATATAGTTAAGGATATTGATTTAAAAATATATTGTTATTCGAAAACGAAAGTAATGCAGATTAGTAATTGAATAATTATTTAGTTCAAGCGCAGGTGATACCGCAAGCAGGTCGTTAGTGATACCTAGGTATAAGCGTATAGAAAATTAATAAAAACACAAAGTGTATATTGAAAATAATTAAATTGAATTCTCTAAAGGTACGTCCTGAATTTTATTAAATTGATTTACGATCAAAGTTTGTCTCATGTTTGTAATAGTACATTCATACATTGTTAAGGAATAGATAACGATCTAGAAAGTGATTCACCTGTCTGTCTATATGTCTAGACATGGTGATAGAAAGTTAAATTTTTATTCGCTAGACTGTATTAATAAACCATAAAATAAAAAAAAAACTGTTCCGACATTGCTTGTATGTTAATCAAATAAAAACTTTTTACATTTTTGTGATCCTTCTGTGTATATGTTAAAAGTCACTAAAATATCACTGGATGATATTGTTGCAACAATTCTAAATGACAAAAGAGCCTCAGTGCTCAAATCTTCAATTTCACAAACAATTTGTGATAGCACAATCGAATTGAGAAGGAATTGGAACAAATAGGAAAGTTCAAGAGAAGATATTTACTAAACCTAGTATACTATATACTAAATATTATAGTTTATAAAAATCTTTTATTCTGCAAAATGAGAACAATAAATATCAAAAACATGCACTTAGGTACTCCTAAATTGTCCTCAATGATACGTGAAGCAGCATTAGTCTTTAAGTAGCTCCGAGAAATATGAGAACCAAAAATAATAAATAGAGTGTTTAAAAAGATTCTCTTAAATGATACAAAAGCATTAGGTACCAGTTTTAGAATCAGCTCCTGATTGGACTCTTATCATAAATGCATATTAAAAAAAACTCAATCAAAATATTATATTTAATTATTCCATGGGAAACACATATTAAAAAAATCAACTTTTAAAATAGGTTGTGGCGCAATGGAACAAGCATTTGACTTCCAGTAGTAGATCTTTCTTATGCCCCGGCAATGAGTCTTTTGAGGAATTGAGTTTCGCCACCCAACATGTAACACGTCAAGAATTTGGCGGAAAATAGAGAACGGAAGTGTTATAATGGGGACCGAGTGTCTTATTACTAAGTTTCCAGTTTCCATATTCCTAGCTCGATCCTGTACAGCGTAAATCTAAAATAATAAAGGAAAAAAATAATAAATGCTAAAAACAATACCTTAGTTATAAAACTAATAAAATTTGTTTATTACGTTAAATAAAAAGTTGCTTTTCACCGTGCCTTAGTAATGGCCTGTAGGTGCTTACATAAAGTTCAATGTTCAAGTTTAAACACCATGTCAACTTATCGCTACTTTAACGACGTATTCTTAAGCCCATTCCATGTTAACTTATGATGAAGTAATGTAAAGTGTGGGAACTATTTAAAGTCGTTGAAATAGTTCTACTTAATTGTGTTACTTTTGTTTTAAAAACAAACGAAACAAATAAACCTTTCTCGATCACAAATTATGAAGCCAGTGAAAACTGTTGTTAGTTATGGAAATATCTTTATTTTCTAATCCATTTCAAACTGATTGAGACTACGTTTGAAAGTAAGGATTACAATAAAAATAAAAGTTAAAAAATATATTTAATATAAGCATATTTTAAATTATGTTACGAACAAAATTCTTTACAAACGAATTCGTATTTTAGTAAGTAGTTTAGTAGTAAAAAGTACCAAACATTTATATCATTATTGCGTACCAGTAGCCGTTTAATTAAATTTTAACTATCAATCAACAAAATTTTGACCTGACACTCTGAATAATAGGATTCTAAAAAAAATACGTTTGTCCATAGAAAACTGTGTTATTCAAACATTGACTTCCAATGTTACCTTAATTACTTACTACAATAAAATCAATTTCAAAAGTGATTTAATTAAAAAAAATTATAATATATACATCCTATTCCATAGTATCTAGATGACTTTCATAAACTTTGAGACTTTGTAAAAAAAACCTTATAGAAATAATTCTTACAACATTCTTTACGTATATAAGCAATTGTATAAAATAATGAAGAATAAAAAACATCAATAATTAATAAACAAAAAATAAAATAAAATTGATGAAAGGACGGACGGGTTTGATTAAATTATTAGGTCGTTAAAATTGTAATAAATTTAAGTTGTGTTGAATATAACCTTAATATAAAACTGGCTTTTATTACTAAAATACTTTACAAAACTTGAAAAGAATTTACAAATAATTAGTTACTTTATTCTTTATATTGTCGTATAATTATACCTATTATTTTTATTAATAATTATTACTTCACAAGGATCATCATCTGGATGACAAATCAATTATTGGGAATCACGTCTTGTCTGTCACGTCTTTTATTTCGGCTTCACGCTGTATCCCGCACTAGGCAGGGTAGGCAGATGGAACCCGGGAACCTAGTGTTAAGACACTCCGTTCCACTTCTGTTACCCACTTTTCGCCGAATTTGAGGCATTGCGTGTTGAGTGGCGGAACTCAACGCCGCGCTTTGCCTTATTACCAGAGCGTAGAAATTAAACATTAAATATTTAAATTGAAAATATTAAATATTTTATTTCCTCGACTCTTGTGCCGCTGCGCCACGATAGGCCTCAACGTCTCGTTTCGCTGTATATATACATATATATCAATAATAGCATAGACAGTATAAATGTACATATACATATGGATCTATATAAAATTTGCTATAGCTTATAATAGAATTTAATGAATTACCATCTGGGCAGATGGTAATTCATGGTAATGGTAGCAATAGCTCAATTTGCTAACAGGAAACTAGAAAATAAAAAAAATCAAAATATAACATAATACACTTATATTACGAGTACAACATAGCAACGCTCAAAAACGGTCAACGCACGACAGAATTACTATGATAAAAGTTATTGTTGTCATTTAAAAATAAAAATATATATAAATTATAATCAAAAAGCTATCAATAATAAATTTATGAATAAAACTATCATAGATTATAAAAAAAATAAAAAAAGTTAATTAACGAAAATAAATTAGAAATATATGTATCATAAATTGATGTTAGAGAATAAATTAAATGCTAATAAATAATAGATAGTAAGTTTACATTTACAGTCTCGTTCATTCTTTCATGTTTTAAAAGTCAAGATTCGAGTGTATCGCATGTGTAACTTAACTTGTATGTCATTCGAGCGTTTGCCTCGCTCGCTTACGGTAGTGTTGTATTAATCGTATGATAACAACGTAACATTATTCGAGATATCGATGTTTTTTTCGATTTAAACGTTGCGACGTTCAACTTATTCGAATTTTTTAAATTCATTCTGACAGTTGAATATGTTTGTGTTGTGATGGAGTTGAGTGATTTTTTTATTTATTTATGAAATTGTATAACTTTAGTGGTGAATAAATATTCACTACATACATATGAAGTGTTATTTATTATAAAGGCTAAAAAATTATGAGGTCAGTATTTGATTGTTTTTGTATTTAGATTAATACCGTTGACTTTGATAAATTCATCTCGTCAATACACTGGTGCCGTTAATTCTGTGACCATCCATGTTTGATTTATTGTGAAAGTGTTAGCGGATTTGTCCTTTGATACATCATAATAGATATAAAGACACACTTTCTTGGTGTTTTTTTTTTTAATTCTATAGAACGATGGCAATTAGTTTTGCTTATTAAAAATAACAATAAATTATTATACTTTATTCCCTAAATATAACATTTTTATTTATTATGGCTTATTATAACGTAACAAGTATAACAAACCATAATAAACTATACATCTATATAAAATAATGCCATGATTATAAATTTAAGAAAAAGTCATATTATAAATATTAATTATTTCGTGCACAGGGGCACAAGCGTGCTGTGAGCTGTTACTCGAAAAAATTTAACCGAATTTTACTATTTAAACTATGCTATAAAATTTTCTTTTATATAAAAATTAATATATTATTTATATTCACATATTTGTTAAAAACAAATATTTGCCGAACAATTCAATTTGTTAATAACAATTAATAATAAAAGTTGTCTCTTTAACTTTATGCTCATTAAAATCAACAGAATAAATAAATAAATATTTAACCAGCGCATACCGCAACATTAACACACAAACAAACTTAAGAATTTTTACTAGTAGCATAAGTTGACGCTATCTCACATAAATAAACCATCGTCTAATTTACACGACGATGTATTTCCAATATTAAGGAGGTAAGAAGAATACAAATGAAGAGTGCCATGCATCAGATATAAATCGTGAGGCGTGAGTGCAGCTGTAAAAATGATGATACGGTCTCGTTTTGTTGTGCTAAGTGACTTTTCACACTTGTCCATTGGGTGGTCGCTTTCTGATTGCAAGCCGACAGCCCGCACGTGATTTCCGAGAAGACAATTTGTTATATCTTTTAATGTCAAGGCGTTTTTCTGAAATAATAAGAACAAGCAGATGATTTTCGGGTATCTTCACGTGTTCAGATCTGATAAAATTATTTTAATTTTGGCTATATTTAGGTACGAAATATGGAGTTCAAATCTTTCCTTGATTTCAAAGAATACAAAAGAAATATGACATATGTAGTGAAAAATGTTCTCGTAATATTATGAAAGCCTAACAACATGCATCGTGTGAAAAGGCATTATCACATGAGCAGGCGCCACATGCACGCTTCGTCGCCTTGAACTGTCGCCTCAACTTGAGGAGCTATGGATTTAATACCGGGAGCTTTACATACGTACATGTTTTCATAATAATCATAATTGCCAAAACCAAACGCAAACTGGGACGCGCTTGTTAATTCGTTTTTTAACTCGTCTACTAGGCTAGAGCAAACAGGTCAACCATCTCAACACGATGCCGTTAATTATGGTAATTACTGATTTTGATTTTTGCTGGTGCTATGACGACTGTCATCCCTAAAGCGTTAGTATGAAACTAAGCTTTTAGTTGTCATTTGTAGATTTCATTACACATGAAATTATATAAATATTTTTTTTTTGTTATAGGTGAAGGCAATTTTTATCTAGATCTTTTTGTTAATATGCGTACTCCTATTGTGTAATTTTTCTACCGTATATATATTCTTCTACCGTACAACCTCCTTCGTGTCTCCATTCAACGTGACATTGGCGAAGTGATATGTGCTCAACTGGCACGCTCGGAACGCCATAATCGAAGAATCATACCATACCATACCACATGAAATATATACATAATAAATATACCTTTGACATTTGCATATGGATATATACTGAATAAACCGTACAAGGTTAAGTTGTAATTTTTGTGCATTTAAGTATTAATTTCATTTAAGATGCTTAAAATTCGTATAAAAATGTATATAAAAGTTGTGTATCAGCGTATTTTGCAATTGACCACTTATTATTTCGTTTTTCAAAAATATTTATCTTATGTACCTTGTACGTTTCATTATGGTAAGTTAGTTGTAGGTAGCTTGTAAAATTTTATTAGCAGCATGTAGTAAGCATGAAGTTTTAATACCATGAAACATGATTCATGCCTCAAAATCATCTTGCTCAACGAATTGCTCATAGATTTTCATTGTCAATAACTTGTTTTTGTTCAATGCAATTACGTTGGCCCACAAGAAATTATTCTACGAAATGTAGGGTAACTAGCGATGTATCTACAACTAAATTATCTCTTTATTCGAAGAACGTGATGTCAGAATTACTAAATATAGATCATAACTATTACCAGGGCTGTCAACAAATTGAAAACAATTATGATTCAGTATTTCATTATGAATGAACGAGTTAAATGTTTAATTATATTGACTTTTCCTAGAAATCTAACAGCCGTCTTTGTTGTATTTCTATTATAATATTCCACTGGTTTACCTCATTGTAAAGAGTGATCGTGTTAAAATATTTTCAGCTTCAAAGACAAATTATAAACGATTTTAATTTGCAATCTAATGATTGTCACCCATCTGTAGCATATTCCGGCATCATAATTTTTCATCCAGACTAAACAATGGACATGGAAATAAGTCTCTTTCATGTCTAGGCATCTGACAGCCACGACTATTAAAAAGCAATTTCTCAGCCCATATTTTTCACTTAGCTTCGTCTTTTAATGTTTCGTGACTCTTTAAACCCATATATCTCATATGTAGTACTTTTGATATTTTATCTATTTTCAATACTAAGCAAAGTTTAGTTCACCAGTCTGTCTCTATCCACTGCCTGACGTAGGCCTCTCTAATGCTTCGATTTAAACTTTTATATAAGCTGAATTACTAACATAACGGACATAAATGTTTGACTTAGATACAAAACATTTTGATTGGAAAAATAAATACATCACAGTTACACACTTTACAACAATGTTAAATTATCTTCCATTATATATATCAAATAACTTCAATTGATGTTGATAGCGAACCAATTATGGTTTTAATTGATGCAACTTCCTGTATAACACGGTAACAGTGCACGTTTTATTTTTTATTGTAAACAATTTAAAATTAGTGACAAGTTCTTTTAATATTGAAAGTGTAATATATTTTGTTACTTTAAATCGTCAGTCATTAATAATAAAAGGGCGTATTTTTTATAACGGATAATTATTAAATTTTATTATACTAAACTTATATATAAACTTACTGCGTTAAGCAGTGTTAGTAAGTATTATTTGTAGGTATATATATTTTTTTAATATTTCCTCAGAATTATTCAACGTTACGTGCTTACATACGATAATATATGTAATCGAACACGTATTGGATAGCCTTAAAGAACTAGATCAAGGTTGCAATCCTTATTGTTTTGCAAATTTTCCCGTTTAAAATTATTGAGGCTATCAGAAGATGAGTTGCGTATGAGATCAGCGCGTTGGCGGACCGTCGCCACAGCAATTGCTACATCCTTAGGATCTATCCTTATATTTAGTGAATAAGTATATTTATTTAGAGGAATGTTAACCCTTTACAATTTATTATTTATCTAACCAAAGAGGCTATTTACAAAGGTTCCTGTTTTTGTTATAACTTTTTCAACCGCCTGTTTTTTTTTAAATCATCTGACAATTGTTTGGTAATAATACTCCCTTATCAACTGATATTTTTTATATTTCAATGTATACCTATTTACAAACATATTTGAAAACAGTCTTCGAAAGTAATTAAATATTATTATAATACATATTTAACACAATAGAACAAAGCTTCTGATAAAGTCCGATATTTCGTTTGTGTGTTAGGTAACTAGGTATATGAGTTACATATCTATAATGCAAAACAAACTTTTATATTCCTATAAAGGATCGTTTACTGATTTGTCAACGTCCGTGTAAAGGCCTGGAGCGAGTCATGATATTTGGGGAGCAAAGCTCCGTTAATGAAAGCATCGTAATGTAAAAAACAAAGATTTTTGCAAAATTAAAAATTAAAACTGCGTCTAAATTTAGTTCAGGGTGATAAAAGTTGAATATGAGTTCACATTTAGCAGTTACTAGTCATAATATTACGAGATGTGTATTTTTTTGCCTCAACAATTGGGCGGAGAGTGGGAAATTGAAGTGGAGTGTTAAAACAGCGTTCCAAGGTTCTATTGGGTTATTCATATATTTATATATATTCATAAATGATATATATATATATATATATATATATATATATATATATATATATATATATATATATATATTATATTATACATTCATAAGGTACATGCACTGCTTAAACCTACTATAGTTCATAATTTGGTGTTAATTGAATTTCAAAATATGTGCTTTATAGCGTTATGTCGTATAAATATTAATAGATTTTTAATTTTAAATATGTTATAAACGACTTATTTAAAGTCTAGTAATAATTAATCTGGTTGGCACACATATTAATGAATGTAGAACGTAATTTTATGTTTAATTAATAGAGGTTTTTTTTATAAAAGAACTTGTTCAGCGAGCCTATGTATATGTGAGGTATTCGGTTATGCGTGGCCTTGAACTTGTCAATTAAATGCCAACTTGTTTAGGCCTTGGATTCTTAGACGTAACTAATACAATCTTTATGGGCATAGGAGAAAGCAGAGTTGGCCATAATCACTCCAGAATTGTCTAATTGGCATTAGACTTAAGCCCAAACAATTTATTGTGAAAAAATTAAAATCTCAGTAAAGAATATTTTTAAGACGTCGAGAAACTAAGTATTTATTATTAAATTGTGTTGTATAATTAATTGTAGACCTCAGCCATAAAGATTCTACACATTGCGTGGACACTACTTTAAAGTATTTTATCGGTGGACTAATTCATATAATGTTCAATGTTCGTACACGTTATACGTACACTCGGCTTCGAGACGATCTCCAGAGCTTCGAAGTGGTCATGTTGTCCAAAAAAAATATATAAATCTATCTAGATAGACACCTATGCCCATCTATTTATATCTGTTATTCCTTATGTTTAAGAAAAAAAAGAAATGAAATTTAATTAATTTCATTTCCTCGACTGGGGATCGAACCCGGAACCTGTCGGTTACAGTCACACGCTTGTGCCGCTTCGCCGCGACAGGCCATGTGAAAATAAAAGAAAACTACTTAAAGATATTTTAGCAACATTGTTTCCCGTCTGGTACGACTAGAAATAAGAATTTCTAAGGCAATTTCATAGAGACGTGCTTGAAAGCGTAAGTTCTTAATGCAATTGCAATACAATATGGTTCCGTTTTTACTTTAACAAAATCTGTGTGCATTTTAGCCAAAGAATGTTTGTATTTTATGGACAATGGCAAGGAAATGGACAAAAATAAACTATAACTATAATATTCGTAAAACACTTATTTTACTTTTCACTCGTATTTTAGCTACATTTTGTCTCGTCAAAGCACGATGTTAAGTTCCACCACTCAACACACAATGCCTCAAATACAGCGGAAGTGGGCAACGGAACGAAGTGTCTTAACATTAGGTTCAACTCAAGTTTCCTCTGTCAACCCTACCGTGTGCGGGATACAGCGGGAAGCTGAAAAAAGAAGTGAAAACTTAAATAAAGCAAATATAATCTACATAATAAACCTAATAATTAACTACCTGGCTAGGTAATTTTATATCGAAATTGATATAAGCTATCTAAAATTTTATTTTTCTTATCTGTCACAGCTTAATTAAGCTGTATGTTTTTCTAATATAGTGTTATAAATTGTAACATTAATGTAAAGAAATTATAAGAATATATAATGACACCACTAGTCATCTAGCAACTTGCCGGCGGCTTCGTCTGCTTGCGCCACTATTTTATTTATGTATTTCAATTATTTTCTTGTTCTAATGGCATTATCACTTTCGTATATTAAAAGACAATGTATACACATTAAAAACTATTTTTTCAGCTAATTGAATAATTTTTTTTTATCAATTTTGCCTATCTTCAAATTTTAAATAGGCATAACTTTTTTTTATATATTAACCGATTTAAATCGAACAAACACTAAATGTTAAATGGATGCTGCCAAATCGTATTCAAATCTGGCTAGCTAGTTTTAAGATTAGCTCGTACAAACGCACAGACAAACCGAGAAACAGAAAAAAATAAAAAAAAAATATTTCAGCCCTATTAAGGGCCGTCCATTAATCACGTGATGTTTTTTGTAGCATTTTTTTTTCCTATAAGTATTATAACTGTTAACTTTTTACCAATTCTTTTTTTAAATATGCAGTGAATTACGAACATTCAAAATCAGCAATAAACGCTCGTATCTTTAGATTGATTTAGAAAATTGATTGTTTCTGTGCAATATGGACTATAAACTTGGACATATGATATTAATTTCAGCGTGATAGCGACACGCGATCGCGTGGAGGTTTCGAGTTGAATTGAAAAGAAAATTGAACAACTAAATGATCCTGTAAGGGTTCCATTTTTTCTTCTGATGTATGGAACCCTAAAAACAGCCTATGTTACCTCAGATTATGTGGCTATATGTAAAAATGATAGAATTAAACTCGAACACCTCATTAGCATCTGTATATTGGAATCTGTTTCTTGTAACTGATGAAGTAATACTACACATCTTTATATTTTTTTTTTTTGGCCTTCACGCTGTATCACACAATAAAGGATTAATTTAAGAGATCATCATATAAACATACCTCCGTCAACTTACTGCCAAAGACATATTTCGTGTTAGTCTTTGAACACAACGCCGCAATAACTACAATTTTCATATATTTTTCTTCAGATACTCATATAAGCTATACTAATATATCATTTTTATTTCAGAGGTTACTACTACTCTTTGCGCCGGTTTCACATTGGAAATCAAAATTGTACAAAACGTTGTCTTTTTGTAAACAACGTATGGACGTTGTATACAAAAAGTGTAAAGATAACTTTAAATTATTTAATTAAACTTTAAACTGAATGAAAATAATACGATTTGCAGTACACAGACAACATATATGTATATGTATTTCATTTGGTAATTATAATTGCATTGCATTTATTAAAAAAGGTCTATTTATTTTTTATTATTTATAAAACATAAAAATGGTTACTGTAGGTTAATCTTAGGAGATAAAAATACAAGATCATATGATACAAACTATTTACTATTTCTTTTTGAGATTAGCGCATCGGAGGAAACAATCTCTTGTACTTTTCATGAAATAAAAATGTATGTATTTTTTTAATAAAAAATCGTACGTGGTATTAATATACCAGGTAAACATTTGAAATATATTATTTTAAAGACTGAAGTAGCGGTAATTTTATGGATAGCTGTCGCATAAATATATAATAAATTTATTCCTGTCTTATATCATCAGATAGCACTTTCATTGAATAATTTGTTTTAACGCGTTTCATTCATATATCTTATCGTTTAGCTGGGGTTCCACATCGGATCTTGGTTTTGCAGATTACGCGGGCAGTTAGGGTTTCATGGCAGATGTTTAACCTTCAGAATAAATAATAACCTTTAAGTTGCCAAAAACTCTAGCTGACTGTATAATAGTTTATGCGTGGAGCACGAACAACACAAAGATAAAAGTTTCTAAATTTCTTCGTTTCCTGTATAAAATGCCTCAAAAGTATTTTTTTAGCTTATATTCAATGTACAGATTGAATCCCTTCTACAATTTTATTATACTCGTATAGAGATAAAGACTATCTATGCCTGCCACTTCGTCTGCGGAGGAAAGTAAGATAATATAACTTTTTATTTTAAAACTCATTGAAACAAAATAACCTTTTAATGTCAAGGGAATGTTTACCATATACAGTGGTGAAACCTTTGAAGCCGTTTCTGAGATTAGCGTTGACAAAGGCGCAAACGTTTGTTCAGACTGAAATTTTGAAAGACATTGTTTTGTCATTATAAGCGTAGTAAATTTTCTCATATGTTTTCTTATTTTAAATTTAAAATATACGTAGAATTTAATTTAAAATTTTAAAGTCATTTTTATTAGCGGTAAAAAAACATATATTTTTTCTTGGGTTTAATAGTCAGTACACGTTGCACTTGCAGTGGCAGAGAATGTGCCGCAAACAAGGCGGTGAAACTATAAAATGGGAACAAAACCATTCGCTTTATTGTTTTGGATTTCCGGGGGTCAATTAAAATTTTTCTTTTGTTTGTTGTTAGGCAAGTTTCCGAGTCACTAATTAGCTTATTGTTATAACATTTTCACAATTAAAAAAACGTTTAGAACGTTGTCCAATAAAGATTTTGTCAAATTTGAAAAATATTTACCATAATAGCTTTTAACCAAATACGTAATTTGCTGTATATCTTCTGCAAATCAATACATATTGCATGCAGAAAGTAAAGAACCTAAGCTTTTTGTCAGTCCATTGTCAAAATTTATATTTAATTCCATGACAATTACCTTTACTGAAAATAAAACATCATAATAACAATTTGAAAGAGCACGATGGATTCCTTACATTTCGACGGCCGTAATGACTTTAATGTCTTTAAAAGCTATATGCCCACTACATTTACCAAAGTACCAGTAAACCGTTACAGTTTAATGCCGCTTTTATAAGTATAGCGCTACACTTATGAGTAATGTTTGTATATTTCTCACGACACTCGATCGAATACATTGTAGTATACAAAACAAGTCAGTTATTCTGAGATTTGTTCCGGTCATCGGAACCGCGCCTCGCCCAAAACGTAAGTGGGTTAATTTGTTATACGACAGATTTATGAGTTTCAAAGAAGGGTGTAATTAATGGTGAGTGTATAAGAAAATCAACCTTCGATTGTGTATTATTGACTCATTACATTTTCACCTTATGATACGTGTAGAAATTATTTTTAGTAATTTGTTACGCAGTGCAACCGTCGCCTTCTGTAATATTTGAAATGTAATATTGATTTATTGAAAATTTGATTTTAATTTTTTAATTCTCAATAACTTATATAAATATATTATATCTACACAAATTGAATCGGGCACATCACTTAAGTACTGTACATTAAAACGGTTACATCACAAAGTAAAAAAGTGCACATTTACTCAATGGAAAAATGTATGTTACAGGAAAATGAGGAAATTACAATAGCAGTTTTTCTTTTGTTACAATTATCAAAGGAACATAAAATAAGGGGTTATTATGCTCATGTGTGATCGCGTGACCGCTTTAAATGTTATTCTGTTAAATTGATATCTTTTCACTTCCCCCATAAAGGGGACTTATCTTGATTTATTGCAGGCTTTAATAAGAAACAAAATTATTAGCCGTCTACGCGTTTATGTGTAACAGGCAGTAAATCAAGGATTCAGCTATGTTTATATTTAAATCACATTTACTATTTATGGAATTTAAGAAACAATTTAATAGATGATTGTATACGAATAAAATACGACTGTTAATTTCATTCGAGTAACATAATGTTTTATCGGTTTATTGGCTAAATTCATACACAGCATAATGTTATATTATAGCAGCTTTATAAATTCTGTCGTGGCGCAGGGGCACACACGTGAGACTGTAGACGTGATAGGTTGTGAATTCGATCATCAATCGAGAAAATGAATTATTTTGTATTTTTATTTCTTCGCTCTGATAAAAGGCAAAGCGCGGCGTAGAGTTCCGCCACTCGACTAACAATGCGTCAAATTCGGCGGAAAGTGAGGAATGAATGTCTTAACGCTCGGTTCCCAAGATCTTTCTGCCTATCTGATCTGATTAGGTGGATAGGCAGATTTATTTTAAAAACAATATCTTTGTTAAAAAAAATAGTTTCAGAAAATATATCAAAGTGTATTTTTTATTTATATTGAATAAAAAAATATATTATAAAATCACTTTCGGTAAGTAAGATATGATATCACATCCAATTTACATAATAACATGTCTCATTGGCGAAAGTTAAAAATATATAGGATTGATAGCTTATCAACTACAACTTGGTTATTAAAATTTACCAATTTAAAAGTAATAACACCGATATGTCCAAGCTGAGTGTAAAATTACGCGCATATGGATAAAAGATATCTTATAGGGCTGGAGAATGGTTAATATTTTTTTTTTATTTATATGGGAGAGCTAATATTTATATAAAAAAATCGGATGTTCATATTTATTACAGTTAATATCACTTTTTATTGTACGAAATAAAATGAGGTCGCGGTGTTATAAGTTTAACCTATCTGTATATGTGTGTCTGTCTGTGGCATCATAGCTCCTCAGGAGGAAAGAACGGATTTGAGTGCTGTTAAATATTTTTTTTCCTATAGACATAATGTTAATGGCTATTTACATAAGTCTATTGAATAAATATTTACATGGCTTTAATTTTTAATGCGATTGCGTTAACCGTGCCGAGAAGTATGTTCGTTCGATTTTTTTAATAATATTAATATTAAATACAACCCTGATCAAAGTAGTTGCAGGCCTCGACATACATCGCCTCGTACACCGTGACCTAAGCCTGAATAACGGGATGCACTTGACTTTCAGTGTTTATTATCCAAATTATAATGTTTCTGACGTTATTGAGCTTACCTTAAATTGTAATTACTTGTTTTTTATGATACATATCTCATTATGAAATCATCAACAATACTCTTAAAGAAAGAAACAATTTTACAACTTATTTAACATATGACATAGGTGACATATGAAAGTATTTATAAAAGTTATTCTTAAACAAAGATGAAACGGATACAAAAATGTCTAGAAAAATGTATTTATACAAAATAATCGTTTGAAAACTACAATTTATTTAATGTATTTTGTAATAGGTACATACTAATAGAGTACACAGAATTTTTTGGTTTGTGACAAAAATATATTTTTGGGCAATATAACATATGTAAAAAATAATTACACTTTAAAAGTTTTTTTTTATTATAGATTGCGAAAAGCTTAGGATTTAAATTCTTTACAGTTGAGTGAAAACTGAGCGCTGCAGGTTTCTTTATAATCGGCACGTGCCTGCGCTCCGATATGCTGCGTTTAGTACCCATTTATGCCCTTTTCAACAATGGAAAATAGTAAATAAATATTCACCTGTATACAGAAACGTAAATCTTTTATTTTCTAAATTGAAATAGTTATTTTTTTTACGTTCTTAATACTTTCGTAATTTATTTTATTTATTAGTTGTTTACTGTTCAGCGCGTATTTCCTTACACATGGACTAAAAGCGCCAAGCAATTAAAATTAATTGTTTTGTTAAGAACTAAATTGGCAAGTGTTCGCAAATGTCAGCGAAGTTTCAGATTTAAACGTCTACATGAATCTGACATTGCCGGATGATTTGGTCAATCTAACAATTGAATTTGTCCTGGTACTAGTTAGTACGTAATTGTTGCTTTGTTAAACTAATGTACCGTGTCCCGTTCTCTGCAGGTCTGTTGGTTTACTAAGGATACAAACTTGCACAGCCTGTGTGTGCTCATATTTGTCTATATCATCATTCCACCGCTCTAACCAAATTAAATATCTTTTTGTTAGCTTGTTCAATGTAAAAAAGTATAATATTTTAATAAAATGTACTTCACTATATATCCGTTTTTGGGTGTAAATAAGTTCTTTTAAGAAAGCTGCGATTTGATCTTATCTCTTTAAGTTACGTTGGGGCCACACTATTGTCATGTCGCAACGTCAGCTGTCAGACACACATAAGAGACAAGTAAAGTGCGATCCTAACTAAAGATATTGATGTCAGCCATGACAATACTTAGTTAACATATAAATAAAAGACCTTGTATTAAAACAATGTAATTACTAAGTCAAGAATAATGTCATAACAGAAAATATTTCTAACATAAATAATGATTTTTTACACTTGTCAATAAAAAATAAAGTTGACTTAAAAAATAATCTCACGTTATTTAGGCACTTAGGTTTTGCCTATTCATTTTTATAAGTGTTATTAAGTTACTTAGGTTTTGCCTATTGAATTTTATAGGTCTTCTTTACATAATTATATTTAATGAAAATCTGTCGCATTTTGCAGAACTTAACGAATAATACGTAAAAATAAATATTATTTAATATTATGGAGGGACGTTCACCGATGAGGAAAACATATGGTTGTATTTACATTAAGCGTTACTGGCTATATTGTTAACATCTTGACTCAAAAGCGGTCGAGTCAAGCCTGAGTTGTGCCGGTGACCTATGAGATCTGTAGACAAGCCTTTTAAGGGCCGACGCCGACCCTTGTGTCGCAACAAAATGAACTAAATACTACAGTATAGTATCACCTCTGAGTACTTTAGGCATTGTAAGGATGAAACCCTTTATTAGAACTCCAGTCATGCGTTATGTGTACTTTACAATAAGACAATACAGTGTAAACTCTTTATAACGAAACTCAAGGGACTGAGCATTTTTTTTCTTTATAGAGAGTATATACAATCCTTATGTGGGTATAACGCAAACAAACCAAGTTGTGCTCACTTACTTACTTTATAGAAAGTTTATCGTTATAAAGGATAACGTCATAAAGAGTTTACACTCTATTTTGATGGGTATTTTTTGAAAGAATTATAATATCTAAAAAGTACAATAAATTGATTTTGTAAGTATTTTTACAAATTGCTTGCATTCAATTGAAACATCTGTACTAATGAAGAATACCGATAGATACAAAACCTAGAGTTATATTTCGTACTTTTAGCAAGAAAAGAGATGTTAAGATCGATATAATAAAAGAGATGTAATAAGAGAGATGAAGTGTTAAGATTCACTTATTTATAAAAATGGTACAGATGCAGTACGTAGCTGTTATTGTTTTTTAATGTTTTAATTTAAAGCAAAAAAAATGGAGTTTGTATGTTACATAGCCGTCTTACGTATAAGCTCATTATAAAAGCTTATAAATTAGTAAAGTTACCTTAAAAAAGATTAATTTATGTATGGAATTATACCTATTTAAACGTTCGGCTACATGTTTGACTTGAGAGAATTTGAAATCCGTCGAAAATATAAAAGAAATGTATCGCTTTAGAATCAAACACAAAATATTGACGTCTGATTCATACAATTTTGTTTTTATATCTTTTAAACCTCATTACGTTTTGAAATACAAAACATTTCTTTCCTTAAACAGAATAATTTCTTAACAGTTTTTTAATAAAATGCAACATTACACGTCTCATAAAATTCTTAACTTTCAAAGATTCTTGTTTCTTTAGTATGAATACATTATAACATTAGACCTTCTCGCCACTTGAATGATATTAATGAAATTTTATGCACCTATACGTCCGTTCTTTAGTAAGGAACATGCACAAAAAATGTAAGAAAGGACCACAATTACTGCCCACATTCAAACTGAATACAAAAGATATTTTAAGAAGAAAAGAAACTAATTGAAATATTAACTTTTCATTTTTGTTACTGTTTTTATTCAAGGCTATGAATTTTTATTATTAAAATTACATATAACGTGGACATGTACTAACATATTACATGCAGAAGAAGTATATAATTTATGACTTTAATCATTTTAAATGTATTGCCTTTTAAGTAAGAACTGACCCAGTTCTATTTCAATAAACTGTCTTATTAAAGTGCTTAAAATGTTTGTAGTATGAATTTTAATTTTTATATTCTTAAAAGAACTTATATTTAAATAATTATCATATGATTAAAGTCCTAACTATCTGAAAACACTAAAATGATATTTACACTACTTTTTTCTACAGAAACCTTTCTTAATAAATACACCATCTTCATACAATTTAATGTAGAATCGTCAGTTAAGTTATCGTAAATTTATCAAAATGTAATTTTAATTGTGTTTATACGTCGAGGGTCATTTAAGTGATAAGCTCATTGTGTAGGCTTCGCACAGGTACAACGGCTGATACCCATATGGCACGCACGTAAGCCCCTGTCCAATATGCGGTGCGCGTACGATGCACGTCAAACGATTTTATACCGAATTACTTTCCATTTTAGAATTCGCGAATCGGACCTAGAAACAATGTAATGTGATGCAAATAGTTATGTTAATTATATATTATGTACGGTTATGCTATGATTTGAAATATAGAAGAATACTATTAATATTATCATACATTAAATTGTGATACCAAACACGCAATGCCTCAAATTCGGCGGAAAGTATGGAACGGAACAGAGTATCTTAACGGTTTACAATTTCCCACTGCCATGTGTGGTATACAGCATGAAGCTATGAATATGATTTAATTATTGTAATATAATTAATCTTGCGATTTAATTGTAATAAAATAATTAATTGTAAATCAATGTGGGGCCCCAATTTATGCAGAACCTTGTCGACTATAAACATCATAAGGAAACTTATCAAATCTTGTAAATACAGTGCCATCTATATTGTAAAAACGATCCATTGAGACGTTTCATGTCGTTAAATAATCAAACCCTCATGAGTCATATTTTTATATTCTTATATATTTCCCATCGTCAAATAATATATTCTTACAAAAACACTTTGAAGAACATTCCTGTATTTTTTTTTGTTATATATACGTTACTTTAGTTACATCAAAGGTTAATAATTTATTAATTACAATCAATAATTATTTATAGATTTTGCTAATATAAAGTTATAAAGAGAGTTCAATAACTAAATGAAGAATTTTAGCAAAATATACTTCGTAGAAATTAAAACCCTTAAATAAACAAAGTGAACATTATAACGTAAGACTTTGAACGTGATCAAACTGTAATTTCTTCAGCCGTTTTGAATAAAGCGTGAAATTATTGCACATTATATCACATACTTAAAAACGTGACACAATACGATTATAATTATTGGACTATACAATGTTTTAATTACATAGTTTATTGCTTATTGTCATTAAATGAAGATGTGACTATTTCTGTAATCGTCTCCATTTACTTGGCTAACAAATGTTATGTTTTAACTCAGCTAGCTTTACGCTGTATCCCGAAAACGACAGGGTATGCAGAGGGATCTTGGGAATCTAGTGTTAAGACACTCCGTTCCACTTTCCGCGGAATTTGAGGCATTGCGTGTTGAGTGGCGGAACTCAACGCCGCGTTTTGCCTTGTACCAAAGCGTAAAAATGTAAACATTAAATATTTAAATTATATATTAAAATCGTTAACATTAAAAATATAAATTGATATATTTCATTTCCTCGAGTGGGGATCGAACCGACAACTCGGTTACAGTGACACCTTTGCCGCTGCGCCACGACAGCCCTCATTTTTTTTACATTTCTTATTTTCACTATGTTTATAAAATGAGTTTTCAATGACTTGAAATTATGGCTTCGTTATAGTTCTATGTTATTAAAATTAAATAATAATAATGATAATAAAATTATGATTATCTATTTTTTTTCAGTTGGAAAACGTCCAGTGTTGTTTAGACTTCCTACATGTCCAAAAAGTGCAAGGATTGGAACAAGTGACCGCTGTTGATATTCGAGACGCGAAATTAAAAGCCGTTTTGGCTTTATTTTTTGCACTAAGCAGACATAAGCAAGCATCGAAGCAAAGAGTGCCATCTGGCGGTAACGCGGCGAACGCAGGCAAGAGTTCCAGTGAAGATGTGTCTTTGAGTTCCGTCCAACGAATAACAGGTGGCAGCAGTTGCGATGAAATATTGACGGCGTGTGGCAATAGTGTCGATATGACGACGTTAACAGCTAACAGGTACGTTGGAATTATATTTATATCATTCAAATAGTTAATAATACAGATGCAAGCATTTTTAATGAAAAACATATTTATTAACGCCATCTCTCCAGAAATATATCACTTGCTTGTGGAAGGGTTTCTTTTACAAAGTATAGATGGCTCTGTATTTTCTATAGCCTGGAAATGCAGTGTTAAAAAAATCAGTTTCTTCACTATCTTGCATATGTTCTTTTTAATGCAAACTTTATCACATTTAGTGAACCATTTATTCTATTGCTACTGCTTATGTATTAAATAAGGATTAGCGGTGTCAAAATACTCTTATAAAGTAATAAAGTAAATGCTTAAAAAATGTAGGCTTAGTTGAACGGTTTTATTAAAATGTTAACGCTTATATTATATTAAAATTATATTTAACATAAGGAACAAAAATACGACTTTGATGTTGTTAATGTAAATTATCTATAAACGATTGGTGCTCACGGTGATTTCTCAACGAGGCATAACTCGTTGCGTTCGTGTAATTAGTTAAGCAAGGGTTGACAACCAATTTATAAGCGACAGTGTTCAAAATAGATTTGCTATAAATATTTTTAATAGCAACACGCAAAGCTTAAATTTTTGCAGAAAGTGGACAACGGAACGAAGTATCTTACAGTAGGTTCCTAAGTTCCCTCTACCTACCCTGTTAAGATACAAATTGAAAGTGAAAAAATAATTAACTTGTTATTTATACAAAAATATTACGTATTATAAATATATTTCTTAGATTAATGTACATATATTATTCACTTAAATTGTTGTCCTCTACACACTTATTAATTTTAATATTATTATATTATAAGATGTGATGTTGCTAAGTAAATATTCCGAAATAAATACAAAGTTACTTAAATTATAAAATTATAGGCTAGATAGGCATACATGTACTTTTTGAACTACGTTCTACATTTTTAATGCTAAAATATTTAGCTGATAAAAAGACAGCCCTGAGTAGCATGATAAATCTCAATCTATAAATACTCGCGTTCTCTAAGCTTATTTCGCTCGGAACACAGTTAAAATAAAACTAAAGCTACGTTATCTGTCATAAGAAATTTTCTTTTCGTATTTTTATCTATGAGTGTTTAAGATGAAAAATTATTATACACAATTTTAGGAGTCTAAATACATATTGTACTTAAATATTAGGTCATCTTCTGCTACTCCTAACAAAATCGTTACAAAAAAATCAATTCGTTTTACAGATATATTTGATGAAATAAATATCAAACTTGAAAGCTTAATCAAGAAATTTATACAACGTATAATGTAACATCGATGCTAACATATTGATGAGCTTTGAGCTTTAATTACAGTGTACATAATTTGTCCCAATAAAATAAGTTAATGTGGCCACATTAGCTTATAACTCTTGTAAACTGCACTTCGACGTTCATAACGACATTCTATTTTGGTCTAGCGCCCTCTATTGGCGAGTTGCCGAGCTATTGCTGTAGTGGGTTTACTCACGATCTATGTTTGTAAACAAAGAGGTCTAAAGTGCAATAAGAAGCATTTCGTTTTCAATTGTATGCCTTATTCTATAATAACTTAAAGTGTATATTTATTATGCAGTTATTATAATATTTTAGCGAATGGAAGCCTGTCATAACAGTCGGATTAACGCATCTCTTCACGTAAGCTTTTTATAAGAATTGCTTAACCCATTTCAAGCTAATAAGAATTTCTTATAAATTATGTTAAAGAAAATATATATATATATGAGGTCATCGCCTTTTGTCACCGCACCGCATTCGATGTAAAAGTGATTTTAGTGTGACATTAGTCAATATGTCAACTTTAAGTTTTTATCAATATGAAATTATAAAGGCCTGTCAGCGTATGATTGTATGGCCAAGACTATGTTTGTAAACGCGACAGGTTGTCGGTTCGATCCCCACTCGAAGAAATTAAATTTTGAATATTTTCAAATTAAATCTGTTATTTAAAACAATTTTCTTTTTTTTCTTTTAATTATAGATCGAATTAAAAAATAATTTCTAAGTTATATAGCATAAGCTGAATTACTTTTGTTCTTACGAGTAGCTTAAATTACTGCACATTGGATTGGTTTTCTGTTATTTTGCTCGTCAATTTTATTTAATGTCATTGAATTATTTGAAATGGACTAAAATGATATGCAGTTGCTTACCTACCATTGAGCCCCTATGCCCGGTCAATGTTTTTGATTATGAACAGACAGACGGATGTCATGCCCGCCCAAACCTCACGACAAAAGGCTTAACAAGCTATTGTTTGTCATTTTCTTCGCTTCAATGAGCGGTTGTCTCACGACCTTTATACTTAAAAGAAATATAAACAACTTTAGATGCGTATAAATATAAGAACACAAAAGTTTTTGTTCATATTGTTGAGTACTAATTAACAACAAGAGAAAAAATCAGGCTCTAAACAAATAACTATAGAATACTTCAAAAAAGTGTTTCAAAATGTTTCTCCATAAAAAAGGGCCTCGTGTTTTGTATTTTTGTTTATTACTAAGATAACATTTTTTTGATTTTTAACCAATAATGGTTTGGTCGTTGAAGTATTTTATTTTGGTAGTATTTCAAAATGAACATTCACGTTCTTTTAAATTAGTATTTCTTTACACATAAAACTGTATACAAGTATTTTGTTGTTTGAAATTTATCTAATTCTTGATTATTCTTGAATTAAAACAGTATCACAGTGCAATTGGCGACGGAGCGCAGCGAAATTTCATAATTACTTGTTCATATTCAGTCAGGATACGCTTAAAACTCCCCTCTGCTTTGCTGCAATTTAAAAATTGCAACGAGTTTCGTAGTAAGTAAAACAGGTTGACTGAGTATTGTCAAGCATCGTGGTGTTTACGCTTTTTAAAATTAAACGCTTTTTAAATTTCCACGCAAAAGTAAAAGCATTCCTTAATGTCTGGACCAGTTTCGATTTAGAATTCAGTGGGTTCTTATAGGTGAACAACCGTCTACACAATGGGTTTACTTTCCGTACAAGGATATTCCTTCTATGGAAGTTGCGCCGACTGAGGCTGGCATACCATACGTGAACTTTTAAGTGGTCTTATAATTAAATGTCATGTTGCATATATCGCTCAAACGCATCTCAACGTGAGAAGTGAAGTGGAAATATGGAAGCGGTTGAGTTCTATATAACATGTAGAATATTACTATACTACTAGTAATATATGTATTTTATATGAATTAACATTCTACAAACACGATAGAAAAATACTGTACAGCGTATATACTTTGACTTTAACATATTAAAAGTAAAAATGTTTACGACGTTATCGCCGGTAATCTCAAGCAATTCATTGTGTGCGTTTAAATGCAAATTTTATTTTTGTGTACAGCATAATACTTTATCTTGATTATATTGAGGTGTATCGCCTTTACAAAAATGCGGCTGCCTAACGGTATAGTCAGGTTTGAAACATCCCTTATTGCATACACTTAGTTATAGCCTTATTAATCTTGCAAATTTATCGTTTTTTTGCCTTGTATATATATTCTATATATATTCTTTCATATATATACATATATATATATATATATATATATATATATATATATATATATATATATATATATATATATATATACATATACATATACATACATACATATACATATACACATATATACATATCTACATATATACACATATACATATATATATATTTACATGCCAACCTCTGAGTTTCTTCTTGCAAGCAATAATCTGAGATAGGTTTCAAGTTACTTAGGGTGTTTTGAAAAACCAATTATCAAGTAGGGTCGAGATTAGGCTCATTGAGAGCAGCTGATTTGTAAAGTAGCTAATGGGGTGCTAACGTGGATATTTGGCGGAGTTTTCTGACGGAAGATCAACTTCGTTACATGTCTTATTTTATATTTGTTTGGGATATGTTTATCGCAATATGTAATTCGAGACAGTTGTGTAAATATTAGTAGAAATTATTAGTAAACAAACACGTATTCTCAATAAATATTAACATTTTTTGTCTATTATCAAATTCAACAAAGATAATTTATCATCGTAATACAAAGGAATATGCTCTTGTACCAAGTTTTAATGAGTTCTATGGATATTCTTATTAATGTTATTATTTCGTCAATTCATTTTCTTTATCTTAGAGAAAAAAGAAAAATCTGTCACTGTAAATTAATATTATGAAACAGAAGGTAAAATCAAATATTTGCACAAGGATCCTATGCCACATATATCTATTTGAATTTTATGGTGACCGCTTCACATCGATGTAGTCAGTCAACAAACTAGGCATACAAAGTTAGAATGCTCGTATTACGCAAACAGTTTGATATTATGTCAATAGTTCACTAGTTCACTAGGAAGCTCATCCATTCGTATTTGAAGTACGTTTCAATTATAATGAACGAATAATAATGGCATTATGTATATAGATATTGATAGGGATAAAAATAATTAATCCTGATTAATATTATGTTAAAATTAAACTAACAACAATTTAATACCAGATGCAGTAATAATCGACGTAATTGCACTTGTATTAGTACTTTCAATGCTAAGTATTTTGTATAAATATGTCATCTTGACAGATAATTTATGTGTTATAATTACTATTAAAAAAATAGATAATTATTAAATATTTTTGAGGTAGGAGCAATAAAATTGAAGTTTTATAATAATTACACGCCATTAAACAACCTTAGTTATAGGTAACTTAAATCCTTTATTCGTTATTAATAAAAACGATGTTGCCTTTACTTTGCTAATAACGATACTTACTCTTTTGTATACGACGTACCCATTTAGCTCTGTATGCATTTCTTTCGCTTTGCGGTAGGTCTTTGTGAGCTTCCGCGTTACATAAAGAAGCTTTATTATGACAACATTTTTCATGAACCTTGTATTTATTTAAGGCAGTGTGTAGCTTATGTTCTTAAGCAGGATATTTACATAGCGATACTACTATCACAGATACTATAAAGATGTATTGGCCTGTCGTGTCGCAAAGGGGCACAATCGTGGGATTGTAAATGTGACTGGTTGTGGGTTCGATTCCCATGCCAAGAAATAAAATATTTCCAAATCGGCAGGAAGTGGGAAACGAAAATGTCTTGATCGGAATGGAGACATGTTTCCTCTGTCGTGGCTCACATGTGCGGGAATAGATCATAAAGTCTAAAAAAAAATATTTTCTTTTTGTTAAAATAGAATAGTCTTTATTACTATTTTTTATAGTGTTATTTCACACTTAGGACAGAAAATACTAAACTTAAAGTTAATAAGCGCATAAAAATTTTGAACGAAGCAGAATTTGAACCCGCGCCTCTTGAAAACCGTCCAAGCGCTCTGACTAACTAAGCCATTCGTTCTCACCAAGCTACGTCGAAATTCTTATACGCTTATTACAACTTATATATTTTATTTAAATTTAAATTTACTAGAATAAAGTCCTTCACGAAATAAACGAAATTGTTTAAGAATGTAAATATTAATGATTCTTCTAAAAAAATCAAATGCAGCTTTAGAAATTTGTTAACGATCTCTTCGGCTTCACTTCCACAACCCCCACTTAATATTCTTCCTTTATGTCCTCATAAATAACTGGTTATGGGTTCAATGCCTCGTTTAGATCAACTGTAATTCTGTTTGTTTATTATTAAAAAATGCAATTAATGTACGATTAAAATTTTCAAATTTGCGTCCAGAACTTTACTAATACAAGCTTTCTTTTATTTAATTATCTTTTATCTTTTATAAATGTATCATACATTCGGTCTTATGCTGTCTTATTGTTGGTAAGAACTGTGTACAATGTATAAAGCTGTTCTTGAGAAGTCCCATTTGAATTATGTTGAAGTATATTTATTAAAAATTACACTATTATGACCAGAGTATTTTATAATAAAAAAAACCGGATAAGTGCCAGTCGATATGATCCATCAAAGATATACCAATTTCAAGATTGCAGGTTAACGGTCGTCAACGGATGTATTTATCAGTTGACAAATTAATTTTAAGACCAGAAAGCACTCACCGGGTTTTGAATACGCGGAAAATTTTATAAAAATACAGAAAAAACAATATAATTGTCCTATCGAGGTACTTTGAAAAACTAACTTTCAAGAGAATTAGTTATAATGTTGGTGCTATATAAGATACGAAGATAAGCAAAATACTCAACAATTACAAAAATATTTATATAAACAGTCCGATTTCCTTTAATAATATTGTATTTTCATATGATACAAAGAAATCATAAATTAGCATAAATCAGCGATAGAATGTACATATTCGAAGACCGTTATATTTATAGCCTTCCGTTTCTCAAAGCAATAGATTTTACTACCCCCATATAAGTTTATTTCTAAAAGGAATCTCATTTTAGATTATTTTACTAAATTATAAAGAAAATAGGTAAAAAGATATTTAAAAATAATGTCATTTATTCTTATCTACCTACTCCTAGAAGGACAAGGGCACAGGTTCACGATATTTATATTTCATAGGATCCTAATACGTGTGCAATTATTTAAGGAAGTTGAATGGCAAGATATAGGCCAAAATAGGAAGATGTTTTCACATCAGATATAACAAAAAAGTGAACTAAGTTTATATAGACTATATATAATTATATACTCCAAATCCGACTGTATACTCTTGCCATATATAATTTTACAAAATATTATTTTTCAATTTAGAATCTGTCAATTTTATACGGTTGTTCTTTTTTTGTGATATCAAAACAGAGTGAGGATAGAAAAGAACTGAATTGCAGCCTTTAGTTAATTGTTGGTATAACCGGTAAGTAATAAGTACAATAAAAACCTATGTTTGTTATTGAAAAAGAACTGGCTGACGTAGTGTTCGTACGAAAAAGCCGATCAAAGTAGTAAGGGACATAATTCGAAGAAATCCTATCCGAAAGTAAAACATTTACCTCGCGAGACGAAGACAGCACCTAGAACCATGCCTGGTAATTTAAAAGGCGACTGAGGGAAAGCAGCTTATTAGAGACACACTTATATATAAATAATTGGTAAAATCATACAACTACTTAATCGGTTCGCAAAAGATGGGCACAGAAAAAAAGAAAGATTTTGTGTGAAAATGGTTTGAATCAGAATGTATAAAATTACTTTGCAAAGTGTATAAAGTTACCAATAAATGTAGTTAAGCATCTTAACAACGCCATGTTTAATAACTAAGAGTGGTCCTTTCAGGAAGACTCTGCGCTAGGTCATAAAGTTCATTCTGCCCAATGTTAAATGGAAACGAATGCTCTGTACTTCATCAGAGTTGATGACTTGTTCTTAATCCACTGGATTGTCTTGATCTTAATCCACTGGATTATGATTTATGGTAAGTTTTAGAGATTACGGCTTGCTTTAAACGCCATGACGCTTGGAGGTCCTAAAATAATACATATAATTAGCAATGAACTGTCCCATAGTAACAGTGCGTGCTGTTAATGATGACTGGGCTCAACGTTTAATGGACCGAATTGCAGCCATTGGTGATCACTTTGAATAAGCTTTATAGATTTTTAATGGTTTTAGATTAATGCCTATTATATTATTATTAATCTTACACACTATAATAGTAATAAATGTTCTGTAAAAAAAGTTTTTCTTTGTAACTATATTTATGGCAAGATCAAGTATGAATAATACTATCAATTTATGATTAAACATATATATTTGTATATAGCATGCTGTGAATTTACATAAATTTTAAAAAAGACCATCAATTTACTTTTAAAAAAAAAAATCTTCACTGTGGATTCACACTTTAAAAACACTAGAAAGACTATAAACAATTTGCCGTCTAGTACCCTGGTTATCTCACATTATATTGAAAAATACAGGTATACCTATCTAAAAAATAGGGAGTAAATGACCCCTGCTTTTTACACCTGACACCTGTAATGTGTTATATACCTACTGTAATGTCTTTTGTGACATTGACGTTGATAGGTGAAACATGAGGAATCATGACAGTTTAAGTGAAGCATATTCAGAGGAACGTCTCGTTGCTCGTATTTCTTCCTCGCATCAATACGCAAACGAAGCGCACATTGGAAAGTTTGCGTAATAAATCACCGGTTACTTTTAGACTTACCACGAATTGTTTAATATTGCTTAACAAGCGAATAGGGAATTAGTCGATGCTTAACAGTTTTGGTTCATTTCCGCGTTTACTTTTCTTGTATAAATATTTGAAACGATCCATTGAGCGAAATAGCATACGATCTTAACATTTATCATTTAAAATTGTTTAAATTTAAATAAAGTTAAAACTATTAAAACTAGCATTTTTAAAATAATTTGAAATAAATTTACTGTTTACTTTTATCAAAGATTATTTTTACAATATGAATCACATGTAGTTAGCAGTTTCTTCAGTAACTACTTCAAATTGTAATGTACTTAGTTTTAGTACTTTAATCGTTCGGCTCTTGTGTCGAACGTTTATGGTTTCTAATTATTGGTCTTTATATCCTTCTAATAGAATTCAGTTTTGTTTTATGTGATAATCAACCCATCTGAAACAAATATTTGAAATATACGCACTTAACAAATCTTAATAACATAAGGGTAGAATCTTTACACGAACAAAGATTATTTGCAATAATTTGTGATGTAAGAAATCAAACTAACTTATTAATTAAAAACAGATTGTATACACAATGACTACAGGTTAATGACGCACTATAACTTGGCATAGCTTGAGCAAGAACAAGCACTTTAGATATGCAATTCCTATCTGCACTGCAGCAAATACTAGCCTAACAAACTTCCTTTGTTTACATCTAGCCTTTGTTTTTAGTTAGCAATGTACCTAATAAGCCTTTTTAAAGAATCCTCTATCCTAGCCATGATTGTTAATTCACTGAGATATTGTTTATTCTGAATATGGACTTTTAAAATATTTTATCGAATATTTTGTAAGATTGGCATTCATAAAGAGAGAGAAGAGAATTATCAATTTTAAACATATTTATGTGTTTTAGTAAATAATATTTCCAATTTAATAGTAAATAAAGCGTATTATTTACATGTCCATAGACAATAATTAAATTAGAAATAAATTGCATATCATTGATATATTATGATTTTTTTAATAAGAACTAGACTTGTTTAAATATATTTTTCATTTTGATTTAATTGCGTACTTGTGTATCACAATAATAATTATTATGCGATTCACCCACTGAAGCAGAAATGATAATTAAACTCAAAATTAATATCAAATAAGGATAACAGTTTGAAGTATAATAAATCGATGTATGTTTGGTTCTTGATTTTGACACTAATCTTCATTATAGTATGTATACTTAAACATATTAAAAAGAATATATAATAATAAATTCAAAGATTCACTTTGAGGGATTTATTTCTACATTAAACTATTCGAATATACCAGAAACTAAATGTTTTGCTACTTACAAATACATACTATCTGATATATGTGATATATTTGAAAAAATAATTGTATTATATATAGGTAGATATAGAATTTTATCGTACTATCATAAACAGTTCGCCCAAAATAATAGCAGTCATTATCAATAATATGAATAGTGGCGCAAGGATAGGGCGGACGAACCACCCTCTTATACAATACACAATTATATTTTCATGCGAGATAGAACCAGCAATATTTGATGTAAATAATTAAAAATAGCATGGTAGCGATAATTATGTATCATTCAATATAAATAATAATATATTTTCGGAAAAACCTATTAAAGACCACAATCTTTATTCGTACAAATTATACTTGGCTTCTACAGTTGAGCCAAATATAAAAAGTAAAAGGTATAGAGCTATTAAATGTATATGCCAGCTCCCACATGATCGAAAAGAAAACCTGTGTATCAGCAAGAGGTTGTTTACTGAAGCCCTCAGTGTAAATTATTTCACCGAGGTCTGGCGGAGGGACTGATTTAACGAGATAAGCCGCGAACCCTTCTAAAGGTAGTGCATAATGTCATCCTACTAATGCAAGGGCTCCCCGATACAGATGCCAACAGTTTTTGTTATACAGGATGCTAGAAACTGCTCTTTTGACGTTTACATTTTCAACTCAATTTGCAATAAAATTAATAAGCGCCTAATATAATGAATCAAAATATATATATTTAAGGTATTTTAAAAACATATATTTACAATTCAAATATTATTCAGTATCAATTAAAATCCTCGTTCCATAACGAGGCAAAGTATTCATGCCAAAAAAAGTCTATGCCAACATTGATTGTGTAATTACAAAATCAAAGAATAAATAATTAAATAAGCGTTATTTTTCGTTTCCTTTCTGAGAAGTTTTTGAAATCTATAAGTGTTTCCTGCTTCTCTTTAATACTTCGATTAGTACTTAAACTCTCATTTGTTTAAATAATGGGCGCGCACAGTTCAATTGATGTTGAAAGGTTCCACCGTCCACGTCTTTTGTTTACACCCTGTGCACACTTGAATATGGCATTAGCATTCGCTGCATCCCGCGCGATCACTCGGAAGGGGAGAAGGCCCTTTACGTCGAATTCCCGTCTTTCATGCAGACGCAATGCCCGTGCGTGCACGCGGTGTGACTGTGCGCTGAGCGCGCTCCGTACGATACTTGCCGGTGCATGTGACAAATCGTGAAACATTTTAGTGTATAGTGTGCGAAGCCCTATTTATATCAGTGAAACGTGCCTAGTCCTCGAGTTTAAGTGGTCGCAATGAGAGATGGTTTGATGTTTATTTTAATACAGTTCAAGTTAATTCCAGTGCCGGGTCATTTTGTTTACATTGCGGCGTGATTCACGTCAAGTTTACTTGCTTCGTTTGACGTTAACCTCAACAAATTTAAATTTACTTTTACTTGCAATGTACTTTATGTACATACATACATACATACTGTATTATTAATCATTTTAAAAAATCCTGTTCCTTTTTTTTTCACTTTAAAATTATTGCAATGTAAAAATATTATAATTTTAAAATAAAGTTTTTATTATTATCACAATTTTATATGATTTTTAAATCTGTTGCTATAAAGACAGATATAAGATATTTACTTCTCGCGCTTTTCACACAGTCTAAAATATTTTTTACTGAAATCGATCGCGTATATTTTAGTATTATACACTAACCCGCTTCTTTTTTTTTTATTAAAAATGCTATAAGAGCTGGGCGATATACAAAAGTGATAAATAGTATAAAAATAAAACTACTATTGCCTCGAGGCTTTAATAAGATTTATTGGTTTATTTGCTGGACGAACAATGAGCAAGAACCAAATCATGCTTTGCAATTTATAAAACCGTAGGTGTCAGATACTCGTAGGCGTATAGTCTATAGTATAAGAAAGCTCACGATTTACTTATTGCTTCCAATAAGGCTTTACAATTTTCTCTGTGAGTGTTATGTCTCAAATAATTAATTATCAGCTTTACAAAACAACCACTCCAATTTATATGTTATATACATAAATAAAGATTATTAGACTAATATATAAATAAAAAAAGAAATATTTCGACATTAATATCATAATTTACTTATTATTAATTAAAAATAAACAATTTTAATGAACTTGAACTTTGTACCACATCATGTACAAGGCATTTTTATTTTATTCAAAATTATATCACGCCTATTTGCATTCTTGATTGACGACTTTTCATCTATGTAAATGTAATAAAAAAGACTAATTTAAAGTAGGTATTGAGAAAACAGGTATTAGCTTAATAATTGGATATTCATTTTTCTTTCCAATATTAAGCATCATCCCGGAACTAGTAGTGTAGGCAGAAGCATACTAATATTATGTTTTTCATTTTTTGCTAAACTATCGTTAAACAGCCTAAGTGGCGGAACTCAACGCCGCGCTCGCCTTTATAACAGAGTGAAGAAATGAAAATGCTCAAGTAATGTATATACATATTTATATTAGCTAAATATTTCATTCTCCCGACTGGGATCGAACCACAACCCTCGCGTTTACAGATATTTAAGCACAAGAATATACGACTAAAATATTTGGAAGCTATAAAACTCGTCAGCTTATCCGCCCCTACCAAGTTTATGCGATATATGGAATTGAAAATTTAGCTTATATACAAGTTACTCGCGAGTTCACACCACCTGTGGCACCTTTACATTTGCTATCGAATTAAATGTCTGCGATTAGGAAATATTGCACGTGTTGTAATTTTCTATAGTCGTTTGGTATTTATCACGGTATATATATAATGAATTCTACCAATTCATGTATATATACTACATTACTTAAATAGAGATAATTTTAAGTTTTAACATAAACAATATTGACATTGTATCTTTTTTGATCCAGTAATAAACCTTTTAAACATTGAAATTGAATGAGTTTTTGGCTGATTATGATAGAATCTGTGTGATTTATAGATTTGTACGAGTGTTCCATATTTCCCTATATATTTATTATTTTTAATATAAATGGTCTTTGTCCTAATGACTTATAATAAATCTAACTAATTAGCATTATACTTTATAGTATCAACATATCACCGAATAGTTCTATTTATATTAGTCCTCCAGTTAAATGTAATAGGTGCATGAACGTGTTTCTTTTATAATGTCTTTGATTTTCGCGTTTGTTACACACTTTATATAAAACACTTTAATCAAAAAACTTGTTTAACAATCAATATATGCGATTAATCCGGTTAAAAGTGTTTCATTTAAAATGTGTTCCTTCAATTTAAATATATATTAAGAAGAAATACCTTTCAAGTATATGTATATATTTTTTGTTATTTATAATTTTTACCAAGTCATAGTGCGCGTTTTTGGCTACCCCGCTAGGGATACAGAGTAAAGTAAAAAAAAATAAGTCGCACATGAATAATGTCAAACTCCACGTTATATATTACATTTGATAATGATACCGTTACATTTCCGTCTTCGGCTTGTTTTTATCAATTTCGTAGTATAATCATGTAGTTCCCCTTAAAAACATATTCAAAATGTATTCCACGATTTGCTTACATAAGTAAGCTTCGCCTAAGTCTTTCGCTATCCAAGAAGTATTGTTTCTTAAATAGACTAAAGCGAACAATGGTATGTTTTTGCTACTTCTATCATCTTTTTTTTTTTTTTTTTAGCTTCACGCTGTATCCCGCACTAGGCAGGGTAGGCAGAGGGAACGAAAGTGAAACCTAGTGTTATGACACTCCGTTCCACTTCCGTTCCCCACTTTCCGCCGAATTTGAGGCATTGCGTATTGAGTGGCGGAACTCAACGCCGCGCTTTGCCTTATTACCAGAGCGAAGAAATGAAACATTAAATATTTAAATTGAAAATATTAAATATTTCATTTCCTCGACTGGGGATCGAACATAGAACCTGTCGGTTACAGTCACACTCTTGTGCCGCTGCGCCACGACAGGCCTCACAATAATCCAAGTAATAATGGTATAAAAAATAAATATGCGAAAGTTTCAATTTATACATTACTTTAATTATTAAAATACTGAGACGAAAGAAATACGTACGAATTATTATTATAATAACTTTGACTGATTTATTAGATAGAGAAAATGATGAGTTGGCAAAGCGATAAGTTCTCAACTGGCTCGTTTTGATTGCCATAAAAAAAATAACAGAACAAAACAGAGCACATGTACCTACAGAACGTAATTTAAGAAAATACAAATTTTCTCTTAAAAATTTTTGATTCTGAGTTTATATTATATTTTACATTACCATTATCAAGCTGAGCAATAATTACATAATATAAATTCAATTTTTATAGCAAATGTAACTCATAAACAGCAGGTTATCTGAATAATACGGGAACCCAACTTCGCTTTCACAACGCGTTATCAAGCGCCATGCCAGATCTTATTTAAATACTGTGTTTTAATTAAATTTACATGTATATATGTAGATATATTTGTTTGTAGATAACTTAATATGTTGTCTCTATGGTATCTGTATTTGTAAGTCAATATTATCTTTTTTGTTTTTAATGAGGCTTTTAATTATATAACTTAATTTTATTAAGATATATTGTAATCTTATAATATACAAATGTCTTGACATATGCTAATTAGATAAATGTTATGGTTTTTTTTTCTGTATTATAAGAAGTTCTCACAAGTTTGTACTCTTCTTACAAGTTAGTAAAAAGATTAAATTTATTGAAGTTATGTGCTCATTATTAGTAGGCACATATAATTTTTTAGTGAATACAGCTCTTTAATCAATTATAGACAACTTTAATCAATTATACGTTAACAAATCAATACGTACAGTATTTATTGATATATAAAAAAGTGAATTAATATTTAAAAGTTCCATATAGTTACAAAATTTTTGAAATGTGAAAGCTTACACTTGAATGAAATACTTTTAGCTTTCTATATAATAACATATCTCATCTTTTTTTAGTTTCATGCTATATCCACAGTACACAACAGGGTAGGTGAAATTATGTAGGTATTGCGTGTTGCATAGCGATACTCAATGCCGTTCTGTGCCTTATCACTAGAAGAAAAATAATATTAAATATTTTATTCCCCCAAGTAGGAATCGAAGCCACAAACGTTGAGTTTACAGTCGGATGCTTGAGTGTCCGCGCCACGACGGCTTCTTTATCACTGTTTGAAAATGTCAAAATAGTGAGCTAGCCAAGTATTTTTTAGTTTTGCAAAAATGTTTTCTTGTGAGATGTGAAAGCTTACACTTGAATGAAATACTTTGAGCTTAAAAGACGAAGCGACGCTTACTATTATAGAAGAAAAAATAATGTGTATATTTCTCGCATTCTATCTGGAGGAAAAAAATATTTAATGTAGACAGGATTTTGTAACATATTAGAACTATATTAATATTTATTATATATGATTTTTAGAGCGTTTTGATAACATACACCACAACGATATATCGTAAAAATATGCACTATCAAACAATAAACGTCTCGTTGAAATTGAAGTAATAAAGTACAATTTCTCGTTTCATTTTAGCCTATAATAGTCTAGTCTTTTTACAGTTGTTCAATTTATTTGTGAAACATTAAAATATAGGATATATTCTTGGGTTATAAGTTTAGACTCTGACTAGTTTACATATTGCTATAGAAAAATATATTAAATATAAGGAAAAAATATCTTTTAGTAAAATTAAAAACGAAGAGAAGATTCTACAAGATTTGCGAGATATCTTAAATACAATTAAAAAATAAACAAAATTAACATGAAATGTTTTGCTTTGATTAGAATTTGCGATTTCGAGAATTGTTACTACGTTAAACAGTTGGTTGGCACTAGCAGCTAAACCAGTTTGTAGGACCAGGGAACGTGGGTGCAACTGCAAAGTAAGTTTGCTGTATCAAAGTTATGTTTAGAAGTCGTTTTAAAACTATCGTACATATACAGTACCTAGACTGTTTCTAATATTTTATTAGCTTTTATTATTGTTTAACATGGAATATAATTATTCAATAATGTTTTGTTAATATGGCAAAGTTAATTTACAGTGCATTAAGCAACTATAATTTCAACTGACTTTAGTAATGAAATATAAAAAGTTACTTTTTATTTTTTTGTAAAAATATAGCTTTTAGTATACGAAGCTTTGAAATTTATTTCTTCACTAATATTTTAATAGTTCACAAAAGACACAGAAAATTGAACAAACATTGGTTCATAATATCCAAATTTGAACTTGACAAAAACAGACCGACAAACAATTTCATTTTGTTTATATGTACAAAATACAGATATAAGTTAAATATGTAGATGTCACTCAAACCATCGTCTACGGAGCACCGAGCAAGTGTAGCATGTCACTTTATTGTTTCATAATATTTCTTTAGTAAACCACACTCTTATTTTTTATAGTCAAGAATGAAATGTTTACGACAATTTAAAAGAGAAGTGTACAAAAAGTTAAATGTATACTTTTGGTAGTTTTATTTTGTGGGGAGGGCGTGGGGGCCGCCACCCTAAGGATTCTGTACCCTCGTCGCACAGAACAATAGTTCACACGAAATAATCGATAAATACCATACTTCTAAAAACGATTTAGGGACAGTTCTCACAGTTAAATATTAAAATAAATTGTAATTACAATATTTCTATGTTAAAGCTATTTATACGTTCATATACGTAAATATATAGTTATATTATCTTGTTAAACAAAGGTGAGGAGGTTATTCTAAAACATCGTAGGTACCTATAAAGCTTGTGTTCGCTATTTACGTAAATAGAAATTCATCAATGTCAATTAATTCTAATTGATATAAATGTGGTGAACGCGTTTTAATCTAATATACGACCCACACGACCGCAGTATCTGACATAATGTGCGAAAGCACTGATAAATGAATGATTTGTTCATTGAAGAGCTTCTTTGTTCATTGTTTTAGTGTTCATATTGTTTTTATAATACATAATCTTAATTAAAATATATAAATAAGGTGTTTTAAAATGAATTGAATATATCTAACCAGACCAATTTCACCTAAATATATTTTTTAAGAAAATTGTAAATAGCTAGCTATATTCAGTTTGAAAGTTTTCTTTAAATCTACTGTTGAAAGAAAGGAAATAATATTTTGTGAAAGTATTGAATAATCCCAATTTCTTTAGATATTTTAAACATACTCTCACTTTTTTCTTAAGTCAATCTGTTGGGTCATTTGTCTTGAGACTCGAGATCTAATAAGGGGGTTTGAATAAATTAATGTGGCTTGAATAGCAAAAATCGAGAAGGGAGAGTGTGTGATAAATCTGAATCAACGTCGCAAAGCGCACGGTCTCGCAGTAACCAGGTAGCCGACCAGCCTAATGAATATATATAGATTTTTTATTCCTTGAGTAAAATTAAACTTTGCAAGATATGTTACTTATATTTTCTTTCATTTTTGTTTTTATTTATAAAGTTTTAGCTAATTTTTAAAAGTATATAATAAATTGCTTAAATTAAAGAGAGATATACGAAAATCAATTAATTTTTGTGTACAATAGAAATTTTTCACAGTTAGAATTTCACACAAAAGACTTTACAACATTAACAGACTCATTTAATGAAAGGAGATTTCGCGACGTAATGGTGCGGTACAAGTTATTAGCAGTTTGCTACTCTGTTCTTATTGGGCTTGTGAAGATCTTACTTTACCTCAGTAACGACACCGCTTTGGTCATTTTTTTTGCATACTGAACGTTTTCCAATATTAAATAAAATAATGTAAATAACAATACACTTACATAGAAACTAGCTTTTATATCAGAATTACAAAGTTTGTAAATGTTTGCATATGCATGACCGATTTTAAGTATGTACGCATGCTGCTTAAAATGATATTTAACCATATAGTCTCCATCATTCTCTTAAATTACGCGAGATGGCTGTTATAAATCCTTCTATAATGTTTTTTTGCTCTTGTGATTTACGCCATATTACACGAACAATCCCCTGAATGTACCCTCAGCAGCTCTCCCCGTTTTCAGGCGGCCATTGTGTGAGCTTAATTAATTTGCTTCTATGGGAACAATCTTTACAATATTTGTTGAATCATCCATTAAAATAAAAGGAGTGTCAAGGGCGCTTGATAAATGTTACCAATTTTTAAATAATTGTTAAATTTCGGTTGCTAAGATAAATATACACTTAAGCTGAAAAAATACTTCTTTATATTTAACTAATTCATATTTATGATAAACATGTTATGTTATTTGGGAATGACTTGCAATGTTGATCCAGCTTAAAGCTTGTTCCCGTACATAGCAGTGGAGGCATAGGGAACTTGGGAACCTAGTGTTTAAACACTCCGTTCCGTTTCCCACTTTCTGCCGTGTTTGTGGCATTGCCTATCAGAACGAAGAAATGAAAATATAAAATATTTTATTTCTTTGATTGAGGATCGAACCCAAAACCAATCGTGCTTCCAGTCGCAGTCCCTGTGCCATGACATTCCTAGGCTTTTTTGTAGCTTTAAGCTATATACCGCATATGGCAAGGTTTGAAATTTGAGAACTTAATATTAACATAGGCGTGAAGGAAAGTGGTGAAAATAACGAAGTGATCTTCAGACACCGTCCTGTTCACCATTTTTCGCCAAACTTGATGCGATGCGTGTTGAGTGGTAGAATTCAACGCTACGCTTTACTTTCTTACCAAAGCGAGGAAATGAAAGTATTACATATTTCACTTCCTCAAGTGAATATAGAACTCACAACTTGTCGCGATTGCAGCCGCATGCTTTTGCCACTGCGCCACGACAGGCCTTTAATACACATATAAACATATGTATTTATCTTGTGTCATAATCTTGCTCATATAAGGCAAAGAACGATGTGCATGTATGTATATAATCTTTTATGATGGCCCAACTATTCATACAAAAAAGCGGTACGTAAAGTTTATATGTATTTATTAATCACATAACGATACAATAACTACTAGACCAAATGAAATCATAAATGTTAACATCGAATATCCTTACAAATGAACTTACTATCGATGCTATTTACATACAATACCCAATTCGTTGTATAATATCGATGTTATATTGAATACAAATAATGATAGTAATGTTGTAGAGGATCACAACACGAGTAATGAAGTACTCTCAAAGCTCGATGACTCTCACTACTGAAGGACATACTAGCACATACACGCCTGTACCTAAGTTAATAATATTTAAATAATTTTATAAATATTTTTTTGTATTTTACAAAAGGCATATGATATTTTATTTTGTTGTGACATATATAGACTTGTTTCATTATAGAGTGTACGTTGTTTGTTACGTAAAAATACTATAAGTATATATATATATATATATATATATATATATATATATATATATATATATATATATATATATATATATATATATATACATATATATATATATATATATATATATATATATATATATATATATATATATATATATATATATATATATATATATATATATATATATATATATATATATATATATATATATTAGGCATTAATATTTTATTCTACCTACTATAATAATGTTATTAATTTTTGAGGCCAGTCGTGGCGCAGCGGCACAAGAGTGTGACTGTAACCGACAGGTTCTGGGTTCGATCCCCAGTCGAGGAAATGAAATATTTAATATTTTCAATTTAAATATTTAATGTTTCATTTCTTCGCTCTGGTAATAAGGCAAAGCGCGGCGTTGAGTTCCGCCACTCAACACGCAATGCCTCAAATTCGGCGGAAAGTGGGGAACGGAAGTGAAACGGAGTGTCATAACACTAGGTTTCACTTACGTTCCCTCTGCCTACCCTGCCTAGTGCGGGATACAGCGTGAAGCTGAAAAAAAAAAAAAACATTTTTTGAATGCTGTTAGTATATACCATAAAAAATAACTGTAATATGTGATATCAATATAAACGTGATATCAAATATTAAGACATCAGGTACATTCCTGCATATTCATTCATTTGCCCTAAGGTCGAGGATATACTTGCAAATAAGTACATTGCATTTGAAAGTAAACTTTACATTTATAACTATTTCTGTACTTGGTATCGTAGTTTCAATGAGAATATGTTCATGACATTTATTTATGATCTAAGCGATCCAGTGAATTATTCCATGATAGCGACTGGATCTTACATTAGGCTTGTTACACACTCATAATATTTTAAGATAATTTAATGTTTTTTTTTTATATTTATCCTTTATTTACTTCGCTCTTATATTTATATAGCTATATATATTCTTCATTTATTCATAATTTCTATTGCTTTTAAAATATATAACGTTTGATATATTCATGACGTTTAACAATTATAAGAATTAAAAAAATCATATTCATTATATTCATATTGTAAATATATTATTTGGATCAGCAAGATTTAAATTGAAAAATAATTCTTTCTATATCTATGTTAAATGTTCCTATCACTGCGGTGGACAACCTTGAGAACTAATACGACTCGGTCGCACTAAATCTGTCATCCGATCATTTACCTTTGGTCTTATTGGTTTCTGGGAGAACACTGGCTATTGTCGGTATTAATGGCGCAATAAATATGAATTACACATCAGTAGGTATTTACATTCTCAGCCGTAAGAGAAGTACGTTGGACAAAAGTTTTTACTATACAGATTTAAGTTGTATAAATATTTTTATTACTTTTGTACAATTATATAAAATAACAATATTATAATATATAACATGTATGTGAACATCTTGTTTCTACTATGCAAAGTAATGCTATAGGAGTAATATAATAATAGTATTGGTTTTTTGTATTTTTTTCCCGCACATGTCAGGGTAGGCAGAGAAAAAAAAAGTGTTTAGACACTCTGTTCCGTTATCTAATTATTTGTTCTTGTATTTGTTAATTCCACAAAATTATATTACAAAAACATGTAACATGTAGGGTCCATTGACTTTAACGATAAACTATTATAATTTTATTGATCTTTAAGTGCTGGAAATAAAGATCACAGTAGGTACTTACAATGATCTCGAAGTGGAGTATTATTCTTTGCCAATGAGCCTCGTCGGCATGTGGTTCTCCGAAAAGTAGTAATTCTCTGTCGAACGCAAGTGGATAAGTCGTTCGAGAAGTGTACATTCGCACGTAAATGTTGATAGTAAAGTTTATTGCAAATAAAATATATGATACCTAAATGGTAATTTTATAATATATAAAAAGATAACAAAATATTATATATTATTTCGCAAGTTTTTGTGAATAAGACAAGAAATATTTTCGTAAAATGTATGAACGGTTTTTAATTAAAGCACGGCCACTTTAATACATAACTTTTCTTCAATATTAATTATATTTTAGACGTTTTATTTTTATTTATTTTTTCTTCCAAAATGACAGCTTACTAAAGATAAACAAAAAATATTTATAATTGAACTAACCGCACCCGCCTTCCGAATTCCTTTTGTATATCTGCAACCAATGACACCATTGAGAAAAAAATATTTTTTTAACTACAGTGACTCACACAAATCTAGATTTGGTCCCCTTTAACATTTCATGAGCGTTTGTATCCCCATTGTCATTTCGAGTAAGTTTACCGACATAATACAAGGCAAGCATGAGTCTAGGTGAGGTTCATGTATTATGTAGGTTCGTAATATATACTACCTATACTCCCACTTATTGCAATTTCTTTTAAATCTTTTGACGTTGTTTTTATAAAACTATTGTTTCTTATTTAGTCCTTTTTTTATGTAAATATGACAGACACGTACAGAATTTTTTATGTAAATATGCCATTTAAGAGTCGATTTATAAAAATAGTACTAAAAGGACTTGGTACGAGAGCCGTTATTATTAATTAATATATTAATTTTATAACAGTTCTAGAATGTATCAATTTAATTATAAGGTACTTAATAATTTAGTTAACTCTCTTTTATCTTCACATTTAACGATCATTATATCATAGGTACATAGCTTTTCCATAAGACTGGCAAATAATTTAATATTTTTCTTATTTCTTCGCTCACTTAGCTAGCATATTGTCTAATTGGACCAGTCTCGAGGAGGAGGTTTTAATATATCATCTTTATATATGTATATGTCATATTGAATCCATCATTATTTACACCCATCAGCTTATTGTAATGCTACGGCAATAAAATAAAAATCTATACCAGCATAAAACATTCGATATAATTATCGCTTACTGGTCTACGTAAAATTAATATACAAATTTTTTTTGTAAGTTGAAATAAAATATATATGTTACTTAAATTTGAGAATAAGAAATCCACGTTTACGAAAATCGTTTTACTTAAGTAGGTATATATTAATATTCTAAATAAATAATACAAATATAACGTTAATTGCCTTCCAGAACCATACTTATTAAATTATCTCTCTAAAATAAATATAATAAAATTCATTAATAAAACAGGTTAATGTATTTTTATTACAACAATAGTCCTAGAATAGATAAGTATTGTTTTAAGCCAAAATGTCAAATATCGTAAAATCAAAGTCTATGCTGGAAAGTTTGCCTTTGGATTGGCCTAAATACGGTTGGCTGAGCAGTGCTTGAGTGCGCCGTCATGATAATTCCGATAATGCTCTTTACTGTTTCACTATTCACTTCCAATAGGATGGCGTGTTTACACAATTAACGTGTAATGGTAGCTATAATGAAGCAAAGTTTATTTGAAATATGTATTTTAGCCTGCACTTTCATATAAAGTTTAATTTTCGCTCGCGACAATATTTATTAATTTTTCTTAGGTCTGATTAAGAGAGTCCAATGTTGAGAGAAGAAAGAAGTGGCTTATGATTACTTCTAACATAGTCCAATGTTAGACTGAAGTCTAACGAGAGTTCAAAGTTAGACTTCACTGGAGAGAGGAAAGAAGTGGCTTATGATTACTTCTAACATAATGTATCTAATGGTCCTATATACATTAGATTTACGATTATTAAGTTAAATTAATAAGAAGATACAATGAAATATATGGAACAAAGATCAATGTACTATAAGCTCCGTATGTTATCGTTAATATACCTTCTTTACGCCTTTATTTCTCAGAATGGAGACAATGTACGTAATTGTAGGTTCCCCTTCCCTAATGACTATTAGCTGAATTGTCGATTGTTATAGAACGACTTAGTGTTACATTTAAAAGCGTGTGTCCTATTAATGCCGTTCATATTGCTTTATTGAAAATTATACGACGTTATAATAATTTTAAGTTATACCTATCAAATAATACCTGTGGCTTCTCTCGCTTGGTTAAATGAAAATAACTTAATTTAGATCATGCTTTCGGAAGCCCTAAATTTGAGAGAAATTTTGAAACATTTTCGTCATTATATGAACGCTATTTGTCTTGTTCTAATTTTTATATTATTCACAGTTTTTCGAATATAATTGGATTATCCTACACTAAAAGATTTTTTTAAGTATGAATAAGTAGTTGTTGAAATTTGAGCAAATTATATTAAACAAACTTATAAGTTTCATAATACGTATATACAGATAGATAAAACAATAAAACATATACATAAAACAATACTTAGCTTCACGCTATATCCCTAGCGGGGTAGGCAGAGAGAACGGAGCGCCAAACGCTACGGTCTCGGCATACCTCTTTCGCCTCGTCCACTGTCATCAACCTCTTCATACATGCCCTCCAATAAAACAATAAAAGTCCAATATTGTCGTTGTGATTTTATTGTGTAATTTTATATTTAAGACAAGAAAACTAATAAATAATATATACAAAAGTATTGAATTAACTAAGAATAAAAGAAATAGATTAATTATAATAGTTATGGCGCACAAAGCATCGTGGTGAATAACTCGTAAAACCAGCACAATATTAAGTTTTACCAATTTCGAATCGTCTGAATCGGTGCGAATGCTTGAAGATAAAAAATCTATATAATAAAAATTCAATCTATTCATCAGCTCTTTTGATAACTCTCGCTTATAGTACTCCAAATATGTCTAGACATTCTTTATAAATAGATATCTCTCAGGTATTTCACGTCTTGACCGATCTGACCTTCGAAATTCCTACGATGTACAATCGATGGTGAAAATGGCATTTATGGGATCGTGTCCTGCTTTAGCCGTTTAAGGAATGAGCAATAGCAGGGAAATTTTCAGTTGAGTTAAATTTGCTTAAGACTAGAGCTTATTGTAAGCTTATTCATCGATTAAATACTAAATTTTGGAGGCCTGTCGTGGCGCAGCGGCACAAGAGTGTGACTGTAACCGACAGATTCTGGGTTCGATCCCCAGTCGAGGAAATGAAATATTTAATATTTTCAATTCAAATGTTTAATGTTTCATTTCTTCGCTCTGGTAATAAGGCAAAGCGCGGCGTTGAGTTCCACCACTCAACACACAATGCCTCAAATTCGGCGGAAAGTGGGGAACGGAAGTGGAACGGAGTGCCATAACACTAGGTTTCACTTCCGTTCCCTCTGTCTACCCTGCCTAGTGCGGGATACAGCGTGAAGCTGAAAAAAAAAAACTAAATTTTACATAGCTTTATATTTTTTTTATGTATAAGGTGCGTTACACCTTTGTCGATGTTCTACATAAATCTTTATAGCATCTTAAAATGTATTTATGAAATAGCCGGATAACATGCAAAGATTATCCAACATCAAACCAATCTCTTACAGCAACCATTTGTATTACAATAATTAAAAGACTATATACGTGACACAATGATTTAGAATTATTTATAATAAAGTGATTAAGCTAAACCCGCCATGGGCAATACGAACTCAGGTCAGGGACACTCTCGTCAGAACAGCAAGAGTAGGAAATGTAGAAGTTTGCCGACCTCACCAGAAGTGAGAAGGTAAGTGGTCGCTACGTAAGAATAATCTTTTAAATTGCTTTTTAATGTTAATTTTCAAGTTTAGAATCTAAATACTTCTTAAATGATACCTAAAATAATTATGACATAATTTATTAAATAAGGGGAAAAAATGCGGATTAATGCACGTAAAAGTCTCGCTAAGTTCCAACAGCATAATAATATCGAAGTGAAAATAGGAGCGACTATTTCACTTAGCCTGTGTTCTAAAATTGGCCAAACCTGATCCAAGTAACAGTTCGTCGATCTTTTACGATCATCGGTATCATAAATATCGTAAAAGAGAATTATCTTTGATCTTTTACAAGGAAGATGTATCCTAAACAAGGATCTGCCTTTTGTTAAGTAACACATTTTTTACATAAAATTTATAATAAAATCAAAATGATTGTGAGCATTTCGTCTTTCTTGGGTAGTAATGTCTAAAAAGTTTTCTATATTCAAAATTTAGCCTATCGCTGGCAATTTGTGATTATATCCAAATTTTATATATAAACCGTTTTAAAGATAAATTAATTTGCACAGTTGGTCAATTATCATTTTGTTATTATTTGGTCCACAATGAAATATATACTATATGGAGAGTACTTTAATAGTTACTAGCATTTTAAAGTAGCAATGCATATCCCAAACATGACAGCATTAATTTCCGAACCGGCCTCCCCGGAAGTTACCGTCACGCGCATTGTCCTTGTTGACGCCGATGATATTTGTTTAAAGTAATATAATATCAATATGAAAAAAGTTTGGTGTATAAATAATTTGAATATATCACTTATAAAATATATTTCTATAGCTTCCCAGAATTCATATAGGTTTCAATACAATAATTCTATAATAAAAACTGTTTGTTTATTTACGCTTTCTATTTCTGATACAATTCACCTATAAAGAAAGACACAAATATATTTAAATAGCCCTCTACCCTTGTGGTTCCCGTATCACACGCGTGTCAAGTATCATTTACGCAGACTTGTCAAATGACACATTGCGCGCGCGCCAGATGTTCATTGTTTAGATTTGCCCTTCTTTATACAAACTTTTAATCACAAAGAAGGTTGGATAAAGAAAATATAAAATCTTTCGGACATCGCCATTATTGAGAATTTCTGATATTTTAAATATATATAGCTTATTACACCAAGCCACTAATGAACGTATTCAGTTTAAAATTAACAGTAATAACCTTTATACAGCATAATAAATATTTAGCATAATTTAGTTATAATATAACAATAAGTTCAAGGGAGCAAAACCACGAGGGTTCTTAATTTGTTATATTGTGTAAATAATTAATGAGCATTTTTTTAATCTTTTCTTTTTAGAAACATTGTATCTGAATATACATATGTATACGAGAATTTTATATCCAATAGCATATAAGTAAAGGTAGTCTAAGAAGTACTTACACTAAAATGGTCACGCAAAAGCTCTTAATTTAAAAGCCCAATTCCGAAACATCATTATTGTATTAATATTTTTTTAACGAAAAAAATCTTTTCTTAAACTTTCGATAAGTTATTAGAATGTTAATTTTTTATCTTTATTAAAAATAATAATTAATATTTATCTTTTTCTATGTTTTGTTGTTAAAGGGTTACACTTTCAATTCTAATCAGAGATTAAATGGTAATTTCTAACAGCTAGTGCTATCTCGTGACGAGAGGCGGTACTAAATAAGTACACATTAAAACCGGAGTAGTGGCAGCGTATGCGCACCATAGAAATTTAGCTTTTAGATTTTTTGAAGTAAACAATTATAATAAAGGTTTATCAACAAATTATTTTACTATTTAGCAGTAAATACGTAGTAATCAAAATTTAAACGACTTAAATAGTAGGTATAGTTAATTAAAAAAATGATAATTAATAAATTAATAAAAGCTTAACTTTATAATCAAAAGAAATAGTACTGTGAAAAATAATAAACAAAAACATTTAAAATGCAGTATTGGAATAAGAAAGAATTTTTTTTTACCAATTTGCTAATTGAAGCTGTCTGCACATTTCGGCACCTTCTATATCAAAGTACCTAATTAGCTTATTGATAGTCGGCATAGAAAGCTTTTAGGATGATTAAAGCTTATTTCAGATAAGCATCTTGTTCATCTTAGTTGAATATTCAATATCAAATGATATTAGTAAATTCATTTGAATTGTGATATTATAAGGTTTTGCTATTTTTATCTGTTTATCAGATCACACCTGAAGTAAATTAAATAAAAATCTTTAATGATTGCATTATTTACTTAAGATCTTAATATAAAAATATTAACCATATATAGTTTTGACGCATGTGACCTTATGTATTATGAATTTATGAAGTCATTCTATCATTAACGTACACAAAGAAATTAATCTTTATGCATTTACATGAACCGAGTAAGCCCTTAAGTGGCATGAATTATATTACTGTATTCTCTTCAGTGTAATTGTATCTATGGAGATAAAAGCTCTGACGTACTAAAAAGTTAATGGTACAAATATACATAAACATAAAGGTGACGAGTGTGTCACAAGTAAATTGATGAAAAAAATACATAGGTACATATGTTAATGTTGTAGATAACATCGATGTATTTTTGTTATCATTTTTGATTCCATTAAATAATATCAATCAAGTTTTAATTACTATATACATATATTTCAATATTTACTAATATTGAGGCCTGAAATGGTGGAGAAGCGTATGACTGTAAACGCGTCAGGTTGTGGATACAATCAGCAACTACTAGATATGTAATATCTAACATAATTCCTTTGATCTGGTAACAAGGCAAAGCGCTGCGTTGAACACCGCCACTGCCTCAAGATGGGCGGTAAAAGCGGAACGGAATCGAACGGTGTCTTAACACTACCCAATACCCATGTCCCTTCTGCCATTTATGAAATACAGCTTGAAGTTCATATACAATTTGATAAATCTAACTTGTTACAGATAAGATAAATGTAGGTTTTTTGAAGTCTGTCGTGGCGCAGGGGCACAAGCATGTGACTGTAAACGCTACATACTGTAGGTTCGATCCCGACTCGAGGAAATATAGTATTTAATATTTTCATATTCAATATTTAATGTGAGTCGCTGATTTCCACCACTGTTGTGTGGCGCATTGCCTAAATTCGGCGGAAACTAGGCAACGCAACAGAGTATTAGTTTTATACGCTTTTTAAATTTAAGTTTAGAGTATTAGTTGTTTGTAGTGATACCCTAGGTTCCCAAGTTCCCTTTGCCTACCCTCCCATGTACGGGATACAGCGTGAAGCTAAGTAATTTTTTACAAATAACGACCCGCAATTGGCTTAAAATTATTTGTGTACAACAGTTTATTGAGTATTGATATTTAATAATAACTATAGAATGCTATATTTATTTAGTTCCTTTGTCTGCAGACAAGTATCAGTGCTGCAGACGTCGATACCGCTGCCGGCGTCGGCGGCGGCGGTTCGACGCGCTCCACCGGATAAACGACCCCTGCCAGCTACCCCGATTCATGGTAAGAATTTATTAAGATGTAATTATTTACTAAGATCGTTGTAGTGGAGTAGAAAAAAGTAATACTGTTAACGTGCTGGTAATGAGTTCAATTCCAAAATTTTTAATTATATTTCTTTTAAAATTATGTAAATGTGACTGTAAACGCGACAAGTTGTGGATTCGGTCCTTATTCGAGCAAATTAAATATTTAACATTGATATTTCATCGATCTGGTAAAAAAGAAATGTGCAGCGTTTACTTCCGCCACTCAACTCACTTCAAATGCATGCGCATGCTTCAAATTTGGTGTAAAGTAGAGATCGGATCGTAGTGTTTTAATACTAGATTTTGAAATTCCTTCTGTTTACCTTGTCGCGTGTGTGTTATGCTGAAGAACAAAATATTCTTTTCGTTCTCATAATATTAGTAAGCTGAAGGTAAAAAAACCATTTACAATTTTACAAAAGATAAAATAATATATGTATATACACTATTAGAATCCTCTTGCCAGGTACAAGTTACTTAAATGAAATATGTTTCATCGCGCCATTGTTAGCTCTCTCTCACAGATGAATATAAATCTAAGTCGAGATAGCAGAAAATAAATTTTCTACTTCAATCTGATAACGTTATTAATCACCTCCACTAAGTGCAGGGCAAATATTATAGTAACTAGAATAAACTTAACCTAAAAGTCTAGTCTAATGTACAATTATACACTTTTTTATTTAGATCTACATAATACTTAGAATGTTGCGCATTTCCTAATATAGTTCTTTTATATCAATTTAATATTTATTAGGATAAGTTTTAGTTAGATAATTTCAAAACAAATAATATTTACTAAAAAAAAAAAAAAAAAAAAAAAAAAAAAAAAAAAAAAAAAAAAAAAAAAAAAAAAAAAAAAAAAAAAAAAAAAAAAAAAAAAAAAAAAAAAAAAAAAAACACTAGGCAGGGTAGGCAGATGAACCCGGGAACCTAGTGTTAAGGACACTCCGTTCCACTTTTGTTACCACTTTCGCCGAATTTGAGGCATTGCGTGTTGAGTGGCGGAACTCAACGCCGCGCTTTGCCTTATTAACCAGAGCGAAGAAATTAAACATTAAATATTTAAATGGAAAATGTTAATATTTTATTCTCGACTCTTGTACCGCTGCGCCACGATAGGCCTCAACGTCTCGTTTCGCTGTATATATACATATATATCAATAATAGCATAGACAGTATAAATGTACATATACATATGGATCTATATAAAAATTGCTATAGCTTATAATAGATTTAATGAATTACCTATCTGGGGCAGATGGTAATCCATGGTAATGGTAGCAATAGCTCAATTTGCTAACAGGAAACTAGAAAATAAAAAAAAATCAAAATATAACATAATACACTTATATTACGAGTACAACATAGCAACGCTCAAAAACGGTCAACGCACGACAGAATTACTATGATAAAAGTTATTGTTGTCATGTAAAAATAAAAATATATATTATATAAATTATAATCAAAAAGCTATCAATAATAAATTTATGAATAAAAACTAACATAGATTATAAAAAAATAAAAAAAGTTAATTAACGAAAATAAATTAGAAATATATGTATCATAAATTGATGTTAGAGAATAAATTAAATGCTAATAAATAATAGATAGTAAGTTTACATTTACAGTCTCGTTCATTCTTTCATGTTTTAAAAGTCAAGATTCGAGTGTATCGCATGTGTAACTTAACTTGTATGTCATTCGAGCGTTTGCCTCGCTCGCTTACGGTAGTGTTGTATAATCGTATGATAACAACGTAACATTATTCGAGATATCGATGTTTTTTTTCGATTTAAACGTTGCGACGTTCAACTTATTCGAATTTTTTAAATTCATTCTGACAGTTGAATATGTTTGTGTTGTGATGGAGTTGAGTGATTTTTTTATTTATTTATGAAATTGTATAACTTTAGTGGTGAATACTTTATGAAGTGTTATTTATTATAAAGGCTAAAAATTTATGAGGTCAGTATTTGATTGTTTTTGTATTTAGATTAATACCGTTGACTTTGATAAATTCATCTCGTCACTACACTGGTGCCGTTAATTCTGTGACCATCCATGTTTGATTTATTGTGAAAGTGTTGAGCGGATTTGTCCTTTGATACATCATAATAGACATAAGACACACTTTCTTGATGTTTTTTTTTTATTCTATAGGACGATGGCAATTAGTTTTGCTTATTAAAAATAACAATAAATTATTATACTTTATTCCCTAAATATAACATTTTTATTTATTATGGCTTATTATAACGTAACAAGTATAACAAACCATAATAAACTATACATCTATATAAAATAATGCCATGATTATAAATTTAAGAAAAAGTCATATTATAAATATTAATTATTTCGTGCACAGGGGCACAAGCGTGCTGTGAGCTGTTACTCGAAAAAATTTAACCGAATTTTACTATTTAAACTATGCTATAAAATTTCTTTTATATAAAATTATATATTATTTATATTCACATATTTGTTAAAACAATATTTGCCGAACAATTCAATTTGTTTATAACAATTAATAATAAAGTTGTCTCTTTAACTGTATGCTCATAAAATCAACAGAATAAATAATAAATATTTAACCAGCGCATACTGCAACATTACACACAAACAAACTTAAGAATTTTTACTAGTAGCATAAGTTGACGCTATCTCACATAAATAAACCATCGTCTAATTTACACGACGATGTATTTCCAATATTAAGGAGGTAAGAAGAATACAAATGAAGAGTGCCATGCATCAGATATAAATCGTGAGGCGTGAGTGCAGCTGTAAAAATGATGATACGGTCTCGTTTTGTTGTGCTAAGTGACTTTTCACACTTGTCCATTGGGTGGTCGCTTTCTGATTGCAAGCCGACAGCCCGCACGTGATTTCCGAGAAGACAATTTGTTATATCTTTTAATGTCAAGGCGTTTTTCTGAAATAATAAGAACAAGCAGATGATTTTCGGGTATCTTCACGTGTTCAGATCTGATAAAATTATTTTAATTTGGCTATATTTAGGTACGAATATGGAGTTCAAATCTTTCCTTGATTTCAAAGAATACAAAAGAAATATGACATATTGTGAAAAATGTTCTAGTAATATTATGAAAGCCTAACATGCATCGTGTGAAAAGGCATTATCACATGAGCAGGCGCCACATGCACGGTTCGTCGCCTTGAACTGTCGCCTCAGCTTGAGGAGCTATGGATTTAATACCGGGAGCTTTACATACGTACATGTTTTCATAATAATCATAATTGCCAAAAACCAAACGCAAACTGGGACGCGCTTGTTAATTCGTTTTTTAACTCGTCTACTAGGCTAGAGCAAACAGGTCAACCATCTCAACACGATGCCGTTAATTATGGTAATTATTTTGATTCTTGCTGGTGCTATGACGGCTGTCATCCCTAAAGCGTTAGTATGAAACTAAGCTTTTAGTTGTCATTTGTAGATTTCATTACACATGAAATTATATAAATATTTTTTTTTTTGTTATAGATGAAGGCAATTTTTATCTCGATCTTCTTGTTAATATGCGTACTCCTATTGTGTAATTTTTCTACCGTATATAATATTTCTTCTACCGTACAACCTCCTTCGTGTCTTCATTCAACGTGACATTGGCGAAATGATATGTGCTCAACTGGCACGCTCGGAACGCCATAATCGAAGAATCATACCATACCATACCACATGAAATATATACATAATAAATATATACCTTTGACATTTTGCATATGGATATATCTACTGAATAAACCGTACAAGGTTAAGTTGTAATTTTGTGCATTTAAGTATTATTTCATTTAAGATGCTTAAAATTCGTATAAAAATGTATATAAAAGTTGTGTATCAGCGTATTTTGCAATTGACCACTTATTATTTCGTTTTTCAAAAATATTTATCTTATGTACCTGTACGTTTCATTATGGTAAGTTAGATGTAGGTAGCTTGTAAAATTTTATTAGCAGCATGTAGTAAGCATGAGTTTTAATACCATGAAACATGATTCATGCCTCAAAATCATCTTGCTCAACGAATTGCTCATAGATTTTCATTGTCAATAACTTGTTTTTGTTCAATGCAATTACGTTGGCCCACAAGAAATTATTCTACGAAATGTAGGGTAACTAGCGATGTATCTACAACTAAATTATCTCTTTATTCGAAGAACGTGATGTCAGAATTACTAAATATAGATCATAACTATTACCAGGGCTGTCAACAAATTGAAAACAATTATGATTCAGTATTTCATTATGAATGAACGAGTTAAATGTTTAATTATATTGACTTTTCCTAGAAATCTAACAGCCGTCTTTGTTGTATTTCTATTATAATATTCCACTGGTTTACCTCATTGTAAAGAGTGATCGTGTTAAAATATTTTCAGCTTCAAAGACAAATTATAAACGTTTTTAATTTGCAATCTAATGACTGTCACCCATCTGTAGCATATTCCGGCATCATAATTTTTCATCCAGACTAAACAATGGACATGGAAATAAGTCTCTTTCATGTCTAGGCATCTGACAGCCACGACTATTAAAAAGCAATTTCTCAGCCCATATTTTTCACTTAGCTTCGTCTTTAATGTTTCGTGACTCTTTAAACCCATATATCCCGTATGTAGTACTTTTGATATTTTATCTATTTTCAATACTAAACAAAGTTTAGTTCACCAGTCTGTCTCTATCCACTGCCTGACGTAGACCTCTCTAATGCTTCGATTTAAACTTTTATGTAAGCTGAATTACTAACATAACGGACATAAATGTTTGACTTAGATACAAAACATTTTGATTGGAAAAATAAATACGTCACAGTTACACACTTTACAACAATGTTAAATTATCTTCCATTATATATATCGAATAACTTCAATTGATGTTGATAGCGAACCAATTATGGTTTTAATTGATGCAACTTCCTGTATAACACGGTAACAGTGCACGTTTTATTTTTTATTGTGAACAATTTAAAATTAGTGACAAGTTCTTTTAATATTGTAAGTGTAATATATTTTGTTACTTTAAATCGTCAGTCATTAATAATAAAAGGGCGTATTTTTTATAACGGATAATATTAAATTTTATTATACTAAACTTATATATAAACTTACTGCGTTAAGCAGTGTTAGTAAGTATTATTTGTAGGTATATATTTTTTTAATATTTCCTCAGAATTATTCAACGTTACGTGCTTACATACGATAATATATGTAATCGAACACGTATTGGGTAGCCTTAAGAACTAGATCAAGGTTGCAATCCTTATTGTTTTGCAAATTTTCCCGTTTAAAATTATTGAGGCTATCAGAAGATGAGTTGCGTATGAGATCAGCGCGTTGGCGGACCGTCGCCACAGCAATTGCTACATCCTTAGGATCTATCCTTATATTTAGTGAATAAGTATATTTATTTAGAGGAATGTTAACCCTTTACAATTTATTATTTATCTAACCAAGAGGCTATTTACAAAGGTTCCTGTTTTGTTATAACTTTTTCAACCGCCTGTTTTTTTTAAATCATCTGACAATTGTTTGGTAATAATACTCCCTTATCAACTGATATTTTTTATATTTCAATGTATACCTATTTACAAACATATCTGAAAACAGTCTTCGAAAGTAATTAAATATTATTATAATACATATTAACACAATAGAACAAAGCTCTGATAAAGTCCGATATTTCGTTTGTGTGTTAGGTAACTAGGTATATGAGTTACATATCTATAATGCAAAACAAACTTTTATATTCCTATAAAGGATCGTTTACTGATTTGTCAACGTCCGTGTAAAGGCCTGGAGCGAGTCATGATATTTGGGGAGCAAAGCTCCGGTAATGAAAGCATCGTAATGTAAAAAACAAAGATTTTTGCAAAATTAAAAATTAAAACTGCGTCTAAATTTAGTTCAGGGTGATAAAAGTTGAATATGAGTTCACATTTAGCAGTTACTAGTCATAATATTACGAGATGTGTATTTTTTTGCCTCAACAATTGGGCGGAGAGTGGGAAATTGAAGCGGAGTGTTAAAACAGCGTTCCAAGGTTCTATTGGGTTATTCATATATTATATATATATCATAAATGATATATATATATACATATATATATATATATATATATATATATATATATATATATATATATATATATATATATATTATATATATATATATATATATATATATATATATATATATATATATATATATATATATATATATATATATATATATATATATATATATATATATATATATATATATATATATATATATATATATATATATATATATATATATATATATATATATATATATATATATATATATATATATATATATATATATATATATATATATATATATATATATATATATATATATATATATATATATATATATATATATATATATATATATATTATACATTCATAAGGTACATGCACTGCTTAAACCTACTATAGTTCATAATTTGGTGTTCATTGAATTTCAAAATATGTGCTTTATAGCGTTATGTCGTATAAATATTAATAGATTTTTAATTTTAAATATGTTATAAACGACTTATTTAAAGTCTAGTAATAATTAATCTGGTTGACACACATATTAATGAATGTAGAACGTAATTTTATGTTTAATTAATAGAGGTTTTTTTATAAAAGAACTTGTTCAGCGAGCCTATGTATATGTGAGGCATTCGGTTATGCGTGGCCTTGAACTTGTCAATTAAATGCCAACTTGTTTAGGCCTTGGATTCTTAGACGTAACTAATACAATCTTTATGGGCATAGGAGAAAGCAGAGTTGGCCATAATCACTCCAGAATTGTCTAATTGGCATTAGACTTAAGCCCAAACAATTTATAGTGGAAAAATTAATCTCAGTAAAGAATATTTTTAAGACGTCGAGAAACTAAGTATTTATTATTAAATTGTGTTGTATAATTAATTGTAAACCTCAGCCATAAAGATTTTACAGATTGCGTGGACACTACTTTAAAGTATTTTGGCGGTGGACTAATTCATATAATGTTCAATGTTGAATTCGTACACGTTATACGTACACTCGGCTTCGAGACGATCACCAGAGCTTCGAAGTGGTCATGTTGTCCAAAAAAATATATAAATCTATCTAGATAGACACCTATGCCCATCTATTTATATCTGTTATTCCTTATGTTTAAGAAAAAAAAGAAATGAAATTTAATTAATTTCATTTCCTCGACTGGGGATCGAACCCAGAACCTGTCTGTTACAGTCACACGCTTGTGCCGCTCCGCCACGACAGGCCATGTGAAAATAAAAGAAAACTACTTAAAGATATTTTAGCAACATTGTTTCCCGTCTGGTACGACTAGAAATAAGAATTTCTAAGGCAATTTCATAGAGACGTGCTTGAAAGAGTAAGTTCTTAATGCAATTGCAATACAATATGGTTCCGTTTTACTTTAACAAAATCTGTGTGCATTTTAGCCAAAAAATGTTTGTGTCATATGGACAATGACAAGTAAATGGACATAAATAAACTATAACTATAATTAGTAAAACGCTTATTTTACTTTTCACTCGTATTTTAGCTACATTTTGTCTCGTCAAAGCACGATGTTAAGTTCCACCACTCAACACACAATGCCTCAAATACAGCGGAAAGTGGGGAATGGAATGAAATGTCTTAACACTAGGTTCAACCCAAGTTTCCTCTGTCAACCCTACCGTGTGCGGGATACAGCGGAAAGCTGAAAAAAGAAGTGAAAACTTAAATAAAGCAATTAACTACCTGGCTAGGTAATTTTATATCGAAATTGATATAAGCTATCTCATATTTTATTTTTTTTTATCTGTCATAGCTTAATTAAGCTGTATGTTTTTCTAATATAGTGTTATAAATTGTAATATTAAGGTATATAATGTGTAGAAATTATAAGAATATATAATGACAGCACTAGCCATCTAGCAACTTGCCGGCGGCTTCGTCTGCTTGCGCCGCTTGTCGCGGCTGCTTGTGCCACTATTTTATTTATGTATTTCAATTATTTTCTTGTTCTAATGGCATTATCACTTTCGTATATTAAAAGACAATGTATACACTTTAAAAACTATTTTTTCAGCTAATTGAATATATTTTTTTTATCAATTTTGTCGATCTTCAAATTTTAAATAGGCATAACTTTTTTTTATATATTAACCGATTTAAATCGAACAAACACTAAATGTTAAATGGATGCTGCCAAACCGTATTTAAATCTGGCTAGCTAGTTTTGAGATTAGCTCGTACAAACGCACAGACAAACCGACAAACAGAAAAAAAAATTAAAATAAATATTTCGGCCCTATTAAGGGCCGTCCATTAATCACCTGATGTTTTTTGTAGCATTTTTTTTTTCTTATAAGTATTATAACTGTTAACTTTTTACCAATTCTTTTTTTAAATATGCAGTGAATTACGAACATTCAAAATCAGCAATAAACGCTCGTATCTTTAGATTGATTTAGAAAATTGATTGTTTCTGTGCAATATGGACTATAAACTTGGACATATGATATTAATTTCAGCGTGATAGCGACACGCGATCGCGTGGAGGTTTCGAGTTGAATTGAAAAGAAAATTGAACAACTAAATGATCCTGTAAGGGTTTCATTTTTTCTTGTGATGTATGGAACCCTTAAAACAGCCTATGTTACCTCAGGTTATGTGGCTATATGTAGAAAATGATAGTATTAAACTCCAACACCTCATTAGCATCTGTATATTGGAATCGTGTTTCTTGTATTATATTATTATTTTTTTTGGCTTTCAAGCTGTATCACACAATAAAGCATTAATTTAAGCGATCATTATATAAACACACCTCCGTCAACTTACTGCCAAAGACATTTGGCGTGTTAGTCTTTGAACACAACGTCACAATAACTACAAAATTCAAAACAACGTATGGTCGTTGTTTACAAAAAGTGTAAAGATAACTTTAAACTGAATGAAAATAATATGATTTTCAGTACATAGACAACATGTATATGTATTGAATTTGGTAATTATAAATAATACTGCATTTATTAAAAAGGGTTTATTTATTTTTTATTATTTATAAAATATAAAAATGGTTACTGTATGTTAATCTTAGGAGATAAAAATACAAGATCATATGATACAAACTATTTACTATTTCTTTTTGCTTTTTGATTAGCGCATCGGAGGAAACAATCTCTTCTACTTTTCATGAAATAAACATGTATAACTTTTTTTAATAAAAAATCGTACGTGGTATTAATATACCAGGTAAACATTTGAAATATATTATTTTAAAGACTGAAGTAGCGGTAATTTTATGGATAGCTGTCGCATAAATATATAATAAATTTATTCCTGTCTTATATCATCAGATAGTACTAAACACATTTAGCACATTCATTCATTCATTGAATAATTTGTTTTAACGCGTTTCATTCATATATCTTATCGTTTAGCTGGGGTTCCACATCGGATCTTGGTTTTACAGATTACGCGGGCAGTAAGGGTTTCATGGCAGATGTTTAACCTTCAAAATAAATAATAACCTTTAAGTTGCCAAAAACTCTAGGTGACTGTATAATAGTTTATGCGTGGAGCACGAACAACACAAAGATAAATGTTTCTAAATTTCTTCGTTTCCTGTATAAAATGCCTCAAAAGTATTTTTTTAGCTTATATTCAATGTACAGATTGAATCCCTTCTACAATTTTATTATACTCGTATAGAGATAAAGACTATCTATGCCACTTTGTCTGCGGAGGAAAGTAAAATAATATAACTTTTTATTTTAAAACTCATTGAAACAAAATAACCTTTTAATGTCAAGGGAATGTTTACAGTGGTGAAACCTAGCTACCAGTGGTGTAGCCGTTTCCGAGATTAGCGTTGACAAAGGCGCAAACGTTTGTTCAGACTGAAATTTTGAAAGACATTGTTTTGTCATTATAAGCGTAGTAAATTTTCTCATATGTTTTTTTTATTTTTAATTTAAAATATACGTAGAATTTAATTTAAAATTTTAAAGTCATTTTTATTAGCGGTAAAAAAACATATATTTTTTCTTGGGTTTAATAGTCAGTACACGTTGCACTTGCAGTGGCAGAGAATGTGCCGCAAACAAGGCGGTGAAACTATAAAATGGGAACAAAACCATTCGCTTTATTGTTTTGGATTTCCGGGGGTCAATTAAAATTTTTCTTTTGTTTGTTGTTAGGCAAGTTTCCGAGTCACTAATTAGCTTATTGTTATAACATTTTCACAATTAAAAAAACGTTTAGAACGTTGTCCAATAAAGATTTTGTCAAATTTGAAAAATATTTACCATAATAGCTTTTAACCAAATACGTAATTTGCTGTATATCTTCTGCAAATCAATACATATTGCATGCAGAAAGTAAAGAACCTAAGCTTTTTGTCAGTCCATTGTCAAAATTTATATTTAATTCCATGACAATTACCTTTACTTATAATAAAACATCATAATAACAATTTGAAAGAGCACGATGGATTCCTTACATTTCGACGGCCGTAATGACTTTAATGTCTTTAAAAGCTATATGCCCACTACATTTACCAAAGTACCAGTAAACCGTTACAGTTTTAATGCCGCTTTTATAAGTATAGCGCTACACTTATGAGTAATGTTTGTATATTTCTCACGACACTCGATCGAATACATTGTAGTATACAAAACAAGTCAGTTATTCTGAGATTTGTTCCGGTCATCGGAACCGCGCCTCGCCCAAAACGTAAGTGGGTTAATTTGTTATACGACAGATTTATGAGTTTCAAAGAAGGGTGTAATTAATGGTGAGTGTATAAGAAAATCAACCTTCGATTGTGTATTATTGACTCATTACATTTTCACCTTATGATACGTGTAGAAATTATTTTTAGTAATTTGTTACGCAGTGCAACCGTCGCCTTCTGTAATATTTGAAATGTTTAAATGTTTAATATTGATTTATTGAAATTTTGATTTTAAAATGTTTAATTCTCAATAACTTACATAAATATACATATTATATCTAAACAATTTGAATCGGGCACATCACTTAAGTACTGTACATTAAAACGGTTACATCACAAAGTAAAAAAGTGCACATTTACTCAATGGAAAAATGCATGTTACAGGAAAATGAGAAAATTACAATAGCAGTTTTTCTTTTGTTACAATTATCAAAGGAACATAAAATAAGGGGTTATTATGCTCATGTGTGATCGCGTGACCGCTTTAAATGTTATTCTGTTAAATTGATATCTTTTCACTTCCCCCATAAAGGGGACTTATCTTGATTTATTGCAGGCTTTAATAAGAAACAAAATTATTAGCCGTCTACGCGTTTATGTGTAACAGGCAGTAAATCAAGGATTCAGCTATGTTTATATTTAAATCACATTTACTATTTATGGAATTTAAGGAACAATTTAATAGATGATTGTATATGAATAAAATACGACTGTTAATTTCATTCGAGTAACATAATGTTTTATCGGTTTATTGGCTAAATTCATACACAGCATAATGTTATATTGTAAAGAAGCTTTATAAAATCTGTCGTGGCGCAGGGGCACACACGTGAGACTGTAGACGTGATAGGTTGTGAATTCGATCATCAATCGAGAAAATGAATTATTTTATATTTTTATTTCTTCGCTCTGATAAAAGGCAAAGCGCGGCGTAGAGTTCCGCCACTCGACTAACAATGCGTCAAATTCGGCGGAAAGTGAGGAATGAATGTCTTAACGCTCGGTTCCCAAGATCTTTCTGCCTATCTGATCTGATTAGGTGGATAGGCAGATTTATTTTAAAAACAATATCTTTGTTAAAAAAAATAGTTTCAGAAAATATATCAAAGTGTATTTTTTATTTATATTGAATAAAAAATATATTATAAAATCACTTTCGGTAAGTAAGATATGATATCACATACAATTTACATAATAACATGTCTCATTGGCGAAAGTTAAAAATATATAGGACTGATAGCTTATCAACTACAACTTGGTTATTAAAATTTACCAATTTAAAAGTAATAACACCGATATGTCCAAGCTGAGTGTAAAATTACGCGCATATGGATAAAAGATATCTTATAGGGCTGGAGAATGGTTAATATATATTTTTTTATTTATATGGGAGAGCTAATATTTATATTAAAAAATCGGATGTTCATATTTATTACAGTTAATATCACTTTTTATTGTACGAAATAAAATGAGGTCGCGGTGTTATAAGTTTAACCTGTCTGTATAAATGTGTGTCTGTCTGTGGCATCATAGCTCCCCAGGAGGAAAGAACGGATTTGAGTGCTGTTAAATATTTTTTTTCCTATAGACATATGTTAATGGCTATTTACATAAGTCTATTGAAAAACAGATATTTACATGGCTTTAATTTTTAATGCGATTGCGTTAACCGTGCCGAGAAGTATGTTCGTTCGATTTTTTTAATAATATTAATATTAAATTCAACCCTGATCAAAGTAGTTGCAGGCCTCGACATACATCGCCTCGTACACCGTGACCTAAGCCTGAATAACGGGATGCACTTGACTTTCAGTGTTTATTATCCAAATTATAATGTTTCTGACGTTATTGAGCTTACCTTAAATTGTAATTACTTGTTTTTATGATACATATCTCATTATGAAATCATCAACAATAATCTTAAAGAAAGAAACAATTTTACAACTTATTTAACATATAACATAGGTGACACATAAAATTATTTATAAAAGTTATTCTTAAACAAAGATGAAACGGATACAAAAATTTCTAGAAAAATGTATTTATACAAAATAATCGTTTGAAAACTACAATTTATTTAATTTATTTTATAATAAGAATATACTAATAGAGTACACAGGATTTTTTGGTTTGTGACAAAAAATATTTTTGGGCAATATAAAATATGTAAAAAATAATTACACTTTAAAAGTTTTTTTTTATTATAGATTGCGAAAAGCTTAGGATTTAAATTCTTTACAGTTGAGTGAAAACTGAGCGCTGCAGGTTTCTTTATAATCGGCACGTGCCTGCGCTCCGATATGCTGCGTTTATTACCCATTTATGCCCTTTTCAACAATGGAAAATAGTAAATAAATATTCACCTGTATACAGAAACGTGAATCTTTTATTTTCTAAATTGAAAAAGTTATTTTTTTTATGTTCTTAATACTTTCGTAATTTATTTTATTTATTAGTTGTTTACTGTTCAGCGCGTATTTCCTTACACATGGACTAAAAGCGCCAAGCAATTAAAATTAATTGTTTTGTTAAGAACTAAATTGGCAAGTGTCCGCAAATGTTAGCGAAGTTTCAGATTTAAACGTCTACATGAATCTGACATTGCCGGATGATTTGGTCAATCTAACAATTGAATTTGTCCTGGTACTAGTTAGTACGTAATTGTTGCTTTGTTAAACTAATGTACCGTGTCCCGTTCTCTGCAGGTCTGTTGGTTTACTAAGGATACAAACTTGCACAGCCTGTGTGTGCTCATATTTGTCTATATCATCATTCCACCGCTCTAACCAAATTAAGTATGTTTTTGTTAGCTTGTTCAATGTAAAAAAGTATAATATTTTAATAAAATGTAGTTCACTATATATCCGTTTTTGGGTGTAAATACGTTCTTTTAAGAAAGCTGCGATTTGATCTTATCTCTTTAAGTTACGTTGGGGCCACACTATTGTCATGTCGCAACGTCAGCTGTCAGACACACATAAGAGACAAGTAAAGTGCGATCCTAACTAAAGATATTGATGTCAGCCATGACAATACTTAGTTAACATATAAATAAAAGACCTTGTATTAAAACAATGTAATTACTAAGTCAAGAATAATGTCATAACAGAAAATATTTCTAACATAAATAATGTTTTTTTACACTTGTCAATAAAAAGTTGACTTAAAAAATAATCTCACGTTATTTAGGTACTTAGGTTTTGCTCTATTGATTTTTATAAGTGTTATTAAGGTACTTAGGTTTTGCCTATTGAATTTTATAGGTCTTATTTCTTTACATAATTATATTTAAGGAAAATCTGTCGCATTTTGCAGAACTTAACGAATAATAGGTAAAAATAAATATTATTTAATATTATGGAGGGACGTTCACCGATGAGGAAAACATATGGTTGTATTTACATTACGCGTTACTGGCTATATTGTTAACATCTTGACTCAAAAGCGGTCGAGTCAAGCCTGAGTTGTGCCGGTGACCTATGAGATCTGTAGACAAGCCTTTTAAGGGCCGACGCCGACCCTTGTGTCGCAACAAAATGAACTAAATACTGCAGTATAGTATCACCTCTGAGTACTTTAGGCATTGTAAGGATGAAACCCTTTATTAGAACTCCAGTCATGCGTTATGTGTACTTTACAATAAGACAATACAGTGTAAACTCTTTATAACGAAACTCAAGGGACTGAGCATTTTATTTCTTTATAGAGTTATCGTTGTAGTGGAATATATACAATCAATATGTGGGTATAACGCAAACAAACCAAGTTGTGCTCACTTCTATTTTATAGGAAGTTTATCGTTATAAAGGATAACGTTATAAAGAGTTTACACTGTACTTTGATGTGTATTTTTTGGACAATTCAAAATATTTACACAATGAAGAATTCTAATATGTAAAAAGTACAATAAAATGATTTTGTAAATATTTTTACAAATTGCTTGCATTCAATTGAAACATCTGTACTAATGCAGAATACCGATAGATACAGAACCTAGAGTTATATTTCGTACTTTTAGCAAGAAAAGAGATGTTGCTCGTCACCTCTGTATCAGCAGACATTTCCTTGAGTTTAAGATTCACTTATTTATAAAAATGATACAGATGCAGTACGTAGCTGTTATTGTTTTTTAATGTTTTAATTTAAAGCAAAAAAAATGGAGTTTGTATGTTACATAGCCGTCTTACGTATAAGCTCATTAAAAAAGCTTAGAAATTAGTAAAGTTACCTTAAAAAAGATTGATTTATGTATGGAATTATACCTATTTAAACGTTCGGCTACATGTTTGACTTGAGAGAATTTGAAATCCATCGAAAATATAAACGAAATGTATCGCTTTAGAATCAAACACAAAATATTGTTACGTCTGATTCATACAATTTTGTTTTTATATCTTTTAAACCTCATTACGTTTTGAAATACAAAACATTTCTTTCCTTAAACAGAATAATTTCTTAACACTTTTTTAATAAAATGCCACATTACACGTCTCATAAAATTCTTAACTTTCAAAGATTCTTGTTTCTTTAGTATGAATACATTATAACATTATACCTTAACGCCACTTGAATGATATTAATGAAATTTTATGCACCTATACGTCCGTTCTTTAGTAAGGAACATGCACAAAAAATGTAAGAAAGGACCACAATTACTGCCCACATTCAAACTGAATACAAAAGATATTTTAAGAAGAAAAGAAACTAATTGAAATATTAACTTTTCATTTTTGTTACTGTTCTTATGCAAGGTTATGAATTTTATTATTAAAATTATATATTACGTGGACATGTACTAACATATTACATGCAGAAGAAGTATATAATTTATGACTTTAATCATTTTAAATGTATTGCCTTTTAAGAAAGAATTGACCCAGTTCTATTTCAATAAACTGTCTTATTAAAGTGCTTAAAATGCTTGTAGTATTAAATTTAACTTTTATATTCTTACTAAATATTATATTTAAATAATTTTCATATGATTAAAGTCCTAACTATCTGGAAACACTAAAATGTTAATTACACTATTTTTTTCTACAGAAACCTTTCTTAATAAATAAATCATCTTCATACAATTTAATGTAGAATCATCAGTTAAGTTATCGTAAATTTATCAAAATGTAATTTTAATTGTGTTTATTCGTCGAGGGTCATTTAAGTGATAAGCTCATTGTGTAGGCTTCGCACAGGTACAACGGCTGATACCCATATGGCACGCACGTAAGCCCCTGTCCAATATGCGGTGCGCGTACGATGCACGTCAAACGATTTTATACCGAATTACTTTCCATTTTAGAATTCGCGAATCGGACCTAGAAACAATGTAATGTGATGCAAATACTTATGTTAATTATATATTATGTACGGTTATGCTATGATTTGAAATGTGGAAGAACATTATTTATATTATCATACATTAAATTGTGATACCAAACACGCAATGCCTCAAATTCGGCGGAAAGTATGAAACGTAACAGAGTATCTAAACGGTTTACAATTTCCCACTGCCATGTGTGGTATACAGCATGAAGCTATGAATATGATTTAATTATTGTAATATAAGTAATCTTGCGATTTAATTGTAATAAAATAATTAATTGTAAATCAATGTGGGGCCCCAATTTATGAAGAACCTTGTTGACTATAAACATCATAAGGAAACTTATCAAATCTTGTAAATACAGTGCCATCTATATTGTAAAAACGATCCATTGGGACGTTTCACGTCGTTGAATAATCAAACCCTCATGAGTCATATTTTTATATTCTTATATATTTCCCATCGTCAAATAATATATTCTTACAAAAATAACAAAAAACACTTTGAAGAACATTCCTGTCTTTTTTTTGTTATATATACGTTACTTTAGTTACATCAAAGGCTAATAATTTATTAATTACAATCAATAATTATTTATAGATTTTGCTAATATAAAGTTATAAAGAGAGTTCAATAACTAAATGAAGAATTTTAGCAAAATAAGTATATTTTAGGGTTTGATTATTTAACGACACGACGACGACGTAGAAATTAAAACTCTTAAATAAACAAAATGAACATTTTAACGTAAGACTTTGAACGTGATCAAACTGTAATTTCTTCAGCCGTTTTGAATAAAGCGTGACATTATTGCACATTATATCACATACTTAAAAACGTGACACAATACGATTATAATTATTGGACTATACAATGTTTTAATTACATAGTTTATTGCTTATTGTCATTAAATGAAGATGTGACTATTTCTGTAATCGTCTCCATTTACTTGGCTAACAAATGTTATGTTTTAACTCAGCTAGCTTTACGCTGTATCCCGCAAACGACAGGGTATGCAGAGGGATCTTGGGAACCTAGTGTTAAGACACTCCGTTCCACTTTCCGCGGAATTTGAGGCATTGCGTGTTGAGTGGCGGAACTCAACGCCGCGTTTTGCCTTGTACCAAAGCGTAGAAATGTAAACATTAAATATATGAATGATATATTAAAATCATTAACATTAAAAATATAAATTGATATATTTCATTTCCTCGAGTGGGGATCGAACCGACAACTCCTTTGCCGCTGCGCCACGACAGCCCTCATTTTTTTTTTACATTTCTTATTTTTATTATGTTTATAAAATGAGTTTTGAATGACTTGAAATTATGACTTCGTTATAGTTCTATGTTATTAAAATTAAATTATAATAATGATAATAAAATTATGATTATCTATTTTTTTTCAGTTGGAAAACGTCCAGTGTTGTTTAGACTTCCTACATGTCCAAAAAGTGCAAGGATTGGAACAAGTGACCGCTGTTGATATTCGAGACGCGAAATTAAAAGCCGTTTTGGCTTTATTTTTTGCACTAAGCAGACATAAGCAAGCTTCGAAGCAAAGAGTGCCATCTGGCGGTAACGCGGCGAACGCAGGCAAGAGTTCCAGTGAAGATGTGTCTTTGAGTTCCGTCCAACGAATAACAGGTGGCAGCAGTTGCGATGAAATATTGACGGCGTGTGGCAATAGTGTCGATATGACGACGTTAACAGCTAACAGGTACGTTGGAATTATATTTATATCATTCAAATAGTTAATAATACAGATGCAAGCATTTTTAATGAAAAAAATATTTATTAACGCCATCTCTCCAGAAATATATCACTTGCTTTTGGAAGGGTTTCTTTTACAAAGTATAGATGGCTCTGTATTTTCTATAGCCTGGAAATGCAGTGTTAAAAAAATCAGTTTCTTCACTATCTTGTATATGTTCTTTTTAATGCAAACTTTATCACATTTAGTGAACCATTTATTCTATTGCTACTGCTTATGTATTAAATAAGGATTAGCGGTGTCAAAATACTCTTATAAAGTAATAAAGTAAATGCTTAAAAAATTTAGGCTTAGTTGAACGGTTTTATTAAAATATGTTAACGCTTATATTATATTAAAGTTATATTTAACATAAGGAACAAAAATACGACTTTGATGTTGTTAATGTAAATTATCTATAAACGATTGGTGCTCACGGTGATTTCTCAACGAGGCATAACTCGTTGCGTTCGTGTAATTAGTTAAGCAAGGGTTGACAACCAATTTATAAGCGACATTGTTCAAAATAGATTTGCTATAAATACTTTTAATAGCAACACGCAATGCTTAAATTTTTGCAGAAAGTGGACAACGGAACGAAGTATCTTACACAAGGTTCCTAAGTTCCCTCTGCCTACCCTGTTAAGATACAGATTGAAAGTGAAAAAATAATTAACTTGTTATTTATACAAAAATATTACGTATTATAAATATATTTCTTAGATTAATGTACATATGTTATTACTTACACTTAAATTACACTTAAATTGTTGTCCTCTACACACTTATTAATTTTAATATTATTATATTATAAGGTATTACAGATTTACTATACTTTTATGTGTTGCTAAGGAAATATTTCAAAATAAATACAATGTTACTTTAATTATAAAATTATAGGCTACATAAGCATACATATGCTTTTTGAACTACTTTCTACGTTTTTACTATATTTTAAAGTGTTATTCCACACTTAGGACAGAAAAGTTAGTACTTTCATCACTTTCATTACATTTTTAATGCTAAAATATTTAGCTGATAAAAAGACAGCCCTGAGTAGCATGATAAATCTCAATCTATAAATACTCGCATTCTCTAAGCTTATTTCGCTCGGAACACAGTTAAAATAAAACTAAAGCTACGTTATCTGTCATAAACAATTTTCTTTTCGTATTTTTATCTATGAGTGTTTAAGATGAAAAATTATTATACACCATTTTAGGAGTCTAAATACATTGTACTTAAATATTAGGTCATCTTCTGATACTCCTAACATTGCAGAATAGTAACAAAATCGTTACAAAAAAATCAATTCGTTTTACAGATATATTTGATGAAATAAATATCAAACTTGAAAGCTTAATCAAGAAATTTATACAACGTATAATGTAACATCGATGCTAACATATATATATGAGCTTTGAGCTTTAATTACAGTGTACATAATTTGTCCCAATAAAATAAGTTAATGTGGCCACATTAGCTTATAACTCTTGTAAACTGCACTTCGTTCATAACGACATTCTATTTTGGTCTAGCGCCCTCTATTGGCGAGTTGCCGAGCTATTGCTGTAGTGGGTTTACTCACGATCTATGTTTGTAAACAAAGAGGTCTAAAGTGCAATAAGAAGCATTTCGTTTTCAATTGTATGCCTTATTCTATAATAACTTAAAGTGTATATTTATTATGCAGTTATTATAATATTTTAGCGAATGGAAGCCTGTCATAACAGTCGGATTAACGCATCTCTTCACGTAAGCTTTTTATAAGAATTGCTTAACCCATTTCAAGCTAATAAGAATTTCTTATAAATTATGTTAAAGAAAATATATATATATGAGTTCATCGCCTTTCGTCACCGCACCGCATTCGATGTAAAAGTGATTTTAGTGTGACATTAGTCAATATGTCAACTTTAAGTTTTTATCAATATAAAATTATAAAGGCCTGTCAGCGTATGATTGTATGGCCAAGACTATGATTGTAAACGTGACCGGTTGTCGGTTCGATCCCCACTCGAAGAAATTAAATTTTGAATAAAAATAATTTCTAAGTTATATAGCATAAGCTGAATTACTTTTGTTCTTACGAGTAGCTTAAATTACTGCACATTGGATTCTGTTTGTTTTTCTGTTATTTTACTCGTCAATTTTATTTAATGTCATTGAATTATTTGAAATGGACTAAAATGATATGCAGTTGCTTACCTACCATTAAGCCCCTATGCCCGGTCAATGTTTTTGATTATGAACAGACAGACGGATGTCATGCCCGCCCAAACCTCACGACAAAAGGCTTAACAAGCTATTGTTTGTCATTTTCTTCGCTTCAATGAGCGGTTGTCTCACGACTTAAAAGAAATATAAACAACTTTAGATGCGTATAAATATAAGAACACAAAAGTTTTTGTTCAAATTGTTGAGTACTAATTAACAACAAGAGAAAAAATCAGGCTCTAAACAAATAACTATAGAATACTTCAAAAAAGTGTTTCAAAATGTTTCTCCATAAAAGGGCCTCGTGTTTTGTATGTTTGTTTACTACTAAGATAACATTTTTTTGATTTTTAACCAATAATGGTTTCGTCGTTGAAGTATTTTACTTTGGTAGTATTTCAAAATGAACATTCACGTTCTTTTAAATTAGTATTTCTTTACACATAAAACTGTATACAAGTATTTTGTTGTTTGAAATTTATCTAATTCTTGATTATTCTTGAATTAAAACAGTATCACAGTGCAATTGGCGACGGAGCGCAGCGAAATTTCATAATTACTTGTTCATATTCAGTCAGGATACGCTTAAAACTCCCCTCTGCTTTGCTGCAATTTAAAAATTGCAACGAGTTTCGTAGTAAGTAAAACAGGTTGACTGAGTATTGTCAAGCATCGTGGTGTTTACGCTTTTTAAAAATTAAACGCTTTTTAAATTTCCACGCAAAAGTAAAAGCATTCCTTAATGTCTGGACCAGTTTCGATTTAGAATTCAGTGGGTTCTTATAGGTGAACAACCGTCTACACAATGGGTTTACTTTCCGTACAAGGATATTCCTTCTATGGAAGTTGCGCCGACTGAGGCTGGCATACCATACGTGAACTTTTAAGTGGTCTTATAATTAAATGTCATGTTGCATATATCGCTCAAACGCATCTCAACGTGAGAAGTGAAGTGGAAATATGGAAGCGGTTGAGTTCTTTATAACATGTAGAATATTACTATACTACTAGTAATATATGTATTTTATATGAATTAACATTCTACAAACACGATAGAAAAATACTGTACAGCGTGTATACTTTGACTTTAACATATTAAAAGTAAAAATGTTTACGACGTTATCGCCGGTAATCTCAAGCAATTCATTGTGTGCGTTTAAATGCAAATTTTATTTTTGTGTACAGCATAATACTTTATCTTGATTATATTGAGGTGTATCGCCTTTACAAAAATGCGGCTGCCTAACGGTATAGTCAGGTTTGAAACATCCCTTATTGCATACACTTAGTTATAGCCTTATTAATCTTGCAAATTTATCGTTTTTTTGCCTTGAATATATTCTTTCATATATATATATATATATATATATATATATATATATATATATATATATATATATATATATATATATATATATACACATATACATACATACATACATATACATATATATATATATATATATATATATATATATATATATATATATATATCTACATATATACACATATATATATATTTACATGCCAACCTCTGAGTTTCTTCTTGCAAGCAATAATCTGAGATAGGTTTCAAGTTACTTAGGGTGTTTTGAAAAACAATTATCAAGTAGGGTCGAGATTAGGCTCATTGAGAGCAGCTGATTTGTAAAGTAGCTAATGGGGTGCTAACGTGGATACTCGGCGGAGTTTTCTGACGGAAGATCAACTTCGTTACATGTCTTATTTTATATTTGTTTGGGATATGTTTATCGCAATCTAAATATGTAGTTCGAGACAGTTGTGTAAATATTAGTAGGAATTATTAGTAAACAAACACGTATTCTCAATAAATATTAACATTTTTTGTCTATTATCAAATTCAACAAAGATAATTTATCATCGTAATACAAAGGAATATGCTCTTGTACCAAGTTTTAATGAGTTCTATGGATATTCTTATTAATGTTATTATTTCTTCAATTCATTTTCTTTATCTTAGAGAAAAAAGAAAAATCTGTTACTGTAAATTAATATTATGAAACAGAAGGTAAAATCAAATATTTGCACAAGGATCCTATGCCACATATATCTATTTGAATTTTATGGTGACCGCTTCACATCGATGTAGTCAGTCAACAAACTAGGCATACAAAGTTAGAATGCTCGTATTACGCAAACAGTTTGATATTATGTCAATAGTTCACTAGTTCACTAGGAAGCTCATCCATTCGTATTTGAAGTACGTTTCAATTATAATGAACGAATAATAATGTCATTATGTATATAGATATTGATAGGGATAAAAATAATTAATCCTGATTAATATTATGTTAAAATTAAACTAACAACAATTTAATACCAGATGCAGTAATAATCGACGTAATTGCACTTGTATTAGTACTTTCAATGCTAAGTATTTTGTATAAATATGTCATCTTGACAGATAATTTATGTGTTATAATTACTATTAAAAAAATAGATAATTATTAAATATTTTTGAGGTAGGAGCAATAAAATTGAAGTTTTATAATAATTACACGCCATTAAACAACCTTAGTTATAGATTACTTAAATCCTTTATTCGCTATTAATAAAAACGACGTTGCCCATACTTTGCTAATAACGATACTTACTCTTTTGTATACGACGTACCCATTTAGCTCTGTATGCATTTCTTTCGCTTTGCGGTAGGTCTTTGTGAGCTTCCGCGTTACATAAAGAAGCTTTATTATGACAACATTTTTCATGAACCTTGTATTTATTTAAGGCAGTGTGTAGCTTCTGTTCTTAAGCAGGATATTTACATAGCGATACTAATATCACAGATACTATTAAGATGAATTGGCCGGGGCACAATCGTGGAATTGTAAATGTGACTGGTTGTGGGTTCGATTCCCACTCCAAGAAATAAAATATTTCCAAATCGGCCAAAGTGGGAAACGAAAATGTCTTGATCGGAATGGAGTGTCTTGAATCTAGGTTCACATGTTTCCTCTGTCGTGGCTCACATGTGCGGGAATACATCATAAAGTCTAAAAAAAAAACATATTTTCTTTTTGTTAAAATAGAATAGTCTTTATTACTATTTTTTAAAGTGTTATTCCACACTTAGGACAGAAAATACTAAACTTAAAGTTAATAAGCGCATAAAACGAAGGAAGCAGGATTTGAACCCGCGCCTCTTGAAAACCGTCCAAGCGCTCTAACTAACTAAGCCATTCGTTCTCACCAAGCTACGTCGAAATTCTTATACGCTTATTACAACTTATTTATTTTATTTAAATTTAAGTTTACTAGAATAAAGTCCTTCACGAAATTAACGAAATTGTTTAAGAATGTAAATATTAATGATTCTTCTAAAAAATTCAAATGCAGCTTTAGAAATTTGTTAACGATCTCTTCGGCTTCACTTCCACAACCCCCACTTAATATTCTTCCTTTATGTCCTCATAAATAACTGGTTATGGGTTCAATGCCTCGTTTAGATCAACTGTAATTCTGTTTGTTTATTATTAAAAAATGCAATTAATGTACGATTAAAATTTTCAAACTTGCAGCCAGAACTTTACTAATATTATACAAACTTTTTTTATTTATTTATCTTTTAGCTTTTATAAATGTATCATACATTCGGTCTTATGCTGTCTTATTGTTGGTAAGAACTGTGAACAATGTATACAGCTGTTCTTGAGAAGTCCTATTTGAATTATGTTTAAGTATATTTATTGAAAATGACACTATTATACCAGAGAGACCAGAGTATTTTATAATAAAAAAAACCGGATAAGTGCGAGTCGATATGATCCATCAAGGACATACCAATTTCAAGATTGCAGGTTAACGGTCGTCAACGGATGTATTTATCAGTTGACAAATTAATTTCAAAACCAGAAAGCACTCACCAGGTTTTGAATACGCGGAGAATTTTATAAAAAATACAGAAAAACACAATATAATTGTGCTATCGAGGTACTTTGAAAAACTAGCTTTCAAGAGAGTTAGTTATAAAGTTGGTGCTATATAAGCTACGAAGAAAAGCCAAATACTCATATATATATCGGGCTGTTTATATAAAAATATTTATATAAACAGCCCGATTTTCTTTAATAATATTGTATTTTCATATGATACAAAGAAATCATAAATTAGCATAAATCAGCGATAGAATGTACATATTCGAAGACCGTTATATTTATAGCCTTCCGTTTCTCAAAGCAATAGATTTTACTACCCCCATATAAGTTTCGTAGATCACATTTCATATGTTATAGTAGCCTAGTATATTTTTAAAAGGAATCTTATTTTAGATTATTTCACTAAATTATAAAGAAAATTGGTAAAAATATATTTAAAAATAATGTCATTTTATTCTTATCTCCCTACTTCTAGAAGGCACAGGTTCACGATATTTATATTTTATAGGATCCTAATACGTGTGCAATTATTTAAGGAAGTTGAATGGCAAGATATAGGCCAAAATAGGAAGATATTTTCACATCGATTGATAAATATTGATGCAGATATAGCAAAAAAAAGTTAACTAAGTTTATATAGACTATATATAATTATATACTCCAAATCCGACTGTATACTCTTGCCATATATAATTTTATAAAATATTAATTTTCAATTTAGAATCTGTCAATTTTATACGGCCTAATGCCTGGTAATTTAAAAGGCGACTGAGGGAAAGCAGCTTATTAGAGACGCACTTATATATAAATAATTGGTAAAATCATACAACTACTTAATCGGTTCGCAAAAGAAGGGCACAGAAAAAAGGAAAAATTTTGTGTGAAAATGGTTTGAATCAGAATGTATAAAAATACTTTGCAAAGTGTATAAAGTTACCAATAAAGGTAGTTAAGCCTCTTAACAACGCCATGTTTAATAACTAAGAGTGGTCCTTTCAGGAAGACTCTGCGCTAGGTCATAAAGTTCATTCTGCCCAATGTTAAATGGAAACGAATGCTCTGTACTTCATCAGAGTTGATGACTTGTTCTTAATCCACTGGATTGTCTTGATCTTAATCCACTCGATTATGATTTATGGTAAGTTTTAGAGATTACGGCTTGCTTTAAACGCCATGATGCTTGGAGGTCCTAAAATAATACATATAATTAGCAATGAACTGTCCCATAGTAACAGTGCGTGCTGTTAATGATGACTGGGCTCAACGTTTAATGGACCGAATTGCAGCCATTGGTGATCACTTTGAATAAGCTTTATAGATTTTTAATGGTTTTAGATTAATGCCTATTATATTATTATTAATCTTACACACTATAATAGTAATAAATGTTCTGTAAGTTTTTCTTTGTAACTATATTTATGGCAAGATCAAGTATGAATAATACTATCAATTTATGATTAAACATATATATTTGTATATAGCATGCTGTGAATTTACATCATGATAAATTTTAAAAAATACCATCAATTTACTTTTAAAAAAAAAAATCTTCACTGTGGATTAACACTTTAAAAACACTTAAAAGACTATAAACAATTTGCCGTCTAGTACACTGGTTATCTCACGTTATATTGAAAAATACACAGGTATATCTAAAAAAATATTGAGTAAATAACCCCTGGTTTTTACACCTGACACCTGTAATGTGTTATATACCTACTGTAATGTCTTTTGTGACATTGACGTTGATAGGTGAAACATGAGGAATCATGACAGTTTAAGTGAAGCATATTCAGAGGAACGTCTCGTTGCTCGTATTTCTTCCTCGCATCAATACGCAAACGAAGCGCACATTGGAAAGTTTTCGTAATAAATCACCGGTTACTTTTAGACTTACCACGAATTGTTTAATATTGCTTAACAAGCGAATAGGGAATTAGTCGATGCTTAACAGTTTTGGTTCATTTCCGCGTTTACTTTTCTTGTATAAATATTTGAAACGATCCATTGAGCGAAATAGCATACGATCTTAACATTTATCATTTAAAATTGTTTAAATTTAAATAAAGTTAAAACTATTAAAACTAGCATTTTTAAAATAATTTGAAATAAATTTACTGTTTACTTTTATCAAAGATTATTTTTACAATATGAATCACATGTAGTTAGCAGTTTCTTCAGTAACTACTTCAAATTGTAATGTACTTAGTTTTAGTACTTTAATCGTTCGGCTCTTGTGTCGAACGTTTATGGTTTCTAATTATTGGTCTTTATATCCTTCTAATAGAATTCAGTTTTGTTTTATGTGATAATCAACCCATCTGAAACAAATATTTGAAATATACGCACTTAACAAATCTTAATAACATAAGGGTAGAATCTTTACATGAACAAAGATTATTTGCGATAATTTATGATGCAAGAAATCAAACTAACTATTAATTAAAAAACAGATTGTATACACAATGACTACACGTTAATGACGCACTATAACTTGGCATAGCTTGAGCAAGAACAAGCACTTTAGATATGCAATTCCTATCTGCACTGCAGCAAATACTAGCCTAACAAACTTCCTTTGTTTACATCTAGCCTTTGTTTTTAGTTAGCAATGTATCTAATAAGCCTTTTTTTCTCCTCTATCCTAGCCATGATTGTTAATTCACTGAGATATTTGTTTATTCTGAATATGGACTTTTAAAATATTTTATCGAATATTTTGTAAGATTGGCATTCATAAAGAGAGAGAAGAGAATTATCAATTATAAACATATTTATGTGTTTTAGTAAATAATATTTCCAATTTAATAGTAAATAAAGCGTATTATTTACATGTCCATAGACAATAATTAAATTAGAAATAAATTGCATATCATTGATATATTATGATTTTTTTAATAAGAACTAGACTTGTTTAAATATATTTTTCATTTTGATTTAATTGCGTACTTGCGTATCACAATAATAATTATTATGCTATTCACCCACTGAAGCAGAAATAATAATTAAACTCAAAATTAATATCAAATAAGGATAACAGTTTGAAGTATAATAAATCGATGTATGTTTGGTTCTTGATTTTGACACTAATCTTCATTATAGTATGTATACTTAAACATATTAAAAAGAATATATAATAATAAATTCAAAGATTCACTTTGAGGGATTTATTTCTACATTAAACTATTCGAATATCTGATATATGTGATATATTTGAAAAAATAATTGTATTATATATAGGTAGATATAGAATTTTATCGTACTATCATAAACAGTTCGCCCAAAATAATAGCAGTCATTATCAATAATATGAATAGTGGCGCAAGGATAGGGCGGACGAACCACCCTCTTATACAATACACAATTATATTTTCATGCGAAATAGAACCAGCAATATTTGATGTAAATAATTAAAAATAGCATGGTAGCAATAATTATGTAACATTCAATATAAATAATAATATATTTTCGGAAAAACCTATTAAAGACCACAATCTTTATTCGTACAAATTATACTAGGCTTCTACAGTTGAGCCAAATATAAAAAGTAAAAGGTATAGAGCTATTAAATGTATATGCCAGCACCTACATGATCGAAAAGAAAACTTGTGTATCAGCAAGAGGTTGTTTACTGAAGCCCTCAGTGTAAATTATTTTACCGAGGTCTGGCGGAGGGACTGATTTAACGAGATAAGCCGCGAACCCTTCTAAAGGTAGTGCATAATGTCATCCTACTAATGCAAGGGCTCCCCGATACAGATGCCAACAGTTTTTGTTATACAGGATGCTAGAAACTGCTCTTTTGACGTTTACATTTTCAACTCAATTTGCAATAAAATTAATAAGCGCCTAATATAATGAATCAAAATATATATATTTAAGGTATTTTAAAAACATATATTTACAATTCAAATATTATTCAGTATCAATTAAAATCCTCGTTCCATAACGAGGCAAAGTATTCATGCCAAAAAAAGTCTATGCCAACATTGATTGTGTAATTACAAAAATAAAGAATAAATAATTAAATAAGCGTTATTTTTCGTTTCCTTTCTGAGAAGTTTTTGAAATCTATAAGTGTTTCCTGCTTCTCTTTAATACTTCGATTAGTACTTAAACTCTCATTTGTTTAAATAATGGGCGCGCACAGTTCAATTGATGTTGAAAGGTTCCACCGTCCACGTCTTTTGTTTACACCCTGTGCACACTTGAATATGGCATTAGCATTCGCTGCATCCCGCGCGATCACTCGGAAGGGGAGAAGGCCCTTTACGTCGAATTCCCGTCTTTCATGCAGACGCAATGCCCGTGCGTGCACGCGGTGTGACTGTGCGCTGAGCGCGCTCCGTACGATACTTGCCGGTGCATGTGACAAATCGTGAAACATTTTAGTGTATAGTGTGCGAAGCCCTATTTATATCAGTGAAACGTGCCTAGTCCTCGAGTTTAAGTGGTCGCAATGAGAGATGGTTTGATGTTTATTTTAATACAGTTCAAGTTAATTCCAGTGCCGGGTCATTTTGTTTACATTGCGGCGTGATTCACGTCAAGTTTACTTGCTTCGTTTGACGTTAACCTCAACAAATTTAAATTTACTTTTACTTGCAATGTACTTTATGTACATACATACATACATACATACATACTGTATTATTAATCATTTTAAAAAATCCTATTCCTTTTTTTTTCACTTTAAAATTATTGCAATGTAAAAATATTATAATTTTAAAATAAAGTTTTTATTATTATCACAATTTTATATGATTTTTAAATCTGTTGCTATAAAGACAGATATAAGATCTTTACTTCTCGCGCTTTTCACTACTTACTGAAATCGATCGCGTATATTTTAGTATTATACACTAACCCGCTTCTTTTTTTTTATTGAAAATGCTATATGATATACAAAAGTGATAAATAGTATAAAAATAAAACTACTATTGCCTCGAGGCTTTAATAAGATTTATTGGTTTATTTGCTGGACGAACAATGAGCAAGAACCAAATCATGCTTTGCAATTTATAAAACCGTAGGTGTCAGATACTCGTAGGCGTATAGTCTATAGTATAAGAAAGCTCACGATTTACTTATTGCTTCCAATAAGGCTTTACAATTTTCTCTGTGAGTGTTATGTCTCAAATAATTAATTATCAGCTTTACAAAACAACCACTCCAATTTATATGTTATATACATAAATAAGGATTATTAGACTAATATATAAATAAATAAAAAAAGAAATATTTCGACATTTATATCATAATTTACTTACTATTAATTAAAAATAAACAATTTTAATGAACTTGAACTTTGTACCACATCATGTACAAGGCATTTTTATTTTATTAAAAATTATATCAGGCCTATTTGCATTCTTGTTTGACGACTTTTCATCTATGTAAATGTAATAAAAAAGACTAATGTAAAGTAGGTATTGAAAAAACAGGTATTAGCTTAATAATTGGATATTCATTTTTCTTTCCAATATTAAGCATCATCCCGGAACTAGTAGTGTAGGCAGAAGCATACTAATATTATGTTTTTCATTTTTTGCTAAACTATCGTTTAACAGCCTAAGTGGCGGAACTCAACGCCGCGCTCGCCTTTATAACAGAGTGAAGAAATGAAAATGCTCAAGTAATGTATATACATATTTATATTAGCTAAATATTTCATTCTCCCGACTGGGATCGAACCACAACCCTCGCGTTTACAGATATTTAAGCACAAGAATATACGACTAAAATATTTGGAAGCTATAAAACTCGTCAGCTTATCCGCCCCTACCAAGTTTATGCGATATATGGAATTGAAAATTTAGCTTATATACAAGTTACTCGCGAGTTCACACCACCTGTGGCACCTTTACATTTGCTATCGAATTAAATGTCTGCGATTAGGAAATATTGCACGTGTAGTAATTTTCTATAGTCGTTTGGTATTTATCACGGTAGGTATATATACATGAATTGGTAGACTACATTACTTAAATAGAGATAATTTTAAGTTTTAACATAAACAATATTGACATTGTATCTTTTTTGATCCAGTAATAAACCTTTTAAACATTGAAATTGAATGAGTTTTTGGCTGATTATGATAGAATCTGTGTGATTTATAGATTTGTACGAATGTTCCATATTTCCCTATATATTTATTATTTTTAATATAAATGGTCTTTGTCCTAATGACTTATAATAAATCTAACTAATTAGCATTATACTTTATAGTATCAACATATCACCGAATAGTTCTATTTATATTAGTCCTCCAGTTAAATGTAATAGGTGCATGAACGTGTTCCTTTAATAATGTCTTTGATTTTCGCGATTGTTACACACTTTATATAAAACACTTTAACCAAAAAACTTGTTTAACAATCAATATATGCGATTAATCCGGTTAAAAGTGTTTCATTTAAAATGTGTTCCTTCAATTTAAATATATATTAACAAGAAATACCTTTCAAGTATATGTATATATTTTTTGTTATTTATAATTTTTACCAAGTCATAGTGCGCGTTTTTGGCTACCCCGCTAGGGATACAGAGTAAAGTAAAAAAAATAATTCGCACATGGATAATGTCAAACTCCACGTTATATATTACATTTGATAATGATACCGTTACATTTCCGTCTTCGGCTTGTTTTTATCAATTTCGTAGTATAATCATATGGTGTGTAGTTCCCCTTAAAAACATATTCAAAATGTATTCCACGATTTGCTTACATAAGTAAGCTTCGCCTAAGTCTTTCGCTATCCAAGAAGTATTGTTTCTTAAATAGACTAAAGCGAACAATGGTATGTTTTTGCTACTTCTATCTTGTTAAATGACTATAAAATATATAATGGTCTAAAAATTAATACAATAATCCAAGTAATAATGGTATAAAAAATAAATATGCGAAAGCTTCAATTTATACATTACTTTAATTATTAAAATACTGAGACGAAAGAAATACGAACGAATTATTATTATAATAACTTTGACTGATTTATTAGATAGAGAAAATGATGAGTTGGCAAAGCGATAAGTTCTCAACTGGCTCGTTTTGATCGCCATAAAAAAAATAACAGAACAAAACAGAACACACGTACCTACAGAACGTAATTTATGAAAATACAAATTTTCTCTTAAAAATATTTTGATTCTGAGTTTATATTATATTTTACATTACCATTATCAAGCTGAGCAATAATTACATAATATAAATTCAATTTTTATAGCAAATGTAACTCATAAACAGCAGGTTATCTGAATAATACAGGAACCCAACTTCGCTTTCACAACGCGTTATCAAGCGCCATGCCAGATCTTATTTAAATACTGTGTTTTAATTAAATTTACATGTATATATGTAGATATATTTGTTTGTAGATAACTTAATATGTTGTCTCTATGGTATCTGTATTTGTAAGTCAATATTATCTTTTTTGTTTTTAATGAGGCTTTTAATTATATAACTTAATTTTATTAAGATATATTGTAATCTTATAATATATACAAATGTCTTGACATATGCTAATTAGATAAATGTTATGTTTTTTTTTCTGTATTATAAGAAGTTCTCACAAGTTTGTACTCTTCTTCATAGTGAAAGCCTCTTTAGTTATTTGAGAAATAAATACAGCTCTTCAGTCCTTACACTTTATTTACATTTCTATAAACACTTTCTCGATTCTAAGTAGCACTGTACTTGTCAAGTCTCGAACGAAGAAGAAGGAACGTAAGTAATGCCACGTCTTTTATAGATTTAAATTGCTCAAATCAGCAACTATCTTGACAAGTGATAATTTAACATAATGTTAATTGGCTTTAACAAAATATTATTTGACAATTTCAACTATGAATAAAATAAACAACTTTTACAATAGTAGAATAGTTTTACAATAAAATAATAAAATCGCTAACAGCTCGGCCTTCCTAAATATTCGAGTCCTCTCGAAAGAATAAAAAAAACTTACACAAAGTTATTCTTTTCGGCCATCTTATAATTAATTGTTCCTACAATTACATACACATTTACAATATATAAGAAAACATTATAAATACAAATTATGTTAATATACATATCTATTCTACTTATTAATTGGCTTATATAGGCCTCTTGCGTAAACTGAATAAACCTTAAGTCAGGTGCGTTCACTATATGTCTTTATTCACTATATGACTTCATTCACTTTATCAATCTCATATACACACTGAGGCTTATATCAATAATTTTAACTTAACTAATCCTTCAAAAAGCGCCTCTTCCTCCACCTTGAAGGCCGGCAATCCGCATCTATAGCTCCCCTGGTGTCACACAGGGCCGTGGGCGACAGCGACCACTCACCATCATCATCAGGTGTCCCGTACGCTTATTTGGCTTGTCTTTTCCAAAAAAAACTTAACTAATCTAAATTCATTATCATATTAATTTTCACAACTGTAACACTCCTTAGTTGGCTTATTGGCCTCATATGTGTTAACAGCACCTATCATATAAGCTACCTAAGTAATCTAAATTCACTATCATATTCATTTTGACAACTGTAACACTCCTTAGTTGGCTTATCGGCCTCATATGTGTTAACAGCACCTATCATATAAGCTACCTAAGTAATCTAAATTCACTATCATATTCATTTTCACAACTGTAACACTCCTTAGTTGGCTTATCGGCCTCATGTGTGTTAACAGCACCTATCATATAAGCTACCTAAGTAATCTAAATTCACTATCATATTCATTTTCACAACTGTAACACTCCTTAGTTGGCTTATCGGCCTCATGTGTGTTAACAGCACCTATCATATAAGCTACCTAAGTAATCTAAATTCACTATCATATTCATTTTCACAACTGTAACACTCCTTAGTTGGCTTATCGGCCTCATGTGTGTTAACAGCACCTATCATATAAGCTACCTAAGTAATCTAAATTCACTATCATATTCATTTTCACAACTGTAACACTCCTTAGTTGGCTTATCGGCCTCATGTGTGTTAACAGCACCTATCATATAAGCTACCTAAGTAATCTAAATTCACTATCATATTCATTTTCACAACTGTAACACTCCTTAGTTGGCTTATCGGCCTCATATGTGTTAACAGCACCTACCATATAAGCTACCTAAGTAATCTAAATTCACTATCATATTCATTTTCACAACTGTAACACTCCTTAGTTGGCTTATCGGCCTCATATGTGTTAACAGCACCTATCATATAAGCTACCTAAGTAATCTAAATTCACTATCATATTCATTTTCACAACTGTAACACTCCTTAGTTGGCTTATCGGCCTCATGTGTGTTAACAGCACCTATCATATAAGCTACCTAAGTAATCTAAATTCACTACCATATTCATTTTCACAACTGTAACACTCCTTAGTTGGCTTATCGGCCTCATATGTGTTAACAGTACCTATCATATAAGCTAGATGCACTCATCATTTGACTTATTGGTCTCACGTGCACCTATACTTAGTCATTATCATTCAAACAATTATTTTTTTATATTTTACTTATCAATCACATTTATTTAACTTCATTATCAATAACATTCATAAATTATCTTCATTATTAATTACATTAATTTAACTTGTCATTATTACAGAAGATTATCAATGTTACCAAAATTATTAATCCTTTCTTAAAAATTATTAATTCAGTTTTATTAAAAAAAATCTTAAAGCTATAATTATTAATTTTATTTCTATTATTACTACTTAAAACTGTATTATCAATGTTTCGTATCTGTTATCATTTGTGTCAATAATTGGATCCGAGTTGTCAGTTGAGTCAGTCAAGTCATCGTCGGTATCATTAAAATAGTTTTGACTGTAAAACGTCCAAGGAAATAATTTATCAACTGAAAATACTCTTTAATACTTTCTGTTACTTTTCCTTGTAATTGGGGTATCCTCTACTATGTATCTATTATTTTCTAATATCTTTTTCTAATTCTATATGAAATCTCGCCATATTTTTTTGATTTGCCTATATTATTATCGGTATCTCGTTCAATTCTAACTAGATTACCTATTTTGTAAATATTTCTGATTAAATCATGTTTGTTTTCTGATCCTACTTTATTCTTAAACTCGTTTCATTTCTAACTTCTTCTACCGATTGAGCTTTGTAATAACTACATTGAATACAAGATTAAACATATTGTTTTTACAAATTTTCTCATTTTAGCGAACTAATAAAAAGAATTTAATTTTTCGAAGGTCTTGTCAAAGTCAAAATCCCCTAGATTATCATGATTTTTCTTAACAGCCATCTGACACACTTTGGAACTACCCATTTTAATTCATTATCAATAACTCTATACACTTTTCCATTTTTCATTTTAATTTTTTTATAAATATCGATTGTTTTTACTATTTCATTGTCTTATAGTCATTGTCATTTTATATTTCAAATTTCGTTAGAGGACTATCAATAATAGCAAAATTTTTAACAATTTTTCTAAAAAAAACTAGCGAGACCTAAAAATTTACGTACTTCATGTTGGTTAATTATATATAATAACCTGACGCCAAGTCTATTATACATCTGTATATTCGCTGATCACCAGTTTTCTTTTTCACTAGGAGGATTGGGTTCGCGTAAGCTGAAGAGGACTCAGTAATAATCTCATAACTTAACATTTCCTGTATCATATCCTCAATTTTCTCTCTCTCTCTCCGAGTAAGATAATCTGTATGGTCTATATACAACTGTGAAAGGTCTATATACAACGGTGAAGAATATTTTAAATTAATATGTTAAATGAGATAAGCCCAAATCCAATAGACTAAATGAAAAGCATTTATTATATTCATTTAATAATTCTTCAAGTTTTATTTTATTCTCTGATTTTAATATGTCACCAGTAACACAATTACCTTCAATATTTTGCTCTGTGATTGCGTCTATTTTATTAACATATAAGAATATATGTTTTGTCTTCTATAACTTGTGCTCTAGTTATTAATGTGCCCTTAAGTATTCGTTTCTCATTTATTTAAGTTTAGTAGGTACAATGATGTATCCAATCCGTTTATTAATTGTATATAGTATAATATTTTAGGTGTTTTTTTTTACTCTTGTGGAATCTTCAACGTACACCTTACAAGATATAAAATTTTTCTCTGTTTCTATTGGGTAATAAATTTAATGTAATCACCATCGGTTTCACAACATATTTTTGAAGTGAAAACTTCTTTAGGCGCGTTGAGCGTTTTGGTAGAGGGTAAAATACTCGGTACGCGTCACCGACATGCTAATGATAATAGCAGGCGTGCGACTAGCGCATGCGCAGTAGTACACGTATACACTAATATAGCCTGTGTACACGTATACACTAATACATCGACTATTTCTGACTGTATTATGTGCGCGTTGGACGCTTTTTGGATAAGTATAATTTTGTGAGTCACGTCACCAATACGTTATAGTAGCAGTACCTATTGTATCTTTTTTAGAATACAATTAAATTATTGAACGAACAGATAATCTAAGTATTGTCGAAATTAATGATGACAATGATGTAAATAATGAAAATAATGTTCAAACTTGAATTCATTGAAATTCGTGTAAATATAAATACTATGTATAATTAAGATAATTGTATATTAATTATTTTTTTCAACCACTTTGTACCTATTTATATTTTGTTCATGATCTTTGTTTTACCCATCATATGTATCTAACTAATAAATAAAACATTAAAAATTTCATATAATTTTTGCATATAGTTTTAATTACTCTCAACTTACGTTTAAGTTACGTTTTCATTTTTTTATGTAAAATCCTTTATCCGATTTAATAATTACGATACCGTTTTGCTCCGTGAAATTATGACCTAACAATACTGGATATTTTAATAATTGATCTTCTACTATAAGCACTTCGATATTTGTTAAAATATTTCGAACATATTAAACTGTTGCATTACTAATTGGTTTTATCAAATAATTACTAAACTTTTTTAGCGAAATTTCATGTACCGGTTCATATACGTAAGTCTTTAAAGTCGGTTTGCCTCATAAGAGTTGATCGACTACCTAAATCTACATAACATAAACTACATCGTAATTTATAACAATAGATATTATATTTATTCTATATAGTACCAGCAAACTTTAATTCAGAAATATTTGTAGCGTTGTTATCAAGATTTCTTTGTAAACGTCTACATTTAAAACTAGAATGTCCTTTTTCTACTTTATTTAAAATTATCGCGATGTATTATTAGAAACAAAACGCGTTCCCAGTTTTTGTCAATGTCATCCGATTTATTAACGATAGATTTAAAATAAGGTAATAAATCCTCTGAAAAAACAAATTTTGCAGCTTGTGCTCCTAACTGTATACTACGATCTTCAATTGCGCCAATAATACAATCTATAGCCTTTTTTACCCCATATTTCAAATCTATTTAATAAATTCATTTTATGATAAAAATATGTTTCAAAGATTCATTATATTTTGGTTTACGACATTTACATTTCGTGTAAAAGCTGTGAATAGTTTTCGACGGTAGAAATGTTTTAATTAACTCTTCTTTCCATTAATTCCACGTAACATTTACTGAAGACAGTCCCTCACACAATATTTTAGCAACACCCACACCCACAGTTTAGGCAATGTATGAAGCAATTGTGTTTGTGACCAGTTATATAATTTAGTAAATTCTTCTACTTTACTAAACCAGGTGTCTATTGTTTATTCTTTATTTGCGGAATTAAATTCAGGAATCATGTTTGTAATCATTGAAAAATATTTAGATATTATGACTATGTAGATAGTATTGTTTTAATTAAGTTCATTACCCCTCGAGTTGTAAATGTAGCTACTTCTTTATCAACGGTTATTTTATTGCGCTATGAATTCGAATTATTACCTATTCCACATTCACTATGAAAATTTGCTGATTCACTCACCAACATTTTTCTTCGTCGTTTGTTACCGTGACGTGGCCCCATCGTTGATAATTGCTATCCACCCGAGAGGATGATCTCGAAGCCGAGTGACACAATATTGACCAGCGTCTGCTATATGAGCGCGAACCCGGCTCACGATACAAAGTTGAACCACGTCCACGTTTCCGTTTTCTTTTAACTTGGTAATGGTATCTATTCTTACTCATGATTCAAATCTTAAATATCCTTTGATGTGTTAAAACGCGGAAACAATCCCACTTCTGAACTGAAAGCCTCCTTAGTTATTTGAGAAATAAATACAGCTCTTCAGTCCTTACACTTTATTTACATTTCTATAAACACTTTCTCGATTCTAAGTAGCACTGTACTTGTCAAGTCTCGAACGAAGAAGAAGGAACGTAAGTAATGCCACGTCTTTTATAGATTTAAATTAGTCAAATCAGCAACTATCTTGACAAGTGATAATTTTACATAATGTTAATTGACTTTAACAAAATATTATTTGACAATTTCAACCATGAATAAAATAAACAACTTTTACAATAGTAGAATAGTTTTACAATAAAATAATAAAATCGCTAACATAAGGTAGTAAAAAGATTAAATTTATTGAAGTTATGTGCTCATTATTAGTAGGCACATATAATTTTTTAGCGAATACAGCTCTTTAATCAATTATAGACAATACGTTAACAAATCAATACGTACAGTATTTATTGATATATAAAAAAGTGAATTAATATTTAAAAGTTCCATATAGTTACAAAATTTTTGAAATGTGAAAGCTTACACTTGAATGAAATACTTTTAGCTTTCTATATAATAACATATCTCATCTTTTTTTAGTTTCATGCTATATCCACAGTACACAACAGGGTAGGTGAAATTATGTAGGTATTGCGTGTTGCATAGCGATACTCAATGCCGTTCTGTGCCTTATCACTAGAAGAAAAATAATATTAAATATTTTATTCCCCCAAGTAGGAATCGAAGCCACAAACGTTGAGTTTACAGTCGGATGCTTGAGTGTCCGCGCCACGACGGCTTCTTCATCACTGTTTGAAAATGTCAAAATAGTGAGCTAGCCAAGTATTTTTTAGTTTTGCAAAAATGTTTTCTTGTGAGATGTGAAAGCTTACACTTGAATGAAATACTTTGAGCTTAAAAGACGAAGCGACGCTTACTATTATAGAAGAAAAAATTATGTGTATATTTCTCGCATTCTAACTGGAGGAAAAAAATATTTAATGTAGACAGGATTTTGTAACATATTAGAACTATATTAATATTTATTATATATGATTTTTAGAGCGTTTTGATTACATACACGACAACGATATATCGTAAAAATATGCACTATCAAACAATAAACGTCTCGTTGAAATTGAAGTAATAAAGTACAATTTCTCGTTTCATTTTAGCCTATAATAGTCTAGTCTTTTTACAGTTGTTCAATTTATTTGTGAAACATTAAAATATAGGATATATTCTTGGGTTATAAGTTTAGACTCTGACTAGTTTACATATTGCTATAGAAAAATATATTAAATATAAGGAAAAAATATCATTTAGTAAAATTAAAAATGAAGAGAAGATTCTACAAGATGTGCGAGATACCTTAAATACAATTAAAAAAATAAACAAAATTGACATGAAATGTTTTGCTTTGATTAAAATTTGCGATTTCGAGAATTGTTACTACGTTAAACAGTTGGTTGGCACTAGCAGCTAAACCAGTTTGTAGGACCAGGGAACGTGGGTGCAACTGCAAAGTAAGTTTGCTGTATCAAAGTTATGTTTAGTAGTCGTTTTAAAACTATCGTACATATACAGTACCTAGACTGTTTCTAATATTTTATTAGCTTTTATTATTGTTTAACATGGAATATAATTATTCAATAATGTTTTGTTAATAGGGCAAAGTTAATTTACAGTGCATTAAGCAACTATAATTTCAACTGACTTTAGTAATGAAATATAAAAAGTTACTTTTTATTTTTTTGTAAAAATATAGCTTTTAGTATACGAAGCTTTGAAATTTATTTCTTCACTAATATTTTAATAGTTTACAAAAAGACACAGAAAATTGAACAAACATTGGTTCATAATATCCGAACTTGACAAAAAACAAACCGACAAACACTTTCATTTTGTTTATATGTACAAAATACAGATATAAGTTAAATATGTAGATGTCACTCAAACCATCGTCTACGGAGCACCGAGCAAGTGTAGCATGTCACTTTATTGTTTCATAATATTTCTTTAGTAAACCACACTCTTATTTTTTATAGTCAAGAATGAAATGTTTACGACAATTTAAAAGAGAAGTGTACAAAAAGTTAAATGTATACTTTTGGTAGTTTTATTTTGTGGGGAGGGCGTGGGGGCCGCCACCCTAAGGATTCTGTACCCTCGTCGCACAGAACAATAGTTCACACGAAATAATCGATAAATACCATACTTCTAAAAACGGGCAAACGATTTAGGGACAGTTCTCACAGTTAAATATTAAAATAAATTGTAATTACGAAATTTTCTATGTTAAAGCTATTTATACGTTCATATACGTAAATATATAGTTATATTATCTTGTTAAACAAAGGTGAGGAGGTTATTCTAAAACATCGTAGGTACCTATAAAGCTTGTGTTCGCTATTTACGTAAATAGAAATTCATCAATGTCAATTAATTCTAATTGATATAAATGTGGTGAACGCGTTTTAATCTAATATACGACCCACACGACCGCAGTATCTGACATAATGTGCGAAAGCACTGATAAATGAATGATTTGTTCATTGAAGAGCTTCTTTGTTCATTGTTTTAGTGTTCGTATTGTTTTTATAATACATAGTCTTAATTAAAATATATAAATAAGGTGTATTAAAATGAATTGAAAATATCTAACCAGACCAATTTCACCTAAATATATTTTTTAAGAAAATTGTAAATAGCTAGCTATACTCAGTTTGAAAATTTTCTTTAAATCTACTGTTGAAAGAAAGGAAATAATATTTTGTGAAAGTATTGAATAATCCCAATTTCTTTAGATATTTTAAACATAACTCTCACTTTTTTCTTAACTCAACCTGTTGGGTCATTTGTCTTGAGACTCGAGATCTAATAAGGGGGTTTGAATAAATTAATGTGGCTTGAATAGCAAAAATCGAGAAGGGAGAGTGTGTGATAAATCTGAATCAACGTCGCAAAGCGCACGGTCTCGCAGTAACCAGGTAGCCGACCAGCCTAATGAATATATATAGATTTTTTATTCCTTGAGTAAAATTAAACTTTGCAAGATATTTTACTTGTAATATTTTCTTGCATTTTTGTTTTTATTTATAAAGTTTTAGCTAATTTTTAAATGTATATAATAAATTGCTATAAATTAAAGAGAGATATACGACGATCAATTAATTTTTGTGTACAATAGTAGTATTAGCTAATTTTTAAATGTAGATAATAAATTGCTATAAATTAAAGAGAGATATACGACGATCAATTAATTTTTGTGTACAATAGAAATTTTAAATGTAGATAATAAATTGCTATAAATTAAAGAGAGATATACGACGATCAATTAATTTTTGTGTACAATAGTAGTATTAGCTAATTTTTAAATGTAGATAATAAATTGCTATAAATTAAAGAGAGATATACGACGATCAATTAATTTTTGTGTACAATAGAAATTTTTCACAGTTAGAATTTCACACAAAAGACTTTACAACATTAACAGACTCATTTAATGAAAGGAGATTTCGCGACGTAATGGTGCGGTACAAGTTATTAGCAGTTTGCTACTCTGTTCTTATTGGGCTTGTGAAGATCTTATTTGATGACCTCAGTAACGACACTGCTTTGGTCATTTTTTTTGCATACTGAACGATTTCTAATATTAAATAAAATAATGTAAATAACAATACACTTACATAGAAACTAGCTTTTATATCAGAATTACAAAGTTTGAAAATGTATGCATATGCATGACCGATTTTAAGTATGTACGCATGCTGCTTAAAATGATATTTAACCATATAGTCTCCGTCATTCTCCTAAATTACGCGAGATGGCTGTTATAAATCCTTCTATAATGTTTTTTTGCTCTTGTGATTTACGCCATATTACACGAACAATCCCCTGAATGTACCCTCAGCAGCTCTCCCCGTTTTCAGGCGGCCATTGTGTGAGCTTAATTAATTTGCTTCTATGGGAACAATCTTTACAATATTTGTTGAATCATCCATTAAAATAAAAGGAGTGTCAAGGGCGCTTGATAAATGTTACCAATTTTTAAATAATTGTTAAATTTCGGTTGTTAAGATAAATATACACTTAAGCTGTAAAAATACTTCTTTTTATTTAACTAATTCATATTTATGATAAACATGTTATGTTATTTGGGCATGGCTTGCAATGTTGATCCAGCTTAAAGCTTGTTCCCGCACATAGCAGTGGAGGCATAGGGAACTTGGGAACCTAGTGTTTAAGCACTCCGTTCCGTTTCCCACTTTCTGCCGTGTTTGTGGCCTATCAGAACGAAGAAAAGAAAATATAAAATATTTTATTTCTTTGATTGAGGATTGAACCCAAAACTAATTGTGCTTCCAGTCGCAGTCCCTGTGCCATGACATTCCTAGGTATTTTTGTAGCTTTAAGCTATATACCGCATATGGCAAGGTTTGAAATTTGAGAACTTAATATTAACATAGGCGTGAAGGAAAGTGGTGAAAATAACGAAGTGATCTTCAGACACTATTCTGTTCACCATTTTTCGCCAAACTTGATGCATTGCGTGTTGAATGGTAGAATTCAACGCTACGCTTTACTTTCTTACCAAAGCGAGGAAATGAAAGTATTACATATTTCACTTCCTCAAGTGAATATAGAACTCACAACTTGTCGCGATTGCAGCCGCATGCTTTTGCCACTGCGCCACGACAGGCCTTTAATACACATATAAACATATGTATTTATCTTGTGTCATAATCTTGCTCATATAAGGCAAAGAACGATGTGCATGTATGTATATAATCTTTTATGATGGCCCAACTATTCATACAAAAAAGCGGTACGTAAAGTTTATATGTATTTATTAATCACATAACGATACAATAACTACTAGACCAAATGAAATCATAAATGTTAACATCGAATATCCTTACAAATGAACTTACTATCGATGCTATTTACATACAATACCCAATTCGTTGTATAATATCGATGTTATATTGAATACAAATAATGATAGTAATGTTGTAGAGGATGCGTATGGAATTGATTTATGCTAAGATACAATATCTGAGGAACATTTGACTCTAAGGATAGCACTCGATCACAACACGAGTAATGAAGTACTCTCAAAGCTCGATGACTCTCACTACTGAAGGACATACTAGCACATACACGCCTATACCTAAGTTAATGTAACAGATCCTAAGTTAATGTAACAGATACCTAAGTTAATGTAGACATCAGGTACATTCCTGCACATTCATTCATTTGCCCTAAAGTCGAGGAGATACTTGCAAATAAGTACATTGCATTTGAAAGCAAACTTTACATTTATAACTATTTCTGTAGTTGGTATCGTAGTTTCAATGAGAATATGTTCATGACATTTATTTATGATCTAAGCGATCCAGTGAATTATTCCATGATAGCGACTGGATCTTACATTAGGCTTGTTACACACTCATAATATTTTAAGATAATTTAACGTTTTTTTTTTATATTTATTTATCCTTTATTTACTTCGCTCTTATATTTATATAACTATATATATTATTCATTTATTCATAACTTCTATTGTATTTATATTATATAACGTTTGATATATTCATGACGTTTAACAATTATAAGAATTAAAAAAAAATCATATTCATTATATCATATTGTAAATATATTACTTGGATCAGCAAGATTTAAATTGAAAAATAATTCTTTCTATATCTATGTTAAATGTTCCTATCACTCCGGTGGACAACCTTGAGAACTAATACGACTCGGTCGCACTAAATCTGTCATCCGATCATTTACCTTTGGTCTTATTGGTTTCTGGGAGAACACTGGCTATTGTCGGTATTAATGGCGCAATAAATATGAATTACACATCAGTAGGTATTTACATTCTCAGCCGTAAGAGAAGTACGTTGGACAAAAGTTTTTACTATACTGATTTAAGTTTTATAAATATTATTATTAGTTTTAAACAATTATATAAAATAACAATATTATAATATATAACATGTATGTGAAAATCTTGTTTCTACTATGCAAAGTAAATGCTATAGGAGTAATATAATAATAGTATTGGTTTTTTGTATTTTTTTCCCGCACATGTCAGGGTAGGCAGAGAAAAAAAAAGTGTTTAGACACTCTGTTCCGTTATCTAATTATTTGGTCTTGTATTTGTTAATTCCACAAAATTATATTACAAAAACATGTAACATATAGGGTCCATTGACTTTAACGATAAACTATTATAATTTAATTGATCTTTAAGTGCTGGAAATAAAGATCACAGTAGGTACTTACAATGATCTCGAAGTGGAGTATTATTCTTTGCCAATGAGCCTTGTCGGCATGTGGTTCTCCGAAAAGTAGTAATTCTCTGTCGAACACAAGTGGATAAGTCGTTCGAGAAGTGTACATTCGCACGTAAATGTTGATAGTAAAGTTTATTGCAAATAAAATATATGATACCTAAATGGTAATTTTATAATATATAAAAAGATAACAAAATATTATATATTATTTAGCAAGTTTTTGTGAATAAGACAAGAAATATTTTCGTAAAATGTATGAACGGTTTTTAATTAAAGCACGGCCACTTTAATACATAACTTTTCTTCAATATTAATTATATTTTAGACGTTTTATTTTTATTTATTTTTTCTTCCAAAATGACAGCTTACTAAAGATAAACAAAAAATATTTATAATTGAACTAACCGCACCCGCCTTCCGAATTCCTTTTGTATATCTGCAACCAATGACATCATTGAGAAAAAAATATTTTTTTAACTACAGTGACTCACACAAATCTAGATTTGGTCCCCTTTAACATTTCATGAGCGTTTGTATCCCCGTTGTCATTTCGAGTAAGTTTACCGACATAATACAAGGCAAGCATGAGTTTAGGTGAGGTTCATGTATTATGTAGGTTCGTAATATATACTACCTATACTCCCACTTATTACAATTTCTTTTAAATCTTTTGACGTTGTTTTTATAAAACTATTGTTTCTTATTTAGTCCTTTTTACAGTTTTTTTTTTATGTAAATATGCCATTTAAGAGCTATAATGTCCTTTAAGAAACGATTTATAAAAATAGTACTAAAAGAACTTGGGGTACGAGAGCCTTTATTACTAATTAATATCATAATTTTATAACTTTTCTAGAATGTATCAATTCAATTATAAGGTACCTACTTAATAATTTAGTTAACTCTCTTTTATCTTCACATTTAACGATCCTTATATCATAGATACATAGCTTTTCCATAAGACTGGCAAATAATTTAATATTTTTCTAAATTCTTCGCTCACTTAGCTAGCATATTGTCTAATTGGACCAGTCTCGAGGAGGAGGTTTTAATATATCATCTTTATATATGTATATGTCACATTGAATCCATCATTATTTACACCCATCAGCTTACTGTAATGCTACGGCAATAAATAAAAATCTATACCAGTATAAAACATTCGATATAATTATCGCTTACTGGTCTACGAAAAATTAATATACAAAATTTTTTTGTAGTTGAAATAAAATATATATGTTACTTAATAATACTTAATAATTTGAGAAATAGAAATCCACGTTTACGAAAATCGTTTTACTTAAGTATATATTAATATTCTAAATAAATAATACAAATATAACGTTAATTGCCTTCCAGAACCATACTTATTAAATTATCTCTCTAAAATAAATATAATAAAATTAATTAATAAAACAGGTTAATGTATTTTTATTACAAAAATAGTCCTAGAATAGATAAGTATTGTTTTAAGCCAAAATGTCAAATATCGTAAAATCAAAGTCTATGCTGGAAAGTTTGCCTTTGGATTGGCCTAAATACGGTTGGCTGAGCAGTGCTTGAGTGCGCCGTCATGATAATTCCGATAATGCTCTTTACTGTTTCACTATTCACTTCCAATAGGATGGCGTGTTTACACAATTAACGTGTAATGGTAGCTATAATGAAGCAAAGTTTATTTGAAATATGTATTTTAGCCTGCACTTTCATATAAAGTTTAATTTTCGCTCGCGACAATATTTATTAATTTTTCTTAGGTCTGATTAAGAGAGTCTAATGTTAGACTGAAGTCTAACGAGAGTCCAAAGTTAGACTTAACTGAAGAGAGGGAAGAAGTGGCTTATGATTACTTCTAACATAGTCCAATGTTAGACTGAAGTCCAACAAGAGTCCAAAGTTAGACTTAACTGGAGAGAGGAAAGAAGTGGCTTATGATTACTTCTAACATAACGTATCTATTTGTTCTATATACATTAGATTTACGATTATTAAGTTGAATTAATAAGAAGATAGAATGAAAATGAAATATATGGAACAAAGATCAATGTACTATAAGCTCCGTATGTTATCGTTAATATACCTTCTTTACGCCTTTATTTCTCAGAATGGAGACAATGTACGTAATTGTAGGTTCCCCTTCCCTAATGACTATTAGCTGAATTGTCGATTGTTATAGAACGACTTTGTGTTACATTTAAAAGCGTGTGTCCTATTAATGCCGTTCATATTGGTTTATTGAAAATTATACGACGTTATAATAATTTTAAGTTATACCTATCAAATAATACCTGTGGCTTCTCTCGCTTTTTTAAATGAAAATAACTTAATTTGGATCATGCTTTCGGAAGCCCTAAATTTGAGAGAGATTATAAAATATTTTCGTCATTACATCAACGCTATTTGTCTTGTCTTGTTTGTAATATTATTCACAGTTTTTGGAATATAATTGGATTATCTTACACTAACACATTTTTTAAGTATCAGTAAGTAGTTGCTGAAATTTGAGGAAATTATATTAAACAAACTTATAAGTTTCATAATACGTATATACAGATAGATAAAACAATAAAACATATACATAAAACAATAAAAGTCCAATATTGTCGTTGTGATTTTATTGTGTAATTTTATATTTAAGACAAATAAGAAAAGTAATAATATATACAAAAGTATTGAATTAACTAAGAATAAAAGAAATAGATTAATTATAATAGTTATGGCGCAAAGAGCATCGTGGTGAATAACTCGTAAAACCAGCACGATATTAAGTTTTACCAATTTCGAATCGTCTGAATCGGTGCGAATGCTTGAAGATAAAAAATCTATATAATAAAAATTCAATCTATTCATCAGCTCTTTTGATAACTCTCGCTTATAGTACTCCAAATATGTCTAGACATTCTTTATAAATAGATATCTCTCAGGTATTTCACGTCTTGACCGATCTGACCTTCGAAATTCCTACGATGTACAATCGATGGTGAAAATGGCATTTATGGGATCGAGTCCTGCTTTAGCCGTTTAAGGAATGAGCAATAGCAGGCAAATTTTCAGTTGAGTTAAATTTGCTTAAGACTAGAGCTTATTGTAAGCTTATTCATCGATTAAATACTAAATTTTACATAGCTTTATATTTTTTTATGTATAAGGTGCATTACACCTTTGTCGATGTTCTACATAAATCTTTATAGCATCTTAAAATGTATTTATGAAATAGCCGGATAACATGCAAAGATTATCCAACATCAAACCAATCTCTTACAGCGAACATTTGTATTACAATAATAAAAAGACTATTAACGTGACACAATGATTTAGAATTATTTAAAATAAAGTGATCGAGCTAACCCCGCCATGGGCAATACAAACTCAGGTCAGGGACACTCTCGTCAGAACAGCAAGAGTAGGAAATGTAGAAGTTTGCCGACCTCACCAGAAGTGAGAAGGTAAGTGGTCGCTACGTAAGAATAATCTTTTAAATTGCTTTTTAATGTTAATTTTCAAGTTTAGAATCTAAATACTTCTTAAATGATAACTAAAATAATTATGACATAATTTATTAAATAAGGGGAAAAATGCGGATGAAAAATGAAAAAAAAACACGTAAAAGTCTCGCTAAGTTCCAACAGCATAATAATATTGAAGTGAAAATAGGAGCGACTATTTCACTTAGCCTGTGTTCTAAAATTGGCCAAACCTGATCCAAGTAACAGTTCGTCGATCTTTTACGATCATCGGTATCATAAATATCGTAAAAGGTTTCGTAAAAGAGAATTATCTTTGATCTTTTACAAGGAAGATGTATCCTAAACAAGGATCTGCCTTTTGTTAAGTAACACATTTTTACATAAAATTTATATTAAAATCAAAATGATTGTGAGCATTTCGTCTTTTTAGGTAGTAATGTCTAAAAAATTTTCTTTATTCAAAATTTAGCCTATCGCTGGCAATTTATGATATATCCAAATTTTATATATAAACCGTTTTAAAGATAAATTAATTTGCACAGTTGGTCAATTATCATTTTTTTATTATTTAGTCCACAATGAAATACATACTATATGGAGAGTACTTTAATAGTTACTAGCATTTTAAAGTAGCAATGCATATCCCAAACATGACAGCATTAATTTCCGAACCGGCCTCCCCGGAAGTTACCGTCACGCGCATTGTCCTTGTTGACGCCGATGATATTTGTTTAAAGTAATATAATATCAATATGAAAAAAGATTGGTGTATAAATAATTTGAATATATCACTTATAAAATATATTTCTATAGCTTCCCAGAATTCATATAGGTTTCAATACAATAATTCTATAATAAAAACTGTTTGTTTATTTACGCTTTCTATTTCTGATACAATTCACCTATAAAGAAAGACACAAATATATTTAAATAGCCCTCTACCCTTGTGGTTCCCGTATCACACGCGTGTCAAGTATCATTTACGCAGACTTGTCAAATGACACATTGCGCGCGCGCCAGATGTTCATTGTTTAGATTTGCCCTTCTTTATACAAACTTTTAATCACAAAGAAGGTTGGATAAAGAAAATATAAAATCCTTAAGACATCGCCATTATTAAGAATTTCTGATATTTCAAATATATATAGCTTATTACACCAAGCCACTAATGAACGTATTCAGTTTAAAATTAACAGTAATAACCTTTATACAGCATAATAAATATTTAGCATAATTTAGTTTATAATATATCAATACGTTCAAGGGAGCAAAACCACGAGGCTTCTTAATTTGTTATATTGTGTAAATAATTAATGAGCATTTTTTTAATCTTTTCTTTTTAGAAAAATTGTATCTGAATATACGATATATGTATACGAGAATTTTATATCCAATAGCATATAAGTAAAGGTAGTCTAAGAAGTACTTACACTAAAATGGTCACGCAAAAGCTCTTAATTTAAAAGCCCAATTCCGAAACATCATTATTGTATTAATATTTTTTTAACGAAAAAAATCTTTTCTTAAACTTTCGATAAGTTATTAGAATGTTAATTTTTTATCTTTATTTAAAATAATAATTGATATTTAACTTTTTTTATGTTTTATTGTTAAAGGGTTACACTTTCAATACTAATCAGAGATTAAATGGTAATTTCTAACAGCTAGTGCTATCTCGTGACGAGAGGCGGTACTAAATAAGTACACATCAAAACCGGAGCAGCGGCAGCGTATGCGCACCATAAAAATTTAGCTTTTAGTTTTTTTGAAGTAAACAATTATAATAAACAATTATAATAAAGGCATTTTACTATTTAGCAGTAAATACATAGTAATCAAAATTTAAACGACTAAATAAAATAGTAGGTATAGTTATTTAAAAAAATGATAATTAATAAATTAATAAAAGCTTAACTTTATAATCAAAAGAAATAGTACTGTGAAAAATAATAAAAAAAAACATTTAAAATGCAGTATTGGAATAAGAAAGATTTTTTTTTACCAATTTGCTAATTGAAGCTGTCTGCACATTTCGGCACCTTCTATATCAAAGTACCTAATTAGCTTATTGATAGTCGGCATAGAAAGCTTTTAGGATGATTAAAGCTTATTTCAGATAAGCATCTTGTTCATCTTAGTTGAATATTCAATATCAAATGATATTAGTAAATTCATTTGAATTGTGATATTATAAGGTTTTGCTATTTTTATCTGTTTATCAGATCACACCTGAAGTAAATTAAATAAAAATCTTTAATTATTGCATTATTTACTTGAGATCTTGATATAAACATATAAACCATATATAGTTTTGACGCATATGACCTTATGTATTATGAATTTATGAAGTCATTCTATCATTAAGGTACACAAAGAAATTGATCTTTATGCATTTACATGAACCGAGTAAGCTCTTAAGTGGCATGAGTTATATTACTGTACTCTCTTCAGTGTAATTGTATCTATGGAGATAAAAGCTCTGACGTACTAAAAAGTTAATGGTACAAATATACATAAACATAAAGGTGACGAGTGTGTCACAAGTAAATTGATGAAAAAAATACATAGGTACATACATATGTTAATGTTGTAGATAACATCGATGTATTTTTTGTTATCATTTTTGATTCCATTAAATAATATCAATCAAGTTTTAATTACTATATACATATATTTCAATATTTACTAATATTGAGGCCTGAAGTGGTGGAAAAGCACAAGCGTATGACTGTAAACGCGACAGGTTGTGGATATAATCAGCAACTACTAGATGTGGAATATCTAATATAATTCCTTCGATCTGGTAACAAGGCAAAGCGCTGCGTTGAGCACCGCCACTGCCTCAAAATGGGCGGTAAAAGCGGAACGGAATGGAACGGTGTCTTAACACTACCCAATACCCATGTCTCTTTTGCCATTTGTGAAATACAGCTTGAAGTTCATATACAATTAGATATATCTAACTTTCTACAGATAATAAAGTCTATCCTATATAGTATAAATCTAACTTTCTACAGATAATAAAGTCTATCGTAGTGCAGGGGCACAAGCATGTGACTGTAAACGCTACATACTGTAGGTTCGATCCCGACTCGAGGAAATGAAGTATTTAATATTTTCATATTCAATATTTAATGTGAGTCGCTGATTTCCACCACTGTTGTGTGTTCCAACGCAACAGAGTATTAGTTGTTTGTAGTGATACCCTAGGTTCCCAAGTTATCTTTGCCTACCCTCCCATGCGGGATACAGGGTGGTACAACTTTTTACAAATAACAAACCGCAATTGGTTTAAAATGGTTTGTGTATAACAGTTTATTGAGTATTGATATTTAATAATAACTATAGAAAATAATATATTTATTTAGTTCCTTTGTCTGCAGACAAGTATCAGTGCTGCAGACGTCGATACCGCTGCCGGCGTCGGCGGCGGCGGTTCGACGTGCTCCACCGGATAAACGACCCCTGCCAGCAACCCCGATTCATGGTAAGAATTTATTAAGATGTAATTATTTACTAAGATCGTTGTGGTGGAGTAGAAAAAAGTAATACTGTTAACGTGGTGGTTATGAGTTCAAATCCAAAATTTTTAATTATATTTCTTCTAAAATTATGTAAACGTGACTGTAAACGCGACAAGTTGTGGATTCGGTCCTTATTCGAGCAAATTAAATATTTAACATTGATATTTCATCGATCTGGTAAAAAGGAAATGTGCGGCGTTTACTTCCGCCACTCAACTCGCTTTAAATGCATGCGCATGCTTCACATTCGGTGTAAAGTAAAGATCGGATCGTAGTGTTTTAATACTAGATTTTGAAATTCCTTCTGTTTACCTTGTCGTGTGTGTGTTATACTGAAGAACAAAATATTCTTGTCGTTCTCATAATATAAGTAAGCTGAAGGTAAAAAACCATTTACAATTTTACAAAAGATAAAATAATATATGTATATACACTATTAGAATCCTCTTGCCAGGTACAAGTTACTTAAATGAAATATGTTTCATCGCGCCATTGTTAGCTCTCTCTCACAGATGAATATAAATCTAAGTCGAGATAGCAGAAAATAAATTTTCTACTTCAATCTGATAACGTTATTAATCACCTCCACTAAGTGCAGGGCAAATATTATAGTAACTAGAATAAACTTAACCAAAAAGTCTAGTCTAATGTATAATTGTACACTTTTTTATTTAGATCTACATAATACTTAGAATGTTGCGCATTTCCTAATATAGTTCTTTTTATATCAATTTAATATTTATTAGGATAAGTTTTAGTTAGATAATTTCAAAATAAATAATATTTACTACTTAATATGTATTTAGGTAAATAATTTTATTTGCCCTTTCACATTGTGCAAACCGTCCTTGGAAATTCACAGTCTAACAAGAGTTAGTTTTGGATATGATTCACAAAGCTGGATTTGCACAGTGACAAATACAGAAACTACAAACAGACTCGCAAATAGTGTTGCATTGCACGTGTGCTTTGATATTATCACCAACCAGCTGTGTTATTGTATTATAAACCTCGCTTTCATGGAACTTTAGCTGCTCTCATAATTTATAAAGTTATAGTAAACTATTGCGTTGCGTCTAAATAGAAGGATAATTAATATTAAATGTATTTAACCATTATTACCCTTCCAAGCGTAATTATATTTTCAAATAGTAGGAAATACTTTAAGTATTTGAATTATTATTAATATAATATGTACTTATATTATACATATCTATAGTCAGTTAACGTGCACTTCTTGCCGAGGGTTGTGAATATATACGAGTACAAGAAGATATGTCTTGAATTTAGCGCAAAGTGGTAAGAGATTCTCTTTAAGTTTTTTTAACATAATTTGTTGTGGGATAAACTGCCTTTATGATAAAGTAAAAATACATTTTCATTTACCATAAACGCACTTTCCGTTTGAATAAGACATAGAAAAACCCCAAATAGTTAAAAAAAATCAGGAGTCAGCGATATATAACTAGTTTCGTTTTGTCAATTTTTTTAATGCTTAACAATTACAAATAAGTATATATTTATTTGGACATATGTTTTATATTTTTAATAAATTATGGCTATAAGAATTTCTTTTCATCATTGCATTAAAATTGTGACTAAATCACATTAATCTAGTATTAAAAGCATTTTATTTTACTTGGTTAGAAGTGAAATATAGCTTAAGAAAATCCACTACATTTCATCGGTCGTAAAATAGCGCTTCAGACCACTTAGTGATGAGACACACAATTGAGTGAGATCGAGAGGAACCACATACCTAAAGCTTTATTCACTTAAACGATATCTACGAGTATATCCATTGAGTGAAATTATATAATAGATCAAATTACCTTTTGTTTCTCTTCTTCACCAAAATGCTTAGGGTTAAAATCATAAGATTTTTTTTTCAACTATCTAAAAAATATTTTGTATGAAATTAATATCTTTTACTACTCAATGTGTCTTTCGTGTTATTCCTGCCTATACTCCTAGACACACACCTACACAATTCTGTATATGATGTGCTCCCTGAAATTAATTAATCAATATTTAGGATTGACACAATCCTTGTTTATGAATACTTCGTTCAGTTAACGGCCATATAATCGTTTACTTACGCTGTAGGCGGATGCAATGTCAGTTAATGTGCACTTCTCGCCGAGCGCGCTCTTGTAAGGCGTTCGATAAAATCAATTTAAAAATAATACCAAATATTAAAAAAATATAGTAAAAAATGGTGTAATTGTGAATGTAACACAGCTTTGAAATATATCAATTAAAAACGAAAAATATATATTTTTTTAAAATAATGTGGTAATACTAGGTGTCTTCTTGATGGAACAGATAAGCTTATTGTAAGTTTATTTTTAGATAACATGTGTGTATAATTGAGTCTAACGCATTAAGTAATATCATTGTAGAATAATTTTGTTATTATTATTTTAAAGTATTAATGATTGTGTCTATTTCTTGTTGTAGAACTATGAGAACAATTTATAATTTTTATGAGGGTAGATATTCTGTAATTATATTTTTATGACGGCTTGTATAAATTGATATTAATTATTATGAATTTCGGAAAATGTATGTTTAACGTTCATAAATTACAAATATGAACTGATTTCCTGCTTACACATTCAATTAGGTTAAGATGGTTAGCGATGATTCGCCGCTTTCTCCAGACGAATACCTTACTCATTAACAATTGCATCCAATTTGTATCTATACATGTGATGTGAATTAAAATATTGATTAATTCTCTTACATTATCTTTATGTAATAAAAACATATCTTTCAGTATATTTTTTTAGTATTTTAATAAAATGGATATAGCATTGTTTAAATAAACGTAGTTTACAATTGAAAAATAAAAACATTTTTATTTGATTCGAAGTATACACACGTATTAATAAAGTATATATGACATATTATAATGATTACCATTTTTACCAATACTTTTTTTAAATACATATATAATAGCATAGCATTTTATAATTGTCTTAAACTTCTTATTCTTATTGTAACAATATTTTGTGTACAAATCATATATGTATATGATGTTTTCCAGTACCTATTTATATAGCAGAAGTTATACATGCTTGATAGCGTAGGATAAGAGATCTATTCTAGTATCCTTTCATTAGATGATCTAGGTTACAAGTGGACGCGGTTGTTAAAATGAAGGATCGGTGAATAAACGGATGTAGTGCGCTCTTGATTGAGATTATTCGCTCCGATGACGTAAAACTTCCTTTATACTAACACACACAGCATATTATCTTCTAGAAGTGAAGTGGATGGATATCAGAATAAAACTGAATTTGAAGAACTATTAATCTCTGGAAGAGAATTAACTAAGAACTAACGTATTGTAATTTTATTAAGCTTAAATATTATTTACGAGAAGCGTATTACTTTTTCCAAACCAAATTTTATATTTTTATTAATATTATCTTTACGCGACTCATTTTACATATCATATTGTTATTTTTAGATGAGTTTACTAAGCTTAGGAGGTTGATGTGAATACATCTCGCAAATAAGCGTGACGAGCTTCGAGCTTATTGCATTTGGGGTCGCAGATTCAATAATAGCTAAGGTCATGTGAATTGACAATTTTACAAAACACTGACAACTATTGGGCGTGTTTAAGTTATGTTGAAAAACTTGAGTTCTAGTTGAACATTTATTAGAATAATATATAGTAGCTTAAAGAAATAGTTCTTTAAGATAATTAATAAGTATTTTTTTAATTAATTAAAGTATAGGTGTGTTATAGCATAGTACTGTTAAAAAATAAAGAAGTGTTTTAAAATTTTTAAATGTCTCTAAGTGCTTTATTTACTTACTTGACTATTAAATTTTTCTCGCATTTGGAAAGTAGAAATGCGCAATCAGCAATTAATCGTAATAGTAATGTAATAATATATTTTTACTTAACACTATAGTATTCAAGTTACCGATGAATTTAATAATTTACATTACTTTGTATAGTAATCGTCATTGTCTTTGATCAAAATTTCATAAATTCATGAGCTCTCCCAAAATAAACTACTTGATATTTCTAGTTAAGCAAATCAATAATGAAACTGTTTATGGGTCGTGCCCCTATTGTCTCTCACGTGTGCCATATTGGGGTCCTGTGCATATATCCATGACGTCAATTTATTATTATTTTTTAGCCATTGCACCGATCAATAAGGCCAACCAACGTTGGTTGGCCTCATATAGTCAGCTGTCTATTTTAAAATTGGTTGCTTTTGGAAGGGTCGCAAAGGGTAGTACGGTTCAAAATAAGATGGTTCACGATAACACGCTATACTTTTTATGTCCTAGCAATCAGTATGTTGTGATAGTTGTGAGTGCTACCCGTGTTGCATTTAACCACACTCTTCCACTTATCATTAGGTTTGACGGAGTATAGATAAATATATCAAACTAGCGATAACCTTTCACGCTATCCTTGAAGATTTACTATTGAGTTTTCTCTTACAGGAGGCAAAACTGGCTTTTCAGCGAGCTCTAGTCGGTCAACGAGCCCTCTCGGTCAAGGAGCAATAAGTTTTATTCCACGAGCCCCAGCTTCTTCATCAGGGTAAGTATTATTTTGCCATTTTAGCCATAAACTTATGATATAATTGAATAAATATATACTGAATTAATAAAAAAATATATTTATATTAAAAAAAAAGGTCATAATTAAAAAAAAGTTCTCATACATTATTGGTCTTACATATTAATATATGTAGCCTTTTTTTAAGAAATACAATTTACTTTTATTTTTTAGGTCGAGGCCCAATTCGTCTTTGTTAGCTCCTGGGAGTAAAATTCCATCTACGTTAAATCAATCGCAACAACACTCTCAAAATACAAGTAGTCAAAATAGCACACCTACAAAACAGTCCATGCTAGATAAATTAAAACTTTTTAACAAAGACAAAATAAGTAGTGAAAAACAAAGTAGTAAAAGTACTGCAGTATCGAAGCGCACTAGTTCTTCCAGTGGATTTTCTTCTGCAAAGAGTGAAAGATCCGATTCTAGTTTAAGTCTTAATGAATCAGCTAACGCAACAAACACACATATCAAATCATCTAATTTAGTGGGCCCTAAAAGTGTAAGACAGCATAATGATACGTTATCAAAAGACAAGTCAGGTAAACATGTCAAGTCTAAGTTAGTTAATACAAAGGTATCAAAAGAAACATCATCATCAATAAATAAATCTAATATTAAATCAAACAATAGCGAAAAGACGAGAAATAGCCCTAAATTACCAGCTAGAGACAAAGAGTCAAAATTGGCAACACCTAAATCAGTTAGTAACACTAAATTAAATCAAATTGACGATCATTCAAGAAGTTCAAAATCTAAATTAGAACCAAAAATGGTAAAACTGTCAGGAAGCCAAATGAAACTTAGTGATCAACGTATGGACCCTAATGTAGAAAATAAAGCATATGAAAATACAAAACATCAATCTAATCGTGCACAATCGCCTTCAATCTCCAATGGCCCTCAAGCTCCGTTGCAAAATCACACTGGGATCCCGAAACCTACAGCTGCTGTAAAAGGAACATCAAAAATTTCAAAAGATGAGAGACTAAATCTTAGTAAAAGTACAAATACACAATTAAGCCCTATACAAAGCAACTCTAGTTTAAATTCTGCAAATAATGTCAATGCTCTTCCGTTCTCTAGAGAACAATCTAATGTAAGCAAAGAAGTATCTCAAAAACAAACATTAGCAGTTTCTCCGATGCCGGTCGTAAATTCCGGTAGTCAAAATCCAAATTCACAAATGTCAGAAAGCTCCCATTCTAATTCGACACACAGTACTACCGGTCAACAGTCTAATTCTAGTGACGGCAGTGTTATATACCGTCCATCTAGCGAATCGGGTTCAGAAGTGTCAAAAGCGAGTAATTTAACCACAAATAAAAGGCTAGACATGAATGCGGCTTACATTAATGATGTTATTAACGAGGCGGAGATATCAGAAAAAGAAGCGGCCCAAAAAAGGACGGTTGACCGGTCTGCTCCAAAACCTATGTTCGATCTTAATAAAACTTTAACAGAATACGAAAAAAATGATAGTCGATCGAGTACTCCATCGCATTGTCGAGATAACTCGCTAGGGGATGACGAGAACCCATTAATGAACGTCCTGCCTATGAGACCATTGCTTCGCGGCTACAATAGTCATCTAACTCTACCAATGAGAACGTCCGGTTTAACGCAGAAAAATGTACCGGGTTACTCACAACACGCGAACACGGTGAAAGCTAATTTTGGAAGGGAAAATATGAGTTTGCGTGAGCGTATGAATTACGGGGCGGGGTTTTCCAACCCCGACTATTGTGACCTTGAAATTGCCTCCGGATACATGTCCGACGGCGATTGCTTAAGAAGAATAAACGTAAGCGAGATGGACTGCGGCCGGAACAATGATATAATGGATGGATATATGTCGGAAGGTGGAGCCTCTTTGTATGGTCGTAGGATGAATTACCAGCAAGCGTCGCAGTTTCAACAGCTTGATGAAAGGTACGTTTATACTAAATTAACCAACCATATTTTTTTCACATATCTAATACGAGCATGCTAATAAAGGTTTTATAATAAAAATTAGTAATCTAGTGTTTTACACTATTACAATGTTTTTGTTTTCAACTGCAACGGCGACGTATATTTAAACAACAATAGGAAGAAAACGATAGCTATGTAAGTTCGTTAAGCGTAGGACTCGCTTATAATTGAAATTAAAATGGTCCCTGCAGGCATGAGATTCATTGCCGTAATGGGAACACAAGAGTAATGTTGCGCTTTTATGTTTTATGACCTAGGAATTTTTATTTTCAAGTCAAAATTAATCCATGAAAAAACTTGCTAGATTTTTAATAAAGAGTACGCTGATATTTCATTTTATATCATTGCATGCAATCCACAAGTGGTTGAACCTGCCTCTCGTAATTTTACATATATAATGTATTAAGATTGTGTTTGTATGTATGTATATTGAATGAACTTAATTACACTGTGACGATACATTATTTATTAATGAAACTTTGCATCTTATAAAATATTGAATATTTAATAAATCTATAATTTACTACAGTTTATATGTAATTCATAAAATAAAGAGAATAAATATCAAAATAATTCACCAAATATATTAATTTTAAAATAAAAAAACTGTAAGCCCAAGCTGATTATCGTAAATTTATACTAGACTTTATTAAAGTTATATAATTCGCTTCACTCAAATTTCTAAAACTTTTGCCTTGTAAAATCTTAGTCATAGAATTAAATAATAACTAATAGTATAATATTTACAATAAAATGCTAATAATTGGAAAAAAATGTCAATTTCATTAAACGGGGTGTATAAGCAAATGATCGTGAAACTACTAATGTAATTTAGTGCGGTTATTGCGTTGACAGATTGTTAGTATTGAAACACTCGTGGTATACCAATGGTCTCACTGTGAGGACTCATATGGCGCACTCACACCGTCGCATCGCTCGGGGAGAGGGTGAGGTGGCCAAAATCGATACTCCTACGTCTCACCCCCCGCTCACTATTTACCACGCCTCGACCCCAACCATCCCCAGCATCAGCACACAATTTAGAACCTTATTCATTACAGTATAAAAATGCAATTGCTCCGTTACGTAATTACATTATAACATTTTTTCTTTGTGAAATATTTATAATCGTTACTGTAAGTTAGGTTTGTTTGTATAAAATATTAAATGAATCTCATTTATTTATTTCTCGGATCGATTACGGCGGACGCGCACGTCTTATATAATATATAATGAAAAACAGGACACATTGAAATATAGGAAGCTATCTATTAAAAGTAAAAATTTCCATCTGGAAAGGCTTAAGTGATTATGTAAATGGGTAGTGGAGCTCTTCTGCGGCGCGGCGTGTACTGCCGGCCGGCGCGGCGGCCGCGGCAGCGCGGGCAGGGCGGGCGGCATTCGGCGCCGCGCACTACGGGTGTGCGGGCGCGCCGTATCACCCGCGCTTAGACGCACGTGACAAACTTTCCCGATTTTCTATACGGAAAATGTAAATCTGTTAACGGCATCGATCGTACGGTCGCTAGACGCACGCTCGAACTCCGATCACAGCTGGCGCCGCTGATCTGGACCGCGCGTAACAAAGACTCCAAGAGAAAAGATCGCGCCCCTCGCGACTCCTGTGAACTGTGAATTGCCGGATTGTTGGTGTTGGTCGTTACGCGGATTGTAGGTTCACGCTGGACCCTAGTATGCACTGTGCCTTGTCTAATACGCGCTTGACGTTCTGAGCGGGAACTTTGACGGAAACTGTTCATTTGCTATAATATTTTACTTATGCTAAGATAATAATTTTGCAATTAGTGTAAGAATAAGTGTTGCCTTGCTATGTGTCTTCGCTTCGCTTTAGACGTGTTATTATATACAACGGTGCTTATACCTTTAGATTCGAAATCGTTTTGTATTATACTCAAAGCATTCATCTAAATTTAGGAACTTTTATACCTACTCTTTTAACGGAATATGCGGATTAATTGGTAAGATATAGTTTAAGTAATTATTATAAGCGTAAGGCAATAACCCTGTCAACATCTGGACAATTGCGAACTCGATGAGTTGCTTAGTGACATGTGGTAACCAGTCCTAGGGTATTATTTTAATAGACTTAATTATGTGATAAAACGATCACATTGTTCAGAAATAACTAACAAAGACAACGTTTTCTAAGGGTAACATTTTTAAAATCATGTATTTCAATCAGTCAGGGTTGATTGGTTATTACTTTGGCATCTGCAGGGTTATGGGTTGGGGCGGAAATCCCTAACCTCGACTAGAAAACTATACTACTTCAGTCCCAACTGTAATAGTGAGCGTTATATTAAAAATGGTATTATGATAAAATTGTATCTTTATATTTTTTCATATACAAAAACAAATTGTTTGTAGTTTTAAAAAATCGCTTGACATATTCATTATTAATTTCTTTTGATATACTTAAAAAAATAAGTAGCACATGTTTAATAAAAATGGTTTCTGAACAAGGCCGGGTGTAACGATTTAATAAAATGCTTCTCGGGCTTGGCTATTAAAAGTTTGTTTGTGTAAGTGTGTAAGTGCATTGTGTTAACGTTATGTGTGGGGTTAGCCGTTAGTGAATCATTGTTTGTTGGAGCTCTTTGCTTGTTTTCTGTGCTCTCAATCGATCTGGCGCATTATATCACGACGGGGCATTATATCATACTGTCAACAGTAAAATCAACAAAAATATCAATATTTTTATATCGATTATCTTGTGAATATTAAATATAGCACGTTTCGGTTTCATACATCCCTTCCAAACTATATTTCAAGTCTAACCGTAACGATTTTAATATCGAATCAAATAGTTTATGAACGTATGGCTTAGTGGTCAGAGCTCTTGGGTTTCCAAGAGGCGGCGTGGGTTCAAATCATGCTACGTTCACATTTTTCTACGTTTTCTAAATAAATATTTTTCTTTCTCAGTGTGGATAACCATAATATATATAATATACCAATTGTGGTTTCCCCGTTTGATGCTACTGGGCAATTTATAAAATATGTTCGTACCTACTTGTTGAAACTTTCGTCTTCGTAAATACAATAGCAGTATGTTTACCTTTTCAATTAGCGGAAGCGTTCCGTTTAATGATATTATGGACCTAACTATAAATAAACCGACAGAACTAAATATAAGTTCTAAGTGCATGCCTTACCATTTATAAAATAGGTAAATACTTGCTATGCAATCGTATTTGCAATTGTTTTTTCATTATTTATAATTAGTACTAAAATTTACTCTCGGGTATTCACGGTATACTTAGGATTTGTTTTCTATTTTTATCTTTTAATTATTTTCTTTAAAAAAATGTAAATAAATATATATTTAATTTCTTACTGCAAATCTTTGTTATATTGTTACTAAAGTTATATAATTTAACATTTAACTATAAAAACCATTGAAAGGACGCATTTAGTAAAGGACAGATTACGGAGTAGAGTATGCTCAAGGCTTTACACAGAATAGGTACTTTAATTCCGGAAGCTTTTCGTTTTGGTGAAACTACGGCGAAAATTTTACACTAAAGCCCACTGAGAGAATGGAATCATATTTTTAATAAAAAGTTGAAATTGTAGAGGACAAATAAAAATCCGGTGTCGGATATTACAGAGACTGCTTGTTCGTCTGAAATATTAATGAAAAACTCGACTTTGAAATGAAGTGAACGAGAAAATTGCAAATCCTCTCATCGCTGCTATTTTTAGTTGTTACTTAAACACTAAATACTATTTATATAAATTTGATTTACAAGTTTCAATGTAATGGCTTTACTTTGTATTTTTATTAATAAACGAACGATTAGATAGTCCTTTGGGTCTCGCAGTAATCTTCTTATTTTGACTATTTCGATAAAATAAAATATTATCCAAAAATTTATAGGATAATTTTGTATGCAGAAGTTTTTGTTTTTTCATAACTAAACGCTATTTATAGAATCAGAAAGTAGCTCGTATTCCAGATGGTCTTTATTTGTTAGAAAGTTCAAACAAAAGAAACGTTATTTTGAACTAAATATTATTTTAATATTATAGAAATATTATTTTAAACTAAAAAAGTCTAATAATAAATTCTCTAGCTCCTTCAATAGAGATATTCTTGGAGGAATCCGATAGACTGGAAATCTACTGCACGTTACGTACATATCTATGTCACATGTGCGTCCTAATGACGCAGATGACTGGTTATAATACCTTCTATAGACAATCAGATTATAGAACGTACAAAGACAAATGAATATCAATTTAATAAATCATTAAACAAAACCACTGTGAGCGCGTTGAATTAAACACATTGATAATACGATAAAAATATTTCAGACGCCTCTCAGGAAAAATAGGGTGCTACAAGAATAATGAGATGCTCAGTTCATATAATGAGAGGCTTGAAGGAAACTACCAGTTCCTTTCAGATCTGTCATCATTAGTAAGGGCTCGAGGCTCCATTTTCATTAAGACGCCAATGTTTCGTGCTACAAAGCTGTAGGGTGGATGTTTGGATTGACGCATCTTGTATATTGCACCATACGTGTTCAGCCTTTATTGTTAAGAGATAACAGATAAATTCTACCTTTTGTTATTTTGCGTCACTTTCAATGTAAACGAATTGATAAATTGTCAATATGGAGTACAATAAATAATAATAATAAAATAGCTTTATTTATTACACACGACAAGACAACATAAAAAGATAAACAAGTAGTTTTGCTTTATTTTGTTATTCTAAACTCAATAGTTTATTATGATCAACGGTCGGTACCCATTTAATTTTTTCAGTTCCTTGTGAAAATTTTATTGGCTGATGAATATATTAAAATAAATATATAAAAAAGGAAACAATATTGAATTTACACTGGAATCGTTAATGATTTATTTTTTGTTCTAATCTGCTATCACTTGGTCTATAAAATAAATAATAAAATATATTTTCATAAATATCAAATATAGAGTATTGAAAAAAAAATCTCATATAAGAAAAAGTTCAAGCGGCATTGCAGGCTCTTGCGTTTTATTTTTAGCTTTATATAGGTCAAATCTTCATCTTTAGAAAATCGTTTAAGGTTTTCACTCGGTCGATTCAGGTACACTGTCAGCGTCAGTAGAAATAAAAGATTCTTACTCCTATTATGTAACATTCCCTAAGAAAAGGAGGCTCTCTTTGTAACCAAAAAGCGAAGGATATATTTTTAATTTCTGTTAATGGACGTCTTCAACGTAGTTTCTTAGGAGTATTGCATAACTCTATTGAAATAGGAAGCATATAATCTTGATCTGAAGGAAAATTAAATAATATCTTTCAATTATGTAAACTGTTTACTTTTCCTATTCTGACGTGACAAGGCGCGACTTTCAGTTGCAATACAAGTAATTTATCGAATATTTGGCTCTAAATTTAAAAATACACAAACGAAGTCACGGAACAGCCACTAGGTATAAAAAAAGCCCTGAAATATTCAAATAACAAATATTTGCCTCACTACTATTGACCTCCTTACAGTGAAAATAATGAGCTCAGTTCTTCGTATTAAAGCTTCGTTGATCTTAAATGATGTGCATTAAGCAATGATTGATGATCGCACTGGATACGGAATTATGAGTTTTGATTACATTAAATTCTTAAGGAACATACTTTAGCTATAATTTTTTTATTCATTCAACATATTGGAATTTGTCGCAAGTATTTGAGAAGATATTTTAAACATATACGTTTAAAGTATGCCAAAAGTAAATTATACTGTTTTTTCTCATATTCAAATCTAATAAGTATTTTTACATATATAATATTCAAACGTAACATAAACTTTCGTCTTATAGCCTCACTTACATTGTTCAAGCAATATAAAACGAGAATATTGATCAACGACTTTGCTGATATTTAAAAAATAGACTTAAGAGATGTCGACCGTGAGATTAGCACTCGCTAAAAACTAGGCCACAACGTGTTGCACGTAGGATGAACACCCTCTATCAGCCGTATCAATTGCTTTTGTTTTACCACCCCAGGCGTAAAGAACCCTGTAGAAAGAGCACTTTCATCTCAAACAAAACACACTTTTTAAAACTGAAAATAAACAAGGGAAATCTTTTGCAGTGATGTAGACTCTATGTCAGAATAGAATGCAGGTTAAAGAACTTTTGTCTATATTTTTGAAAAGAGTAAATCGCAAAATGAACAGTAAGTTGCTAAAATAGGAAGTAAGGAATAGGGCACTTCTGGGCGGGTCCTCATTACGTAAAGCATTGTACAAATAATATCATTTACTCATAAAATTAATTTATATTGACTAAAAGAATAATTTATGAATAATAAATGTAGAGCAATGGCATTTCATTAACCTAAACGGCATAATAGCTATTTGCATGATTACGATCACTATAACGCGATGCAAAATAAACCTACTGAGCGTACTCTGGTAATAGAAATAGAAAATTAATCAATAGTTATTTATATTTTACATGTTTTTCTGCTTTATATTGAATAATGTACGAGTATAGGTCAGCTTTAGTGTTATTTGTTTTTATTCATAGTATGAGTCACGTAAGGGCTTCATATTCGTAGCCCTTTTCATTAGGGTTAGTCACCAGGAATCCTTTAAAAAATGATTCACAAATACACGTTGATATCTTAGGGATTGTCAGTGAACAAATATTAATATAGTAAAATAATTAGGTTTTCTTTAAAAAATGTTCAAATGACATCTTTACACTCTATTAACTTGTTACCAGAGCGAAGAAATGATTTAATTTTTTACTTCCTCTAGTGTGGATCGAACCCACAATCTGTCATTTACACGTCTGTAGTCACACGCTTGTGCCGCTGTGCCACGACAGGCCTCAATAGTGAATAATGATTGAAATTTAATTAGCTATTCACATATAACAGAAAGGACCTACATAAAACCTAAATAAAATAAATAAAGAAAATGTTACGCACAAATAAATAAAAGTAAAAGCTAAATCAAAACGGAAGGTACATTTGCACAGACCACTGGCTCCAGTGAATAACGTCGAGATGAAATCGTTAGAGTACGTCCAACCCATAATTACCAGATTGGCCACTTCTCTAATGGTTTTCCACGTGCGTATATATTGTTATTGAAATTGATCTTTGATTAACAGAAATACTTTCGATAGAAAACATTGAAGCTTATTGTATATAAAAAAGTACTCTCGCCTTATTTTATTATAAAAAATACGTGTGTATACTATTTCACATGCTTCAGATTGCATTATCTAAATTATATTTCTCATTCAAAAATATTATTTCAGTTTAGGAAGTTAACTTTTTTATAATCATTTATCATACGATCTGGTATATATTTAAGTAGCAAAAGTGATTTGACTAAAGTAATATACGCAACTTTCTGACTTAATTCATGTAATGAAAACATTTTCAGACGTAGTGGAATACGCAGAGGCATGGAAGGCGGTAGCGGTGTGGTGTACCGAGTGGTTGGCCGAACACGCAGTAAGGCCGACTGCGGTCAACAAACCGAAAGACAACCGCCTACGCCCAGACAAGATACAACTTGGAAAAAATACACAGATTCTCCTGGAGTTGGAGCTCCGCCGGTAAATTTTGTTTTACTAATAATTCCAAATTTTTAATATATTATGTTTACATATATTTTTTTATAAAGAATCCGGGGCCGTCGTGGCGCTGAGACACAAATGTGCGAATGTAAATGCGTTACCAGAGTGAGGAAATATTTTCATTTCCTCGCTTTGGTAACGAGGTATAGCGCGGCGTTAAGTTCGCAGCTCAACCCAATATTCCTTATGCATTTGGCAGAAAGTCTGGAGATAACATGTTTTAATGGAAACTGAATGTCGTAACACTAGGTTTATAAATTCCCTCCCTCTGCCTACCCTTTATGTGCAAGCCACCCAGCGTGAAGTTACACAAAAAATTAAATTCACAGAATCAACCGGCGCCAGCCCCACCGAGTCCATCGCACAGTAGAAAAGGTGAACGTCGTACTGGTCATCATTCCCCACAACACCATAAACGAGAGAAATTGACTGCTGCACAGCAACTTGGCATCGCGCCACACCCTCAGGTACGGGTCCCACTTTCTTACAAGTAAAATTCATAATTTTAATTTAGTTTAAAACAATGTATTATTTTCGTAAGGCACGTATTTATCATGAGTTTTGTGTATGCACTACGTGTTGTCATATCCATCAATATTTTTATGTTCATTCAGCCAGAAAGCTTTGTCGGCGCTCTAGAAACTCCAGCATTGTCATGTACATACCGTACCTACTACACGAGTTATATAACTAAAAGCACACGTTCTTTATAAGCAAATGTGTTAGCTAAATACTACCCCGAGTGGCAATAATTACTTTTAATTAGTAAGTTTCCTAAATAGCTTTGTCCTACTAAAGAGTTCCACGTTGCCTATGAAAGCTAAAAGTAATTTTTAGAACAGCTCAAAGCACTTTTGTAATCTTTATTTTAATTTTAACTTTAACACAGCGAAGTCTGCTATGAATAATTTTAAGCTCGCTCTTCACTGTTCCAGTACCCTGCTCCAAATCCATCCAGTCAGCATGCTTCACGAAGTGGCGGCTCTCAGGTATGCGTAAACCTTTAGATATTATTTTAAATACTTTTATTTTTCATAAATTGGCTTTCTAAATTTTGCTTTAAAAAACACAACGCATTAAATATTGTGATATGTTACCTTTTTTTTCCTGTAATTTTTTTTCCTGTAATTTCTTGCAATTATCTAAATTTTATTTATAACTAGCGGCCCGCCCGCGGCTTCGCCCGCTTGAATTGCACTATTTTATTTACTAATCTCAATTACTTTCTTTTGTTCTAATAAAATCACTTTTAAGACAATATCTATACATTTGAAAGCTAAAATATTAGGAAAATTAAAAAAAGTGATAATTTTGTTCAGCTAAATATTTTAAATGGACGCATTTTTACCGATTTTTATTAATTACCGATTTAAATAAAACAAACTCTAAATCTTACGAGATGTTAAGGTTGCCAAAATATAATAATGAAAACTGCATGAAAATCTCACAAACGCACAGACAAAGAGATAACAGACAAAAATTTAAAAAAAGTCACTATATTGGCCCATATTACATTAATATACGTCCCCTATGATTTTGTCTCCTAAGATCAAGAGAGAAAATTATTTGACAAAAAATACTATATTAGATACCTAATATAGTATTTTTTGTCAAATAATTTTCAATAAACTACATATGAAAATAATTGATCATATTTTTGTTTGTAGTTACAATCACCGAGTGGGCCGTCTTCACGTCCGTCAAGTGTGTCAAGCGGTGGGAATGGCAGCACGTGCTCTAATAAAGCTAAAGTGCCTCAGAGCTTTGGTTACGTGAAGAGACAAAATGGTGGACAGCCACCACCGCCGCCACCAGCTAATGGCCCTCCGCAACATGCTCCGCATGGTAAGATTTGAAATAAAAATAATTTTATATTGTGGGTTTAATTTTGGTTGTATTATTTTACTGCAATTATAAAAATACACCAATTTTTAATCCACTTTAAAATTTATGTATTTTTTTATTTAATATTGTCCAGTGTTAAACAGTGTTAAATTTTTATATTTTAATTTTATTTATTTCTCGAAATGTTAATCCTATATATAATATTTAAAAAGCCTTATCAATTACAAGCCTTTTCTAGTTGAATATTTCATGTTTTATTGATGTTTTACAACTTATTTGTGTTACTTTTTACAGGTGGAAGAACCGCTCAAGTATCTGCAGTGCCAAGAACTAAAGTAAAAGTATCGGGAGGAACACAAACCTGCACTCAGGATTTACAAATTCATAGTACGTATCAATCATATCATGACAGCTATGTTAATACCCGCCCGCGACTTCGCTTGTTTGAATTACAATATTTTATACAACAAGACTATCTATATATTGAAAACAACAATTTAAATAAATAAAAATATTGCAGCAATTTAACGTAACTATGTATTTTAACTTGACGTAGCGTTTTTTATTTAATAACAGATTAAAATAAAATAAACACTAAATGTTGAGGTAGATTGTATAAATCATAAAATAATTGTAAATTGTGTTTGTAAATAAATAAAGTAATATAATATATAAGATAAATGAATCTTTAAAGTGATTGAAATGAACAAGCACTAAATGTTAAGAGACACTTGCCACCAAACAATAGTGAAAAATGCAATCAAATTAGTCAAGTTTCCGAGATAAAAACAACACTGGTTTCAGTTCTTTAACGTCATTATTACCGTCATCATTTTACGTAAATACAAATATTAGGCACATTCATGTTAATTAACTATTATTTTTTCAGAAAACGGTATCGGCCCGAAGTCGTATTCCTTGGGTGGCACCGCCGCCGCTCAACTGTCAGCGTCCGTACGGGAAAGGTTACTGGGCTCGCAATCACTTCCTAAGCCTGGCACGCACGAATTTGCCGCTTTGTTTCATCATCATAGGTTCGCTGGAATATATTATCTGTCTCGTAGAACACTCATTAACATTGGTTTTAAATTTTCAGTTCGCTTCTTTACTAGATATGCAAGTGGAAATTTTGTGCACTTTTTGAAATTAAACAACAAGTGTAGTGCAAGAATTCCAATATATTTTTTTGTATTTATCAAAAAAATATATATTTAATATGACATATGAAGAAATCTGTAGAGTTTCATCTCTTTCTAACCTGTCCAGTTTTTATGTCCCTGCGTATGTATTTGATTAGATTAAAAATTAAATTATTAATAGGAATAGAAAAAAATATATGACCTATCTCCGTTGTATATGGAAACCCGATGAGTAATAAATTGAACCATCTGTTATTGTTCGCATGTTGAAATATATTTAGAATATATTGTATTAATTAATTCGTTGTTTGCTATATTGGACTGGGGGTAAATGTTCATTCTATTCTTTCCTTTTCCATTTACTTTCTGCTCATTTTAAATATACTGCATGTTGGTGGAATGCTATCTAACCTCTTTGTATAGCCTGACTACATAATTGTCGTATTAATATAAACATTTCTTTATTAAAAATTATTAATTAGAAATTAATTGAATCAAATTATTTTATATGTATGTTACATAAAATGAGTCTAAAATGGCAATTAATTATATTGTATGTACATCTCGTGTGACATCATCGCATCGGGATCACATAGCTTAGGAGCCACAAGTAATTAATGTTCATGTCAAAATCATTTCAGTACAGTAACATATAAACAACGTGTATATGTAGTGTAAACAGGGTTGTACTCTGAACTACGATAAATTAAAAAATAATAATAATAATAAAAAATTTGTAAATCGCAATTTTGTGTCAAAAATATAATTCAGTTTTTGTATTTGATCTACAATTGATGATTTTATACTTTAGGCCGCCGTGACAAAGAGCACAAGTGAGCGACTGTAACTTAACTTCATTTCCTCTTTCTGATCACAAGGAAATGCGCGGCGTTGAGTTCCGCCGCTTTATAAGTAATGCATGTTTGCAGTGTCTTAATGAGAACGGAATGTTCTAATACGTTACCATTTTCCATTTGCTACGTGCATGATTCAGCGTGGAGCTAAAAAGTGAGAATGTATTAAAAGTCAGTCAATTGATTTAATACAAAACAAGTTGTGGGATTCATTTTTAAAATATACGTACGACGTATTATCTTTAAAATAGACATATCTTTATACTCAATTTTCTATGATGTCTGGCTATTTGCTTATGAAATATATAAATATATACCTAAAATTCAATTATAATTATATAATGTTTGCGTTTTGCATTATTGCTTATATAACTTTTATTTTTTAATGTCTATTTAATTTGTGAATACGTATCTGTAGGCCGTTAAAAGTAAGCGGCGTCTTGTCATTTCCAGTATATAATTCATGTAGTGTAGTGCTTTTGTAATTAAAAAATATTACAATTTATATAAAGATGATGCCATTTCGAAATACGTAATGTAAATTTTATGATATTTCAAATAAAAATTTAAATTTGCATGTTTACGTTTCTTATCAATAGCAGTGTATCAAGTTGTTGACATGACCACAAACAGTCTTATCATTCTTATGTGTACTTAGAAATAAAATTTGTGGGAAAATCAGGATCAGTTTAAATTCGGATATCGTATTGATCGTTAGTTTCAAGTGAATTTCTTACAGGGCAACTCCAAGAGGCGGGATGAAAATTAGTGATGGAAGCCTTTCTGATACTCAAACGTATTCAGAAGTCAAATCTGACTATGGAATACCGTATGCGCCGTGGCTGAGACACAGGTAATTACTTATATATAAATAAGAATGCGAGTTGATTGAATAACCCATATTTATATTATGTGAACGTATTGTTTGTAGCATCGTCAATCATTCATCCCCTCAAGTGTGCATTTTGTGTGCATATGTATTGACGTAACACAAAGTGTTTCACTCTATCATGCTTTCGCAGTCCTTTCCAGCCAGTTGTAGTAGATGTAGCTAGAGGAGCGTTATCAACAAAGAGTAAACTAATTTTAATAAACAATGGTGTATTTCGTAAGGTTTTGCTTAAATATTGAACATATTGAGGCAAAATAATGTAATCTTTAGTTACACTAAATATAGTAATATATTTTGTTTATCATTTAGAGAAAAACATGATTTAATATTATTTACAATTAATAACATTGTAGAATATCGTGAATTGTTGTGACAATATCAATAAGAAATTGAATCAAGGAGATTCAATTATTAAAAAAGTCTCTAGCTACACCTAGGCATATATGAGTATAGGTACAACTGGCCGCATGTGATGTATCGCGTTTCAGCAACACGTATTCAGCGAGCGGGCGCCTCTCGGAGGGCGAGTCGATGGAGTCGCTCACGTCGCTCCACTCGGCGCAACACACCTCCCCTAACTCCCACCGCAGCTCACTCACACACAATAAGCTCATCCTGCACCGCGACGCTCAGACCTCCAGGCTCAACAGGAGCAACAGTATTAGGTAGGTATTACACTACGGGTGGCGTAGCTTACTATCAATTACCACAATATTACATATAAATAGTCATTTTTTTTATCTGAGTAAATTTTTTGTATTATCTTAACTAAATAATATATTAGGTTTTTCAAGGCTTGTAATACTTTTAATTTATATATATTTTTTTATATTACACAAACAAATAAAGAAAATATAAGATACTTTTTTTATGTGTGGTGAAACGGTCCTTGACGTTTTCTGATATCGAATATTTTAAGAATGTAATCGCCCATAGTACGGTTAATTTTTCATGTACACAATGTGAGCTACGCCACTTATTCATACCATTCATCATCAAATCAGTTCCGTTATTTATTTATGTACAGTACTCTCACTATGCTTCAAAGCTCTTCCTCCCTCTCATGCATTATACGTAAGTAACCTATAACCTATGTTTTGTAAATACTTGATATAATATCTTCTCGATTAATTTTTAGCTATCTCAGAGATAGGACGTTTCCAAGGTATGCCACAAGGTTGAGAAATTATATGTATGGCTTCAAAGTGGCACGCTTCACTTACATTAACTGTTGCATGTACGACAGTGGGCACGGCTTACGTAAATTATATAAATTCATCGTTAAACATCTATAATCGCTATTCGTTATTTTGCAATTATAAAAATGCAATTCCTTAAAAACGATCATGGTCGTTTATAGTTCCAATAGATATGGATACTATAAAAGTAGTTATTATTTGCAATTGTAATACATACTAGGCTACTTTACGTTTTGTATATTATTTGCTTATGTCATTATTGCAAACTGTACAGTGTACGCTAAAAGTTGATGTTGCCGCAATACAAATTTGGCTATCGTCCATTATTTGAGTTAAATTTCTTCATATGTACGTCTAATATATAAATGGTTTATGTCATATATGTATTTGCCTTTGTATGGCATTTTTAGCTTCATTATTAAGAATACATTGATTCCAGGTCTACGAAATCTGAGAAGCTGTACCCGTCGATGCTGCAAAGATCTTCAGAGAGTGATTATGAGCCGTATTATTGTTTGCCAGTGCAGTACGGACCAGCAGGACAAGGTAAGTTTAATACGGTAATCCATTAGTTTCGTCGTCGTAGCACTGTATTAAAAAAAAGTAAAAAATTAAATCTTCAACCTTACTAGAACTTAGATACTGTATTGACAATTTAGTGGCATACAGATACCAAACGGGCTTTGTTTTGTAAACTAAGTAAAACAAATTAAAACAAATTACTTTAACTACGTTATTCTTTCAAACCAGGTCTGAACTACGGTGTCTCGGAGCCACCGTCCCCGTCTCCGCGGTCAGCGTTGAGTCCTACGCACCAGCCCGGCAATGTCATGCACACGCCGCGCCACTCCCATCACTATCCAAAGAAAAATGATGAAGGTAACTGTTGAAAATATTATGTATCAACAATAATGGATCAGAAAAGAAAACAATTTCCCTTTGTTTTCCTTACCATTAGCGGGATAGAACGTTAAGCTGAAAAAAAAATCTAAAGAATAAATTAATAGTATGTTTTATTTAAGTTCTCATAAATAAATACGAGCTTAATAACTTCTTTTTCCATAATGATGAACTCTAATACTGTCATCAAGAAATAAGCTTACGCCTTATAAGGAAAGCGGAAACACTTTTCTAAATAAATATAACGTTATAATCATGTATCAAAATTTTAATGCAAGTCATATTTAGATTTTAAATTACACAGTGTTTAGCAGTACACAAAAAAGACGAGCTTTTACTAGTACATGATGGGTTATTTGAATTAATATGACATCGATAACCGTCATACATTATAATAACGGTCGGTGTACGTTTGGAGTATGAGAGAGCTTTAAGATAAATGAAATTTATATAAAAAGTGTAATACAATTATTGTTAGTTCGAAAATAATTACCACTTAGTTTTTGGTTTTGTCATAACTTTTTTTTAACGAAATCTTGTATATTTTTTCTTTACAGTCGCCAAATTATATAAATATGACTGTATCAAATTCGCTAATGGACAAATTTGATGTAAAATATAATAATACGTATAAATATTTCATAAATATTTTAAGCATTACGTAAATATCTATATAAAAAATCTTTAATAATACTATCTACTTTTTAATAGATATCGTACATGAATATTTATAAAGAATAGAGACACGTGTCTGTTATGGTTTTAAAATAGGAACACTTTTATAATGCAATAATATTATGTACATAAAGTAGGTTACAAGTTAATTTCTTTCGATTTTTCTAGTTCACGGTTCAACTGCGTCTTTGGTGTCGACGGCCTCGTCGTTAGCAGCTGGCGCCGGGTCCGATGAGCGACAAGCACACGAGGTAAGTAGATAATTAATTAATAATTTGTATTGACGTATTATTCGAATTTTAATAATAACATAATTTATCTATCAATAAAAACAATTTATTAAATTCGAAGGTGAAGCTGAGAGATTTAGTGGCTAAAAAAATAGTCTAATATAAGTATATTTTTTTTATTTAAGTAATTTTTATTTGCATAATATTTTTATGCAATTGGCTTAAATATATTAAATTAGTAACTTTCTAGTTTTTTGTAATAATGTCCGAAGCAGGACATTCTTTTTTCGTTTTCTTTTAACTTATATTAAACAAAATATAGGTTAAATGCTTATTTTAAGTTATAATTACATTTCGATATTAATCTAATTAATTTTATCGAGTATAAATAAAAAAGTAAATGAATCTGACTTTTTAGGTGCGAAAGCTCAGACGAGAACTGGCGGATGCAAAGGAAAAGGTGCACACACTGACAACCCAACTGACCACTAACGTGAGTACTTTCTAGTCATAATTTACAACGTTTCTACTATCACTGTCTGTTTGTAATATTTGACTTAGATAATATATTTCTACATATTGTTTAAGCCTTTAGATACTTTATAGGTTAAAATCATATTTATTTATAACATATTTAAATGCATTTTTTTAATATGGTTAATAATTATTGCTTTGGGAGTTAATGATATGAGAAAAAGAGAAGAGATATGACATCAAAAATCTATGCTTATCGTAATGTCTAGCATAAAAAATTAATTATTAACACTTTTAATTACTAGAGTATAATATATATATATTTCTTAAGTTTCACGTTGTACTCCGTATATTGCAGAGTTGGCAGACAGAACCTGGGAACTCAGTGTTAAAACACTCCGTTCTATAAGGCATTGAGAGATTAGTGACAGTAGTCATCAGAGTGAGGAAAATATTAAATATTTTGTTTTCTTGTGAGGTGGGATCGAACTCACGACCACGTCACGTTTACAGCCGCATACTTGTACCCATGCGTCTTGCCACAGGCCTTCTACCAACTTTAAATTTAAACAAAAAAGAGAAATATATGTATAAATGTGCCTAGAAATATACCTTTTTGCATTTGTACTTGTTGCTAGGAAAATGAAATTTAATTATGATTTTTTTTATCAAAAACTCTACGATGTATCCCGCACTTGGCAGGGTAGGCAGAGAGAACTTATGAACCTACTGTTAGGGTATACAGCTGAAAAAGCAGATATGATTATGAGATAACATATGATTTTAATATGAAAGTTATAAATTAACTGACATTTTTATTTAGTTATACATTTTATTGACTCAAGTGCATCTGTGCATCATCAGGTACACTTCTTGATTATACCTATTTAGAGTAAATCTAAATATTTTCCATACACACCTTTTCTGTTATTTATTTAATTCAATTCTAATGAATTCGACGGCACAGTGACCTATAAAATATCATAAAAAAGTACATAAAAACCCGCTTAATAAGATCACATTACTAATAGGGACGCGATAAACACCGGTGCTTTAATAAACAACGCAACATTATACGCCTTCGATAACAAATTAGTAGTAGTCATGTTTACAAACTGTAATGGACAGATGTTTTACGTGTCATCTAATAATATTTCTGATAAAGCCGCAGCTTTCTAGTACCTACCTACAAATTAAATGTCATATGCTTAAAATATTTTGATTATTCGGTAATAAAAACATAAACTGCGTTAACTTTACAATGTAGTTGATTTTTGTATTAAGTGTAATTTATTTAATGTAAAGGATGTATACTTTTTATTGCATACTAAATTTATTTCTTAACTGTTATATTATACAGGAGGCACAGGTTCGTTTTTCATTATATTGTGTTGCTGTAACGTAGATGCTTCTATTAAGTTGGTTTTTTGTAGAAGTTAAAATAATAATGTGGCTTGTTTTAAACATTATAAATATAAAAAAAAATGAGTAATTAAAATATATTAAATGCCTTTCATTTAAATTTGATGGCAGAAAACCAAATTCGAAATTACTTAGTAGTTTTATAATAATGATCTATTTAAAAATACAAGTTCCCATACACTATGCCGTTGTTGAAGTTCAACACGAAAATCCAATTACATATAAAAGAGATGAATTGTCGCAAGATCAGATATATCATGGATAGGTTCGAGTCACACGGCCGAGTGCGGTCGCGCCATATCGGGTGTTAGGAATGTGTGCCGAACAGTTGCTAGCACTGTCTTTAACCTAACTGAAAATAAATTGTGGAGAATGTACAAGCGATATAATATTATATTTTTATAGGGCTCTATGATTTCATTTATTATTATGAAAATTTTTGCAATTCATTTTTTAATTTTAATTTTTGGCAATAGACCTTTGGATGTAATGCCAATAACCACTTTTGCTGTTACAGACATAAATTTTTAGGAAATTTTACATTTAGGTAATAATTTCCAAGTAGCGTAATTAGCGACTTTTCTTGATCATAATATAATATATTCGTTTTGTATCTAATTACCTTTATTTAAATGACATTTTTGTTCCGTTTACGAAGAATTCTGCGCACAAAATACATTTGAATAATTATCTGTAATAGCGAAGTGTAAAAGCCGCTTAGCATCTGCGGTGTGATAAAACAAAATGCTTTTCCTTATTCAGAAATAATGCGCCGCTGCAGCCGGTCCCATTCTGGCGCTTTTCTGAATTCCGCCATTAATAATTTTAATCTGGCATTTTCCAGATTTTTTTAAAAAAGTTTACATTAAAAGACAATTGTATATTTTAAAATGCACATATTTTTCGTAAAGTTACATAGCAATGTTTTAAATTTAACTTGCATACTTGGAAATTTTATAGCTTTTATAAGTTAATTTGGTATCTATGTTCACGTGCAACTTAAATTTATGTATCGCTCTATTCATTTAGAAATTCGATATTTCCCTGTTCTTGGCGCATAAATAAATGCTAATGCTAAGACCGTTATAGATAGTATGTAGATTTTTAAATAAAGCGTCTGTAAATTTAGATTTTATAATAAACTTAATAGGTCATAAAAATAAAACGAACTAACTTAACAGTCAGGTTTAATAATAAATCAATGCCCTAATCTTTTACAAGGAGACTCGTAAAAACTCATATTGAATGCGAAACTCTTGAGCGTTTAGTTTTTATCGTTTAGCCCTAATAACGTTTTGCTTTGAATTTGTTGTATAAGGACATTGAAACACCTACTGTTATTGTTGACTTTAAATTAACTATTTTTGTCGGTAGGGTCCTATAAAGGTCAATTGTTTTACAAAACAAAACAGTTCTTTTTCAAGATTTTTAAAATTTACCTTAAAACAACATAGAAAGAAACATTTTAACAACACATACTAAATTATAAGCACATATTAACTCATTTCTATATAAATATATAAAGAATTCTAATCATGTAGTACGGAAAAGCAAATGACGTTTAATTTAACCTTGATTTTTCTTTTATTCCGTCATATTACTTTACTAGGATACAGGTAAAATGTAACTGTATATTTATTAGATACTAAATATGGTAAATGATTACGAATTGGTTATGACTGTATTAGGTTTACATTTTAATATTGCATTTAATTTGCAAACATGTGTTTTTTTTTAATTCTTTTTAAATTTTCCAATTACATAAATTCTATAAGCAATTAATTGGTATGATATAATGACACAATGAAATTATCTGATACTGACGATTGACATTAAAATAAAAAAAAAATGGAAAAGTACCTCACAGTATAGAACCTACCTTGTATTTAAGAGAAATGTGGTGTTAAAAAAAGAGATAAAAGTAATGAATATGTATATATATAAAAATCCATGTAACATAAAAAGTTTCTATGTTTATATATCGTTAATTAAACATAAAAAAATGTTTATTGATTTCGTTAATGTGGTCATCCTTTTGTCTTCTAACTAAACAAAAGACAAAGAAGAGCACTTTTCAATAAGAGTCGCTGGTGTTGTTTTTGTACGTCTAATTTACTGTAAAAGCATTGCCGCCATAAATAATTCAACACCAGTACTAAGCGCGGACATCCATCTTTGTTCTTACGGTCCCATTCAATAGCTTAGGTTAAGACGATATAAGGGCAATTTTAATATATTGTTTTCGTCTTTTTCTTCTACTTGATACGTGAAACCAATAAATATATGTATATATGTCTATGTCTTTTGTGTATATCAGTTGATAGCTTGGCACTTTTCATAATAAAATCATTGATATTTTGATGTTTGGGCTAATTGATCTACTCTACTCAGTTGCACGCTGTATCCCGCAGATGGCAGGATGGGCAGAGGGAACTTGGAAATCTAGTGTTAAGACACCCCGTTCCACTTTCGTTACCTACTTTCCGCCGAATTTCGTGTTGAGAGGCGGTACTCAACGCCGCGTTTTGCCTTGTACCAGAGCGAAAAAATGAAAACATTAAATATATAAATTGAGAATATTAAATATTTCATTTCCCCGAGTGGTGATCGAACCCACAATTTGTCGGTTACAATCACACGCTTGTGCCGCTGCGCCACGACAGGCCTCAAATTATATATTAGCTAATTGGTCCATTGTATGTTTTGTAAATAATATTATTGGGTAATGATATTCTTTGTAATAAAAGTAAAAATCATAGAAAAATATTGCAGCTAGATCTAAGTAGTTGATTAAATTTATGTGAAATTTATTATTGTTTTTAGTTTCACGCTTTTTCCTCTGCATAGTAGGGTCGGCAAAGGGAACTAGGGCCAACTTATTTTAAGACACGTTTTCGCCGAACTTTCTACCGAATTATGTGGCGAAATCAACGCCGCGCTTGCCTCTTTACAAACACAAATAAAATAAACATATTGTATATTTCATTTCCAAAGTGAGAATCGAACCTGTCTCGTTTACAGTCATACGCTTGTGCCCCTGCGGCGACACGAGCCCTAACTACTTGAAGTACAAACTACCAAGACTGGTTCAGTATTTTTTAACTCTTCCATAAGAATCGTGGTCTTTGATTCTCAAAATATGTAACAAAAAGCTTAGTTTAATATGGTCTATAGCTTCCCCAGGAGAAATTTTCTCTTACTATTGAATTGTAACCATTTATTTATGTCTGTAAATTAATTTATATAACCCGTCGGAGTATGTTTTATTGAAGCAATCATATAAGAGGTTTCCATCAATTAGGTTCAATGGCAATATAATTTATGTTTCGATTTCTATTTCTTCTTGTTTAGATCAAATATTCAATGTTATGTCTTATTAATATTTTTTAAATATGGTTACAAACTAGCAATTATAATATGGAAGTATGAAAAGACGGCAGATACGCCTTTGTGATATTCTGATCATATGACTAAACACGGTTCTAAGTATTTTTTAATAAGAATTATAATGTGTCCTTGCTGACAGGAGGTCTATCGGTGTACAGGGACACAAGCGTGCGACTATAAACACGACTGGTTGTGGGTTTGATATCCACTTCAGGTAATGAATGTGTTAAGTTAACACTAGACATCCTCTGCCTACCCTATCATGTGCGTAAAGTTGAAACAAAATCTGTGTCCTGGTTAGGCCAGTAATGTAGTAGAACTTTCTGTGTGTGAAATTTGGTACGTAATGTCTACAAATGAGCGGAAAAGAAATAATTATAGATTTTGGTAGCAATGCTTACTTTTTCTACTGACAGATTCAAAGATCTGCAATAAGCCGTTGGTTTGAAACGTACACCACAACACGTAGGATTTTATCGTTGTATTAAAGCTATTCTGTTTTGTTTTTTGAGTTGAACAAGGCATTGTTTGGTCACTGACGTCTCTCTCTATTTACACTTTGTTATAAGTATAATAATTGTTAGTGCACAAAACACTATTATATGACTGGCTATGTTTACATACCTATACGTAATTCGTAAGCAGTTCCTACAACCACAGATGGAGCATGCGTTGGCAATAATCCAATGCTAACAAAGGATATACTGTTAACACTTGTACCGAGTTTAATTTTACGAGCTGTAGTAAATCGCAGTCTAAGTTAGGTTTATCAATCAGAGACTTCATAATTATCATTGCTATTCTTATTACTTATAGAAGCTACCAAGGTTTTCGCCTTTGTTAGCAAATTTATTAAATAGAAATTCTTTTTATGAACGCTACGTTTCAGAAACTTTTTTATTAGAATCTAGCTGCTAATTTTACTTTATTACATGTCGTATAAGAATTGTTAAGATACAATTCAAGGCCCTGTTGCTGTTGTAATCACAAAAAATTACAATATTTGTTTACCCTGTAAGGTTTTCAAGTCTGTCGTCATTTGTTTGTATTGTGGTATAAAAAATCCTAAGTCTTTATGTAGGCCGTGTGCGCACTGAGAAACGTTATCAAGTGTAGCTCGAACTAGTGGCCCATAAATCACCAAAAATGGACTCACTTACGCAACAAAAAGATGTGCATCACAGTATTCATATTACTTTAAACTTTGCTTTTTGTTTTAATCCACGTATCCTTCCCGTCTTTACAATTTTATGATTTTGAAATAGGTATAAAATGATTTTATTAGGTATATGATATTTATATAGGAAATATATGATTTCGATTTAAATACTTTAAACTTTTTGCTATTTATTTTACGTATGATATGTTTGATTCATGCGTCCTTCTCATTTTTAGAATTGTATTATTTTAAAATAAGTAATTGTAAAATTTCACTTATTAAAGTATTAGCACGCACGTAAAAATATTGAAAAGAGCTATTGGTAAAAAATGACATTTTGTATTATACAATGTATTTTTGCTCACATTTTATTATATATTCTGTAAGTAACAATGTTAATGGTATTAAAATTAAAATGCCATCAATTCAGTGAATCAATGAATACAAATCTTAAATTACATCAAATACAATCTGTTATAAACTAAAGTTATGAAAGGTCCTGTCCCCCTCATATGGGACTTATAGACCGTAACTTATGCTTTTGATTAGCGATCACTCCGGGTTGCTCAGGGTTCCGTGACTCAGTTTTATTTAGTAGTTCACTTCACTAACGTCGCGCCAACCAGTTTGTTTTGAATCTCGTCGACGGACGGACGCACGCGCGCCGCTCTATACGTCGTATACGTTGGACCATCGAATTATATAAACATTCGTAAAACTTTTACTGTGAATTTAATTGTGATAAGTGATAGTTCTGTGATTCGAAAGAGGTCAACAGTGTCATCTCGTATAAATGTATTTGGTACTTATAAAGCATGAAGGGCCTTATTCTCTTGTTACAAATTATAGAAGCATAACATGTTTGATAACCGTTTGTTTTGTTGCTAAGACATCCGTGTCATGGCTTATTATTTAGAATATTGATTTTACAAAATATACCTATATCGTATTTACTACGTTATTTTATAGCCATAGTAAATATATAACATTAAACCTTTGTTTTCGTACTTCAATTGTCAAATCATAATTTAATCATTATCAGTATGTTGAGCTGATCTCATACTAGATAAAATAATATCGTAATATATAACAACAATAATTTAAATATGTCGTAGAGTTTGTAGTTATCGATGTTTTTCGACTGTGAAGGGCAGGTATTCGCATCCCCTTTTTTTCTGACGTTTGTGGGACCTCTTTAGTCCTTTCTTTACGGGCAAGACTTATGCTCCTGCCCCTTATTCTTTAACTTTCATTGTTGTACTGCCGGATTTTTGTCTTATTACAAGGCCAGTTCCACGTTCTATTTATTTTTACGACCAAAGGACTATATAAAGGTATAAATCATATAAATTATGCAAAGAAATGGCATTATTTTGATAGAGTCTATTCATCATGTACTAATGTATATTTTCCCTTACTAAACTAATTGACAGGTAGTCTACTTTCTCCTGCGCAAATATATCTACATTTGTACATACAAACAATTCCCCGTACACAACAAATATTAGTGTGTTAAACAAATTAACGCAGACATATTAGAGTCCAACGATGGAAGCCAAGAAAGTTGCTAATTTACTAGGAACGAAAGACAAACTAAAAATAAACATCAAAGAAATCTGTTTATGGGTGATTCTGGTTCATTTGGTGTCAAACGTTTGATATAAATTCTTTTGATGTGTTTTATGTAGGTGATAGGGCACCTAACTAGCTGAAACTTTATTACGCTATCTCATGCCGAAATATTAAGCAAACAGTTTAATTACGGATAGCGAGAATAACTGACGTAAAACGTTTATGAGCTTTCTCACATATACTTTCTTTACAATACAACGTTTATTATGTGAAGTAAAATATGGTGAACCTGCCCAATTTAAATGAATGTTTTAAGTTCAAAGTTAAGTTGGATCATATATGACTACTTTAAAAAAGTTGTTCTGTAAATAGATATTGTCATCGATGACCTTTTGTTGAGATCATTCAAAATGGTGATAACTTTTTCATATCTGGTTTATCGTGATTTGAGTCTCTACAATGCTCGTTATATAATAACAACGCTTCTAAAATAAAGAATATATATATTCTTTGTTATGTTAAGAAGCAATATACTTTAAAATATTACTAATTCAATCATGTTGCAAAATTTAATCATGTTGTGATATCATATATACCAGAACTTATAATATACATACTCAATTAGTTAATTTTTAAGATAGCTTTTTTAAGATAGCTTCACGCTGTATCCCGCACATGGCAGGGTAGGCAGAAGGAACTTGGGAACGTAGTATTAAGACACTCCGTTTCACTGCTGTTCCCTACTTTCTGCCGAATTTTGAGGCATAGCGTATTCAGTGGCGGAACTCAACGCCGCGTTTTGCCTTGTACCAGAGCGAAGAAATAAAAACATTAAATATTTAAATTGAAAATATTAAATATATTTCATTTCCTCGAGTGGGGATCGAACCCACAACCCATCGGTTACAGTCACACGTTTGTGCCGCTGCGCCACGACAGGCCTCTTTCAAGATAGCAATATAAAGAAAATAAATTAGAGAGTATTAAAAATATTTTAATAAACTAATTAATAAATGTGATATTATGCTAAATACGAAATAGTCCGGATGAATATATAAAAAGTTAATTTATACTTTTTCTTATTTATCATACATATATACATTCATGTTTATATCGGCGTGAGATGCTGCTGTAAGTCGTTTTGAGATCTTATTATATAAGAATCGTATCGCGATCTTGTCAGCATTGATGTCTTAAGTAAAATTAACAGGTTCATTTTAAATGCCACGTTAATACATTACAATACATTTGTATATATTATGTTTTCTATTAATAAAATACTCGTTAAACGGCGTCAACACGATGTCTTTGAATTATTTGACTGTGAGCGATACTTTAGTAAATATAAATTTTCACTATGCCTATATAATAAGTATATAATATACTTATCCGAATAAATCGAAAGTAATTAAAATATATTCAATTTAATATGTGTGGCTAAAGTACAAGATAAGGCTACAAATATTACACGTGGCTGTTCCAGATGAATATCATGAATAAATAGACTATGTAAATAGTAACCTACAATTTCATCATTTGGTCCTTGTTTGCTCACTCATTGTATGAATTACTCAAGCATATTATGTAGATATCCTTATCAATTTACGCATACGGAATACCTGTAGAGTGTTGGCGTTGTTATCTTTTATCAACAACATTAACTACGAAACACTCCTTTTAGGTTATCAAATTATCATTCCTATTGTACACTCTAAGTTTATTATTCTCATTTTGTTAATAAACACAAATTAATTAGTTTAATAGAGTTTATTTATGAGTTTTGATTTATATAAAAGATAGGAACACTCAGTATAGCATTTACTTGCAGTTAGAATACGCCATCTTCAATCAACCAAGCGCCTTTACAACGTTCTCAATTGAGGTTAATTTATACGGAGACGGAGAGATATGTAGCGCCCCTGCTTTATTTATTCGTTCAATAAGCTAAATGACCTGGTGAATTTATATAACATTTATAAATGTAAGGAATCTACTTTAAAACGTTTTGACCAAAAGATTTCATAATACTCAGGATATCAGAAGACAACATTAAATTCAAATTTGTTCCGCAATATTAACATTTTGTCTTGATTCTGCATACTAACGTTTGTTAGATGCTGATTGTGGTGGCTAAATGGACGAGTTTTAACTAAAATATACATTTACAGCAACCAAGTAACTATTATTTGTTCTTACGCCTACTGAACGACAAATTTACTTAAGACATTGTTACTTACGTGTTTCCAATTTATTTTTGAGGTTGGTAACAGCGTACTTTACGAGCCACCTTTTAAGTTTTAACCCTTTTGGGTGCACACAGAAAATAGTACGCTTGTTTACTGAACAAAGACAATGAACTCGTAAAAACTATATTAAACAAAAACTTCAGTTACTTGAAACTTCATAGCGACATTTGTTTACACATTTATAAATGCTAGGTCATACTACCGAGGTTTCTAGGATACGTGAATAAATAATGAGGTAAAATATTATATAGCATAGGAAATAATAATAGTTTTTTTAATATTAGATAAGCTCAATAAAAACATCCTCTATTCAGCAATTATCTATATTATCGTGCTTGTGTAATAACGAAAAAACTCATAACCTAAACGTTGGTGTAACTTTCAAATCTTAAGAATATTCAAAATAAAACGCATTGCGTGCACGTAACGACGAAATATACAATTTTCGAAAGAACATGTAATAGTATTTAGAACATTGTACTTAACTTCTTATGACCCTAATAGCGCAACAACTGATATTGAAATTGTAAAATTTTATATCTTCCTATTGTATTTCTGCTCGTACTTTTCATAGATTTTTATTTACTGCAATCATTTTGATTCTATTAATAACATTTTAAGTGTTATGTTTAAATGTCCGAATTGCCAAATTTCAATAGTGAAACGAATGCCCTATAACAATATTATTTACCTGTTATCACATCCTTTTTTTTTATTTTAATAAAGAGAAAACATTTAAAACTTTATCAGACATATTTTATAATGTATGTATGTAACATGACATTGTATACGCCAATTTTGCTATATTGTAAGTTCATTGTTACTTATTATATACATTTTATTTACTGTCCATTACTAACGTAGTAATATAAGTTGCTCTAACAATGCAGCGGCAATCACTTTCAGCTATTTGAAGCAATCAAATGCTGTATAGTTTCAACGTCCGTTATACTTGTGATAGGTAGATATTTTATGACAATCTATTATTAGAATATATCAAACAGTCTAGCAGTCTATTAAGACAATAACAATGCTAATACATCTTCTTTTATTACTATAAATTATAGGAATAACTCGTCCCAGTACTTTTGCCACTCATTTAATTTCAGACCTTTTTTTTAGCTTCACGCTGTATCCCGCACGAGGCAGGGTAGGCAGAGGGAACCCGGGAACCTAGTGTTAAGACACTCCGTTCCACTTCCGTTCCCCACTTTCCGCCGAATTTTGAGGCATTGCGTGTTGAGTGGCGGAACTAAACGCCGCGCTTTACCTTATTACCAGAGCGAAGAAATGAAACATTAAATATTTAAATTGAAAACATTAAATATTTCATTTCCTCGACTGGGGATCGAACCCAGAGGTTACGATGGAACGTAGAGGTTACAGTCACATGCTTGTGCCATGTTAACCTTGTTTTTTATATTATTTTATTATTATATACTTTTTAGGTAATAATCGTTACGGATATAATTGTTATAGAGACATAAAATAAAGGCAATGTTTCGTTGAAGACATTTTAATTGTTTTCTTACAGTAGATTTGGCCGTCGTACCGTAGCAACAATGCGACTGTAAACGCGTCGCTTTTGAGTTCTATTCCCACTTAGGAAAAATAAATAGGTAATATTTATATTTTTCGTTCTGGTAATGAGGCGTACCTCGGCAGTGAGTTCCGCCTTTCAACATGCAATGTCTCGATAATTTGGCGTAAAATATGAAACAAGCGTAATGGGAATGGTGTATTTTAACACTAGCTTCCTAGGTTTGCGTAACCTGCTTTGTGCGTGAATAAAAAAAGTTAAAATATATTTTTTGTATTGACCTAAAGTCAATTACTCACTATTTTAAGGGTTGTAAATATTTTAAAAGATTTATACTAAGACTACTCACACAATCATTTAATATATATAGGTCTTCAGAAAGAGCCATGAATAAGCACAATGAAGTATACCGATAATAATTTCATATGCAAGACCATCACATAGAAATGCTTCGCTGAACATTAATATAAAATTCACATGTATGCAGTATCCCTATAATGAACAATGGTACTGCAAGTCAGAAGGCTGACTTAGATTTCATTGACGAGTTTTTTTATCTAAGACTGCTCGTACTACACAAACTGGTGAACATTTTTTAGAATACGTTGAATTGGAATGATAAAATTGTAAAAGCTAAACAATTCGTTAATCGTCACTAAATTAAATTAAATGCTCGTGCCTAACAGTTATCAATGAATTCATAATACTCAAAAACCCGTTTTACAATTGCGTCATTTAACCGTCTACGTTGACCTTGGAAGGATATTTTATTTACTACAAACGGCCAAAATTTATGTCTACCACTTTATATTCTTTGTAACTGCTATTCCGCATACTTTGGTATGCAAATGGCTTTATGTCAAAATTTATATTCCGCTGGACACATGTTCACGTACAAAAACACATAATATTGGTGACATTAAATAATTTGTACAATTGGTTTTATAAATACATTCTAAAATATATAATATTATGAGCAACCAACACCCGAGAGGTTTTCCAAATAAGCTCAAATTAACAGCACGCAGATTCTGAGAACATCCTCACACGATGTTCCCAACTGGTTTGGAAGTAAACAGATGATGTAGGTAGGAATAGCCGTAAGTAGTTTATCCATTATCCTGAACAAAGTGAAGTACGGAAGGAAGCTCTACAACCGATCACGTGGTATCTAGACGGGAAGTGCCAAGTAGTTCATCCACTTAAACAAGATAAGCCGGTATCAGACTCAGGTTACAGTAAGCATAATTAGAATTTTGCTTATGAACTGTTTGTGCAGCGAGGTGGTCTTAACTGAATCGGCTTAAAATTGCAGATAGCGGGTTGATGCGTGACATGTGTCTGTTAACATTGTAGCAGCAATCTTAAAGGTATTTTATCAGTTGGAAACGTGATAACATTATATTGTTTTATGTATAATGTACCTTGAAAATAAGATAATCACATAGTGATAGGTGTTTGAGAGAATGTCAGTAAATTGGAATTAGTATTTGATTTTGCATTCTGCAAAATTGGTTACAGTAGATTAGTTGCTTGTGATTAGCATGACAATAGGGAATAGATGTCAGAGGTTATAGCGATGCCCTTAAACCCAATGCTTTGTACATAACATATCGGGCTCACAAGGCAAGCAGACAATGCCCAACCCACACAGTATTAGTTTGTTTATGACCGATGTCTAGATTATTTGTTCATTCTTACCGTACCATTATTGATATAATAGGCATTCATTTGATTGTATCAGTTCATCTTATTGTTTACAAGAAAACAAGCAATCTACATACGTTTAAGATGGATCTTGTCCTCAAATAAATATTTTAAAATTTATAAATATATTTTCTGCATCACTGAGATGACAGTGACATCTTACATCACTGAGATGACAGTCAATTCAGTGTTGTTATCAAATAAGTTTTATATTTGTTTTCATGTAGATTTGAAACAAACAAATATCGAGAGAAAAGGTAAACTGTTTATTCAAATATATAAGAAAAAATTAAAAATAATAATTGACACTTTTGTGAACGACTTTTTACTTTTTAAACGCGGTTAAGATATTTTAGGAATATATATATATATATATATATATATATATATATATATATATATATATATATATATATATATATATATATATATATATAACTAAAATTTCTTGACCGCGTTTTTAAAATTAAAAAAATTAAACATATGACGCTGTCGTATCGAATGTCTAACCGTGTTCGCCGCATTGGCCATGTGCTCAACAGATGCGCTCCTTGAAACTACTAAATTGTTCCACTTTAATTCCTCTCTATGTTTCATCCATCCAGTATTTTAGCTTTTTAATTACACACTTTCATATAAGTACTTTTTTCAACGATCATAATATTTACTTACTTTAATTTTTACTTTAATAAATAAATTTAGAGACCCACAGGGGGACAAGCGTGTAAACGCTACATAAAGGTTTTGGTTTTCCCACTCGAAGATATGGATTATATTTTTTTTAAATGTAAACTTTCATTTTTTCAAGTGAAATATTAAATATAATAATTTTCGCTCTACTAACAAGGTAAAGAAGCGCTGTGTTCAATTCTCTTACTCAACACGCATTACTTCAAATTCGGAACGTAGTGTCTTAACACTAAGTTACCCGGTTCCCTCTGCCTACCTTGTGTGAAGGATACAATGTGAAGCTGTAAGAATTTCAATTCTTTTATTATTCTAATCTTTGTCTTATATCGTGCAGTATTTAACTCTCGTATTATCAATAATATTTTTTTTTTCTTATTATATATGTACATGTGTAAAAGCAACAATTTATCTGTTTTCCTTATAGCCAAAGGTCGTTTATATTGAATGCTTAGATCATCATCACCCTTTTTGCGTGTTACTTTGATTATTGTGATGCTTGTCGCTACATCGGTGGAATATTTTCTTGTCATAGTGTATAAATATTTAAATAAGTGATTCCTGTCGAATATATATAAGCCGCACCTTTTATATTTTATTTAAACGAAATAATTTGAAACCATTCTACGTAGTTTTAGTGAATTATGAGATTTGGTATTTCGTACCTTCGGAACCTGTTCTTATACTTTCTATCGGAAGATATAAAATATACTTGAACGATGACGTTGCAAATTTCAACAACAACTAAAACCTTTATATAATAAAAAACATTTAATTTCATCTCTAATATCATTTAGCTTGTTTTTAAATGTCATATAAAAATATAAATTTAAAGTTTTATAATACAAAATATAAGGTATTTTTTTAATTCGCCACTATCTGTTATCATTGTCAAAGTAACATTTGTCAAAGGTTAAAGATTTTCGTGTTAAAATTGTTATTTATTGATATGGTTCATGTTTATCTTATTCCTATTTTAATAGCTAATAATAAATGCTAATATTGCTCGTACTATATTTTTATACTTCACATAAAACGTTCAATATTTTAAAGAAAGTTGTTCTCATAAGCTTTTAAATTTATTTAAATAATGTGTTCATACCAATAAATAATATTTCCAGACGTTTACCTCACCCCACCTCAAAGGAATAAATTAAAACATTCTTTTTACCTTTTTTATTTGTTTTACACCTAACAAAAGAAGTTAATAGTTCACTTATTTGTATTCAAAACAATCGATCCATATATAAAAGCAGAGCATGAATAAAAACCGTTATGTATATATATGGTCGTCTCAAAATCGCGCTTTTTGTAATTCAAATTGAAAAAGTGCATAAGTAAATTATTTTTACAGGACACCTTTATAAAAAATTGTTGTAGAAATTTGAAAAAATATTACTTTAGTATATGTAAATTATTAAGTTATATCTAAAGTTATATATGCCTTCCTGAATTAGTAGTATTGTCAATATATACACATACTAATATTTTTGCTGACCTTCAAATCATTCGGAGTTGATAGGCATGGACTGGTTACCAATATTAAGTAATAACGCAGGGAAAATGGCCATAGAGCTATTTCAAATTGAAATTATTCGTAACTGTATAAAGATAAATCCTACAAAATTATACATTATCAGCAGCACTTAGCATAATGTTACTTTAAATTAGACCATAGTCCATTATCAGTTCTTGTTATTATTTATTTACCGAGAGAGCAATTACGAAATGTTACGAAATCTCCGTGAAATGAAAATATTAAACTCACTGGTACTCTACATCCCGTACTACAATAAAACCAAGCTTCAAGTCGTTTTCTAATAATGATATAAACCTTATTTTCTGCCCCTGAGGGCCATTATGAAAGAATATCTTAGTGTGTCCACGTTGAACAGGTCGTTGCTCGGGAGCAAAAAGGCATACTCTACTATTAGGATGAGCGAGATGGATACATAAACAGTTTTCTTTCTCTTCTTCTCGTGTTTAGAATAATGCATTGCTTAAAATAATGTTTATTAAGTAAAAAAAAAAACAATTTTTTATTCAGAAATATTTTGGAAACAATTGCGGCATATTGACTAGAAATCTATATGTATTTTTGCTCTCCCACAAAAGTGAAACACCCCCCGCATCATTTATTAATCAACCCGTATGATACAACAACCACTGTATAAAGGATTGAATATCATATTATAAAATAGGATCAAATTTTTATGAACAGTGTATGTAACACAATAGTTTTTCGATTGTCAACCCAATTTAGATAGTTTAAATTTGAATGGTCTCATTAAGATTAACATGTTCTATTAAATACATTATGTTACCAAAAAGGACAAACACAACAAAATTAGTTTCAGTTATTGAGCTTAACTTAGTCATAGGGCACTCAGCGGTTAATTGTTTGTTACTTAAAATAGTACTTCTAAACATATACATAAGTTATGTATACGTTTACTCTGTGTGCATACCGAATTAACTATTGTTGTTTCTCGTACAAATGAATAATTCAAAACTCATAATTCTCAAGCTTAAAGCTTATTTATCACTGATGAATCACATTTCTATAGAAAAATGTTTAAAGAGTAACGCACCGCTTACCAAATTTCTTTTATAATTATCAACCAACTAGCTTTGTTAAAAAGCTCATTACGAAGTTACTTTAGTGGAACTAGAGGTCGTTGTTGCGCAGCGTTAAACTGATTTGATTTTCGTTTGACTGTAAACGCTACGCTTGTAAGTTTGATTCTCACGCTTAGAAATGACTTCTGTAATTTTATTTTATTTTTAAAGTGTTAGTCCTCACTTAGAAATAAAAACTATTTATTTAGAAAACTTATAAAAACTTCAACGTAGCGAGGTTTATGTAATAATTCATATCCTTAGCCTGGTGACATGATAAAATACGTACGTAGAAAACAGAGTGTCTTAACTCTGAGTTCCCTCTGTTCTGTCTATTTCCTTATATGCGAGATACACAACGGACTACAAAAAAAATAGATTCTTTTTATAATACAAACTATTGCATATATGTTATTAACGAAGCGTAAAATGAACATGTGTGGCTAATTATTTGAAAACACAATAAAATGATTAACGTATTGAGTAACTCTTTTAGGATTACTATACAGTAGTAACAGTAACCCAAGAACTAAAATATGACCTGTTCACCACGTAAAAAAATAAAAAAACCGAGTTGCGGTTATGCGAGTTGTTTTAGGGCAGAGCGTTATTGTTCCGCGTAACCAAAAAGAAATGTCCTTTTTATGGTATCATAAATTTTACTTCATTGCTCAAATCACAAAATTTAAATACCGCACGCTAGTTTGAGTTTTTGTCTATAATGCAAAATAAAAAAAAAATCTTTTTAATTTTCGTTCGTAAATGCTTAAAGCTAATAGGTACGGTAGGTAGTAGCTACTTTTATAAAATTTTATAAATACCATATAATATAAATATTTTTTTATTAGGAACAATAAATATCTACAATACGCAACGAACGAACTAATAAATATCCGACTTTAAATTATTGTTTTCTATATCCTATAGTATAGACCTTCTATATCATATATAGATAAATGGGACCCAATTACAGAATTATTAAAATCCACAACATAACACATTAAGAATGCCACATTGTTTCACGTTACATTGTTTTAAGCGGTGTTTATTATATATATTTTGCTTAAGTACAACCATCAAAAAAATATTTAATAGTCAATACTTTGCTTTCTTATATAGTAGAAAGTGAATACATTTATGGTTAGGTATATATCTGATGTTATCAACATGAGTTAATTTGAGAATTATTTGCACAATCACTCTCAACTACATACATATTCAATATTTAGATTTCGAAAGCTGAAGTCGTATTATATATAACTAGATAATAATGCTATTCGTATAGTCAATGTCATACGAACCGATCGAAAATGACGAAATAAAACTATGCAAAGCTAAATTGTAACTAAAATTGTAACTTACAATATATATAAAATATTGAAATTATTTAATCAATTATTATATCTACGATTTTTTTTTCTTTAGTAAGTGATCTCGAAAACATTATGCGGCTTAAAAGCTCTAATGTTTAGTGTCTTTAAATAATCATTTTATTATTAGACTATTTTAGTTGTTTCTACAAGTGCTTTTAATGAACCGAGTCCTTTCATTGATCTTTTCATGATGCATCTAAAAATAACTTATAGGGTTGTTACGGGTTCTGGTAATAGAATTATAATCAATATTGATTAAAATTTATTATTACTTTCGTATGATAAGCCATGAATTATATTTAAATAGCCTCTGTTTCTGTTATATTAAATTTATAAGTACCAAATACATATTATAATGTTTTTATAAATACAGAGTAAATGGCGACATATTATAAGTTACAAAAATGGTATTATAGATTAAGTGAGTGATTGTAAAAAAATAGAAATAATGTTTGCTTAAAGTGTTTTAATATGGCGGTAACAACGTCGCAAACAACTTACTATGGATCCCCAATCCATGATGGATTTGCAACTATCCGTGCGCCGAGAAGTCGAATAAAGATAAGGAATCTAGTTGAACCAAATAGTGTTGCTAATCTACCTCAAAGGCATTCGGAATATTTTACATTAAATAGAACAAGCAAGAATAATTTCCTAGAGAGCAGTTGTGGTGTGCAATATGCAACGGGCGAATCTCAAAGTATATACGTAAATAGACCATCAAGAATTAGCTTTACTGAACCAATTTATGCCAAAGTAACTCCACCGCACTCTAAGAGCAATTCCCCAGTAAAGTCTATTAATGAACGACATGAAACTCATTACGATTCAATAGACACAAAACCTCGCAGACGCTTAAAAAGCTTGGAACTACCGAGAGAAACGGAATCAAGTGAAAAAATGACTGTACCAACTTTAAGTAACGGCGAACGTCATTCGCATGATACGTATGCAGTAAAGCAAGACGCTATAGAGCAACATTCCATACGTATAAATACTATGGGATCTTCTGTCGACTATCGAAAGGGAAGTAACGATCGAGATAACTGTTCAGAATCTTCCTCGTACCTCACTGACAATGATCGACCTATTTCAAGTTACAGTGACAACTCAACGATACCGTCGACTGACACAGAAGATGTATTGAAAGAGTTGCCAAATAAATCAAGATTCCATAAATCTCCTCAAAAATTCGCCACACTTAATATGAGAAGACCCAAATTTATTGATCTTAAGTCACCAATTGCTTCCGAAAATCCGTTCTATGGGAGTTTACACAGAAACAAAATTGGATATCATTCTGAACCAAATACTCCTTTGAACGGCGATAACTATGATTTGAATAATACGAGTAGTATTTCGAGTGAAGTGCAACAGATACCTCGAATGCCATTGCAAAATAATCGAAATGGTTTTAAGAGATCGGTAAGCGAAACAAACGGTTTCACAAAACGACTTAGTTACAGACATTCCTTTAGTGTAGACTACAAGCCACAACCATTCACCAAGAAACCACATAAGTGTTGCGAATGTATAACTGGAATACCAGCTGAAGAGGAACGGGATCCTTCACCTTCATCAAGAACATTAGGAACGCTATATGAATCTCAAGATCCTAAAGTCGGATGTCAAACGATTCTTCGATCTAAACCTCCTGTGCCTTGGTGGGAACTCGCCATCAAAAAATCAAGATACAAAAGTTGCCCTATACTGGAAGAGGTATGTACGAATATAATTTGTATAATGAATTTATCCCAGCATATTTTTTGTGATTTCTTATTATAATAATTACATTATATAGTCATAAAATAACCTGACAAGCCATGCTACTAGCATAAGAATACAACATTTATTGACCGTAATAAGTGAGTAATTGATTTCCGCTTGTAAAAAATATAATTGATTCAGCTGTCGTAATCACTTAGTAGCCGCTACATTTATTGTATCTAGTATACTTGGCTCGACGAAAAAATATCTAAAGTCAGCCAAAGCCAAGTCTTTATATCTTTACAAGTAAATATTTTAAACGCTAATAAAATTAATATTAAATACTAGTGTTCTAGTTCACAAGCACTTCAATTATTAATTTATTTATAAGTTAATATTACCTAAAGATTTTCTAATAATACATTACATTACGTCAATTATATGAATGCCGCCGTGGCTTTGTGGACAATGTATTAAATAGCCTATATAACACGCGTTTCATCTAAAGCTATATAACAGAAGGTGATAGGAACAAAGTAACTAAAGTTAGGTTCCGAAATATGATATGTAAAAACTAATTACTTAGCATTTAATAGATTCAGCGTTCTGGACTTGTATCGTCGGAAACGTGTTTATATATTCTCAAAGATCGCGTTATCAAAAGAGATCTTAACTTGGAAGCTATGTGAACTTTCAGGTAAATAGAATTATATCAAAGCGTTAATACGATTATACCAACTGTCGAAGATTACCTCTTTACCTTAACAAATTCCAAATGACTGCTAGTATAGCAGTCAAACTTAATGTCGGCAACTCAAAATTTTTGATCCTTAAGCTAGCAATGTAATACTTTTTATCAACTGTTTCCTCATGGTGAATGTCTAAAGGGATTTATTATTATCATTAAATGTAATTAAACAATTAACCTGAAAATTCTCATAATTTTCAGCATAAGATTTTGATAAATCCTGTACAAACGATCGATAGGTACGAATATTAGTACCTGTTAAATAATTTTTGAGTGACAATATTCCCGCCTACTTTAAAAGTTAATTGATTTTTAATCACCTCAAAATTAGTTTGCATGTTAACAGTTCATATTTTTTGTTTAGGAATGTGTGTAATTATAACGCGATAATATATTGATTATTTTTCGGCAGGCCATTATTTAGAAGCTTCCGGGCGTACAACTCAGCTGTTTTCTATTCGACTGTACTAGTAAAAAATGTATAGTTAGTATAGTTACCTACTTAAAAAATAACAGTATCTATAAAGATAATTAATGGCGAGAAGTTTATAAAAACCTAATGTTTAGGCTACATGTTATAAAGGTATAAATTAAAAGGCCAAAAATATTAATCTTCCTCATCCTAATAGAATCGTGGAAATATAACTGAAATAATATTATTAATGAAGTACTTCTATTTTTAGTACGTCAAATATTTAATAAAAACATTATTTTAATGGTCAGTCACAATTTTGTTACATTGTTTTCGAAAATTTAATTCCCAACGACAGGTGCATTATAAACTGCTGGGCTGAGATTTTACCAGAGCGCTTATACATAAAAAACCCTTATAAGTTGATTGCAACAAAAAACAGCTACCTGGCTACCAAAGTAGTTCGCATCAGGTGACTTAATCTTGATTTAGAAATATACTTCATTCATTTGTTATAAAATATGCTTTCCCACGGTAAACTTAAAATATAGTGTTGACAGTAAGATTCGAAGCTATAAATAAAATAATGTAGACACGTTATAGCTCACAATAGTTATTTATTATTAGTCATACATTGTATCAATAATAGGATAAATAAATTAATTTGTAAAAATGTTTACATCTAACTATTGAATTATTTTCATAGGATTTTGGGAGTAATATTTCCACGAAATTCAAACGTGAGATAACTATCGTTTAACTAGCTTTGCGAGTTCTGTAACATTGTCCAGCATCGCCCGCTATAAAAGCGACACACTTTCCGAACATAGCTGCATCCGCCTAGACCTCTTATATTTGTCTTATGGGGTTATTATAGTCCTGCTACAGTTAGTGTACGTCTATGATTGCAATTGAACGCTATATAGAAGTAACTTATATATAAAATATATTTTTATTTAATCTCTGCTACAAGATTTTAAGAGGTATAGTCCTTTGTTATTGTATCTTCGTAATATAAGATATATTACGGAAATACAATAACAAAGGACTATACCTCTGTATGTTTGGGTGTTTTTAGGTACTTAAAAACATTTTTATTAAAAAAATACATAATGTAATAATAATTTGAACGCCATAATACATTTTATTTATATATCCAATCTGATAATGGCTTATGGTACGGCAAAACTAATAAAAAAAGTTAACCCAACAAAATCAAAATCGCACAAGGGCCTGTTTTGTGATTTTTGTTTGAAATTATTAAACCTTTAGATATGCTTAAAAATAACATTATGGTATAGTAATATACAAAATAGAAATATAATTAATATGCTAAGAAAAATCTCACATACTTAGTAAGTCAATACTTAATAGAATAAACGAGGCGAGCCTTTGGTAATAATTTTTATTTCATAACTAAACTCACAAAATACATGATTTGGCTGAACCTTGAGTTAATATTAAAGCTAGACATAAATATGTATGTTAACCTGTGCTCGAAACAATGTAACCCAAGAGGAAGAGGGCAGTTGAACAAATATTTCTTGTTAAGAATGTAACAGCTACTCTCAGAGCACTATCGTTTAGTGGGTTTCATATCTACATTTTATTGAATAATCAACTGTCTTTTATAAGGAAACTTATATGGTATAAAACAAACTTTTATAGCGTAAAAACACAGTAGAAAAGTTTTAAATAGTAAATGAAAAACAGTTGTGAAAACACAACATTTATGATTTTTTAAGACTTTGTACTCAATAGGTATACCTCGAGTGTAATATTCATAAAAAGTTTTTTGTGGTGATAATTATTAACAATAATCATATATAAATGATTATTGAACAATATGATATAAATGATATAGCATTTTATATTACAACATAAAATAATTAATTATTATTTTACATATGAATAATTTTGTAACCGATTCATGTAAATGCTTGATATTTTAACATTTAAAATATTTGTTTTTAATTAATTGTCTTTTCTACAAATATACAAAAAAAAGTTATAGTTTACCAATTTACTATGTAACCACCTTTACGGAAATTCTATTTTATACTAACTTCTAAATACGGTTAACGCTTTATATTGAACAGGATACAATACTTTCTTTATTTATTACTAGCTATTGTCACGGCTCTACCTACATGAATTGTACTAGAAGCACCTATACCTCGCATAGTTTAGGCAAACAATTCAAATAATATCACTTAAGGAGAATGCCAGACATTTTTTTATAATGAGAGATATTTGTTCTGTATACAGGTATTTTCTTTAATAATACTTTTTACTAAGAACTTACCTACTACTGCGATCCTTAAGTGATGTTTTAAGTGATGTTTTAATTATTATATAGTAAAGTCAAAACAAGAATATTTTTTTTGCCATTACGATTTTCTAAAATGTTACTATTAACATTATAGAAAATTATAATAGCAAAAATCACTTCTATAGGTAACTAAGCAAATGATCATACCTTATACCTTTGATTCTATATAGCTTTTTACATGTTAATTAATCATTTAACTTGTGTTTTTATTAATAAAATGAAATAATGGAAGTCAAATATAGTTCTATGTGATGTAATGTAACTACGGGCACGTGTTGCGTGATGTCCATAAAGGTAGCGTTAGGGGCCATTGTACTTTGTTTTAATGTATTAGTTAATTGTTTCGCCTCCTTACTAATTACACTTGTTATTTTACGTTATTTAAGTGCATATTGCGTTCGCCTCTGAGTAATTAAGTAAATTTGATTATCTTATATAATAATATATTTACTATAAAATATCTGTATTATTGCTATAGATAGTGTATAATTCATGTTAAAATTTAGGTCTTAAAATATATTATAATTATAATCTTTTATATATATATATATATATATATATATATATATATATATATATATATATATATATATATATATATATATATATATATATATATATATATATATATATATATATATATATATAATTTTCAAGAAATTGTTTGCCTTTTAAGGTTTGCTTGTTTTCTTGTTTTTAAAATATTTATGATAAATCGTACCACAAAATATAGTCTTCTCTAGGTTATACGTATAGCTATATAACATACATTTACATCTTAACAGCAAAACTTCAAAGAACTAAGAATATTCATACATTTTAACAGCCAAAAGACAACAGATTTTTACTATACATATATCGTACATATGTATGTAATACATAAAATATTTTAGATATTAATATTATATTTTGAATTAAACTAATCAAAACACTCAGTTTTGATGCGCGGGTGGTGCATCTGCTGACGATGTAGGTAATTATCATACACCTGCTTCACAACCTGTGCGGTTTATTGTCACTCTACATAGCTCCGGGTGATAGACCTAAGTGGAACTATACCATAAAAGGCGAATAATCATATTCCCATATTCTTGAACATCAAATACTGTTAGTTAAAAGCAGATGTTACTGCCAACAAGTCTTGGTTAGGACTTTTAGACAACGTTTTTACAATCTATTTATTGGCACAATCTTAGTAAATTTAATTACCCTATAGTCAACACCTGTTGAATACTAACGGAATATTTTTTTATGCGTATAAATGCGTACAGGTGGTCACATGGTCAGTTTTTACTTTGATGGCACGCGCATATGCAGGAGATCTATCAATGGAGTGGACGTTATAATTGGCGGAGAAGCAGGTGAAATGCCCTAATAAGAGAATAGTTGTATTTTTAAATTAGTTTTACATTCAGAACCATCATTACATACAATAAATTTTATTTATGTTTATAGTTTTTATATGTGCAGCCGTTGCTCCGAATGACTATGCGGTTAATGTTGGCAATTATTTCTTTTTTAAGGTTATTTATAAATATCATGAACATAATTATATGTATTCGTTTTAATTTGCGACACATCAATAGATGAAAAAATATGAATACCTATTCTAATTTCATCGATAGACACAGTTTTAAACATAAGGTAAGGCTTGTCGTGGGCTCAGGGGTATAAATAAGCGTGTAACTGTAAACGGCAGGTTGTGGGTTTGATCCACACTCGAAGAAATTAAATATTAAATATTCTCATTTCATCGCACTGGTAACAAAGCAAAACGCGGCGTTGACTTCTGCCACTCAACACGCAATGTCTCAAGTTCAGTGGAAAGTGGTGAACTGAACGGAGTGTCTTAATACTAGGTTCTCTGCCAACCCTGCCACGTGCGAAGTACAGCGTAAAGCTGAAAAAAAAAAATAAGTATAAGCTATCGATCGAATAGCAAATAGTGAAATTGGATTTTCCAATAAACGTTATGTCATTAATATGTATTAATTCAAGACTTGGGGAACACTCACAAGCACGTCAGTTAATACATTGATAGGGATCGTGGTCGTTGCCCTTTTTAATTTCGCAGAGTACTCCTGTGACGTAGCAAACAGAGGGTCCCGTGTCCAGCTGCACCCATTTCACTCATCGGGCAGCTATTTACTTTCATGAGTCACTTTTGTAGTAAGGTGTACGTCAATATTATTTAAATATTTCTTTTGTGTTAAGTTTGCGCTTACTACAGTGTTTGTAGCGAACGTGATTACAGGCGACTGTTACGAATTAAAATCTCACATTGGGATTTGTTTACTCTATAAAACATATTTATATTATATTAAATACAAGATCTAATACGCGATCTATCAATCTCTTAATAAGTAGGTAAGCAGAAATTATTTTACACAAACTTTCTATGCTCTATTTTGAAATCACGCGGAATAGGAAAAGAGCAACTAGAAAAAAATATTATAAATGATAAACAAACTACCATGGAATTCATTAACAATAGTGAACAAGTGACAGAAAGTTTTCGTTTTCTCAACGATGTAAGAAGTATTTTAAGAAACATATATTATGTCTTTAAGTTTCATTTGAGATCTGTTGGCTCCTGACACATCCTCCCACATGTTTAGTCCTGATATATTAATTAAACTGACAGATTCATAGCTTGATGAAGTCATATTTAAAATTGAAATAGGTACTTATGTTACATCATTATTATATCGATGGGAAGCTCATGTTTACGATCTTATTTGACAGATTATTACGTTGTTATCGCATCTCCATGAAAACCTGTTTCTCTTATGCTGGAGGCTATTTAAATAATTATCAGTTTTCGAGTTACCGCTATCCAAAAAAGCTATTTGGAAACGTTATCTGTTTGTGGTCGGCTCTAATTACGAAACTAGATTCTAAATTCGAACGGGCTTAAAAAGGAAGTGATCTTTGATTGATCGATAAACAAAACGTTCGATTCATGTTCTTTAAGTTTACGTCAATAAACCGTAAAACAAAGCAAATGAAGTATACATTTAACATGTAATGTTGATGCTATTACAGACATATATACAAATAGAGCTTTTTTTTTACTATGCTTAAGTAATAAATAACCTAACAGTATTTAAAGTTAAATTATAATATATAAAAGCTTGAAGCATTCGTGAATAATGTGTTTAAAATAATATAGTATACCTACATATATTCGAACAAAAATAAGTAAGACGTGATATTATAATGGAAACGCTTTGTTGTTTCTGTTATTAATCCTATTTTGCATATATTTAAAAGGTATTTAAAAGTGACAAACTTTTATGAAACATTGTAAGGTGACTTTTTATTGAAGAAATTCAGATATAGACTATATACGTTGATATATATGTTTTATTGCGTTGGTTGTACAAATACAAACATACAGTGTATTTTTTCCCCTGTGACTAACAACTTTTTTTTTGTTTTAGGCACATGTGGTTTCAGCCTTCGAGCAGAGCCTATCAAATATGACGCAGAGATTGCAGCAGCTAACCGCTACAGCAGAACGAAAGGTAAACTTCCTTTCCTTTCTTGTAGTTTTAACTTCCATGTTATTTACATACGGTGGCTTAGTACTACTAGGGAAACGTGATTTATGCGCAATAAACATTCCCATTAAAGCAAAGGGATCGGTGACATATTCACCTTTCTTAGAATGCGTCATATATTATAAAGTAAATTGCTTGGATTTTAAGTCTGTTTTATTTGAAATTAAAATGGTGAATTCATTTAATTAAACAAGCCACTGGCTACAGACAGACAGTTACAGAAAGCTTCACTTACTAATATTCTACTCCAATAATCACTAACAAGAGAGATATTGTGGAGAAAATCAACGTTAATATGGAACAACTGGAATCGTCGTCCAACTTAATAACTAAATCAAGACGAATTAAATGAGTGTCTAGATAAGAGCGACTTGTTCTTGAAGGCTACAATCATGTATAGAACAATAATACAATACCGGTTAAGTGATTACGTTACCTCACTGAGAATTTAGTTTGTGCGTGTCATATTTGTCATGGGTAAAAGTTACCTTTGGTGTATTGAAATGCAAATTAAGCAATTATCTATTCATGGTATCGTGAAATATTATAATAATATATTATTTAAGTAATTTTATTTCCATACTAGTTTTAACAATTTTAAAGCAATCATGACGCATTTGAGATGAACTTAGGCTTCGCCAACCAATTTGCAAGTTTTATGATAAGGCCGGGGTCTGTCGCGGCGCAGTGGCACAAGCGTGTGACTGTAGAACGATAGGTTGTGGGTCTGAAGAAAATGAAATATTTAAAATTTTCAAATTAAATATTTAATATTTTCATTTCTTCGCTCTGGTAACAAGGTAAAGCGCGGCGTTGAGTCCCTGTCACAGTTGAGTGGCGCATTGCCGACGATTCGGCGGAAAATAGGGAACGAAAGTAGAACGGAGTGTTTTAACATTAGGTTCCCAAATTCCCTCTGTCTACCCTGCCATTTGCACCCCGCACATGGCAGGGTAGACAGAGGGAATTACACATTACAGCGTGAAGATGTCTGAGAGTATGAAAACAAAATGTGAATAATGAAATGTCCTTCTAATAATTTTTCTTTGTACCTATACTATGAATATAAAGGAGATTAATGAAAAATTAATAAAACTCAAGTTTGGTTATTTCACATGTTTTATGCAAAAGAAATCAAGGCATCCATTGAGTAATATTCTACAAGCTTTCGCTATTTTATTTGTACGTAATAATTTATTCTGCATTTAATGATATAGTGCTTAAGAAATTACATTAACTTGCGTGAATACACGTTCAGATCAAAGCTCATTTCACCGAGAGCGCAGCTTTCCTAAACAGCTGTCTACCTTGCTTGGATTATAGGGTGTGACAGCGGACTATAGTTGGCTTAATCAGTGAGATATGAGCGGCTAATTGGCTTTCTTGTTAGAACTATCGTATAATTTAATTAGGTCATTTTATATTTTATAGAAAGTTCATTATTAAAATAATCTGCATCACAATCCATGTGTTTCCGTTTTTTGACTATTTAAATTGTATCGTTCATTAATATCGTTAGTTAATAGTAAAATGAAATGGTAGTAGTTTAGTTAGCATTTTCTTTCAAAATGTATAAACGAAAAATATGTATAATCATAGTTCAATAAAATAGTGCAGTAATGCAAATTTAGTTTATTGAACTAGGGCTAAAATTTTTCATTAATATATTTTAGTGAGTCTTATATGGAAAAAGGCCTCCGTTTCTTTTTGCATAGAATAGAGAATGTCTTAAAAAGTTATTCTTATTAGTATAATTACATATCATGTAAATATGTATGCTTATAGTAAAGTAATAAAAAATAAATTAAATCGTAATTCTAATCTTGTCGTGGCAGAGAGGTACGAGCGTGTGACTAAACGCGACAGGATGTGGATTCGATCCCTACTCAAGGAAATGAAATTTTAAACATTTTCAATTTAAATATTTAATGTTTTTATTTCTTCACACTGGTAACAAAGCAAAGCGCGGCGTTGAGTTCCGCCAATCAACTTGCAATGCCTCAAATTAAGCGAAAAGTGGGATACGGCACAGATTGTCTTAACACTAGGTTCCCAAGTTCCCTTTGACTACCCTGACATGTGCGGGACACAGCATAAAGCTTAGTAAGTGATAATCCTAGTTATAATAATTTATTTTTATAATTAAGACGATTATAATCATCTATTTTAGAGATTAAAAATAAAACATATTTTTTTTTAATTAAAATAATGAAAAAATAATTATATCGTTTTATTTATTTGCTACCAGGATTCAGAACTTACGGAGTTGCGGCAGACTATCGAGCTTCTACGAAAACAATCTATCCAAGCAGGTTTGACAACGGCGCACATGCAGTCTATGGGCATACGTGCCGACGGAGTGAATGTTACAGGCCCGGTAAGTACTTACTTCAATTTACTTTATACTGTTAATAATAAACTTTGATGATGCTTTTTATTCAAGTGCACGTATCATAATACGTGCACTTGAATAAAATTAATTAATTAAATTAATTAATTAATAATTAAAAATTGTATTAATGTATCAATAATTTAATCTAAAACGTTAATTGGTAAGATGTGATGTACGAATAGATTACGAAAGAAATTTTGACATAAAGGGCAAACGATACGCTGATACAGAAATGCTGTCTTTGAAGAATTTTCTGTTTACCCTTGTACAATTTTTTGTGTCGTGAGTAGTGTCTGAGCGATTCAAACGAACGAACGATACGAATGTATAGAAAATGTCAATGAATTTCAAGTTTTTCTAACTATACTTGAATTATATTTGAACACTTGGATACGAAGTACGAAACGGCGGCGTCACATCAATCGTTACGCATGAGTTACTCATCTTCATACGAAACATTCGATGTATACAGTACCTTGAGATTAACTGTAAAAATTATATGCTTACCATAGTGTTGGATTTGATTAATGATCTATTGATGTACTTAAAACCAATATTAGTTATAAATGTATCTATCGATAGTATGAATAAATTTAAGTAAATTATAGGAGACACAACTTTTTGTCATTTAATAGCATTACCAACTAATATTTTTAAGGGCTTAGTTTAATACCTTGTATAGTATTAGTTTTTTGTTTATTTATAATTTTATATAATCAAATCTTTCCTTTTGAGACGACCAGTTTGCATTTCATTCTTTGCATAATTTTGTTCACTTCATAACAGGTGATATGTGCTACTATTATTACTGTAATAATCCCATATACGAGTATGTGTACCTTTGAATTCAAAAATTGTTAATAAGATAAGATAAAATTGAAAGTTTCATTATTTTTATGTTCTCATTGGGATCGTTAAAAAGAAACGTGTCAAGGCCGTTCTTTATAATTCGTATAATCTTAAGATAATTTGGTATAAACTTTGTCACATTCTGTCACCTGCAATTAGGGTAGGTACACATCACGTTTGCGCCTAATATCGAGCCTTGTGATTAAATTAACGTTATGTAGGCCAACCATCAATCATTGCGTAACATCATTAGACTCTGTAAAATGAGATCATATGGAGTAGCTTTAATTGATAATGCTTCTTAAAATAACAGCAACTTATATACGGTTTACTACTACTTACAATTGGAAGTTTTTTTTACTTTACTTTTTATTACAAATAAAAAAAATAATGTACAAAATTTTTCTATACCAATTTTAACGTTGTCGGATATTCTAAGTACTCGTTTTTTTTTGTCTGAGCACTTATTGAACATATAATGTACATGCTATAAGTATTTGCTTCTTGCTTTCTTTTACTTTAACAATCGTTATTATCAATGTTCAACTGATATAGAAAGTAAAATGTTTATAACAATCATTTTATTTATATATATTTTAATGTATATTACAGTGCCGTGTTCGTGAGAAAATACACTTAGATCATACACAGACAGTACTAATCACACGCTTTTTAGTGATCCATTAAACAGAAGAGTTGCAAATGCACTCGTGAAAGTTCAATCCAAATACATAGCATGTACGACACAAATACTTACATATCTATATATATATATGTAGGCTTACATTTACATTAAATTGATCATAGTTTGTTCTACATATTGTGTTGTTGATTCAAATGGGGCGTGACTGAAATTTATAACTTAAATTTCAATATTATTAGATTTTAATGTGTATAAAATATACTATATATTAACTCCGAAATTGAGGTATTGCATGTTAAGTGGCTTAACTCAACGCCGTGCTTTGCCTTGTTACCAGAGCGAAGAAATGAAAACATTAAATATTTAATTTGAAAATATTAACGACACGACAGGCCTCTAATACTTAGTTATTAAAATACATCCAGAAAGTTTCTAAATCTTTTTTTTATTTTCACTCTCTACCCCGCACATGGCAGTGCAGGCAGATGGAAATTGGGAACCTAGTGCTAGGACACGTGTAGGAGAGTCACGTTATCAGCAATGATAACACGCATGGGCAGACTCGACCAGATTATTACCACCCCCGGCATTTAAAACCAGCGTTAAGTAGTGACTTCGTTGACTGCGTTTCGCATTGGGTAATGCCGGGCCCCGGTGCCCGTCCACCCTGAAGGCCGGCGACGCTCCTGTAGCTCCTCTGGAGTTACACGGGGCAGTGGGCGACGGTGATCACTTACCATCAGGTGACTCGTACCCTCGTTTGCCGTATCTTGTCAATAAAAAAAAACTCCTTCTGTTTTTCTAAAACTTATTAAATATTTAAAATCTCAAATTTTCATTCCTTCTCTCAAAATTTCAATTCTATCGATAAACTTTCATTATACGGCCTTTTAAATATTAATTGGTTGGTTACACAATTTTTTCCCTGACTGTCTGTCAAAACGTCTATAGTCGAGAAACATCCTGTTCGTAATGTTTCGTTCACGTGTGTAATTATTTTAATGGAGCATCTAATTTTATTCTCAACTAAACATCTAGAAGGATAACAAGCATTTAGGTACTGACTAAGTAGTAACTATGATATATGCTGGACTATTTTATCGCTTTATTACTGTTTTAAGTCAAGTATAGATTATATGGAGATTATTATGGAGAGGGAAATGAAGATCTTAAACCATAATAATAACTTACATGTTACAAGTACGTACGTAATTAAGTACGAATGAAGAAACTAGTTGAGCATTTTATAAAAGGATAAAGATATAACGCTATAACTGTTATATAATTTATCTGATGAATTTTGTTATTTCTGAAACTTTATTTGAAAAATTGTGATAATACTTTTAGCAATAAGGCTTATTTTAAATTGTAAAATGAATACGCTATGTATTGGAATACTATTTATTTTTATTTTATTTATGTTTGGGACACATACAATTACAGTAACACATATACAATAAAATTACAAAATTTTTGCATAAATCAATAAAGTTTCAACTTAAAATTAATACGTATAATTGAAAATACAAAGAAAAACAAAAACAGAAAGCAAAACTATAAAATAGTTAAAACATTAAAGTATTAAAGCCTAGGACAATTTTTTTTTGACAACGCAATTTTTTCTTATAATTACTACTTTTCATGTTGAATATATCTACTTAAATTATTACAATTTTTATTATAAATCTTACATGCACGTAACAAAAACTTCTTATTTTAGATCTTCTTATATCTAAATTTATATTTATATGAAATTTAATCAAATGCTCTCCTGTTCACAGGAACCTAATACGACACAAACCCAACAATCTTCACCGCAGCGACTAGCTCAGGGCAATGGCGCGATCACGAGGCACCTATCAACTGACAGCGTGTCTAGTATTAACAGTCTAAGCAGTGGCTCATCTGTACCTCACGATAAGAAACATAAAAAGAAAGGATGGGTTAGTATTTTGATATTATTATGAACAAATATATAATTTCAAAATATTTTATTTTCTGGTGCTTGTGAATTTTAAAAACTAAACAGCAAACATCCTTACAAAAGTGTCAACAATGCAGTCATTCTCACGACACTGTTTGTAAACTCATATGCAGGCGTATAGCAAAGAAATATAATTTTAAAAGGTGCCCGGATTTATGTTTTTAATTTGTCTAGATTTAAAAAATATATAAAGCAATATTTTTATTAACAAGTTATACTCTGCAAAATTTCACCACATCATATGTCCTATACATTTTCTCTACGAGTGTACAACATAATAAATTAAATTAACCTGTATAATTGAAATAAACAATTCTCTTGCAGTTGCGTTCATCATTTACCAAGGCGTTCTCAAGAAACGCGAAAATATCTAAAACGGCGAAGCATTCCTCCCTCGGGCAGCTATCGTCGCAAGACAGTTCGTCCGGCTCTCACCACTACGACGACCCGCACACTATACGCGAGGGAAGCAACGAGAACAGTCTAGAACATTCCCACGAAACTCTTGACAATAGCAAAGATAAGACAACATGCCCTCCAGCTGAGGAACAAACCAAAGGTTAATGTTACGTGCACTTAAACACAATTGTTCTAACCATTTTAGACGAATTAAATCCTTCAGGCTTCAACTAGTGACACGTATTTGTTACTTGAAAAATATGACACATTTTTTTTAATATTAGATTTACTTAGAAACATGGACGTTATTAATTATTTTAAGTAAGCTGTTTTGATTGATTTTTTTTTTGATGTAATATATTTTTTTATCTATTAGTCCCTTAGTATTTTTTCGCGGTGTATATATAATGAGTAAATCTAGTGACAAGTCAAATAAGGATCTATTTTTATGTCGTATGTAACTTTGTTGTAACGTTGGTTTTAAGAAATACTTAGAACAAAATTTAAAAAAATAATACCTAGGCTTATTACAAACAAAATACAACTTCGATATGAGGCACCCTTCTAAATAGCTTTCAGTTCCATAAATTACTTGCATCGCTACCAATGTCGTACAAGTCGGTAGAAAGTGAAACTTTGTATATTACTATGTAAATTTATTGTACAAGCAAAGGCTTTAACAAATAGAAATTGTCACATGTATTTAGTTTTGTTTCTTAATTATTATTTTTTTTCAGAAAAACCAGATCAATCGGGATTAGTAGATGAGTTAAAGAGGCAGTTGCGAGAGAAAGACTTGGTATTAACAGATATAAGGCTCGAAGCACTAAGTTCTGCTCATCAGTTAGAAAGTCTAAAAGATACTGTTATTAAAATGAGGGTATGTATTTTGTTATTTCTTTAAATTACCGTATTTTTTATGATTTTCATATTGGATCAAAAACTTGTTAAGTTTTTTTGGAGTATTATAAAATTATTGATCTTGTTAATTTGTGTTGTTCTTTTTATTTTAAAGTTTGTTTCAATATACAAATGATATTAATACTGCAATATGATATTTACATGTATAGCCTTTAATACTCAACCACATTCATATATAATAATATAAAAATAGTAAACTTTACTACATATGAACGATTTTTATTTACTATAATGTTTTTATAACCAGAACGAAATGCTAAATTTGAAGCAAAACAACGAGCGGTTACAACGGATGGTCACATCCAGGTCGCTAGCGGGTAGTCAAAGCTCGTTAGGTACTGGTGGTTCTGCAGTGGAAGATCCTCGGAGGTTCAGCCTCGCTGACCAGTCTACTATGCATCAGGTAACATATACTAAAAATACAATTTATATATTTTTTATAAATTAAAATGGTCACATTCAAAATATAATTAATATTATATGTTTTAGTTTAACTAAGGCCTGTCGTGGCGCAGTGGCACAAGCGTGTGACTGTAAACGACGGGTTGTTCAAATTCAATATTTAATGTTTTCATTTCTTCAGTATTGAGTTCCGCCACTCAACACGCAATTCCTCAGCTTCGGCGAAAAGTGGGGAACGGAGTTGGAACGGAGTGCCATATTCGGGATACAGCGTGAAGCTATTTCCCTGCATTACTTTTGAGTTACGACAGGAATGAAAGTTCCTCGCGGTTTTTGCCCTATTCTTGACACATTGCATGCTAGAAGGCGAAGCTTGACGCCGCACAGCCTAGTTATCAGACCGAGAAAATAAACATAATTCGTTTCCCTATCATTTTTGAATCCACTGCTTTCGCGTTCATAGTCAGCCGCTGCTCCACTACGACTTAATTGATATAGTTTTTGGTTTTATATACCATACCCGTTTACAAAAATACAATGTAACATAAAATTTCATTTCCAGGCCGCATTAGACATACACTCTCAGCCCCTCTCAGATTTAGATTTTAATTGTATGACGTCTACTCCATCGAAAAAGGGATCACCAAAATCCAGTATCGTTGAGCCGATATACGGAAACAAAGCTGTATGTGAACTTAATGAAAACAGTGAAGCCTTACTGGGAGCTTTAAATGGCGCGAGTGACATATTTACAAATGGCCTCAGCGCTGGTGAACGGTTGAGTGGGGATTATGATATAAACACAGTGCTACCTCCCCCTAAAAGTCGAGAGCTGGCGATAGGCGAAAGTTATTCTGATATTGGTAAGCAAATTTTTACTTCTATATTTTTTCGATTTATAACGTTGACGTTAGTTGCATAAGACGTAATGCATAATTGTGATCTATATAAAGATAAGTGAGTATCAAATTAGCTTATATAAATATTATTTCTTTGTTTAAAAATAAAAATATGGGCTATAAATAAGGATTGTCATGGCACAAGTGTTAATTTCACACAAGTGTCAGGTTTTGGGTTCGATCCTACTCGATGAAATTAAATTTTAATATATTTATTTCTTCGCTGTCGTAACGAGGCAAAAAGCGGCGTTGAGTTCCGCCATTTTACTCACAATGCCTTGAATTTGGCGGAGAGTGGAAAATGATAGTACTTAATGGAGACGGTATATTATAGACTATATACTCAGTTCCCTCTTCCTAACCTATTCAGAGTTCCGCACTGAGACAATTTTACTAAGGTTTTTCTTTTTCAGGCGTAGCTGATAGTCAAGGTGACACTACAGACGGAAAGAAAATAGCAATAGCAGTGTATTTGGGGCAACCGGAAACATTCCAGAGATATTTCGAAGAGGTTCAAGATACTCTAACCGAATCGGAATGTAGATTTTATTCGAAACAAGCGTCTGCCTTCAACCACTTTGACAAACAACCGAGTTTCGATTCACCCCGAATGTCCCAAAACCACAGTCCCGAAGTAGAAAACCAGGAGTACCCTCAAAATATTAATAAGTCTAACACGAATAGCCTTAAAAGCAATAAATCTACGCACAGTAATTCATATAAGAACGTATATAATAGTGATTCGACAATAAATTGCAATGAGTTTACCATAGCTTTTACATATATATCGGGTAAGACGACGTGGCAGAACTTGGACTATATAGTTAGGAAAACATTTAAAGACTACCTATCTAGAATAGATCCGGGGACTAATCTAGGACTGAACACGGACTCTATAACGTCGTACCACTTGGGAGAAGCGACTAGGGGTCCTGAGATAGGTTTCCCTGAATTGTTGCCTTGTGGTTATATTATTGGAACTGTGAATACGTTGTACATTTGCTTGCAAGGAGTGGGGAGTTTGGCGTTTGATAGCCTGATACCAAAAAATATTGTATATAGGTTAGTCGATTATTTTTTAATTTCTTCTATTGTTCTTTCGCCAATATATTTATTTGTATTTAAGTACTATTATGTATTTTTTATTTGTAGTTAAGACACATTGTCATTGACCAGCTGAACAAATATGCAAAATGTATTGTTTTTTTTTTTCTTTTAACAGAACTTACTTGTACGTCTAAAATTTCGTTGTCATATTATTTAATTTTCTTAGAATTTTTACATGTGTAATAGTATAGTTTCTATACTCTATAATTCAGTGTAGTTGAGTGTGGAACACAACAACGCGTTTTGTTTTCTTACCAGAATGAATCATAGTAAATCATTCCACCGAGAAGGAATCAAACTTAAAACCACCGTTGCGAATTGATGTCGATTGTCTACTAATTTCTCTTCAATAAACGAATATTTCCTTTTCAGATACGTATCTCTATTATCGGAACACCGGCGCGTTATCCTCTGCGGCCCGAGCGGCACTGGAAAGTCATATTTGGCGGCCAAACTGGCGGAATTCTATGTACAGAGAACGCAGCGGAGAGGAAATCCTGTGGAAGCGGTCGCTACGTTCAAGTTAGTGTTTTCGTTTTGTTTCCTGTAATTACTGAGTAATGAGGTTGTTGTAGTTATTATTAACGCACTTGTTAGTTTACTTGTGAGTGAAAATCATGGTTTCGAGTAATATATAATGGAATTTATATGTTTACATTGTTATTGATTTTGTTTTAAAAGTTAACTCTCGATTTTTTTTTAAGTATTGTCTTTATGACGAAGAACAAAAAGAATATAATTTTATTTGTTAAATAATCGATCACTGATTTTTTTTTCTATTATGATGCCTTTATCTTCACTCAATTCCTTCATTTTATTGAGCGGGAAAAAGAATAACTTATTATAAACTCCCCTTTCTTAACAGTTACTATCATTCTATAGCCTGTTTAACCAGATCAGATGAACAGCTTTATTTTGAACCAATCAACTTTTACTATAATTATTTTAATATTGCAACAATATCCTAATTTAAATTTTTATTTACAGTGTCGATCGCAAGTCCTGTAACGAGTTGCGGGCGTACCTCGCGAACATAGCTGAGCAGTGTGGCGGCGCTGGTGAGGAATTACTGCCGGCGGTCGTCGTGTTGGACAATTTGCAACATGCCAGTGCCCTCGGAGATGCCTTCGCTGGTCTACTGCCACCGGATAATAGAAACATGCCAGTTATTATTGGTGAGTGTTCATTTTTCTTACTAACACTATGTAAATACTTTAAATGATAGAAGAAGGCAGAGTTAATGCTATAACTGTGTGTATATATACTTTTCGTGAAGCTTTATGAAAAAAAACTTAACGTCATTCTTTATTATGCCAAATCACGAGATGATAAAATTACTTTATATTTTTTACTGTATGTGGGCATTACACTTATAAGTGACGTGTTTGCGATCACGAGAAAACATAAAAACATACATAAAATTTATATATTTTTATGAGATTAAAATAATGATAAATCGTCTAGAATAAGTCTGCTAACAGAGCTTGAGGCCAAAATATCAAGTATCGTTGATTTTTAGTTACACATTGACCTACGACGAAAGTACGACAGAGCACAATAATATTTCTACTAATTTAAAATGTTTATCCACACTTAAGTAAGAAAAATACTTGTTTAGAAAACGTATTAAAATTTAAACGTAGCGAGATTTGAACCACCTCTTGTAACCTGTCCATGCGACGTCCGCTTTAACTGATTCCAAAAAGGGAGCTGCTTCAAATACAAATACTTTAAAATGTTTAAACGTTTCGCTAAATAAGTAGAGCACAATAATTCCTTCGAATAATTTCTGTTTTAATTTCAACTTTTTTGTTTTACAAACAATTGGTTTCATTAATGATATTTTCTTTAAGGCACAATGTCGCAAGCGACGTGTAACACGACCAACCTGCAACTACACCACAACTTTAGGTGGCTCCTCACTGCCAATCACATGGAGCCCGTAAAAGGATTTTTAGCAAGGTTAGTTATTTAATTTGTAAATAAAATATATTTCAAACGTACTCTTATCTATTTAATTTTACATTTAAAATTACAAAATTATTTTGTCTATCATGTATCTAAATGCGACAAAATTAATTTAATTTTTTTATTAAATAAAATGTTACACAGATATCTCCGTCGGAAACTCTTCTCGCTCGAGCTAAGGCTGGGACGCCGTGAACCAGCTCTGGCAGCTGTGTTGGAATGGCTGCCAGGTGTGTGGTCCACGTTGAACGCTTTCTTAGAGGCGCATTCTTCAAGTGACGTCACTGTTGGACCTCGGCTGTTCCTCGCTTGTCCTATGGACTTGGAAGCTAGTCAGGTAAACGAGTTGCTTGATTGCAGTTAAATAATAAACATAATTTGTTCACCCTTTTTTAATATTCATTTGTAGTGTATTAGTATTGTAGTTTTTTTTAATAAAAAGTGAATAGTGAGTGAATAGTAAAATATTTTTTTGTGCTTATGAAAGCTATTAATAACAATATAATATATATTGTGTATGACTGATGTAGTGCCACTTAATTATGGTGAATTAGAAAACCAACACAAGTATTGCAAAGATACATTATTAATATATGTTATAACTATTAAATTGTTTGATGTTCATATCCAAAACTTTTAAATCTAATTCCTATGTGTTGCTAATTTTCTATGTAATATTTAAAAGTAAGATCTTTAATATATATACTTCAATTGTTAAATACCAATATTATAAAAATAATGATATCTTGCAAATAGGCATGGTTCGCAGACGTATGGAACTACAGTATAGTACCATACGCGTCAGAAGCGGTGAGGGAGGGAGTAGCGTTGTACGGCAGGAGGCGGCACGCGGCCGTCGATCCGCTACAGCATGTTAAATCTTCGTACCCGTGGAGAGAACCTAATCATTCACATGTGAGTTGTTTTTATAGCTTTTCACTTTAACATGGATATAGTATGGCTGCACTGGAGTAAGAGTTAATAACTTTTGCGTATTGTTTGCTCGGGAATAATGAATAAGAATTAGATAATTTATTTAGTGCTGAGGATTTTCATGACGCAGGGGCAGTGATTGTAAACATGACTGGTTGTTGGTAGAATCGAGGAAATTAAATAATGATATTTTAATATTTAATATTTACATTTCGTCGCTTTGTTAAGAAGGTAAACAAAATGGTGAAACAAAAAAAATGTCTACGGCTGACTTAATTATTTTTATATCGCCGTTAACGGTGGAGTGGGACAGTTATATCTTTGATTCACGTTTAGCAAAATTAATCTCGTTTAGTTATCGTCCAGACGAGACATTGCGCTGTGTTAATTATTAATTTACGTTTTAATTTTATTTTAGACTCTTCGACCGATAACAGTAGAGGATGCGGGTATGGAAGAAGCAAATCAAGATGCGGGTGCTAATAACAACCAAGATCCTTTGGTAAATAAACATATATTTATATAATTAGTCATAAAATATTAAGAAATTTATACATAATGTTTCGTAACATCATATAGACAAATACTATTAAATAAAAATAATAGTTTCATAAATTAGGCCAAAAAAAACAAACAAAAAAAAACATTTAACATTTTATATACTAATATAATCATTTTTTACAGTTAAACATGTTAATGCGACTTCAAGAAGCGGCAAACTACAGCGGCAACCAAAGTCAAGACTCCGACAACGCGAGTATGGATTCAAATCTCACACACGACAGCTCAATGGGCAACGAGCTTTAAAACACATATTTATAATAAATATATGTCATATTACACAATGAAATGGCGTTATTTTTGACAGTGAACCGCCATTTTCGTTTAAAAAATATGGGCCCTTGTTAATTATGCCGCCATGTTGTTTCTTTTATATTTGAAAATTACAATACCAATTAAAGCAATATAGAAAAAGTTATTACTTACTTATGAATTATAAAAAAAAATATTTAACATTTTATCAAAAAAAGAAATGATTATTTGCATTAAAATTTAAATTAATGAAGTATCTGTCATGCGTGTTTCTTTTTATGATTTATACTGCTAGATATAACTTAAGAAAATATCTACAATTCCATGTATACAATTAATAATACTTTGTTCCTTTGTTTTCACAAAATATATTATATCGATTAGTGCTTCATATTTTATTTACATACTTCTTAGTCTATATAAATATTTTGGACTAAAAATAAATGCATTTATTGTTAACTATATAATACTAAGCCAAAAATTTGCCATGTGTATATTATTATTATTTATTTATCAATTTAGATTGCTTTTGTACTTTAGTATACTTGTTTTAGGTGCTGTAAATTGGTACATTTAAAAAATATATTTTATTTATCGTTGGGAAAGGATTTGCTCTGCGTATTTGTCAACAGCAAATATCGTAAGCGAGAGTACCAGCCTTTCTTTCTTTACAATGTTTGATGTGATTTTTTTAACATTTGTGTTAAAAACTTTGATACGATATGAACTCGAGATAACTTCTAGTGCCTGGAGCGAGGTATTCCATTGTGAAACGTTCGAACAGTTTAGGGCTGTCGATGTTTATATGAAGCATTGTGGCTTTTACTATTGTTATATTTTTTCAACAATACTATGATAGGATATGGACACATTTGTATTACTATGATATTGTATGTAATATATTATTATGAAAGTGTAATTTTTATACCATTTTCATATAAAACTCATGTACCTAATAAAAATAAATAAGTTGTAAATAAAAAAAAATGTTTAATATAATTTTTTTCTATGTGACTACACTAACCATTATGCCATAATTATACAGCGTTAATTTTGTATAGAAATATGTAATGGCATGTTGCAGTGTTTGGTATGGATTTATCTGTGTGCATACTGAAACGTGATATCTACAACTTATGCTTTACAGAAATTGTGAAAATAAACATTGATTACATTTAAATATTGTTTTATTTACCTTCGATTAGTGCCAAATTTATAGAATATTTTTATGAAAAAAATAGTTAAAAAAATATATATTACTGGCCGTTAAGATGAGACTACTGTCAAATTCTAACTGAATTGTGTTATGCGTTAATTTTTAAAATTATAATCTCAGCCAGAAATTGTTGTCTTCTTCCAGTTTAATAGGTTATATTATTTAGTGTTGAATAATGTATGATCGACATCTATGTATTATTTATGTAAAATAATGTTTTCCATGTGAGTGACTTATGTCTGTAATGAGAAATAAAATATCATTAACCAATATGTAACTGAATTTGGTTACATACGATAGTGAACGAATTATTTTTCTTCCTCATAAGCAAAATAAAAAAATATATAGGTATATTTTAAAATATATATGCTACTGTATGAAACGTTTATGATGTAGATACATACGTGAAAGTACTATTAACGTAAGTACATCATAAACGAAATTGAAAAAACACTAAGTATTATTACATCATAAAATGATAAACAAAATTTCTCGTTCAATAGTTTTAAAATGTGTTAAATATGCCAGTAATAAAAAGGTAAGATGGAGTATTGAAATAGGTAAGAACTTATCCAATTTCTGTAGGTAGGTATACTTATTTCTTGAGGTGACATCAATTCATGCCATTTTTATACTATACCTACTAGCGACCTGCCAGTCGCCCGTTTGAATTACACTATTTTATTTACCAATTTCTACTACTTTCTTGCTCTGATAACATTATGATTTTTAAGGCAAGATCTATACATTGGAAACTAAATGTGAGCTAAAGGTATAACAAAATAGCAGCAGCAGTTTTGTTGAAGTTAATATTTTAAACTGACGTACATTTTTATTTTTAACCGATTAAAATAAAACCGATTAAAAATATTATATTATAGTTTAGTAAGCCACAAAATATAAGTCTAATAATCACAGACAAACAGGCAGTCATATTTAGTTAATATACTTACGTCTCCGATAAGATTTTTTTTAACATATCTTCTATGTACAGACATTGATCGGTTACAGATTAATTATAAGTAAAGATTATTGCTAAAGAAACAACTTATACTTGGCAGAATAAAGTCGCACAAACTTTACATCAAAGGCTTGTAGTAGATCTTTTATAACTTCATGCTGTATCCCGCATGTAGTCCCTACATCGTGTTAAAATGGTTCGTTTTTTATCTTCCGTTGAATTTTCTAACATAACACGTAGTTAGGTAAAGCGCAAGCTTGCGTTGCTTTGTCGTGGTACTACAGTGAAAAGAAAATAATTAATTTCTCACAATCTGTATAGAACTCACCATCGTCGCGTTAACATTGACACTGTGCAACAACGTCCTTAATATTAACTAATTTTGTAACTGTACGTTGTAGTATTTATTATAATCATTTATAATTTAGTTATAGTATTATTTATTTTATTTTTTAAATTCTACTTAGTTAAGGCAATACTTATGCTTCCTGTTATAAAAAAGGTAAAATAAAAGATTTTTTCAGCAAATAAAAGAGCATTTATTAAATCCTGTTCACATAATTGTTTCCATTACAAACAATACCAGAGACGGTTATGAAAACGGAGTAATTTGGACGGAACTTTGTGTTCTCAAAAAGAACCATAGGACTAGATTTTAGTTGACTGAATATTTTTGAGGAACATGTTGAAAATTGTTTTAGATAAGGCACAACCATTAGCAAAATAAATCACAATGAATTGAGTATACTACTGTAGAAACAATGCTTTTACAATAATTATAGTATGGAATGATATCTAAATGCTAACAACATTAAACTTACAGTAGCTTACAATGATAGCATAACTGTCTCAATATCAAGCGCTAAATTACCTAGAAACTTAAATCTATTCCGTTTAATTAGTAATAAATATAATCTTATAAACTGTTATACCAAAATCTTTTATAAACTCAATTATAATTTGCTTTAAAATGTGTACAAACATTATTTAAGAATCATCCAAAGTATCAGAGACAAACATATTACTTATTATTTTTTACTTGTAAAACATATGTAAGTAAATGTAAAAGGCAATATTGAAGGAACCTGAATAGATAGAAGCATTTTTTTTTTAAATATTGACAATGATAGTAACCTGGTTATTAATTAATATATTATAAATTCTTTTTGAAATAAATATAATACATTTCCAGAACATAATTTCTTTAATTTTGTAAATTTGTACTCAAAATATTTAAAATTCAGTAAATACATTCAAATATTATGTTAGTAAAGGCTAGTGTAGCAAATTGATTTGTAAATTTTATAGACTACTTTTGAAAATACTTAAAAAAATCCCGGGGGATTCAAATTTATTTATTAACTATAAATTTCTTACTAATGGCAACATTATTAGTGTGATATTTGCAAAATTTTTTTGCAAATAATTGTAAATATCACAACAATCTTTTCACAATAAAAAATTAAATTGTATTGATAAATATTTGAATAATTATTAATAAATAATTATTCAAATTTTCGTAGTTATGCTAGTTGTAGTGCAGCAGCACAAACATGTGACTGTAAATGACAGACTTTGGGTTCGATACCCTCTCAAAGAAATAAAATATTTAATATTTTCATTTCTTCGCTCTGGTAAAAAGGCAAAGCGCACCTTTAAGTTCTACCACTCGACACATAATGTCTTAAATTCGGAAAATGGGCAACATAACAAAGTGACACTAGGTTCCCAAGTTCTCCCTGCCTGCACATCCATGTGCAGTGTACAGTATGAAGCTATCTGAGTGAGTGATTAATAAAATAGATAATATTAGTCAAGTTACAAATAAAATAATTAATTTAATTTTTTTCTTATATATACAGAATAACTAATTGAGTTGTTTGATATTTTCTATAATAAGAAATATAGAAAAACTACTTAATTAGTAGTGTCATATAATTCTTTTCTGTATCTTCTCTTTGTGTATATAAGTAATTTTATAGGAAAGTTAAAAGTTTAATCACTATGAATATCAAGACTTAGATTAGAAAGTGAGGGTATTGGTGAATCCGAGAAATCACCTGAATCATCACTTACATTTTTCTTTTTAATATGCTCATCCATATTTTTATTTAGGCTTCTGCTTGTTGTCGATTTATGAAGGTTAGAGTTATAACTACTAACTTTGTTACTACTCCTTTCACTTATCAAATCAGCAACATCAGATAATGACACAGAACTTTGAGAGCTGTTTGATGTTTGTTTGTGACTTTCAATTGATGAATTATTTGATTTATTTTTTGTATCTTCTTGCACAGATCTATTTCCCAGTTTATTTTCTGATGTTTCCTTTCTTGCAGATATAGGAGGTGATGTAAAATCATAACTATACTCTGTTCCTTCGGCATCATATTTAACTGACTCTACTTGTGAGCTTTTCTGGCTTTCTTTAGATTTTTCATCATTACCTATTGATATATTTTTATCTGAGTTAGTATTTGCTTCACCTTGAGTAAGTGATTCAAGTTTAGAACTAGAAATTGAATTTTGTGGAGAAATTGATTTGACATCAACTTTTTCTTCTGTGAGTGGCAAGCCTGTGGTATTTAGTAAGACAGAGTCTATAGGATTAAATGGTTTCAATTCTATATAAGATGTAGAATCACTACTATTGTTCAATAACTTTAAATCATGAACATACTTGTTTATAATACTGTTTTTATTAGAAAAATTAGAGTTTTGCTCTGTTTGCTTTTTTGACTGAGAATGTAAAATGTTTTCATCCCTACTTGCCACATTTGCTTTAGTATGATTGTTAACAATATATTCTGAACTAGTTCTTCCTCTTGTCGAGCCACTTGATGTATCAGTATCGGAGTTATCTAATGTTAGCCTAAGATCTAATTTATTTTTCTCATCAGATGAATTATCAGAATGGGAACGGCTTAATGTTGTACTAGAATCTTCATTTACAATATAAGTTGAGTTTTGATCTAAATAATGGTTTTTCCCTCGGTTTTTCTTTACATCATTTTGTTTATCATTTTGATTATATAAAGACATATGATTTAGTTTTATAACATTTTTAATTAAAGTCAATAATAAGGGTTCTTTATCATTTTCATTTCTTAAATTTAATTTATCAGCGACTGTACTTCCACCATCATATGTGTATTCCCTGCCTTGTCGAGTTTCGGATTTGTATACAAACAATGTATTTTTCAAATTACAAAAATTAAGGAACTCGTGTACTATAGAAAGACACAGCTTGCCTTCAGGAAATGCCAATATTTTGTCTAAACTTTCATTTTGCTTTAAATTTTCGCAGTCATCTTCGAAAGCTAAAAAAATATTAGCTCTTAGCAATGCTCTGATTTTTGCAAGAGATCCATTCTTTTCTAGTGCTTCAAAAACTAAATCTGTGAGTTCTGTGTCTTCGGATTGGGCCATTACAAAGTTATATTCTGAATAACACCAAAGTTAACTGTGTATGTTTTGAAGCACAAAATCATAAACATTAACTCCAACACGCGCGGTCTGACATTTGACATCTGTCATATCGGAATGCAAGCGTCCAGTTGTACAATATGTTTCTATAGATAATAATAAAGTATAAATATTTTATCTATTTATGTTGTTATTAAATAAAAAATAATATTTAGCATATATTATGATTATGGAGTTTTTTGCATATTTTCTTATACACAATAAGTATTTATGTTTTTTTTGAGTGGACTAATTTCATTACAATTTCATTTCATATCGTACATGTTATATATATTAGCTTAATTCCGAATCTCCTCAATTTGGAAATAAAATAAAAGTATATGTAGATTTACATAATATAATATAGATAACGACGTTTATTTGGGTAAGATTAATAAATTTTAGCTATCATTAAAATATTAAGCAAAGATCATATTGACATAAATATCCGAAATTAATTTTAATATGATCTTCATAAAATGTATTTTACATTTACAATGAAATTATTTAAGTGTATAAATAATAAGTTATACAAATGTTATTCAAAGGTAAATTGTGAAGCAACACTGGTATACCTATACAAGTCTACTATTATATTTTACGATCGTGCTCGATTACAGGGGGTGAAGGTTTGCGCCGGGAAAATGTAGGAAATTCAGTCAGTTGGGTCGAACACGCGCGGGAGGTTGTTACAGTAGTCGCCTTTACGTTCAACGGCATAATACAATTTTAAGTCTGTTTTTCTATCATACCTTTATGTGAGCAGTAAAAACTAATTTTATTTTGAAATTATCATTCCTCTTCTTTAACTTGTAACTGAAAATTAATAAAATATAAGTGAGAAATTCTAGTGGCGGGAAACAGTTTGATATCTCGCTTGACGTGTTGTGTCCTATGTGTACATAGAGAAGAGCCGTCTGCCCTAGAGGGCGGCCGACATGCTGGATTCTTCGTGAATCGATATTTTGGAACGTTAAAGAGCAGAAACCATGAGGTTTTTAGCTCAATAAAGGTAAGAAGAGTGTTTTATGTGACATAATTCAGTCTAGGATATTAGAGTTTACTTCAGTGTCCATAACGATGTCAATCGACATATACCCACGTTGGGCGCCAATACATATAACACGGATTATCACACGTGTTATGAAATAAAATTTTAATAAATGCTTTTTTTGCATATACTTAGCTAAACTAATTTCCAAAATTCTTACAGCCATAATCCTTATAAGCAGCATTTACATATATATTTCTACAATAATTTATTAAAACACATACACACATACAACTTGGAATAAAATGAGATTCGAAAGTTTTAAATATATGTTGATAGATAATTCGATAGATAATTTAAAATTATTAGTATATCAAAAGTATTATGATACAGTATTATACAATTTACATATATATTGAAGTACACCATTTGCCCGAACAGTATTAATAAAAAAAATATGTTTATCCAAAAATGTAACGTTATTAAAAAAGCTTTAGTTTTACTATTTAATTAAAAAAAAAATTAGTGATAAGTACATCAAAAGATGTTCAGGTAATACTAGAAATAAATAGTAGAATAGTTGTATTTTTACGACGAAATAAAATAGGCGGCCTCAAGGAACTTAAAGAAATGGGAACGCCGGTTGTTTTTACAAAGCTGGCAAGACGAAACAACAATAAACGAGTGCAAGAAATACAAATATGTCCATTTAAACACAATAATTTCACCGTTTCATGCATTTCAATACAAGTAATCTTAAGTATTTATTTCGATAATTTTATTAACGGTTAAAATAAATCTAAACGATTAATTTAATGTTTTGTTTAAGATATGATAATACGATAAATAATTAATTATTATTACAGTTAGTAAGTGTAAGTGTGTACATAGTTAATTAATAAAAAGTAAAGAATTAAGGACTGAAATCTGTTAAATTTGTTAAACTCTATTAAAGCCCAAAATTTTCAGTACTCTGTTCCTTAAATTTATGTTTTTAGTGAGCTAATCTTCATTAGGTAAAAAGAAGAGAAAAACTCAGAAAAGCATCTTCAAAATCATAATACACTTATTACTGTTAAAAACAAAACGCGTATAACGCTTAATTATTCTGTTTCTGGTTCTGGTTCTGTCAAAAAAACAAGCTCACTTGAAACTAGAGTTAGATTATAAGAGGTTCGACAATAAACACGTAGGTTTAGTTCCTATATAAATGTTATACTTTAGCAAACGTTCTGCTCCGAAACTACACAGTGTTTCTACAACAAAAAAGTAATATTATTCTAGGATCTGTCTATTTTTCTATTAAATTGAGGAAAAGGCATGAAAATGAACTCACAAATCGCTGAGTTCCGTCCAATAAGCAATGTAACCGGAAGAGCGATATAAGCGACTAAATTGTCAACGTTAAGGTCTGGGAGGTTGCGAAATATGTCATAAAATTATGCTCTCAGTGTACTTATTTATTATAATTTTTAAGCTGCATTAACGATTTTTGGTTTTTACAGTGCGGTAACGGTTCCATTTTAATTGATATATTTATTAAAAAAAACAACCTTAATAATGCTTAATTACATTTCATATATGCAATATAAAAAGAGTTGAAAAATACAACAGTAGGTACTGCACACTTTAATGTTGACATAAAAGGTGTAACATGTCATATGTCTGCCAGTTCAGTTCGTGCTTACACGGATTTATGGATTATACAGTGCATTTGAGGCCGTGGAAAGCGTAGGTTTTGTCATATGAGCAAAAGTAATGTTGCACGTACCAACCGAATCTTAATAAAGTCCCAACTCTAATCCAAAGTTATATTAAAGTTATGGAAGGGATTGCAAAGGGAAAATATCGAAATAGTTTTCTTGGGTCGTCTGAGTTGATGTAAACAAAAAGTCATATTATTATTTTTATCATTCTTTTAGTTTTCTACTGTTTTGGCGCACGTTCACATTTTTTGGTAACATTTTTTATTGTTATTGGTAAGCAGAGTGTTCTTCCTATTTTTTTTTTTAATCTTTCTAATTCTTGAAATAGATTTTTTTTTAAATGTCAAACTATTACGTAAAGACTTTATTAAATACGGCTTCGAATTGATTTCAATTTTAGTACTGAGCAAGCTTTACTGGGTCTGTTGATAAATATCCGTTATCAATACGGTAAATCTAAATTACCCTCGCTTTATATCTAAATTTATGGCGTCGCCGTCTTTTCTCTTTGCATTTCATTGGTTTATGAGGTCAGCTTTCGTAGGATACAAATATGAACAAAATTATTGCAGCGCGTTAATGGTACCTGTGATTCAATCTAAAAAAAAATAATGGTCAAAATGTTAGCATAGTCTCTGGTTTATTGATGTACAGATTACTAAAAGAGGTGATCAAGCTAATCAGAAACAAGTGTCACGTAAATTACAGATACACGCCCAGGCGAGGACAATGTATTAAAAACAGTGTTTTATTTCCAAGTTTTTATTGTTAGTATTTCTAAAATAAGAAGAACATTTGACCGGAATAAATAGATCATAATTCTTGCAATCTCTTTCGAGTCTAATAAATTTGCCTGGAAGAGTTAAGTGCACCAAGTGCACCAAGAACATAAGTTCCACGCCATCAATGGAAGTGCACTGTCTTACTTACGTACTTATTATGAGAATGTAGAGCGGTATCAGGCTCAAGACTGTTGTAGTGGGCTAGTCGAAAGTGCAGTTTTGTTTGCAGCATGTTAAATAGGAAAAAATCCCACAAAACATTACCAAGATTTTATTTGAGTGAATATGTTTGTTTCTTTCAATCAATTAAAATAAACAAACTATATACTGCACAAAATGACTTAGACAATAATATATATTTTACGCTTTAATAGGTATTTTTATTTTCAATCAAGAAAGATAGGCGGGGATATTTACCACTATAAAGAGAGGTCTGTCGTGGCGCAGCGGCACAAGAGTGTGACTGTAACCGACAGGTTCTGGGTTCGATCCCCAGTCGAGGAAGTGAAATATTTAATATTTTCAATTTAAATATTTAATGTTTCATTTCTTCGCTCTGGTAATAAGGCAAAGTGCGTCGTTGAGTTCGCCCCTCAACACGCAATGCCTCAAATTCGGCGGAAAGTGGGGAACGGAAGTGGAACGGAGTATCTTAACACTAGGTTTCCGGGTTCCCTATGCCTACCCTGCCTCGTGTGGGATAAAGTGTGAAGCAGAAAAACAAATCAAGAAAGAAAACATTAATAGAATTTCTAATTGACGGGCTTATTAAATATTTGTTGCATTTCGTTTAACTGATCCGTATATCCTAAATAGAGTAGCTAAATTTACGAGAAATTTCATAGTTAGCATAACAATACATAATAACACTATCTACATTTTATAACGTTTAAACTCGTCGCTAATCACTCTGTACAATATATATAAAATATCTTAAAATATATTAAGTTTATTGATACCGAGCCCAAAATAGTGATTTTTTACATAGTTATCCGTTGTTTTATCTATTTGTTTGTGCGACTAGCGAATCTCAGAATCGGCTAACCAGAGTTAAATCATTATTCACTTTTGTTTTTGGAAATCTTCCCGTTACAGTAAGTTTGTTTTGGGTAGCATCAATGGTTTACACAGCGCACCCACGGAAGTCCTCGAGAATGCCGGCATGTCTTTTCAACATTGGTTCCATCTTCATGTAATTATTTTTTTTAGCTGTATTATCTCTTTTAATACAATATCAGCCTTTCTAGATAAATGAGAATCTTTTGCCGTTCACTCAGCTTCACGCTATACCGCAAATAGCACGGAACTTAGGAACTTAGTGTTTATTGACACTTCGTACCATTTCCCAATTTCCGCCGAATTTGACTCATTGCGTGTTGTGGCGAAACTCATTGCCGCAACATTTTCTTGCAGTGGACCCATTTTTTTTCAAATCGAACCAATAGTTCGTAAGATTAGCGGGCGTTTAACAAAACAGACAAACAAACTCTTCAACTTTATTCATAAATATTATTTACACATCTTTACTGTAAATGAAGCACCGTAAATATTCTTACCATGAATTAAACTCTTATAAAATATATGAAGTTAGCGACTTTTTATTATAATGTATATTTATTTAATCAAAGTATGAACCATTGGTAGTTGATTGATCGTTTTTCGAAAACAACCATTCGGACGGATATCAATAAAATCGTTGAAGGCGGTTTGGCTGCCTTATCGGTGTTAATTATTGCCAAAATAAAAAAAAAAAAAATAGTTATTTGTTGGGGCAAGGTCTGGACAGTATGGTGGATGCCTTAGTCTTTCCAATTAAAGCTTCTTAGAATTGAAGTTTCTTAGAAGGAGTTCCTTAGTGAATACATTAAGGAAGGCTATGAGGTAATGATTAAAAGTAAAATTTGAGAGTGATTGTGACACTAACGAATGAGAGTGCTAAAAGAATTTGATGTGATACTTCCTATTCTCTTAGCATGTTACATTAAGGAAATCACGAAAAAGCTTTGTTTAGCAATTATCAGGCAGGAAAAACCTCGTAAGGGTTAAGATATTCTATTCTAAGCTCTTTTGATTGAAACGGAAGCCTTGATTCCAGATGTGATGAATTTAGTGGCGGAATTAAATGATTCGTTTTGCTAAAGTGTGGATATGAAACCAATTCGTTTCCTAAAATTGGTACCGAGAAAACAAAACGAAGAATTGTGTGGTAAGTGATCACCGCCGCCCACGGCGCCGTGTAACACCATAGGAGCTACAAGTGTATTGCCGGTCTTTAAGGTGCATTTGAAGGTATATTTGTCGTATCGACCTTGAAATACTGCCACAGATAGATCGTTCTATAAATGTGTGGTGCATGGAAGGATATTCCTACGAAGCCGCACAGTAGTGGAGTGCCACGTATCCAAGTTCCCCCTGCCTACCCTGTAATATGCAGGATAAAGCTAATAAACATGTATTTTATAGACGAGTTAGAAATCAATGTTTATGCAATATAAACTAAAGTTTGTAGCAGGGACAAGTATTGGGTGAAAATTAGATTGTTTTAAACTTGCGACTGAGATAGAAACTTAGCTTCTAGCTCTGCCAAGTTTGCACAGAATTGCTGAGACATAACTAAGCATTAGACAGCGGCCGTCCACTAGAGTGAAGTTTCCTTCAGCGTTAATAATGCGTTTACATTACAGGTTCAAATCGTGATTTTGACACCATTCGCCATTGATGATATTGATGATAAAAAATAATTAATTAATAGACTCAGCAAATCGAAATCTTAAAAGGAAGTAATATAAAAAATTATAGGCGAGGGTTACCAAAATTTACCACCACGTTTGAAGTAATTAAAGATTTGAACAAATATAACCGGTTGGCTCGTAGGGCAGTGGGCGGTTCAGGGTTTCCCGGCGATAGGGGCGTTATTCTTGGAGACAATCAATACCAGCGTCTGCATATTTAAATCAGTAATGAGGCGAACAACTTTACGCTTGACTTGACGTTCGTACTTGAAGGTAGCCTTCTTGTACACGCTATCTCACGACAAATAAATATCTACACATAAAATAAATAGAATGTTCTTATATAATTTAGATGAAACATTCTATATAAAAATACGCTTTCTTATTTATAAATAATCTAAAAGTAATCATTATTTGAATAAATCTGTTTCTTTCGAAATTAACTTTAAGATAACAAATTTACAATATATAAATGTTTACCTAACTAAAACTTTAACGACTTCTATTGACATCTATCCCTCGTGATCTTCTCCGAATTTAATCCTACAGTCAGCTTAATTCCGTTTTCTCGTACTATAAGTATAAAATACTTTATTCAATTCCACGGCTTGGTTCTTGCGCTCTTGGTACCATTGTCACTCCATTTATCTCCTGTCCATCTCCATCCATTACAAAATATAGGCTATAAACATGACATAACCTCTAAAACTATGAATGATGAACAGTTCTCGGTTCCAATACATAAATATGCCATTCAGTGCCGGCCTTTTGTTAGTGGCTCGAACATTATTCAGGCATGACTTGATCCAATAAGCCACGTGTTACCAAAAAAATAAATGTGTTTGAGTATAAGACAAACATGTTATGACAAACGCCACGCTGCATTGCTTAAACAGTAAGCTTAAAATTTTAAAATACTTTATTCAATTCTAGGTATTCTTTCGAATAGGTAATATTTTTATTTAGAATATTTTCTTTTTCGTTTATAAGTAGATTCAGTTTAAAAAATCTTGGTCAAGTGCGAGTCGTATTGCTTCACCGAGGGTCTTGTACGTATTAAAGGACCACAATCCTTTAATACGTACAAGACCCTCGGTGAAGCAATACGACTTCAGTTTAAAAAATCTTGGTCAAGTGCGAGTCGTATTGCTTCACCGAGGGTCTTGTACGTATTAAAGGATTGTGGGTCCACGGGAAATACAACTTATAATTGTTGACAAATTTCAATTTGCGGGCGTATGTACATGTCAATTTTGTTAGAAATACATGTTTGTAATGTTTTTTTTTTCTATTAAATAGCAATAATTTTTACTTTCAGATTTTTTGTTTATTTGTCATATGAATTCTACGACGTACATAATATTTTCATTGTCTGATTTAGAAGCTTGATTTTTTTGGACAACAAAATTATTCTATAAGTGTTCTGTTTTGACTTTGTGAGGTGTGAAATTGGTGATATTTGTTACTTAATTGATAGTTCCGTCAATGAGTTTTGTATAAATATATCTTTTTTAATGAATCAATATTGTAGTCATTACGGTCATAAAGATAAAAATAAAGTAAATTTTCGCCGGAAATAAAATATTCCATCGTTTTTAAAAAAGAGTTCTTTTAATACCAAGAACACGAAAAAAAACTACTAGGTATAAAGTAGTTGTTACATTACACTGTCCTGTAGTCGTTAATGATGATCAAACGTAGTAGCAGTAATAAATATGCAGCTCAGCCGCGGCTGACTGGCTTCAAATACTATTCGTCTGAGACGTGCCACGCCAAGTCACGTGTGATCTGAAAAATGTTACGGTCTTGCTTCTTGTGTGGGGAATACCGAATGACAAGCTCGAATTGTCTTGTGGGAAAATAAGACTTGGTGACCAAACAAATATCTACTAAATAATTCACTGTACACTTCATTATTAAAATGTTAGGGCGACATTTTGTTGCACAGTATATTTGATAAAAAAATCTTGCTGTATAGTAATATGTAAATATACAGCAAGTTTTTTTTATCAAATATACGTATTTTAATTTCGAACTAATTAAAACTATGTACATTGGTATGCTCATATACTTATTGAGGTATAGCATGCTCATATACTTATGGTATGCTCATATACTTATTGAGGTATAGCATATGAACACAAGAGAATGCCAGCTTTACTACAAAGTCCCTGTAGAAAAGTACAAATGAAAACTTGTTGTCCCAAATATTTTCACTTTAACTTTACTGTAATAAAATATAACAATTTTTTCATGCAAATATATTGAAAATATACAGTGGAATACCATATTTTCATATCGGTACGTGTCCAATGTCGATACTTCAATGCACAGTGCGCAACCAATAAAGCGAAATTACCAATATAGCTTGTTGACGGCGCCCAGTGCCGGCTGTCACCTAACAAAACTAAAGTTATGAATGTTCTGTAAAGCCTGTCGAAAGCTAACTGAAACTTGTTGGCTTAAATGAAAATTGTGTTGCTGGGGGAATTAAATTCAATTTATCATTATGAAAAACGGCCGATTTCTTGTATTGAAGACGCTAAAGTTAATAACTAAATATTAATATGTTTTTTATTTTTTTATTTTTATTTAATATATCGTTATTACAAAACAAAAATGATTCGCTAATCCTTATAAACCTTCGTTAAAATATAGTAATATAAGATTATATACATTTTTTTGTAACAAATATTAACTGAAATGTAATAAATTTTACGAGACAAACATATAGGAGAGGTTATTTGAAATTAATAGAAAGTTACAGGTGACACTCCCTTCGGAACGATGATCGAACATTTTTAATATAAACTTTAGTGCACAAACGAGTTTCGTTAATCCCATAGCTTACAGGATGTTACTCCAAGTTTCCTCGAAGTATGTTAGACTAAGTATTGGGAATCCCTTACAGTATATGAAGCCAAGTTTTACGTAATTAGTGAAGTTTTAAGCGAGTGTATGAACAAAATGAGGTATCCTCAATTAATCGAACTTAAACGAGGTTGGAAAGTTTTGAAATGTTTTATAAGCTGCGAGCAAGTTCATTACTGAAATCCAATGTTTAATTGAAATGTCACGAGACTTCAGCTCCACTCGCTATAGGTAAAACCTATAAACTCCGAATCAATAATCGAATCGAATAAAGATAATTTAATTATATTTCAATTTAGGTGTTACTGAGTTTTAACTTCAAAATATTTCAAGACAATGGTTTAAATTAAAAAATACTAAACTAATGGTTTGCAATCATTGTATATAATACTTTACTATTACACTGCACTCAAAATCTTATCAATAACTATATAGCAACTTAAATTATCTATTTAAGACACATTCGTATCAGATTTCACATTGAGTTTTACAGCAATAACGGAATATTATTAGCAATGTTACAAAAGTTATATTAGGATAGCTAATAAGTCATCCTGATATAACTTTCGTAACATTTTAATTAAATTTCGGACAATTTAAAAGGGTCGCATGCCGTTCTGACCTATTCACGGTTGGCAGCTCTGATGCAAACAGGGTAACTTGAGCCGTGAGGGTCTCTTGGTGTTAAATTCCAATTATCATGTTTACTGCGCTGCGATGCTCCCTCAAGCGGAGGACCTGTTTTAATATCGTGGAATTTGTCGTAATTGACTCACACTTTAAAAAGATCCTAGCTTGCAGATTTTTGCAAAAAAATATTTTCGTCTTCGTTTAAGTAAACTAGAGAGTAATATTATAAGACACTCGCCTAATTTTTAATTCTTTTTAAAGAGCATTTAGAAAAGAACTAAAGAAATAAATGCATCATAAATAATTTGTAACAAGCGTACAAGACTTTCGACGTAGCTTGATAAAAACGTATGGCTTAGTTGGTCATAGCGTTTGGAGGGTTTCCAAGAGGCGCGGGTTCAAATACGCGACAATTACAATTCAGGGTACGTCCAACCCCTTGTATTCCTTATCACTTATATAGAAATTTATTATAAATAATTTTAAAACTCTATTGAAGTTAAAACATAGTAAATGTAAAAATGTATTGTTTTTGTTTTTGTTTCAAAGGCGCCAAGTGTGCTCGTACAGTCTCACCAGCAAATGGCGCAATAATTCACATTCTTTCTGACCGCCGCTTTGTCCGTAACAAACAAATCCTACCCTTTCTTCTTAACATTTTACGAGTTGATTTATCGTTGGTCTTGTTCCCTTCGTGTTTATGTTAGGGTTTTTATATCACTCGGGTGTGAATCTTAAGATTAAATAATCTATTCATGATTATAGCCGTCGGTGTATTTCTTATAAGAACTATTTTTTTTTTTTTGTTTTATCAAGATATGTTATTTTTTTTCACTCAATATTTGGCACATAACAGCGCAGCCAGAGAGAACTTGGAAACTTAGTTTTAAGACATTTTGTTTCTTAACTTCGAAAATTAGGCAGAAAGTTTTCGGTCTAATTTTCGAGGTATTACCTGTAGAGTGAAGCGAGTGCCGAACTCAACGCCGCGTTTTACCTGTGCGAGGAATTCAGAATATTATAATTTCATTTCTTTGAGTGGCAGTCGTATCCAGAAACGGTTACGTATAAGGTTCCACACTTGTGCCCCTGCGCCACGGCTATTCTTAACTTGCCGCTTTATTTTGATATAAATTTGTGTTACTTTTGGTACCTATATAGTACTTACTGGCTAGTTTTTATATAATTTAAATCTTCTTAGATCCATAGAAAAGACCAAATTTAAAATAAGTTATTTCACGCCTCTTTAACAATTAGGGTATTATCACTAATTGGAGTTAAAAAAATAACTTGTTATATGTAGTTCACACTTAAAGCAACTTACAATTTGTTCTATTGTGGAATTTTCTACAGTAGCAACAAAGCAAAGCGCTGAAGACCTTTATGTTGTAAAAGGAAACTGAACAAAATCTTCTTTTATGCGTTAGGCAGCAATAACGTTGTTACATATGTTCCAAAAGCGGTACAAAATAACATCATATTATGGTTGCTTAAATAAAATGTAAACTTTTCTTGAAAGAAATCCATATACACATTGTACCAGCGGCCATGCTATCAAATAATTGAATACGTAATAATTTGTCATGACCGAAAATTTATATGAAATAATAAATAAAATAAATAAAAGGATAATGATATAATTTAGAAATTTTAGTTTTCGTAAATAAGCAGAGGTCGGATCGCGTGACTAACTACTAACGAGGTAATATGTTCGTTAACAAGCGGTCGCCTTTGCGGCCTGCCGGCTTTGCGATAGTTCAAAGTGATAGCCACCTAAAACTTGGACCTCTTGAATGATAAGTTGCCCATTTAATCGACGGAGCTGTTAAGCCGTGAATATCAAAACTCGGAAACAAGATCTATTTTCAAAGGTCAATTTGTTAATTCTAGTCTCTAGTTAGTGCTAGTTTCTAATATTACACTTATCAATAAGGCGAACAATGAAAATCAATTTAACTATATCCCAAAATTGAGCTAAATCCTTATCGCCTTATGTTGTTAATAGAGTACTATTGTTATAATTTCCATTTCCAACTATATTTGTTAAAATTAAAGGATGAAGATTATGTTGCTCAATCTAAAATACCCAATAATTTTCTTTCAAACTTATTTTAAGGAAACAATTTTAATCGGATTAATCGCGTTTTTAAATGTTTAACATTATTGGAAACCCGACGTTTCAAACACCTTGCACAAGTCCGCCTGACTCGGGTAGACTCAATCCACGTGAAGAAGCCGGTTGTTTTTTTTTTATTTATCTTAACTTAGCTTCACGCTGTATCTACTCAGAGAGTACGGAGCGCCAGACGCTACGGTCTCGGCATACTTCTTTCGCTCCGTTCACTGTCGTCAACTTCTTCATACATGCCCTCCGCGGGTTCACACGCTTTTTACTTGACCTCCCTCACTACAGTTTCTTAGATATTATTTTCGAAAGTCAACTTCCTCCTCCTCCTCTTCTACCGTTTCATTTAAAATATGCAATAATAGCAAAATCATTCTTCAATACTTGTTTACATGATAAATAGTTTTTATTAATTTTGATGTTTATGAATCGACTTTACTTTGTAAAGAATTAGAAATTAATATCTCAATATTTTTATTGTATAATTCTCTGTACATTCAAACATTTTAAACAATAGAAAGAAATTATATGTGCGGCACAAATTCTCATACTTCTAATAAAGTTTATACAGGCAATATATTCGATAACCGTAAATATTTCCGCCGTATAAAAACGAGGAAAAGAGTTGAGCATAGCACGCTCTTAAAAAATACGAATAAAAATGCATATGTGTAAGCTTAACACGGTATGAAGAATAGCAGCGTAAAAAACGCAGTTGGCTCATATATACAATCTAAAAATATCTGAATTAAATTCTGAAGTATGTATGTTTATGTTATATATATATATATATATATATATATATATATATATATATATATATATATATATATATATATATATATATATATATATATATATATATATATATATATATATATATATATATATATATATATATATATATATATATATATATATATATATATATATATATATATATATATATTATATATATATATATATATATATATATATATATATATATATATATATATAATATATATATATATATATATATATATATATATATATATATATATATATATAGATATATATATATATATATATATATATATATATATATATATATATATATATATATATATATATATATATATATATATATATATATATATATATATATATATATATATATATATATATATATATATATATATAGAGCTATATATGAAATTAATTAGTCCACAGAAATTATTCCACAAGAGTTAGGACTGACAAATATAATTTTATTTCAGTTACTCTATTTATAGAGAAAGGCTATATGTTATTAGTTATTTCCATTCGACCAAGCGGGCGACTATTTTATTTCTGTTTCCGACTGTATAGTATGTTGTTGGCCCTGTTGGCCTCTACAGCGTCACCCGACTTGGAAAGGCCGAGCTAAAACAGCTCTGACCGTAGCTTGGTAACCGTTGAAGGTACCAATAATGAAGGACACGGACTCGGACTCGGATAATGGTAATAGATTCGGTAATGAAGGACTTTGCTTCGGTCAGTCCAAGCAAGGCCTACTGGGTAGGGTACTCTTGATGCCTTTTTGGAATTTTAATTGCGGGCTGATCTCGCACCTAGACGCGATTGGGGCACAGAAAAATTGAGTCGTCTCTTCGTTTCCACCGGCGACGTCAACAGGGACGGTGTAGCGTTGCGTTTACTATTGTGTGTCGCCACACACGCTACATAAGCACAAGCGGGTGAAGCAAATAAAAATTGTATATATGTATAATTTCTATATTTATTTTATAATTATAATTGTAATCTTCTTGAACAAATCTATTGGTATAAAAATATTCCTACGGTATGTTTCTTGTCTGTAAAAGGAAATTTGTGCTTGCAATAAGCTCGTAATAATGAAAACAATTATCTAAATTATGCAATATCTAAAACTAGAAATAAATTATAATAATTGAAACAGTATTCAGAGCGTGAATTTGATAAGACCAACGTTACCGAGAGAACTCCTTTAACTATTCATAAATTATATCAAAACATTTCGCTTAAATAATTTCCGCTCATATTCCAGATAAACTTATCTAAACTAATTATAGTAACAATCATTATGGTACTGTTGTATATATAATAATATAATATAATATGTCCCGTAAATATAATATATATCCATCACGATTAAAGAGTATATACATATATCATTTTTAAGGTTCCATACATGAAAAGCGGAACCCTTACAGTATTAATTTACTGTAGCCCGTCCCTTTGTCAAGTCTATGTAACTCGATATCACGTGGAAGTATCAAGCTGAAATTAATGTTTCTCTTGAAGCACAGAATAAATGAAGCCTCCAAGGTAACGCAACCAAAAGATACGACCATATATATGCTGTTTCTTCATTTTCTATGAAAATTACCGCATAAATATATATATATATATATATATATATATATATATATATATATATATATATATATATATATATATATATATATATATATATACATATATATATATATATATATATATATATATATATATATATATATATATATATATATATATATATATATAGCCCTCGTTCATTGTTCAATCGCCAATAGAAGTACGATAAAATAGAATAAGGAAACCTCTTGACATGATATAACTAGTGCAAAATCATTAATAATTCACAGGAATTTTATTTAGTTACTACGTTTTCTTAACACCTGGATAACTGAAATTTTATTATTTCCAATAGTCTTTCCCACGTCAAAAGGTAAAATAATATACTAACTGTTATTTTATATAAACTTAAATTGGAGTTTCGACATCTTTATATAATTTCTATACACATATATCTTGTTATAAATTATTCCTTTATTATTGGGGTGGCTCAAAGTATCGCTAAGTAGCCAAGTTTTGTATTCTTTTGCTTCTAACGATATCTAATAAAACAAGCGTGAAATCTTATACAGCTGTCTGAAAGCTGAAACCAATCGTAAATTATTTATCGAGTGAGGGTGTATCTGTTCGTCAATAAAGTGTAGCCAACTTTGTAAATTCCTTTAATCACAAGTTATAATACATGCGTATAAATGTGTATGCCCCATGCTTATTTAGGCGTGTTTAAGGTCGACATCACAGGTTCAAGTATTATTCATATATATTGTACGAGAAAAATATATATAGTATCTAAGCGAAAAACCACAGTTACTAATTACAAATAACTATTAAATGTTTAATTTACTGTTAATTAAATTGACAAAACGTTTTTATGTACTTTCTGTAATATATACGATAAGATAAGTATCCCATAGCATGTCAACTTGATATTTGTTTTATCTCCAATTGGGTTTGAAGTGGCGGTTTTTGGATTCATTTAATATTTACATACAGAGTACTGAGCTGACCCTTTATTTAGCGCCCTTTAAGCCGTCAGTCTCAATCATTGCCCGAAATACGATATTGAAAGCATATTATATTTCAAGCTTAACACGTTAGAAAATTATTATATAATATATAAGATAAGTATGCTAAGAATAAAAATTGATTTCTTAGTGCATATACTTTGCTATTATTGTTATATTTTATTTTTTTAAAATACTCCGTTCCGTTTTCCACTTTCCATCAAATTTTACCCATTTGAACAATTTGGCAGGGCGAAAATATTAAAGATTTCATTTCCTCGATTGGGGTTCGATCCCACAAGCTGTTGCGTCTACACGCACGCCTGTGCCCCTACTCCACGACCGGCCTTATATAGTCATACACATCCTAAATTAAAAAAAAAACATCAATATAGATGTCTAACAATACATTTAATACCTTGCTATTATTTTGCAACTTTTTAATAATAATTTAAAATGTTTTATTCTTTTATTAGCGAACATTGTATAATTAAAGAAACTTAATTAAAATAGTTTCGCTTTTATGACATAATAAACTAAAATGATTGTCAATCTTATAATATAATTAATGGATTGATTTGTGCCGTTATCGAAGTTTAGCAATACGCTACTTTAGCGTGTCCCTTCCACCCTCTGTTTTACCCGCATTAAGTGAAGGTCATTCATTCATGTACTTAACCTACCAGCCGCCTCGATGTAGTGCTAAATTGACCTTAATAGAAACGCTACGTAGTTTGTTTACCAACTTCACCATAAGTGAGAAATTATGTAAATTAAAGTATATATGTATATATAATGTTTCATTATACTTAACAATGAAATGCTTGTAATATCTTTGTGTTTTCATCATTTTACCATAGCTTGTAACCATGAAAACCTTAATGGTTCTGACCTTCATGCACAGCATAGCCCGATTTTCCCTTTCTGCGGAACAATGCCGGTCGCATGAAAAATATCAAAGCGCTACTGTTATTGTCGTGAATCAACTACGTCATATTCTACTTTTGACGTAATTATTTGATATTAAATTTGTATTGTTTGGGCAGCATAAACACTGATGATGATGAAAAGTTGATGTTATCGCGGCCCAGTGTATCAGCACAAGGATCGTGGATTCGATTCCATACTTTGCAAACATTTCTCTTTTCCTCAATTTTTTTTCTGAATTTGTAAACTGTTAGAAATTCGTAAAAATAACAAACACAGTGTAAAGAAATCGTAAAACTTAATATTTCCTGCCTTCATGCAGCCCATTGCCTTACTTTCACTTTCTATGGAACAATGACACGAAAAAGTCACAGCGCTATTATAGTTGCCGTTTCCACCTTAATAGACGTCTGCAAAGATTAATGAACTTTAATATATTTAAATGATGAACGTGTACAAATTACGTAAAAATATTCCTACAATATGTCCTTATTAACGTCTAAGTCCGCGCAATTAATATAACTTCGCTTCGTTACCTGAATAATAATTGTATTTTTCCTTTATGAAAATATTTCCCATTTTGAATTTTGAATATAAATGCTATACAATCTTAATCAGACCATAGTGAAGCACGCTCTGGTTCCATTATGCGATTGAATAAATCCGGTAATTTATTTTTCATTCGGTAATAAACCGATTACTCCCAGGTACGCGCATAAATTTTAGCAATCAAATTTTATAAGCAATAAATGAAATGTTTTTTGCTCTTTCAGCATTTTACTAACGTGTTAATTGTTAAGGCCAAGCTAATGAATGTAGTATACATATTAATGTTATAAATGTATTTATTCACATTTTTTTATAGTTTTTATATAATGAACACGATTTTTTAATTTGGATTTTTCGTGCTCTATTAATTGCCAAATTGGACTATATTTGTATTGGTAACGAACAGTTTAATTCTTTTTGTAATTAAGTATAAACGTTTCAACAACATTTTTTTAATATTAGGTAAAACCATTATTTCTTAATGTATGCATAAGTATAGTATTTTTAAATTTATCGTGGAGAGGTAAGCCGGTTGGTAGGTAAATGCAATGGTTGCTAGAACGATTCCCACTCAAGGCAATAAATTATTTTAATTTTCTCTCTTCTAATAAAGTTTTTTCTTCTCCTGTGTTCTAAAGAAGGATGAACCATGAAGTTGAAAAGTGTCAATAAAATATAATAAACATTAAATGCAAAAATAAAAAGTAAACATTGACTAATGGTTCCACTTAAGTCGTATGTGATGTGGATGAGGCTAGCCTATATATTACTAATTTGATTCAGACCGCAGCTTGGATTAACACACCTAGACTACCCAATGCTGACAAAGGCTTCTTCAACCCCCTGGAAATTAGAATTCAACTTGAGGAAAAACGCCGTCTAAGGAGAAAATGCCACCAGTCACATCACCCGGCGGACAAAACAAGATTTAACCGCGCAACGAGAGAACTTAAAAGTCTGCTCAGAGAGTCGGCAAACAAAAAGCTAAAAGCCACATTAGAGCTGATGTCACCGACTGGCCATAATGAACACTTTCTGTGGAAGGCCTCCAGAAATATTCACCAGTCACAGATGCATAATCATCCCATAAAATCCGAAACTTCCTGGGCTAGAAGTGACAATGAAAAAGCCGAAGCTTTTGCAACTCATCTATCTCACGTGTTCCAACCTAACGACTATACCCTACTCGATGAGAGTGAACTAGACACAATTTAAACCAGGACCTACAACTATGCCTGCCCCTCAGACCGACGTCGCCAGGAGAAATAACACGCACGATCAAGTCCTTGGACCCCAAGAAGGCTCCGGGTTTTGATCTAATTACTCCAAAGATACTCAAAGAACTGCCGAAAAAATCCATTACGTTTCTGGCATGTCTGTTTAATGCTATCTTCAGGACATGCTACTTTCCAGAATTATGGAAAATCTCGGAAATCATAATGATTCATAAGCCTGGCAAGCCTGCACATGAAGCGCCATCATATCGACCTATCAGCTTAACCCCTGTGCTGTCAAAACTCTGGGAAAGAATCTTTTTAGTTCGACTAAAATCTCAAATGGATAAATGTGACATTATACCACAGCATCAATTTGGATTTAGAAAGTCACACTCAACAATTGAACAAGTGCATCGGGTACATAATGCAATACGTCAGTGCTTCGAACGTAAAGAGTACTGCTCAGCGGCGTTCTTGGATATACAGCAGGCGTTCGACCGCGTCTGGCACAAAGGCTTACTCTGCAAAATAAAAGAAAAGCTGCCTCACTCGTTCTTTAGCATTCTAGCCTCGTACCTGTCCGACCGAACCTTTCAGGTCAGGCATGGTGAAGCCAGATCAAGCTTTCACCAAATCAAAGCTGGTGTCCCGCAGGGCTCGGTCATTGGCCCCATTCTCTACAACATATTCACGTACGACTTGCCTTCTTCAGACAATGTGACCGTTGCTACTTATGCTGATGACATCGCTTACCTCTCATGTCATGACTCAGCTGCAAAGGCTAGTGAAACACTTCAACAGGTACTGGACAGAGTGTACAGTTGGCTAACCAAATGGCGGATAAGATCCAGCGCCCTGAAATCGAACCATATTACCTTCAATTTGAGAAGAGGGATTTGCCCCCCAGTTCAACTGGGCAGTGATATCTTGCCACATCGTGAGTGTATCAAATACCTAGGCTTCCACTTAGATCGTCGTCTCACTTGGAAGATGCACATCAAGACCAAACGACATGAGATGAACACGAAGTATAAAAATCTACACTGGCTAATGGGACGAAACTCAGTCCTCTCCCTGGACAATAAATTGCTTCTATATAATGCGATCATTAAGCCAATTTGGAACTATGGCATCCAATTGTGGGGAGTCGCCAGTGACAGCAACATAATGTGCTTGCAAAGAGCACAAAACGCAATTTTACGCACAATTACCAATGCACCTTGGTTTGCCCGTAACGATGAAATTCATGTGTACCTTAACATGCCCACCATAAAAGAGGAAATAAAGAAGAACACAAAACGCTATATCCAGCGTCTAGCAAGCCATCCAAACCCGTTGGCTAATAAACTACTCAACAACTCAGCCGTAACACGCCTAAAACGGAAACAAATTGTATAAGATTGAATACCATGGGTTAGCTGAGGCAATGGCCTCCTAAACCCTAACGACCTGAATAACACAGCCAAACTGATTATAGTCGCTATCGACTGATGGCAGTTCCAAGAACACAAAAAAAAAAAAAAAACTAGTCAAGCTTTGACAAGTGGAGTAGTTTGTCACTTTTGAATAAAAATGATTAAAGTAATTTAAGTAATTTGTGGACCAAATATATAGACAATACAAGTTATCGACATCTCAAAGCTTTCCCCCTGAAAGTTCTCATGCTCTATATATGATATTTCTACAATATGATTTATTCAGCGGTAATCCCAATATTCCTCTTTTAAATTAATTTAAGTTAAAAAAAATGTCACTTTCCTAAAAAATATCATATTTCTATTTAAATCTGTCATACTGGAAATATCAATAAAAATGTTACATTATATTTAATCATTTTAAGTAATAAAAGCTTGTAATAACAATTTCATGACAAACTCAAAATTTACCGGATACATGGGCTATAGATTCATAATACCTCAGTTGATGGTAGCAGCTGCTGCTTGGGCATGTTAACTGACTTAATAATAATAATATTGTTTGCGTAGCTCCATTTTAATTTATTACTTACTCCGATATGCCATTCCTTGAAAATAATAATAGAATTACAATTTTGTTTATTTTTCCTGTCGTGGCGCAGTGGCACAAACGTGTGACAGTAATCGACAGGTTGTGGGTTCGATCCCCACTGGAAGAAATTAAATATTTAATATTTTTAATTTAAATATTTAACGTTTTCATTTCTTTGCTTTGATACAAGGCAAAATGAGACGTTGAGTTGCACCACTCAACACGCAATGCCTCAAATTCGGCGGAAAGAAGGGAACGGAAGTGGACCAGATTGTCTTAACACTAGGTTCCCAAGTTCCCTCTGTGTACCATACCATATGCGTGATACAGCGTGAAGCTGAGAGTTTATCTTAGCGTAGTAGTTTAAATGTAGTAGATAGTAGGAAAATAGTTAGTTATATTTTATGTAAAATAGAATTCTTGGCTATTTACGTACAATATGTTGTAGCAAGAATGTTTGCTGCATTCCTCACCGGCTTGCAATGCTGATTCTTAGACCGAAAATGAGCTAACCCTTTTGTAAAGTGGAGGGAGGGGCCAATAGTTACTTTTTACTATTTGGTTGCATAAGAAATCACCATACATATATAAATTTAGGTTTCGAATGTCACTAAAGGTTACGGGTTCACCGCCAAATTCATTCTGCCTGCAATTTTGTATTTACATTTGTATTATACATCACATAAGCACTATACAACAATATAATTCTATGCATGAAAAATCTAAGGAAGGAATGTGTAAAAATGAATGAAGCTACAAAAATATGTTTATAATCTAAAATTAATAACACTTAGGCCTGTAATATCGGGTAAGCAATTACGAGCTCCTTAATACAACTCCTTCGTATTTTCTACGTAGAAGGTATACCTATAAGCTCACGTCTTGTTCAAGCATCGTTCCATAACCATAAAGTTTACTATCTAATAAACGTAACATCCATCAGGCACTACGATTAATGATATCCTCTGCGATCAGTTGCGATTTAAGCCTACATTATGGGGGTTGGTTTAATTGATTCAACTTATCCCAGCCTCTACATTTGGCTTTTCGCTGATTAAAAATACGTTGTTGTTTTTTATTTACTGTGTGTGTTTTTTATATTGTTACTTTTACTATGTTGATCTTAGCATAGATACGAGTATATTAAGTAAATAAAATAATTATTTATTTTATAACTTCACGTTGTGTCCCAGCGTAGTGTAGTGTAGGCAAAAGGAACTTGGGAACTTACACTAGGTCCAAGTTCCAAAACACTCTGTTCCGTTCACCACTTTCCTCCAAATTTGAGACATTGCGTGTTGAGTGCCGGAACTCAACGTTGCGCTTAGCCTTGTTTCTAGAGCGAAGAATTAAAAACATTAAATATTTAATTTGAAAATATAAAATATTTCTTTTCCTCGAGTGGGGATCGAACCCACAACCTATCGCGTTTATAGTAATACATTTGTGCCCCTCCGCTCTAAAATACTAATTTTATATACGTTTTTGATTTACTCATACATACAAAAGAAAATGTAATATTTTCTTTTATTTTCTTTGTCTCCTGTTTTATCTAGGAGAGAGTTCGGTGATTCTTCTAATTGTTGTCTGTTTTCCGCCTATTTTGAGGATAAAGTAATGATAAATTAGTGTGATAACTGATGTTATCCAACACAGCGATTTGTCTGTTTCAAATCTGGGGAGTTTACGATGTCTATACTTAAAATAAATCTGTAACTGATCACTGATTATACATGGCACATATATAAAAAAATCTAATGGAGGACGATTATTAATGTGATAGGGCCTACAAAAGTTATTTTTGAAATATTCATTTCAAGTCTTCATTTGGTTGTCTGTTTGTTTGTGCGTTTATACGTGCTAATCTCATAAAGGGCTAACTAGATTTTATTGCAGTTTCCACCATTATATTTTGGCTACTTGCTCACAACATTTAGGGTTTGTTTTTTTTTGGATTGCTTTATAAATAAAATGTTATGTCAATGTAAAATATTTTGTTTGGCAATACTGCTACAATTTTTGAAGTGAAAACTTCTTTAGGCGCGTTGAGCGTTTTGGTAGAGGGTAAAATCCTCGGTTCGCGTCACCGACATGCTAATGATAATAGCAGGCGTGCGACTAGCGCATGCGCAGTAGTACACGTATACACTAATATAGCCCGTGTACACGTATACACTAATACATCGACTATTTCTGACTGTATTATGTGCGCGTTGGACGATTTTTGGATAAGTATAATTTTGTGAGTCACGACAATGATGTAAATAATGAAAATAATGTTCAAACTTGAATTCATTGAAATTCGTGTAAATATAAATACTATGTATAATTAAGATAATTGTAAATTAATTATTTTTTCAACCACTTTGTATTTATATTTTGTGCATGATTTGTTTAACCCATCATATGTAACTAATAAATAAAACATAAAAAAAATCATATAATTTTTGCATATAGTTTTAATTACTCTCAACTTAATAGTTCCGTTTTCACTTCTATCGGCAGTCCCACGACTGCTATTATTTATTTTATTAAATTGGTTGAAATTTTAATTTACAATGTATAGTTATTATCTTAAAAATGATATTATTATTAGAATAATAAATTAATTGAGATTAGTAAATAAATAGTGTAATTCAAGCAGGCCAAGCTGCGAGAGTCTCGCTAGTTATGTCAGATTTACAAAATATTATCTTACAAATATCCAAACTACCCAAAAATATCTTCATTATATTAATAATTTTATACGATTACTATAGTTATTTTACTAAAAAATGTATTATGAATACTAAACAAATAGATATTGTTAAATATTTTTTTAAACCAAAATATCTTCGTCATTTAAAAAAATATAAAATTTAAAGAAATATAAAAAAAAACACGAATAAATTATTTAAAAACACAAATTTCATTTTATAAATGTCTCATTTGTAATACGACTATGAAACATTTATTACAGAGAATAAACGAAGGCACCCGGGAAGCTTACAGCTTACCCAACGCTGAAATATTTCAAGAGCTATAAGGCAGAGTGCTATCGTAATATTTTATACAAAGCTTTATATCCTTTCTTACCTATTACGGTTATATGTACATTGAGTATCGTAAACCTCGGTTTTTGTAGCGTGAAACCGAACGTCACACTCTACTGACGTCACCCGTTTAATACTCGATTTCATTTATTACGAACCAATGCACGATACGTCCTGTTCAACAGCTCGGGTACGGGTTAACACTTTAATGTTTCATACATAATTCATTATAAATTACAGTCGAAATATAGGTAGGTATAATACATAATAGGAATTTGGAAAATATAAATTACCGTAACAATTATTATAATTACAATTTTGCAGTGGATTTTCTATTCAATAAAAGTAAAAATAATTTGTAACTAAAATAAAAACGATAAAATATTAAGTCAGCGTTGCGTTCCGCCACTCAACACGAAATGCCTGAAGAATGAGGCGGAAAGTACAAACCGGAAGTGAGAAGGCACTCGGGAACTTTAATGTTAAGAATACTAAGGTTCCCAAATGCCATCTGCCTGAACATAGCAACGTTGCTATAAGAGGGGCACAGTGTAAAGCTAAAATAAATGTAAAAAATAGCGAGAATATTCACAGGTATGATAATTGCAACTTTTTAAAAATGGATACGGCATAAAATTCTTCAAAATTAAAGGTATCTATACATTTTAAATACTTACAGTAAAGCTCATTTTATAATTTACTATTTCTTTATTCTAAGAATAAAAAATCCAAAGTAGATATAAAAGATGCAAAGTAAAAATGTTTGAATTCCATATAGATCTACAAACGTTAGCTAGAGTCCTTGTAAAGTTAAGAAACGTTGAAGGTTGTGAATAAATAATGGTGCTGCGCATGAAAACTTTTAGTGATATTAGGCGCTGTTTCAAGCGTACAAAATATTAGCGTGAGCCAGCTGTGACAATACAGTGTTGGCGGAACTGTGTATGTATGTATAATGAATGAGCACGTAAATAAGCATTCACTATAAACAATTTAGAAATACTAGGAAGCTTTATTTACATATCAATGGGAAAATCATTCATCACTCGAGAATATCAGTCTCGCCCATTTTATGGACTGTCATTTTGAATAATAGTTACAAGCTATCAGTTGGAAAACATTTTAACATTCGGTATCACGTAGGCATAAAATTTTAATTTTATCTCTAGACACAGAGTCACTATACTGACTTGTGTAAGGGACTCATTTGTAAAGTAGGGATTTGTCTCGTCCATTCCAGTTAATTTCCTGAAAAGGTCATGAAGGGACTCTACCGACTAACGAAACTCGTCGCAAAGTAAATAGGTTCTTATGTAATTTATTAGTCAGCTCTCTTTACTCCAATTACGTGGATGGTATTTGAATTGCTTTATTTATTTAAACTTAAGTCGAGTTAGAGGTGTGCTAATTCAGACCAATGTCCCTTGATACTAGTAAATTTGGCAATAATATTTTCTAATTTTATTCGTACTCGTTTCTGAGACCATGTTTTAATAAATACAAATTTCTCAAATAATGTAAAAAAAACATATAATTAATTATATTTTTCACCGTTTTATATTTTAAGGACAAAGAAAGGAGTAGAAGAAATTTTTACTATGTTATTTAATATTTTTTAACAATAATAATAATTAATTAAGGGACTTATGGATTCAATTTCTACTTTGGTACATATCAGAGTCTATCTTCCGAATCAACATACACAACTGCACACAATCAAAATTAAATTATTTAGTGGACGTAATTCAATAAAGGCACCTCCAGAGACCGACAGGCACTTTTTCCGGCATAACTTTCGTGTGGGGCAACTTTATCTCGGGAGGTTTTTGAGATTATGCGCTACAAACTATGAGCGAATGAATGTTTTGAATGCGGTCAGTCTACGCTATGCCGCACATCCGTCTCAGTATTTTTATTTCCGAGGACATGAAGTTCCTGAGTATGCAGATGTACCGTGTGGTCTTAGATACCAATATGTAAACTAATGGAACTATTATTTTTAGCTATTATTATAAAAACATATACAACTTTGTAATAATAACTACGTGATGTGACGTTGTGAATTTTATATAAATTAATACTGATTATTGTTTTAAATCAAATAATAACAATATATAACGAAACTATATTTACGCTGCAAAAATGATCTAAAGGCTTTTGCTTTACATACAATCCATTTTTATAATCCACTATAACTGAACAAAAGAACATTAAAGCTGTAGTTGATTTGCGCAGATGTTCAAAAGATTAAAATTCGGTCGATATTTTTGAAAGGTGGTGGTGGGATTTGAATGGATAATAATATTAATTTTCTACCCAGTGCAGGTAATTGGTCTCGTTGTGACTGCTTAATTGCCTCGTATATCATCCGCTATTAAACTAATTGCGGCTTATCCTCGTGGTACGTGATAACACATCAGTTTTTAATTTATTGCAATATAAAATATTTTAAAAGATATTATCTGTAATATTTTAGAAATTTATTTCTAATGATTCTTTAACGAATCGATTTTCCATATTTTTTGCATTTTATATTTTATTAATACGTCAATATGGCTTCACGCTCTATCCCGCACATGGCAGGGTAGTCAGAGGGAATCTGGAGACCTAGTGTTAAGACACCCCGTTGCATTTTTATAAGTTGAGTGGGGAACGGAAGTGGCGAAACCACACTTCCCCACTTATATAAATTGATATACTTAACTTTGCTTACAAACTACCATTAATTTAAATATATTTTATTATATTTCGGTTATTTCTGTACACATTGTATTGTAAATTCTTAATTCGTGCCAAATATCTTTACTGTAGGACAACGGGAATTAATTGCACTTTAGATTTTGATTACGCGGACTGACGTTAAATATTGACGCGAATTTCATACAAAAGGCAGCAAAAACAATGTGTAAGCGTTATTTTTTTTACTATGTTCTAAGAGACCCCAGACTTGAATTTTCAATACTACTTATAGCTTGATACCTTCTATAGTCGAAGAAGAAGAAGCAGACCTTTTAACGGTCTTCTAACGGTCTTGATCTTGGAAGAGGGATAACAAAGTGATATCGGTTCCGTTTTTTTCTTTTTAAGGTACAGAACCCTAAAAAAGGGATTTCTTATGAAGTAACATTTGAGTTTCCGGTGTGGCGTAGAGGCACAAGCGTGTGACTGTTCATGTTATACTTGTAGGTTTGACACCCACTTGGAAAAATATTGAAAATTTTAAGTTTTTCGCTATGCTAATGAAGAAAAGCGCGCTTTTGAATTCCAACACGCGATATTAGAAATCGCCGGAGAGTGGAGAATGGGTTGGTTTAATCCTAGGTGTCCAGGTTACTATTGTCTACTAAACATCGGATGATTTTTCACTGAACATCGTTTAAAATATTTGTGTAAAAATAAATATTAATAATTATTAATCGTGATGATTGTGGTATATTAAATGGACGGTTAGCCGGCCAGTGATTACTTTTAATGAAGCTTGCCGACCATCATGTCTACCTAAGGTCTGTTACTGACAAGTTACAGGTGTACGTAAATAATTATAATTGTAAAAAAACATTTTTGTTAATTCTAATAAAAATATAAAAGTAAATATGTTTACAAGAATTGGAATTAGATTTTTCTCTTTAATCTTTTTATGAACAACGTCAAATTATAAATAATCAATGCGATAGACTAACGTATTTTTTATCAGAATCTCATTTTAATCTGAATAATTCTTTACAGATAATCGCAACTTACAACGACAGGTTTGTGGAAGTAATTTAAGGAAGATTAACTATCAATTGTATTTATTATCAAATTTTTAAAACACAATATTTCATGGACATTGCTGACCATGATTTTATTATATGTAATTTCACTAAATTCAGAGTAATAATGTTTGACGCTGTATCCTTTCGCTTTCAACACGCTTGGTCTCGAAAACGGCGACTGAAGAAAAGTGGAGAATGAAGTATTTGCTGTGCGTTATAGTGCCTTTACCTGCTTTCTTATTAAGTCATTATTATTAAAAAGAAACAGTTTATTCACTTCGTTTAAAAATAAACAACATTTAAAGTCCATCGGTAGGCCAAAATAGACAGCGGATATTGCTACCGATACTGTAGCCACAAACATTTGTTTGACATACAGCGGCCTACACAGATTGGTCTAAAAAAATAAATTATTTAGGTATACAAACGTAAATTGATTTCCTATGTTAAAAAGGTACAACAAATAGTACTCATTTTTATTTGTTAATGTAATATTTACTTGTAACTTTCATACTAAGGCGTCTACCTGTCGTTTAATTACACGGTAAAGGCGCACAACACAGCTAATTAACGTAACATTTGTTCTTAAACTTAAATTGCCTTACTTAACTTAGAGATAGTTTCGATTAAGTATCTCATTTAACTAGATGAGAATGGGTTACTCTAAGTTTCATTTAATTCTAATCTATAAGCTTCGTAAAATACGTCAATCACACAATATAACATGTCGTCACCGCCTAAAATGAGTCCAAACAAGGCTTACTACATTACTGAAGAGGATATTAAGAATAAATTGATTCACAATACTGAATTTGACAGAGATTACTATTCAATTTAAAATATTTATGGAAGAGAACTCCGATAACAATTTTCCAGGACAGGAAAAGTCTTACTGCTAACCCTCACTTTGAAAGCAAACACAAAGCCGGGCAAATAGAAAATCAATAGACGATTCACACGTATCTTTAAAATAATGATAATGTCTAATACATCTGAAAAGAAGAAGAAAATGGGGTAAAATTATTGTTACTTTGTAGCGAGCGAATTCAATCGCCTGTTCCAACAATTCATTATTTTGGAACAACATTTTGAGACAAATTCTTAAAGCTTGGTGGAGTGCCGCTACGTATTTTCCAATTTCCCAAACGATTTTACTTATCTAATGTATATTATGTTTCATTGCTGCCATTAACTTTCAGTTCGTTATTTATGTAGGTTTCGTAACACTTGGAGCATTACCAAATTAACATGAGTGTGAAACCATATATATTCGCTATGAAAGTCAAACTTTTGTTATTATTCAAAAACGAGGACAAAATTAATTGAATTAAAATAAAATATATCAATAAAAATGGGATAAAGTAGTTATTATCCTTTATCGAATTCGCTTGCTTTAGTTTTTTCTATAATAAGCGTATTTTTATCCTATCCCACACTTAGCAGGATAGGCAGAAGGAATTTTGGAACTTGCTTAATTTGGCATTGCGTGTTGAGTAGTGGAACTCATCGCTTAATAAACTTTTCATCGATCTGAAAAAAAACTACAGATGTGTGGAAATACACTTTGAAAATATGTGACCTTAGTAAAATAAATATATTACTGTGTGAGTGGACAGTTTAATTTTTCACTAAGCTTAGCAACCATATATAATTATTAATAAAATATGACATCAGAATCTAAGTTTTCAATTTTAATAATTATATATATATATATATATATATATATATATATATATATATATATATATATATATATATATATATATATATATATATATATATATATATATATAATATATATATATATATATATATATATATATATATATATATATATATATATATATATATATATATATATATATATATATATATATATATATATATATATATAAATATAAATATAAACTAAGTGATATTACCCAATCTCTCTAAATATACGTAGGCGTAGAGCTTTTGAGAAATTTAAATCAGCATATGTCATGTACATTTAATGGCGTATGAATAACTCAATGTACATGACATATCGTAATCTTTGTGTTTGTATTTTAAAAAACAAATAAAGATGTTTTAAAAATATTCAGCAAAAAATCAATATCTAAAGGAACTTCCTCGAACTTTCCTTACGGTATGGGAAACAGAAGCATAGTTATTTTCTTCCAAGGTTCGTTCTGCTATGCGCGGGACACAACGTGAAGAAACAGGTGAAAGTATGAACTGTGCACCTGAAATATGTAATTTTTTGTACTCAGAATTGGAAGAAAAAATTTATAAAGAATTTCCAACTGCAATTGTTCTTTACCCGTAAGAGATTGATATGAAATAAGAAATATAAAATATGGCTCCTATTAGTAATCATTACTATAAAATCTAAAAACTATTTTCAGACCGCTCTTCTTCCGGATCGGTAACTAATCGCATGTCTAGGTCTTTTATCAGCAGTATTAACGTAAATATTTCCTTAATCAGATAGTTTGGTTTCCTTTATCGACTACAATAAATATAAAACTGATATATAAAGACTGTAGTGGTGAAACAGATTGGGTAGTGTCACTTAGTTTTATTATATATATATATATATATATATATATATATATATATATATATATATATATATATATATATATATATATATATATATATATATATATATATATATATATATATATATATATATATATATATATATATATATATATATATATATATATATATATATATATATATATATATATATATATATATATATATATATATATATATATATATATATATATATATATATATATATATATATATATATATATATATATATATATATATATATATATATATATATATATATATATATATATATATATATATATATATATATATATATATATATATATACATCACAATTTTTCTTAATTACACAAGAAGTATCTCTGAAAGACTAAGTGGCCCAGAGCAAGACATCGAGTGGCCATGGCCTACCAACCGTGTAATTTCAAATATTAAACCATGTAAATTATAGTCTTTATAACTGAATTAGTAAAGACTATGTTGTAATATCTCGTAAATAGGTAAGTCCACTGTGAACAATGAGTTACACTTGAAAATAAGATCATAAGTAAACTTCAAAGTTATGCCGGAGGCTCTTAAGGTACTGGCAAATGTTCCAGTTTATCTGTACATATAAATAAAATTAAAATTAAAATGTCTGTACTTTCAAAATAAACGTGATTTTTTTTAAGTGCAGATAATTATTTACGTGATATAAATTTTGAAATAGCCTGTGTTATGAAATGACTAAAACAATTTTCTAATAAATACCTAGCAAAAATTATTACAATGTGAAATAAAATCAGAAAATATTTAAATTACTGTTTATTATGCCTAATAACCATAGATATACTAACATAATCAACTTATTTTTTTCTAAATACACTTAAATATAGTCTCTGTCTGTCTATTATGTGGTGCAATTAATTACATTTATACATGCACCTCATAACAATAAAAAAAATGTTGTCGGTTCGTCTTTTTGCATCTGAGTTTTTTGGCGCTAACCTTGGAAACTTACTATTTAGTGCTTGTTATATTTAATTCAGTAAATGGTATTTTGTTCGTAAATTGTTATGAAATAATTGTTTTATTGAATTGGCTCAAATTTTATTTTCCAATGTTTCAAAATGAAAATGTTATTAAAAAACTAAAACGATTCAGTTTACAAATAATTGTGTATTTCAAGCGCAGCGGGCCGCTAATATAGTATATAGTATATAGTAGATTGTAAAATTTCTTACTAAAAAAATGTACACCTTTATCCACCCATATTGTACTCTGTACCTGTAATGTACTTGCAATGTATTTTTAGTTCATACTTAAACTCGGATGTCAGGAACTACACAGTATTTTTATTAATTGATTTTATAAGTACCCGTTGGTTCAATTAAAATTTATTAATCTTTTAAGAAATCATCGTTTAGTTTACATAAAAAAACAAAAGTATAAGTATTCAGCAGTTTTTTATCTTGGAAATAATAAATTACTTAACAAATTACATATTTAATTAACAAATTACTTGAATTATCGAAATTTTGTTTAAAAATAGTCTGAAATTTTCTCAAAATGTCTAAATGTTTTTACTTAATGTAAGAAAATTTAAAATAAAAATCAAAAAAGTACTTTTTGTAACATGTCAATCTTTTATAATTGTAATTCTAAGACGCCTAAAATATTCTAAAATTAAGAAGAATTCTTTTCTTCAGCTTTAATGGATGAGGTGCTTGCGACGCTAACTTTACATCGAATGTGTGCCAAGAGAAAAATAATACATAATTTACTGGTTCTTATCTTCTTATTACTTGTTATTATATTTTGTTAGTGTAAAAGTATATCAATTATTAATTTAACCTATTTTCTATAATATGTACCTTAAAATAATAAACAAACAACCAAATATAATATATTAAATAAGTCAATTCAATCGTGTAGAAATGTAATTGCACAAGTATACCTTCTTTCTTGATTCTTCTTGCCAAGAATTTTATGACGAGCTCTGCTCGCAGCGTATCGACTGTAAAAATGGAATTGAAAAATTCTTTGTTACAACCCGATTTTACTAGCTTTCTTGAACGTTGACCTACTTTTTTATGTGAAAAGATATCTGGCGTTTCTAGAAATTAGTTTAATATTGATGTAATATATACATTTATAGAAAACAGTAGCTAATTAAGAATAATGTTTTTAGTGTATTAGACAAAATGTGTCGTTGAGTATTATTTTTTATTGAATGGACCAAAAATAAAGGCCTGTCTTGACGACAGAGGCACAAGCTTGTGACTGTAAATGCCTCAGGTTGTGGGTTCGATTTATTATTTTGAAATTAAATATTTAATGTTTTAATTTATTCGCTTTGGTAACAAGCCAAAATACAAGGTTGAGTTCCGCCACTCAACACTCTGTATTAAAGTTAAATTCGGCGGGAAGTAGAGAACGGAACGGAGTGTCTTAACTCTAGGTTCCCAAATTGCCTATTCTGCCATGTACGGGATACAGTCAGTACAGAGAAGCTGAAGAAAATAATAGATTAGTTTTTTTTTAAATATTTAACAAAACCTTAAAACCAAAAAGTTATATTATTCTCTAATTCTGTTCTTGAATGGCTCAATGAACGATGACCGAATTAATAAATAGCAGTAAAAATGTTGTTAAAAATTACGTATTTTTATTTCACTAAGGCCTTTTTACAAGAGCAAAATATGTTGAAAGTATTTTTTGGGCTATGTAATAGTTCCTAACTAAGGCAAAACGTTTATTAATCTAAGTTTTAATTTATAGCACTTATCTTTCAAAAGCAGTCAACAATATGTTGATGTTGAGAAGATTTCTGTAGTAACTTTTTTAATTGTTTATTATAGCTTTGAGTATTATAAATAAATATGTATATAGATAATATAAAGTAGATGAGTTCTGTACATGGACTAATCAAGACCCTACAGGTAACATTTAAAAGGTTGGTATGAACAATAATTATTGGACATCACACCTAACTGGGCCTTTCCTTATATATACTATTGGCAAAACCCTCTTGGCAAAATTAGATGTTGGTATTGTTATTAAGATGTTGAATTATGGACAAGGCTGGCACACTCGGCTGATCACTCAACTATTTTCAGGGATCACAATAACTTTGGTATGAAAGTAAAGAAATTTTCAGAATTCTATAAACACTTTAGATTTACTAAAATACATAAGCTGATGAAATCGAAGGATGAAGTAGTTTTAATACTCCCTGACAAAACAAGCAGAAGACTAGTGTTTCAAGGAGCTTGAATCAAGACTTCAATTCCATAAACAATTTATGACAGGTGCATAGACTAATAGGGTGGGTTCCAAAAAGTCAAAGGAAGACCGAGATATTTTAAAATCTTTTCTACAAGAAGATGTAAAGGACAACTACACAGTGTACGCACGTGAATGTCGGCGTAATCTGTATCCCGTTTAGCTCTGAAGTGGCACACTTAGGCAACAGTAGCGCGTTATTGTATGATTAGTCACCTGGAAACTAAAATTCAAATTCAAATCTCAATGCCTCCTAGATTCTATCTGGTATGATGGGGAAAAGCCGCCGAAAAATGTTGCTTTACTAGGACTAAAGGTCATCGGCACATCCATTTAATGACAGGTTGTAAGGTGCTCCTTGAGAGAGGTCGCTTGCATTACCAGTAATACTCCAAATCATACGCGAAGCCCTAAGTCTCCCAGTAGCTAGATCCTAAAGGATTGACTACTAATAGAAGGTACATTCACTTCATAAAGACAGGCGCATGGAAACTCTGAGAGCAAGCCCTATTCAATCGTACCTCCAGCATCTGACTGGACTGTTTTAATGGACACGTTTCACGGAAAAACACTATAAAATTCTAGTAGATACTGGAGTTTCGTTATCTAAACCATTTAAACATGCTATCTTTGTAGAACTTACGGTAACGTGGGAAAAAAACTTACATTAAGTCCATACAATAAAATTAAGTTAGTCAATGAATTAACCAAAAATAGCTATATGGTTAATTTATGCAGTAGAAGTTGGTGCAAGGGGTATAGCAGCCAATTACAATCTACTAAAAATCTAGTCCTATCAAGAACCGCAGTAAGTTCTATTTTAGAACGAGTACCTTAGGCTGTATTAACAGGTTCCTATGAAATTTGGCTAGTCAGGAAGGGTAAACGAGTAGTAAAGATATGTGCCAAGCGGAATAGACGTCTGACAGCCAACCGGCACAGGTAAAACCAGTATTAGTGTCTACAGTGCAAAGACGATTGCGAGACGCCAAGTTGTTTGGACGCGTTGTTGCGCGTATAACTTTGTTAAAACCGCGGTATAAAAAAAAGGATACAATGGACCCTAACCCATTGAGACTGGACCGAAGAAGACTTCAGAAAAGTTCTTTGGAGTGACAAATCAAAATTTAAAGTGTTCGGGTCAAAAAAGAGAATTTTCGTCAGATGCTCTGCCGAAGAAAAGATGATGCCTCAGTATAGTGCTGACTGTCAAGCATGGTGGCGAATCAATTATGGTCTGGGGTTGTTTCTCTAGCTATGGGATTGAAAATCTAGTCGAAATCAAAGGCATAATGAAAAAGAAGCAGCAGGAAAACGCCATTCTCTCCGGACAAATATTAGTCGAAATTATGTAGAGGCTATTTAGACAGTATACAGTCGGAAAAAATATTAGAAAGCATGCCCTGGACACTTCAAAGCCCTCATTTTACTCCCATTGAACTTTTGTGTGAAATTCGATCGAAACAGTGTCCATCATCACAGCAGGCCATGTGGAATGAATTTTAGGAAAGCTGGAATAGTATCTCGCAAGAGACTATATATAAATTACTTGCTCGCATGTCTACATTGGTAAATAAAAGTATTAAAGTGCAAAGGAGGATATTTCGACGAAAAATTTGTTTAAACTCTCTGTGTGTATTTTGTTAAGAACAACAGTATTTGTCAACACTTTTTCTTTTTTTAGTTTTTATTCTATGTATAACATGAAAATAAATCCAGTTTTCCATACAGTTTTAAATATCTGAAGGTTTATTTGTTTTCTCATATTTTTGTGGTCTCATAGACCACATAGTGGTCTCAAACTTTTGACTGGTAGACATAAATAGTTTTTTTTTTCGATGCTGATCTATTTCGATGCATTCTTAGATAATATTTTTGTTACAGCAATAACTAAAACCAACCATGATACAATGCTAAATTAACCCATATATTCTGCCACTTAACACTTACGTGGCAGTGGAAATTTACTCATATGAAATCCCTAGATGGCGAATAAAACTAGCACTTTGATTGAATTGTTTTTTTTTTAATTCTAATAACAAAAAGCTCAACAAAAAAGCACTTGCTGATATAAAAATCGATATTTCCATAACTATAAACAAATGTTTCTATCTGCTCTTTATCCGATATACTCAATTAAAGTTTCACCAGATCGATACACTTGTAGCGAATAGGCTCTTGACCGTCGTTCCATCATATTATGTCACTGGCTGTTTGCTAATCGCTCAAAATACACAACACTGCTCTGACACACTGTGAGCCACAAGCATCCTTAAAATAACTTTTCATGATCAATATTAGCTTTTATAGTTATAAATATTAAGGGAAAATCTTGTAATAATAACATGCCTTTTATTATGTGTTACATAAAGGCTAATTTTAAAAATTATGACTAAGTTTTTAACTTTACAAATAACATTAAATAAAATTTATAGTTACAATTCTTCTACTTCACGCTATTTTTATTGTAATAATAACAATGTTTATTTTTCCAACATTATATTTAATATGTTTTGTGATATTCCTAATTATTCCCAAGAACCCCTTTTTTTGCACCCCTTTGAGTGCAGGCCTCCTTTTGAAATAAACCGTGTTTCTCTGTCCTGGGCGATCTGAATCCAATTTGGGCCTAGCTGGCCTTCAATAATGCCATCTTGCCATCTCGTGTAAGGTCTTCCTATATGTCTGTTACCTCTTGGTTCTTTCCTAGTAACTTTCCTGGTAACTAGGAAAGAACCAAGAGGTAACAGTAAAATCAACATTTAACAATGCTTTTTATTATTGTGTCAACTTTATACTAATAGAAAAATAGTTACTCAAAGTTTAAATAATATAAATTTTTAAATAACGTATAATTTTAAACCATATATAGTAAAATGCTAATTAAGGAACGAAAAGGTTTTAAAGGCTCACTTTAAGACTTACGTTTCAAAATTACCAAAAATAACTGATTCTGTATTATAAGGCTACATATTTGATATTTCAATTTGATATTTTGGAATAAGATTGGATAGAACTTGTAAGGGCAAAGGTGAGTTAAATCCACTTTGTAGGTTACAATATACTCTGTGTGAATAAAATTGAAAGCTATCTTCGTGAAATTAAATACCATTTTCGATTAGAAATTTTCTATATCGACTTATGCATGGGCGTGGTTAAAAACTGACAGAATTAGTTAAACAACACATCAGGTTATAAATAGATACGTATGTTGGTCGAAAGCAAGCAAATTAACCTTTCAGTAACGTAATCCACGCACTGACACTCCAAGCTGACCGACTTTGTACGTCTCATGCATATTGATTTCACTGCTCGTAATTAATTCTACTTGTAAACAAAATGAGGACACTAAAAGTAGTTTCCCCTTATTGGCGAGTTTGCAATGACTTTTTGGGGTGCGTGTTAGGTAGGTGCCCGCTCGCCCTTGGCGATCCATAATCGTAAATCTGTACCGTACGTAGGTTAACATCGTACATTTAATTATTTTGTGGTCCAAAATGGCTTGTGGTTAACGAATATTATATGTATGTACATCAGAATTTGGCAAAATTTGCAACAGTATTTATTTATATCTGGATATATCGGGAAGATTGAGGTGATATGAAACAACACAAATTCCTTGAAATTAAAAACTTAACAAGTTGGTAATGTTACAAATCAATTGCTTATAATATTCGTTAACCACAAGCCATTTTGGACCACAAAAAAATTTAATGTACTATGTTAACCTACGTACGGTACAGATTTACGATTATGGATATATGGCTTAGTACTGCCCGCAGTTGGTCTTACTAAAATGCGATAATGCTAAAACTATACATGTGAGCATGCGTTACCGTCGTTTTGCTCCATACAGCTGTAACGCTTAAAGTAAATATGAAATTTAGCTTACTGCTTAAAATTATACAATGGGTCTGTATTGTTACGTGAGCTATACAGGTTTTAAAAATTTATAACGAACGTCTTTATTTAAGGAGATAATACAGATTATAACATGTTTTGCTTATTTATTTTTATAAACTCGCTACAAATGAGGGCCACCCCTGTCTCTAAACTAAGACGTACAGAGGGCATCCATGACACTAAGCCGATCAAACTGGTCGGAGCTTCCTTCGCTAGAAAGTTTAGTTTTAGGATTTCCGGAGTTAAATACGATTTGCGTTCAAATTGGCTTAATTTTATGCTCTTTCAATAATAGAATAAGAGCATAAAATTAAGCCAATTTTACGCAAATCGTATTTAACTTCGGAAATCCTAAAGTATTACTTTAAAAGTTGTCTCATAAAAATTGTCTCACGTATCAAAATAAACAAATAAATTTAAATTACAAAACCAATTTATAACTATTTAGTAAGCACATTTTAATTAAACCTTTTAAAACATAATTAATTGAACAAATTCTATTAACGTTTTAAGCAGGCATTTAAAATATGGGATCATCGCAAATGTTACAATTGCGTTCAAACTTAGATCATTATGGTAATTATATACTTAATTATATTCACAAACAATACTACTTTCTTATTATAAGTTGTTAATTTTGAGTAATATAATAATTTATAATTAATTACTTGATGTTCAAGCTCTACATGGCTTCATAACAAATATTTACTGATTAGATTACAATTGATTAAGCTGAGAAAGCGATTGATCTAGGAAAATAAAAAAAAATACTTTTTTAATTAAAAATAATGGACATAACATGTAGTTGATGGCAGTAGCCAGGGGCGTTCTAATTACATTACTAAGTCATCTATATATAAAGAATTGTATATTAATTTAATCACTTTAAAAACAATGATAACATCATAATAATTACAAATTTATTTTTAGAATATTTATTTTAAAAGACTTTATTAGAAGTATGTTTCGGATGCAGATTGTTAAGGCATAATGTTCTGTCACTGCAATTTTCAAAATATTGCGTGTTAATTGACGGAACTCAACGCCGTGCTGTGTGTTAAGTTATCAGAGCGACGAATAATAAATATTTAATAGGTAATCCATTTTCTTCAGTGGAAATCCCACTTACAACCTGTCGCATTCAAATTTACACGCTTATACCACTGCGCCACAAAATCTTGAACATGCAAGAGATAAGTAAAGACAAAACCTAAAGAATTAAGCAATATTAATGTCACATACATAAAATAAACATATAACAATAAGTTAACATTTTTGTTTTGAGGTTGAAATCAATTCACACGAAATTAAAGTTATTTTCTACTTTGAACTGAAATGCTGTTGCACCAATATTGGATTACGTCACAGAGAGGAAAATTCAATTTGAAATACGTGAGTTTTCGTCACTCAAAGAGTACTTCATCAAAGCTGCTGCCAAAACTTGTGAGAGCCGACTCGTTTTTTAAACAAGCCTTAGATATACTGTAATTTGTGGCTCCAATATACATATACATGGGTGTATGCTCATGGGAGCCTATCTATATTTATAATAAATCTGTAACTGATCACTGTCTGTCATGGAAGATATATTTGAAAACCTAATATGACGCTTATTAATCTAATAGGGTCTTAGGAGTGATTTTTAAATTTGTTGCTGTTTATCCGTGTGTTTGTCCATGGTAACGTCAGGAACGGCTAACCTGAATTAAATGCAGACTTGGCTATTATATTTATTGTTTGTTTTATTTCAATCTGTCTGCATATAGAAAGTGATGTCGATTATAAAAACAATAGTTCGATTAGATTGCTACGATTCTTCTAATTGTGTTATGTAAAGTAAAGTTAGGTTTCAGTTTTTAATGCATGCATATTGTCTCAAGGGTGATAATATTATATGAATGTCTTTCATGAAATGTTTCTGTAATAAATATTAATTTTTAATATATATATATATATATATATATATATATATATATATATATATATATATATATATATATATATATATATATATATATATATATGTATATATATATATATATATATGTTATGTTATAATACATAAATTTTAATAGAGTTGTTTATCATCTGTCGTTGTCATTGCGATTTTCACTCGCTCGATGTTAACAAGATTGAGATTAATCTTAGAAGATATGGAAGCATGTATATTGAATAGATCAAATCAATCTTTAGAGTACTAAAAAGAAGCAACAGTACATGCCTCGCTGCTTTAAAGTAATATGGAATATTTACTTTTAGACAACATTTACAGGCACTGCAGTGAATAGTTTTTTAGGATTTAAAATAAAAATATTTTCAAATTGGATTGGACTTTTTCATTCTCGTGTCTTTCGTTTTTGGACTAGAAACATCATCAATAAATTTCATTCAAGTTCAGGTTCTTTTGTAGAATAAACATACATTTCATAAAAATATATGAAAACTAGAATGTCGGAAGGCTGATGTAAAGATGATGATTTATGTATAGTGGTAATTACTATTACATGTATATACCGTTAACATCAAAGTACTATTGCCTATGAAAATTAAAATCTTATAGGTAATTATGATTGTTTCACCATTGTGGTGTAGACAGAGAAAACCTACTGTTAAGAAACTCCTTGGAAACCTACTGTTAAGAAACTCCGTTCAATTCATTTTGAGGCATTGTTGAGTGGTGGAGCTCAACGCCGTGCTTTGCCTTGTTATCAGAGTAATGTATTGAAAACATTAAATACTGCATTATTAAAATATTCATTGAAAATATTAAATATTTAATTTTCTCGAGTGGAAAATAAACCCAAAACCCATGGGGTTGAATTTATCTCACGCTTGTGCCCAGACGCCACGACAGTTAATTATAATATATGTATACACAAATACACAAAAATATTTTTTTGGCTTCACGTTGTATCCCGCACATGGCTGAGTAGGCAAAGGAAACTTGAGAACCTAATGTTAAGGTACTCCGTTCCGTTTGCCACTTTCCGCCGAATTGGAACAAATATTGTATAAGTGCATAAAAATATAAACACAATCAATATTTGATCTTCCTTTTACCGTCAGTAAATATTAGATCAACAAGAAACTCTATTTATTTTTAACTTTTCGGTTAGTTTTTATTAGGACTCTGTCGTAAACGCATTCACATTCTTTTGATATCATTGTGTCAGTGTTAAGAAAACTAAAACGAATTAATTTGACTCAACGAACATAACTTATATTTTATGCATAAGCAACTTTTCTGCAATACTATTTCCACGTTACTATATCTTACTTTGCTACAGTTAGCTGTAAAATATGAGTTATATTTTCTCTTTTTATTATATAATGTAACGGGACTACGAGTGTACGACGCCATGGCTGAAAGTGGAGTTAAAAAAAGTATGGGGCGTTTTTTCGTTACATTTTTTTGGCATACTAAATTTATAATATTTTAATTTCAGTATTTGTAGCATTACAATATAATGCAACGTTAGTATCCAGTAAGAAAAGCAAAATGACAAAGCAACTTTTATTTAGCGCACAATTAATGCAACGCTTTACGTCGCTTTTCAACTGCTCCATATCCAGTTAACAGCAAAATCTACGTTTTGGGTGATTTTTTCTTTATTCATTTATGTATTTCTTTTTTATTGGCATAAAACACGAGGTAATTATGGCGCAGTGGTACTACAAGCTTGATGGTTGTGGGTGACATCCGTAATCGGCTGTGGACACCATAGCATTATATCTAAGATTTAAAATATATATATATAAAAATTGGAGTAGTGTTCAACGTGCTACTTACCTCAGAAGGACAAGCTTAGCTTCTGTACGATGTTCCGCCATCTCCCTGCCTGAGGTCGTTGTCAGTACGTCGTACGGGTTTATCCATTGGCGAATTTATTTTGTCAGTCCTGCGCATAGCGGAACTTTCACGTTGTCTAATTGAGTCACTGTTTCGTTTTGAGATGTGGCATTTTTAGTATATGAAATTGTGACTTGACTATTTGATGCCGAGCTCATTTAGTATTGGTACCAAATTCCGTCCGTAACACTTAAATTTTCTTACTATAGCATCCTATTCCTGATGCATCTATCTTTTTCTTTTCGTTATTTCGCTAAGTCCAAGTTTCTGTTGCATATAAAAATATGACAAAAGTGTGTGTTTGCACCACGATGCTTAGCTGTATTTGTGATATTATGATTTTTCCATATTTTTCTCATCTTATCTCTTGCAGTTCCGTGCAGCCACTACTATTTGAAAACGAAACTTCTAGGTATATACAAATATAGAACCAACCAATGACCACTTATTTCCAATTTTTGTACGACTCTAACTTGCAAGATACTCATAGCTTAAGGTGCTAAATCGATTCATCAAACACATCCAAGAAGCACACACAAGCGATGAACAAGGCTTTCGATTAAAAAAATGCACTCAAATCGATGAAATGATTCGGACATGGAGAGAAACACACTGACAGATACTCAGACAGACGAACGTACCCCACGTACCTCTCTTCTTGCTTCGGACTATATTTTCATTATGGATATTCCAGGAATAGCTTCATATGGCCTCTGAATGTGGAATGTTATTAAAAATAGTTTCCATATAATAATATGAACAAGCATAAAAATTAAGTTATAGCATCCATTCTTATTTTTATAGTAGTATTTTATATTTTATTGGCGTTTTAAGTAAGGACTGTGCTGTATTTTACTGCTACCACTTTGTAACTACTTTTTGTTCATACATCTTATATTAAAGTAATCTTTTTACATATTTGCGTACATGTATTTTAAAGTCTAATCTATCATATGTGCTACAAGCTAAAACGGTTATTACGGTATGACACCTCTCTTACCAAACTACTACGCTTTAAGCATACCGATTGTGCATAGCATACGAATTCAACTGTTAATTTCAGTTGTGGCTTACGTTACTATACTTAATTGACCTAAGAGTTTACTAATTCACATAAAACCAAAGATTCTCGCAATAATAAAATAAAAAAGCTGACGTGGTACAGTTTTACAGCGGTACTATAAATGCTAAGTTTTTCATTTCCCTGCTTTGATAAACAAAGCGCAGTGTTTAGTTCCGTAGGTCTCGTAAGTCATAAGCCCATGCGGAAAGTGGAAACGGAGAGTACACTTGGTTTCCTTTATCTGCCACTATGTGCGGGGAAATGTCGCTAAACAAAAATAATATTGTATGCCTTTATTTCTATATGAGGTAGTTAATTTCCATAGGAAATTATATAATATAAAATATATATGAGAACCATAAACATTAGCGTGTATAGAAGTGCTTAACTTAATACATTATAAGTATTTATGATTCATATTTACAATAGGCTATTATAGATTATTATACTTGATAGAAATATTAAATGCTATAAAAAGAAATCCTTAGTTAGTTTGATACCTAATATTTTATACATGTCTATTATAATGATAGATTTAATCTAAACACTCACTCACTCACTCACTCGCTCAGCTTCACGCTGTATCCCGCATATAGTAGAATAGACAGAGGAACATGGGAACCTAGTGTTAAGACACCCGGTTCCGTTTACTATTTTCCGCCGAATTTGTGGCATTGACACTGATGAGTGAGTTAAGATGCGTGGCGGAACTCAACACCGTGCTTTGCCTTGTTAAATTTCATTGATTGACCAATATTTGTTAAAAGTTTTTTTAAAACTGTCAAGAATCAGTGAATCGGTTACGCGATTCGAGGGTTCCTCGATGAGGGTTCGAGTACGATTATAAAATATATGTAAAAAAAGCAAATTTGTAATGCCCTTAATATAAATTTGTAATGACTCTTTTTTATATGAAATATATATTTTTTATTTTTATTGTAAGTATAACTTAAAAAACTTAATTATCTTCTTTCTATTGACCACGTTTTATAATTGTAGGTACGCGGGACTTAATCTATGTATATAGGTTTTTATTACGCGGTGAATTTTATAACATATAGCAAAAATGATGCATAAGTGTTCGATTTTTCACCCAGATTTACCCAGAATTTAATATGAATTTTTCTTGGAAAATAGAATAGACAGATGGACAACGAAGTAAACCCTTTAAGCATTCCTTAGACGTACGGAATCCTATAAAATGGTATTAAAATGGGAGAAATTCCATTTTAATATTATAAGATCTAAACGATACTCTATTCTTAAGATATCATTCTTTTTAGGGGGGGATATCATTTTTTTTGAGGCCTGTCGTGGTGCAGCGGCACAAGAGTGTGACTGTAACCGACAGGTTCTGGGTTCGATCCCCAGTCGAGGAAATGAAATATTTAATATTTTCAATTTAAATATTTAACGTTTCATTTCTTCGCTCTGGTAATAAGGCAAAGCGCGGCGTTGAATTCCGCCAATCAACACGCAATGCCTCCAATTCGGCGGAAAGTGGGGAACGGAAGTGGAACGGAGTGTCTTAACACTAGGTTCCCGGGTTCCCTCTGCCTACCCTGCCTCGTGCGGGATACAGCGTGAAGCTATAAAAAAAAATAAAAAAAAAAAACATTCTCTATCTTATATTTCTAATCTTTTTATATTTTATTAAAGGCACATTGAGCAATAATTAATAATTTTCTTTAAATCATCAATAATGGGTCATTCATTACGATAAGATTACGATAAAATGATTTAGCCATTTCATAACAGTTAATCTATTAGCACAATGTAAGAAAATGCCTTAGTCATTACTCTCAAACACATTGAGTTCCAGTAATACAAGTATATGTATATATTGATTTTTGTGGTAAACACACAAGTAATAATAGAGTAGGACTTAGTACACGATAGTTAACATTCCTAATTACAGGGAGTTATTTGACGTAATGATAATAATATTTTTGCAAACATGCTGAATATAACTACTCGTAACATATCTGATCATGTTCATCGAATATATGTAGTAGATATTAGAAATGAACAGTAGATGTTAGAAATGTTTTTTTTTTGTATAGAGCATAGACTATGAGGCCTCTTGTGAACGCGACTAGTAAACGCGATAAGTTGTGAGTTCGATCCCCCTTGAGGAAATGAAATATTTAATATTTTAATTTCTTCGCTTTTGTATCAAGGCAAAGGGCGAAATTGAATTTCGCTACTCAATACGTAGATAATGCCTCAATTTCGACGGAAAGTGTGAAAAGTATGTTTCTTAATGGGAATGTCTTTGCACTGGATACCCACGTTTTTCCATGTACAGGACTTAGCTTGAAGCTAAAAAAGAATTGTATAAGGTAATGGCACCATTGAACTCTTTTGTCTTGTAAATATCTGGATATAAATATGTTTTTCTGAAGCTAATTGTTAAGAGCTTTACTGCAAGCAAGCAACATGCCTATTTTCTTTTTCACCGTGAAATACTATTTTCTAAATTAACTTAAATGGTCATAAAAATACTACCACGTTCAGGGCAGTGGGGACTCGGGAAGCAGTGTCAATACACTCCTATGCTTTTGTCACATACCGCCTAATTTAATTTATGAATTTAAACTATTGGAAATTACCAATTTGTTACTGAAATAATAAATATTAATAACTGTTTAATATAAACTGCAATTCTCTATTTATCAAAAATATCGATAAAAAATATTTTGCACAAAAGGCAGTTTGCGCGGAGTTGGTTTTAGATTAACCACATTAAGCTCGAGCAGTGAAAACGACCGTCAATGCATTGCAAAGGGTCCCCTCATACCTACACTTGTATTGGCCCCTTGGCAATCCTCTGAGCTTAATAGTATACGTATATCTTAAAATATGTATTTCTATAAAACTTTTTTATATGATTTTATAGTAATCACCAAAAGTATCCAAATAAATATATTGTTTATCTCTATATAAATTCTATATATATACTCGTACTTACTTACTTATGTTCACGCTATATCCCTAGCGAGGTAGACAGAGAGTACGGAGCGCCAAACGCTACGGACTCGGCATACCTCTTTCGCCTCGTCCACTCATGACTATATATATGTGTATATATATATATATATATATATATATATATATATATATATATATATATATATATATATATATATATATATATATATATATATATATATATATATATATATTATTACAAGAATATTATTACAACAGTAGTTACATATCAAATATTTTGTGAACATATTTTTATTTTACTTTCTTTCTATTACTAGAAATACCAAGTACGAGTTAAATGCAGTGGAAAACTGTAAAAATCGTATTTGTCGTGAAACACATCGAAGGAATGCGAGTCAAAGTGAGCACAAACTCGGGTCACTTTGCCTTCAATAAAATACTTCTTTTACCAATATTGTTCATTCTGTGTTTACTTATAAATAGGCGATTTTATCGTAAAATAGCGGATTGTTCCGGACTCCGCCCGCTTGATTTACATAGATATTAATTTTACTTAACTATACAACTTTACTTAATTACTTTTGATTACTTATAAAAATAATGTTTTCAAACATTCAATAAAACATCGATTTACAGCAATTTTGAAAAAAAGTATGCATAACTTTTGCAAAAATATAATTGAAAACTGCATTTAAATAGATTGAGCCGTTTCTAATGAAAAAAATAATTAAAGCACACTGACAAGCAGACAAAAACGTTGATATCATTTTCTCTGTCAGTTTTCTGAGATCATTTTATCTTTTATATTTTTTACACAGAGATACTGTCTCCACATGGCAGGGTAGACAGATGGAACTTGGGAACCTAGTGTTAAGTCACTCCGTTCTATTCCTCACTTTTCACCGAATCTGAGGCATGTGTCTTGTTATTAGAATAAAGAAAGGAAAATCATGAAAATTTCTTTTGAAAATATTATATATCTTCGAGTCCAGTAATCAGTATAGAACCTATTGTTTACTCACACACTCGTCGTACGTCGTTTTAGTCACGTGGTTGTGCTCCTGCGCCACAACAAGCTTCAATTCAAATTTCATACGAGTAAATTTGAATAAAACTTAACATATTATCCTATACATAATATATTATCATAATTTATACTAAGTTAAAATTTAACTTACAGAGGGAATTAAATAATTATTTTTAAAAACATATAAAATATTGTCGAGATTGAATCCGCATCTCTTGGGAATCGTTCAAAGGCTCTGAATAACTAAGCTAAAATACTAAAGTGATATTCCACACTTAGGAAATGAAAACAGTTTTTTAAGAAACTTATAAAAAAAATGAATGTAACTATTGCTAGGTATTATCGTACTGTATAATAATATTTTAAAATTGCTAGTGCCTTTAGAATATATTTGACATATAAGTCAAAGTACTGCTCGTTAAAATTGCTTCAAGTGAACTAAATTTTAAAAATACCTATAAATTTAGTTAATAAATCATGTGATGTAACTCTAAACTTTCGCTAGTAATGCTCCCAGTCGTTTTTCTCTGTTCAACCCCTATCATTTTAAAGTTTCAAGTTGGTAACCCAGCACAAACTTCTAGAATATTTGATATAAACACCCCAGTCTGTTCTACGGTCTTATTCAGAGTCCCAGTCATATAATACGTAAGACGTTATTAAACCTAACCCTTACGTTTAAAACTACTATTCATTACACTTTAGGCTATGATGTAGAATATATAAATGTATTTTGTTATATGTATTTTCTAAACTATTTGCGCCTTAAATAATTTCTGTAATTTTAGATCTTTATTTAAGAATTATATAAATTTGTCCTTACTATGTTAAAAGACATCAATGAAGAACTACTCCTGCCACCATCAGATAAAAAAAAATTGAAAAGCGTACGCAAACAGAATTATTTATTGCAGAATTCTATATAAATTTCCTTAGAAACCTGACTTATCTCTAAAGAACTATGAAAATTATGTTTTCTCAGTTTTTATTTATGTTTGTATAATACTTTTGCTTTACATAATAACTATTAAAAATAATCCTGATGTTAAAAAACACCCAATCGAATATTTTTCAAAATTTTGAAATATTAAGAAATAAAGTCTAAACAAGAATAATACATTCCATTAGGAAAAAAATTGAGCACGTGCAATTAATAAGTTATTTAAAAAATCTGATACTAGGACAGTAAATTTTTATAAATGTGATGTCATTAATGCTACTCTAGAATCCTTCTATTCTTCCAAAGCTTGTTTTGATGCCTAAAAAATCAAAATATTACTAATATATTTACTGAGGTTAATGTACATATTTAGCGAATTGCAATAGTTAATAATTAAAACCCTTGACGATTCCACAAATATATGTACTTACTATAAATTCATGAACTCGTGTGTATGTACTCGTAAATATGAATGTACGCATCGAGAGTATACGTGCTATCGCGGTATGCAGATTAGAAGTAAATTGACTATATTTTAGTTAAATTGTCTCATTTAAACATCTCATACAGTTTCCTCTCAGTTTATTTCTATCCTAAAACAAGGTAATGGCGGTGGATACATTTTGCATTAGCCATTTCAGCAAGTTCAGGGCAGTCGAGCTCAGCGGATTTGTGTACACTCATCAAAATTTATTAAAAACAACGTTTGCGAAAAGGGTTCAAATCGTGTTAATAAAACATACTGTTTGTGTTGATATTGCAGTTATTGTGTTTTGAAATTGTTTTCATTACAAGTTCTTTATGTGTTTTTGTGTATTTAAAGTTGATGTTAACATTGATGTACACATTTTCCAAATAACAAACACTGGAAATATTTGGTATGATCCTAGAGAAAATAATAAAAGGTTTTAAAAATAATAACCGGAGTTTGATAAATTTATTTAATAATGATACAAATCATCAAGTCATCCTCGTGGCTAAAACAAAGGCAGATGAGTCGTTACATCTCTCAGATTCTCTTTTCAATCAGCACAAAAGGAGAAAAAGAGATATATTAAGTACTAGATCATCAGAAATAACTATTTTAGCTTCTATAACATTAATAAGCGTCCCCTACATTCAGCTTCACGCTGTAACCTGCACAGTGTAGGCAGAGGGAACTTGAGAACCTAGTGTTAAGACACTCCGTTCCATTGATATTTTCCCTTATAATGTTTTTTAATACATTTTCAATGTACAGACAGTGATCAGTTACAAATTTATTATACGTATATATTTTCATCCACTTATTTGAAATTATTGGCCAATCCATATCGGCTGCATTAAATATCGATAAGCCTACGCTAGCGGTGTGTGTGATGAAAAGCGGCTTTTACTGAAAATTGAACATGGCAGTATTGTAATAACCTTATTAATTTTGTACGACGCCTTCGCTCCTCAGATACATTATATCTAGTTACACTGCCACGGTAGTAATAGTTTCATATTATCTACATATAAGGTAATATATAAGTGTTGATCAGGTCAAAAAAAGTATTATGTCAAATGTTTGTATATATAGCTTCACGCTGTATCCCGCTCCTAGTGATATGACACTCCGTGCCATTTGTCACTTTCTGCCAATTGTAGGCACTGCAAGTTGAGTGGCGGAACTCAACATTATTTTTCCTTGTTAACAGAGCGAAGAACGCACAGTTGTACCCCTGCGCCACAAGGCCAAAAGGCCTCATACTCAGCTTCACGCTGTATCCCGCACATGGCAGGGTAGGCAAAGGGAACTTAGTGTTAAGAGACTTCCTTCCACTTCTATTTCCACTTTCCGCCGAATTTGAGCCATTGCGTTTTGAGTTGCAGAAATCAATCGCTTTTTGAACAGCCTCATTTAATATATAAAATAATGTATAAATATAATAAAAGAGTAGATATAGAATAAGTAGTATAAATATATTTTCACAGTTTCTTTATTTAACAATTAATACTTATTTTGTAATAATTATTGCCATTAAATAAAACTAATCATCAACAAAACAAAAATTGTTTTATGTTAGTACAGAATTAAATAAAAATAAATTATACCGTACGCCGCCTCATGTCGATAAGCTTGTAATACGTTAAAAGTACATAATTACGTATTATATATTGCTTAGTCAATTTACTAAGTGCAGTATTGCCCTACATTACCTTCTATAACCATGAAAAGATGTAATTATTTCATGTGCTATATTTAAAGTACATTTTTTTAAATATAATTATTTGAGAAAGTAATATGTATTTATAAAGAAAAAAATATTCGTAAGTGCAAGGTAACAGTAGATACGAGTAGATACAGCTACAATGTAATTTCAATTAGCTCTGCAGTTGGTAGCATGACGTAGGCCTACTAATAAATTCGTAAAAAACAAAACTGCTGCATATGCAGCATCTTACGCATATATATGCGTAAGACACTATAAAGTAGATTAGATAAAGAAATTATATCTTACGACCACAATTATATGCCCCATAATAATATGAACTTGTTAGGCTATCGAAAATGTTGAAGAATACCTTGGGATGCTCGGAGATCAACAAGTTAATTTGGACAAACATATTCATCTATTTATTTGGAAACAAATTGCACTTCAAATTGTACTTTTGCACCTGTATATTTAATGGGTAGCATAATCACATATGGGCGCAGAGTAGCTACGGTTGAATATTCAAACTCATCTTAATAAAATGTATACTCAGCTTCACGCTGTATACCACACATGGTAGAGTAAGTAGAGGGAACTTGGGAACCTAGTGCTAAGAATAAGAAATAATAAATAACCAAACTTAATATAATGTATTTCTATTATAGAATCATAAATAAAATTATTGTGCCATCGTCAGTAAGACAAAAATTCAACAACATGAAAATAGACTTTATGAGTAAGATATTACCAGTTAAAGTAAAACATAGTTTACTTGTAGAAAAAATCATTCAATATAAGAGATACATACATCAAAGAACACAAAGTATAAACGAGATTAATTTAAAAAAATAAAACACAAACAACTGGGGCTTATAATTTTTATGCTAAAAGGACTACACATTATACACTCCCAAGATTAATTAATGGAATACGTATACGAATATAAACCCTTAATATTTATACATTTTAATATAAAATATAAAATAAAAGATTTTGTTGTCAAATTACTTAGAAAATAAAATTATCAAAAGATGGTGTCAAGTCATGGATTTTAGTGCTTAGAATGTAACAAAAACTTATTTTTATCACAAAATAAACATGCTGTAAATTGACAGTTAAGTCGTATTTATCGTGTTATCAGAAATACTTCATCGTCTTTTGCTCAACCTACCTCACTATAACATTTTATGTTTTATGTTCTAAGTAGTCAACTGTTTATTAAAGTTGTTTATTATTTACAACTATAATATGTATGTATTTATACAACTCAATATCTTTAGGAGTGTGCACTGATCATACAAGCCAATTCGAGCTTAAGACCACAAAGAAAAATATATGTAAATGTATTTTATTATCAATTTAAATGAAAAAAAAAGCATAAAAAATAATATGTCTTTAAGTCTAGCCATCCCCAGTTGTATCTATTAAAACTCGATCTAACTTTTATAACATACAAGTATCTTTTTAAAATATTTAATATCATGGCATGGACTACTAAAGCACGGAAGGAATCTGGTTCCCTCGTCTCTTACTTTATCATTTGTCTTCAAAGTATAATCGCCTGACAAGATTGACTCGACACAATTAGGGACGATGCTGCAATAGCAATTTAAACAAAACTTCGCTGTTTATTCCGAATAGACGTGCCATTTACTATCATTAATCAACACCTCGTTACAGCCTTAGGCTTTGTTTTGAAAGAAAATGAAATTTATTCCTATTGTTTCATAGTATTTACAAGTTTATTTAATTATATATATTTGCGTTAAATTTTATATGAGTTGTTGCATGCCACATTGTATGTTTTATCGTAAAATATTATTGTTTAATTAAAATTGTATCACGCTTTAGGGACATACATATGTATCTACATATCTATTTAAAGTTTACTTAAAGCAGAATGTTAATATCTAAACTTAAATCCGATAACTACTTAGACTGTCAAAAGCAATGTGAAATACACAGTAAAAAATATCTTCATATTTTTAAATATTTCTCTAACGATAAAAGTAGTTTTAAAATTGCAGAAATATTTTATCCTCGCTGCAACGAGACGTTTAAAAAAGTAAAAATGATTTGAGAAGAATACCTACAACCAAGCTTTAATTTTAAAACGAAATCAACGGTTTAAAAACAGAAATGGCAAACTGTAAGCAAAATGAGGCAAATAAAGATGATCTCGTGAAATTTATATCTTCTCATTCGTTTTTACATTTTGTTCGCTTAAAATTTAATTTAAAAGATCGCCCACAGATCCTTCAAATATTTTTAATTAAATATTTATTCTATAATTACTTAAATGGTGTTATGCATTCATTATTTAATCATGAATAAATTAAATAATTTATTATTTAAATTATTTATTTAATAAATTAAATAATTTATTATTTAAATTATTTATTTAATAAGTTAAATAATTTATTATTTAAATTATTTATTTAATAAATTAAATAATTTATTATTTAAATTATTTATTTAATAAATTAAATAATTTATTATTTAAATTATTTATTGAATAAATTAAATAATTTATTATTTAAATTATTTATTTAATATATTAAATTATTTACTATTATTGATATAAAATATTATAACGTAAAAATATTTACGTTATAATAACTTCATTTATTGAACACACACGCACAATCCATGAAAGAACCATCACAATAAACAAGGCTTTCTATCAAAAAACTGATGTCACAGACAGACAGGTCGAACTTATAGTACCTGTTTTTAATTTGGGAGTTGCTAATCGCATAATAATTTATACGTGTAATTAATAAATGCATAGATGTGTTAAACACAAGACGAAGCTATCATCTTGGAATTACAAGTTGCCAGACAAAGGGCTGTCTCATGTCTATTCAATTACTGAAAGGGGTTAACAGAGTTGTCACGACGTGTTTAGGTTAACAATGCTGCATAACTAGGCTTAGGTACACTCAATGGAACCAATTGGACGCCATGGAAATTTCATCAGTTTAAAGAAATAAATGTTATTATTCTTCTAATTTAATACTTACAATCTGATTCTTGTCTGTCCTATTATGAAAGTACCAACTCTGAAAAAAAAATGTCATGGCAATATTTAAAATAGAAATCTAAACCAATTCACCTATTAAATTTACGTTATACATGAAACTATATTAATTTTATTTGAATATAGATTTAAATAGTATATATTTATTAACAATTTTTTTTAGCTTCACGCTGTATCCCACACGAGGCAGGGTAGGCAGAGGGAACCCGGGAACCTAGTGTTAAGACACTCCGTTCCATTTCCGTTCCCCACTTTCCGCCAAATTTGAGGCATTGCGTGTTGAGTGGCGGAACTCAACGCCGCGCTTTGCCTTATTACCAGAGCGAAGAATTGAAACATTAAATATTTAAATTGAAAATATTAAATATTTTATTTCCTCGACTGGGGATCGAACCCGGAACGTGTCGGTTACAGTCACACGCCTGTGCCGCTGCGCCACGACAGGCCTCAAAATAAATATTTTTCAATATAAATATTTTTATTTCATATTTTAATTGGGTAGTGAAAACCAGAGAATTCTAAATGTATTTTCAATTGAGAATACATTTCATTGAGTATCACTCGCATCCGATTAGTGTTTTTTTATAGGGATATATTATTTCCCTATAAAATTTCTTCATAAATATATTCAATGTCACAGACACATTTTTTGCCGTTTTATGCTGTTAAAAAAGGATAAGAATTTCTTTTTTTATAACAACAGGAGTTAGTTTTTAGTTATCATTTAATGAACGAATGTTATTTTTTTTGCTTGTCAATTAACGCTTATGAATTTGAAGATTATAGTTAGTAAAAAATCAGTATTAAAAATTTCAAGTCATAAATATACTTAGAATAAATAAGATTTGATAGTTTTTTTTTGTATATATACATTATAAAGTCTAATATAAAAATAATATCTTGTACATGTAGGTACACTTCTAAACAGATTCAAAACTGAAGGACAATTTTTTTTGAAAAATATTATATAGACGTTATATGACACTGAACAGGCTGAAAAAATATGTCTGTCACTGAAAAACCTTTGAATCCTTTTCAATACGAGTGCTAGCAAAAAGCTTTATAATAGTAAAGTGACGTCGGATGGGCCGAGTGATTCCACGGTATCAATAATTTAGTTCAGTTGACAGGCGTTTTGTAGGAATGGCTCAAATAGAAGTTATATTCTATGCAACATAGTACAATCAAAATTTCCATTGATACATATTTCATTTATAAACTTATAACAAAGAAAAACTATATCATCATATTTAATATTGCAAAATGCAATGTATGTAGCAAATAAAAAAATATTAAGAAAAAACTAAATCTGTGGTTTAAAAAAAATAATATACCTAATACTTTAAAGTACACTGTCAAGTACACTTTCAGCTTTCTTAAAACTGCTTCTTTTATGATAATAATGATAATGCGGGAACATAGCATCACCTTTATCGTATTATGAAAGCAAAAGAAATTAAAATAATTAACTCTTCTAAAATAACTAATTCTTTCTCTATGGGAATCAAACGCATAACCGTCTAATTTACAGTCGGACGATATGCCGTTGCACCAAGATGGTCACTTTACGACGTATGTCTTAAGTACTTTTATAATACCGAAATAAAAACATCGTAAGATCCTTTTTTTATAATTTGTAAGCCAAATAATAATATAAAAGGCATTGTAACCAAATTTCGATACAGATACTTTATTGTTTTTCTGATAGACAAATCAAATAAAGAGCTTCGTTAAGGGGACGTTATAAAAGGACTGAGAAAATCTTTTGATTGCCTATTTTGGGATGATGCGGGTAAAGATAAAAGAACATTCAATTGAATTACTTAGGAAAGGCGATAACAAACAAGCTTTGCAATATTGATAACATAAATATAATAGTCTCAAATTGTACACATAATGTACCTATTTAGTTATTTTTTCAGATTAAGACAGCTAAATAAGTAATAGTTACCGAAAACTTCTAATTTATAGCAAATAGAACGAGCTCCATATATATATATCTATTTATATATATATATATATATATATATATATATATATATATATATATATATATATATATATATATATATATATATATATATATATATATATATATATATATATATATATATATATATAAATATATATATATATATATATATATATATATATATATATATATATATATATATATATATATATATATATATATATATATATATATATATATATATATATATATATATATATATATATATATATATATATATATATATATATATATATATATATATATATATATATATATATCTATTTATTCCTATACATAAACGGTAAAAAGGAAGTTTTAATGTCTGTCATGGCGCAAGGGCGTGCGACCCTTAACAGGTTGTGGATTAGATCCTCATTTGAGATAATGAAATATTTAATATTTTTATTTCTTCCCTCCTACTATTAAGGCAAAGCGCAACGTTGAATTCCGCCACTCGACAGGTAATGCCTCAAATTCGGTGGAAAGTTTGAAATGGAACGAAGGGTCTCAACAGTAAGTTTCTATGTTCTCTCTACCTACCCTGCTATGTGCGGAAAACAGCTTGAACCTGAAAAAATATATGAAAGGAAACTAGATAAACTGTTTATACGGCATCTTTCCATAGAAACACCGCTACTTCATTATTTAAAACAATAACTTTTCAAAGTTAACGTAATATTACTTAAATTCTCAATAGTACTCAAAATCGCTGCTCTGTGAAAACAGTTAAAGCTACGCTAAAACTCTTAAGAGGTAATTGTTCATCTTTTAAAGTTCTAAATAAAAATTAATGTCGTGAAAGCAGTTATAATTTTTTTGTGTTTAAAAAGCGATGTAGATTTCTTTTATGGAAAAGACAAAGCGAACGAGTACACGAATCACTTGATGGTAAGTTATCATTGCCGCCCACGGCTACAAAACACTAGATGCATATGTAACAGATAGATATATATTTTTACATTCATAGAAGAAATACATTCGTAATGTTAAACACACATACAACTAAATATTTTCTATTGGAATTTCGTAAGAATATCATTCATTTCCGCTTTAAATAATTCTAAACTACCTGGGAGAGGTCGATATACGCATATTATATTAATATATCTATTCAACTCGACGCAAGACTATTCAAGAGAGCGTTCATCGGAAAGGACCACTATCCATAAATTCTCAGGATGCCCATGAGATGAAAATATAAAGGCATCCTGAGAGGAGTGCCTCGTGTCACACTCGACTAAAAATCTTCGCCATGTACAGACTAACTGCCAGGCTTTTACCTTTACTTTCAGTAGCTGTAGCCCAAATATTATAAGGTAAATCAGAAGATCACCAGTTGAGCTACCCTAGTGGAAGTCATAGTGCGGTCTTTGATCAATCGATAGTAATATGAACACAAAATTAAATATATTCCATATGTTTCCAAAATTATTGATATAATTATTGTATATTTAAGTAACATAAAAAAAAATATCTTACAATACAATATATTCTTCTCATTTCACAAAATCAATCCACTGAAACATAAAAGTCATCATATTCGTGAAAAGAACCTGAGGAATCCCTTTCTAAATCTATTATTTAAGTTTAAAGTTGTCCAATTTACTTATATCATTAACATTGCATTGCTTGGCTCATTTAATAGTTATATATGTAGTATCGTGTAGTATCAGTAGGATGTTGGATTGATACTTATAGGATATAGGATGTAGTATATCTTGTATTACAGTAATAAAAGTGGACTTAAATACTAAAGTACACAAAATAACTTAAATTGCTATTTTATAACTCTACATATAGATATGACAAATTTAGCATAATTAATAGACAAAACGAATGTATTGTCACTGTCACTGTCATTATATGTAATCAATAAATAGCAATTATGAATCACAAGGAACGAACGAACAAGCATTTCAGTTTATTAATAATCATGAAGTTTAAGTGGGCAAAGCCGCGGGCGTATCGCTATTGTTTTATATAGTTCATATATCATATAAAACTGTAATACTAGTATTTGATATATGGTATATATACCCTATAACCTCCCTGACGTTAGTAAATGAATAGCTAATTAATATTTACACGGCCAGACACTGTCGACGGATTGATTTGCAGGAATTCATTAGCTAGTCTACCATAGTTTCTATTCAAATTTACCTCGACTATGAATAATAATATTTGCCTTCACATGAAATAACATAAGAGAATAGTCTATAAGCGCTTGAATAAAACTTGCGTAATTGAAATAATACAACATTTCCAGAACAACTATAAAAATATGTTTCAATACGAATAAAATATGTTTGACTTTCGTCGTTCATTTTGAATTCTTAAACAAGCTTGTCGTCGGAATTTATTCAATTCCAATAAAAAATTGCCGTTAAGTTAAATGACGATAAAATTTATGGATAGTTATTCTTCATGAGTTATAAGTAAAATGCTGTGGGTTATTTTAATATTAATATGCTTAAGCCTTGTAGTGGAGGATGCTGATCTATCAGAAAATGCAGAAAGTGACGACGAGACAGGTTTAATATCATCTCTTAAGAGCGATGCAAATCTAGATCTTTCTCTTGATGAAGAATACGAGGATTTAAGAGCTGAGCTATTGGCTTACCAGAGCGCGCTTGCTTCTCTCGTATCCCGAAGTGAGTATATTCTATTCATTTTCGATAACACATTGGTATTTGCTGAATTATACGTGCCAATAATTATGGGTTACATCATACATATATATTATATTGTTCAAGAATCGTTATTCTAAGTTTTGTTTAGTTGTAAAATTGCAGCTTGCAACTCCAAGCCCAAAATTGAGAAACTTGTGATGATTTCATGGTGCTTCTGGGAGTAAGTAAAATCAGTAGTGAATCTGTATTATCAATCAACTCAACTATGATCAATATCAATTGTGTAAAAATAATACACTGAAATATACAATATCTTTTCAATGCTTCGCCCGGGAGACGTCTACATTAATACAGTTTATACTGTATTAATGTAGGTGTCTCTGAAAAGCTAGAAAAATATTAAAAAGATGAATATTATGTATGAATATGTTAGAAATATTTTATTAAGATTCAGTTGGTAGGCAGAGAGAACTTGGGAACATAGTGTTAAGGTACTTCGTTCCGTTTCCCACTTTCTGTCAAATTTGAGGCATTGGGAGTTGAGTAGCGAAATTCATCGACGCGCTTTACCTTCTTACAAGAGCGAAGAAATGAACATATTAAATATTTAAATTGATTTCGTTTTCTCGAGTGAGGATCGAACCCACAACCTGTCGCGCTTACACGCTTGTGGCTCTGTACCACGACAGCCCTCGACAAAAAATATATTTAATAATACTACTGTAAATATAATATGCTTATAACAATATTATTCACAATAATATTATAATCATACTATATTCACAGTCATATAATGTCCTACATACCTATTGAATTCGGAAAATTCGCGCCGAAAAAGGCCACCTCTGAATAAGTACAAAGGGATTACTGTCATATATTTTTCATTACCATACGTGGAGAGACATTAATTTTAGGAATCTGCTCTCACAATGTGTTCAGTAGCGAATGCGCACATTTTACTGTAGGCTTGTATTAATTGATTGATACGCGTCATATTCCGTCGCAACATATGAATGTAATTAATTATACAGATTTTCCCGTCAAACAGATTTCATTGTTAAATCCAAAACGTATGACAGTGTATTTTTAGTTTTATCCTAAACTAAATCCACTAGAATACCGTTCATATCGATAAACGTCAGAATTTATAAACATTCTTCAATCACAGCGACACGTTCTATTTCAGTATACACAACACAAGTGTGAATATTTTATGCCGGTACATTATTTCTTGTTAAAGTGTTTTTATTATATGTTTCATATATATTTACGTCTTGTAGTTTACTGGAGCTTAGGAGTAAAATGTCACTGAATTCGTCACTTATATTTGAATGAATTTTGAATAAAATATGAGACACATTTTAAACAGATTTTTATCTCAATTCAGTATTGTAATTTGTGAAAATTCTAACTACCGTTTAACTTTTAGCGATATCTTATGTATATATAATGAAAATAATACCTAAGCCCATTAATAATAATAATAAAGTTATTAATAAAATAAAATTATTATATATTTAATAATAAAATTATTGGCATTAATATTTAACTCTATTAGTTTTGAGAAGATGTATACTATAATTAAGAATGCATAATATTTATGAAGAGTCAATAGTTCCTATATAATTTTTAGGGTCCTTGATAACTACCCCGTGTTGGCTTCATGGTGGTATTTGCATTAATCACAAGCTCTGTCCTGGTTACCGTCAATTGACTGAAGTGCCTGGTTGTAAAAATCGATTAAACGTGTGCTGTTTTGTATGGAATCAATATGAAGTGAGGGACTTTAAAGACAAAGGAATAGATACCGCCGCCTTTCCTTGGAGCTCTAAACATGAGTTCGGCGGCGAGGGAGTTGTTCAAGTCAGCCCGAGTACGAAGAAAAAGAAACGTCGCAATACAACAGAAAAGTTTAAAGAAAAACCGTTGTCATTGCTTCTTAGAAACTATGTAGTTATATAGATTTTGATTTTGAAACTTCTCTTTTTATTGTACCTTACCCAAGTGAAATAAATAAATAATCCTTTGTTAGTGTATCCTTAATTGTAAAATTTTGTTTTATATTGATAGTTATTGCATTGACTTGGAATACAAATTGAATCTACAGACAGGCTTTTGTCAATGTGGATTGCACATGAGTGCGATTTTCTTATCACAAATTTCGGTTTTCTTATCACAAATTTCGGTTTTCTTATCACAAATTTTTTCACCAACACATTTCTTTCTTCACTTTACGCTTTCCTACACTTCACTTTCACTTCAGCTTTACGTTGTATGCAAGCTTAACGGAATCACAGTGTTAAGACACTCCGTTCGGTTCCCCATTTTCTATTGAATTTGAGGGACTCCGTTTTAAGTGGCGGATTTCTACGCTATGCTTTGCCTTGTTACCAGGGCGAAGAAATGAAAACATTAAATATATTTTTTTAAATATTAAAGATTTCATATCCGTCAGATACGGCTGTACCCATAAACTGTCGCCATGACAGGCGCAGGCTTATGCCCCTGCGCAACGACAAGCAAAAATATTAATCAGCAATACATTTATTATAAAACAGCTAAATCAGAGTATAAGAAATCAAATAAATATGTTTATAAAATAATGGTTATCTTCAATCCTTGTCAAAATCAAATAGGAAAGCTATTGAGATGCTACATCAGACGCACCTGCGAATATAAAATGACAGGCTCAATTTCGCCCTTAGAAAGATTTATGTATATTGAGTGCTTCACAATTTAAATGAAAAATGACGTATTTACATACCTTGTAAGTTTAAACATTTATAAAGAAACGAGGCGAACAAAATGTTTTTTTAGCTGAACGTGACTATTTATAATATTATTAAATATTTTTAATTTAATTTTATTCAGCGTCACGTTTCTTCCCGCATATAGTAAGGTAAGCAGAAGCCACTTGGGAACCTAGTGTTGAAACACCCCGTCCTGTTCCTCACTTTCCGATAAATTTGAGACATTTGTGTGTTGCGTGAATACAACGCCGCGCTTTGCCTAATTACCAGAGGGAAAAAATAAAAATATTAGACACCGAAAAATCCAACTATACTGGTAGAAATAAATAAATCGATGTGTTGCTTTATAATGGGATAAAAAATAATAAAATCATATAAAAATTTATTAGGAACCTGTGCAGCTTTCTCATGATTACCGCTATACTAAGATAATTAATTATCTTTAATTAAGAAAAATCATTTATTGCTTCTGCAACGTGGATAAGGATATATATTAAACAGTACAATAAATATTTTTTCACTTTGTTACTTAACCTCTTCTTTCATCCATATCAAAGTAGCCCTCGCTGAATAACAAACTGAGACCACTTTATATTACTACGTATTAATGATTCCATGTTTTGTAAATGATCACAGGGAAAATTACTGAAACGATAATACCGACACCAATTATGATTGTAGAAACTGCTACCAATACTGATATTCTGTACAAAATATAGTACTCAAGTAAAATGTCGATATTTGAAATAAAATATTAATTTTACTTATTACTAAATAACCATTTAAATATACCAATTGGAACTAAAACCTATTGAGCTTGGGTCAAGTAGGCGTACTTCTTCATACAGTTAAACTATGCATTAGAATAGTATAATTAGAGTAAAAAACTTGCATTGATAATATTTTAACAAAGTCTGTACCAAGAGAAAAGTCGATATTTAATATGTTAACTTTATATGATATAGGACAATTGGCATTATGTAAATCGATGATATACATAATTTTAATACTAGAACAGTTTAATGTTCGTGCATCTACAACTCGATAATATCGAGTCCGTACTCTTTTTTGGGAAGTGTGTTGCCCTTTATAATTGGATTTTAGAAAACGTCCGAGAATTTTCTATTTTACAATTTTAAAAAGTTATGAAAAGAAATTTGCGTGTTAAAAGTTATTACCAAATTAACGATTTTATAAATGATTTTTTTTTTTTTTTTATGGAAGAGACGGCAAACGAGCGTACGGGTCACCTGATGGTAAGTGATCACCGTCGCCCACGGCCCCGTGTAACTCCAGAGGAGCTACAGGAGCGTTGCCGTCTTTTAAGGTGGATGGGCACCGGGGCCCGGCATTACCTAATGCGAAACGCAGTGGCTAAAGCCACTACTTAACGCCGGTGTTAAATGCCGGGGGTGGTAACAATCCGGCCGAGTCTGCCCATGCGTGTTGCTATTGCTGGCAACGTGACTCTCCCACACGCACTTTAGTCGCCTCTTACGACACCATCAGTACCAGGGTGATCCTATTCTAAGCCGGGATAACACGCATTGGGAATAAAATGCTCGCTCCAGGCTATTTCAAATGTACAGTTTTAATAAAAAAAAGACATGTTCCGCTGACTTTCTTTTGTCGGTTTTTCTGAGGTCTGAAGCAGTAACTTGAATGAATTGGTGGTAAATTGTTTGATATTCAGAAAACGAAGTTTGTAACTTCTAATTCTGAATAAAAATATTTAAATTTCAAATGACAGTAATAACCACAGACCTAAGTAGCTCTGGTCAAGAAGTTGCTTGGATATTTGTTTGTTTTTTTGTTAATATACAATATTCCACAACCAAAAAACTTAGCTTCCACATTCATTGTCGAATCATTATTTAAGGAGAGTTTTACAAATTTTAATTTCAAATTTACTTTTGATTACTCAATAGACATTGATCAGACATTTGAGACACTAGATAACAAGAAAACTTCAAATCTATGAGATATTTCCTTTAAGTTGATTAGTTAGATAATAAACGCTGATCATGAGTCATCACCTTGTTTTTATACTTATTTTTGATTGTATAATGTTTTTACTGATGAATTGAATTTTAGTGAAGTCATAACTATAACCGAGAGGTACATCAGATACTAACAATTTTCTGTTTGTATCTGTGCTACCTACTTTTTACACATTTTTTACAGTATTTTTTAAAATAAATATATAATATCATTTAATATCAATCAATTATTAAATCTTCAATTCATTAAATATCAAAGATTATTTACTCATAAATGATAATCACTATGATTTTACTAAGGGTACTCTACTACCGATGATGGAATAGGTCTCTTAAGATGTATATGTGACGCGTGGGAAGGATCGCATGCAGGATGCTCTAGGTATATTCTGTAACTAGTCCAAGAGATTTGATTGCGTGTAGAGGGTCGTAAAACTACAGTATTACAGCATAAGGGGACTTTCATTTTTTGACTTCTTATTTAACTAATTTCTTGCTATTAACATCAATCTTTGAACCATTTCAGAGGATTGATGTTAATAGCAAGTAATTTCCTTTTCATTATTTAGTATGCACGCTGAATTTAGAACTTGTAAACATATTTTCTTTTCCCTTTTTAATAAATAGACCACACCACCAAATATAGATGGAAAGAACCATGAGATAGTATTGTGTGCTGCTGATTAATTGATGTTTGAAATTAAAAAAAAATAAACATAAAAAATATAAGACGATGTAAAAAATGCTCTTTCAAAAAGGGTATAATAATTTACTATTGAATAACAAGACTAAGTGTATTTTTTTCAGAATACCTCTGACAAAATTTTTTAAAGCATTACCCTAGAATGGCGAAGCCACAGATCCTGTTGATTCTACGTTATTCCGTAGTATCACCAATAACTCCAAACTACAGTGGTGGTTTTATATTGATGGATTGACTTTACTTAGCAGGTATTCAGCAGCTTAAAATAATTAAATTATTAACTGACGTGGATACGGCTCCTCTAGTTTATTTTTGCTTCTTTCATAGTATTACTTGCTACGGTATTTTACTTTGGAGTAATGCAGCCGATATTAAATCAATATTTATCTTGCAGAAGCGAGCTATTCGCGCAATCTATAACTTAGGTCCTAAAGATTCTTGAAGGGAAACATTTAATTAAAATAATATATTGGCTGTTGCATCTCAATACATTTTTGCTAATAGTATGTTCAGCAAAATCTTAATAAATATACCAAAATCGGTGATACGCATAATATTAATATTAGAAATAAGCTCAAACCTAATGCGCCTGTAGCTTGATTACATCATGTCCGTTATTCTATCATGGGACAACGTGTACGTAATGTAATACATTAAAAAAAATGTGAAATGACATTTGTGTGTCAGAGGTTCTTACCAAATTAATGGTTTTATGAATACTGACGCACCTTGGGAAAGAAATGCTTGCTCCAGTCTTTTTCCAAGGTATCATTGTAACTTGTAAATATGAATCTGTAAACAATACATTAAAAAAAAAAAGGAATGTCCTACAAGTTGTAGGTGCTGGTGCTGGTCAAGTCTTAATAGATTTAGTAAATAGGTGCTTTAGTGCATTTTAATTTTAAAAAAATCGAAATAAGCATTTTTTTATAAATAAAAACACAAATAAACCTGTATGTAATACTAAAAAATAAAGTAAAGTTGAACTGTATGTGTTTGTCCATTTTGCGGATAAGTGAGCAACCTATATCTTTGGGGTAAGTAGACGCAATTCAGGTAAATGTTCAATTTAAATGTAAAAGCGTATAAAATCAAATTTAAACGACTTGTTCCTTATTGTTTTGTAATTCTGTAATCGACTTTGCTAAACTAATAACAATGGAGTCCGAAGGAAGCATAACTACGAGTACAACATATGCTCAGGTCTAACCTTGTATACGAACAGAATACATAACATATGTAGTTTAATAAGTCCTAAAAGTTATGATTTATTAAAGAAGTAGAAAACGTATTATGAGAAAACTATGAGTGTTATGTTAACATAACCTATTTGTGTTATCTCACTGGTCCTTTTTAATGGCCTTTGACTATTCACGCCATGAATTGAATACCGTACCTTCTGCGTTAATATCTTAAGATGCAGACGACTGCGCTCACTTACCCGCTTTGCTTAATTACCCCGAATCAACATAACCACGTCGTATTTCCATTATGCTAATTAATAATCATGTTTTGCATAATATGATTCACTTAAAATTCATTATAAGTAACTTGATCCGAAATATCTACACAAAGATAACATAAATATCCAAATGTATACATATTATCGGCTGTGAAATCAATTACGAAGACAATCAGACCTTTTGCAAGCACGTTACGTTGAATCAATTAGTAATTCTACGCAGGCCTTTGAGAGGGAGACATGCTGTTTATCATCGTATTCGCTGTGGCAACTTTAATCAGCCTTACGTCGGGGGAAAGTGATAACGATTACACCGCCTTGTTACCATATACGTACAAAGATGTCTTTTTAGAAAGCAAAGGGAAACCGAGACTTGGTTAGTTTAAATAAAGATTTATTAACGTTTATTTATTATTCAATGGCTTATGTACATACAACGCTTATCTACATATAATATATACGAAAGAATATATAAAAAGTGGTACGATTCTTCGATATGGAGTTCCAAGCGTGCCAGTTGAGCACATATCACTTCAGCAATGTCACAGTTAAGACACGAAGGAGGATGTACGGTAAAAAATATTACAAAATAGGAGAAATTTAAAAAAATATTTTTTATATCTGTTTAAATTTTATAAATACCTTGTAAATTCACATACTTTGTAAAAAGGATGAAATATTATATAACAACTTTGTTTTGTGAAACAACGTTAACATTTTCAAAGGTACAAAATACTTTATAATTAGAATCTAGGAAAATTTTACAGAATCGTAAATTTCATAGAAGGTTGTATAAAATACAGCGTTTGTTTTAGAACATTCTTTTCAAACTTTTTGCTACTTTATATTGTGAACAAGTGCCGTATACTCTCACGTCTATTCATTTTGTCGACATATCATTTTTGTCAATGCTTGGAAGATATTAGAAAGTTCTTTACTTGGTGTATTGTTAATATTATAAAATCCAAAACCCCTATTTGTAACTAGGGGCCGCCCGCGACTTCGTCCACGTGAAACCCCTACCCAACCTAATATTATCAACATATAAAATTGGGCAACTAAGTATTGCAAAGCGCTCTAATCATAGACCTATTGGTAACTATTGCAGTATGCTCCTTCAGCATAAACATGCAGATTCTTCGCTTTGGAAACATGTGAGCAATAAACATGTGAGCAAACTACCCATGAGAAAAACATGGTGTGCATTTATGCAGACTTGCTACCATCAAGGTTTAACCCTGCGATTTGTACGGGGCTGCACAACCGTCAAAAACGTCTGCCCTCATGCATCTGTCCGCTTTTGTTCGGATCGCGTACTCAGCGATGAGCGACTTCTTCTCCCACCTCACGAGCCGCGCGTCGGACCGCCTGCCCCGCTCCCGCTCCCGCTACCGCCTTCGGCGTCGCCGTGCCGCTAGATCGCGCATTCAGTTTTCAGAGAATACATTTTTAAGACTCCTTCCCGCAAGAACTCCGGGATAAAAAGTGGCCTATGTGTTATTCTGGGCCTTCAGCTACCTACATACCAAATTTCATCGTAATCGGTTCAGTGGTATTTGCGTGAAAAATCAAACAAACATCCATACATACATACTCACTTTTTTTTTTCGCATTTATAATGTTAGTAGGATATTTTGGTCGGTTCGTCGGATTGCTTCACGCTGTATCCCGCACTAGGCAGGGTAGGCAGAGGGAAAGGAAGTGAAACCTAGTGTTATGACACTCCGTTCCACTTCCGTTCCCCACTTTCCGCCGAAAATTTGAGGCATTGCGTGTTGAGTGGCGGAACTCAACGCCGCGCTTTGCCTTATTACCAGAGCGAAGAAATGAAACATTAAATATTCAAATTGATAATATTAAATATTTCATTTCCTCGACTGGGAATCGAACCCAGAACCTGTCGGTTACAGTTACACTCTTGTGCCGCTGCGCCACGACAGGCCTCGATTCAAGTTCGCCGGATTGCCTTTCGAGTTCGTCGGATTGCCTTTTCTCAAATTAATTTCGTAAATTTCTCTTGAAAGTTAGTATTTATTTTATTTTTGTCAGTTCATAAATAAAAAATATATCAAATCAAATATTTTTCACGACAAAACTGCTAAAATACAACAGTTTTATAGAATCGGCTGAAACTATATTTCTTTATATATAGATATTGTCTATAAAACGTTAATATATTAGATTACTTTATTCAGATTAGCAGCTGAATTTAAACCGACGTAACGGCGAGCCGTATACTATATCTGGATGCAGAAAAAATTAAAAACATAAGCGTAAAAAAAAGCCATGTCAATCATAATTACCATCAATCAATATTTATAAAAATCTTTTCAGTTAAGAGAACGTAGTTATCTAATATTAAGAGACTCTTTTACCCTTTCTGTTACCTACCCATTTTCATACATCTATTTTAATGTAATGGCACAATAAGTGAGGTTTTCTTTAAATTACTTTGGTTACGGGATTATCCATTTTACTAAAAATACTATTTATGTATACAGGTACAGGTAAGGCCTCGTGTTGGGCTAGAGGTGGCCTATGTGTCCACATACGTCGTTGCCCAGACTTAAGTTTTGAGTCTTCTGTAAGTGGATGCTCAACTAATTTTAAAGTTTGCTGCAAAAACTTTCGTCCATTACCGCCTACTGTGGGTGTTCTAAGAGCCAATAATCAGCAAGATTATCCAGAAGAATGGGAACAAGATGAACATATATTATTATGGAAATTATAGCCACTTATTGAATAAACAACATGACTAATACTGAATTGTTAATATCTCAAGACTTACATCTTAATCCGTAGTAAGCCCTAGCTAGTATTGCATAGGCATGAACTTGCATATACATTTTACCTATTCTATATCTAATAGGTATATGAGCGATAAAACATAACCAATATTCAGGTTTTATAAATAATAGCTATATATTTGAAATATTTTTTATTATTTTCAAGTAGTACAAACAGTAATGTACATTATTTTTCTTGTTTATGGTCTATAAAAACAAATTGTATGCATAGATTTAAATATCGACATATAAAAGTAGCTTTTTAAAATCGACCTACTTATTTCCTCCATATTGCATTGTTCACGTTTCTCAGGCTAACGGCTTTAGGTGAACGCTTAAAATTTAAATGATATTATCCTCCATACTATTACTCCATATTTTGGGTCACAATTGTAGTTACCGTATTTTAATTAAAGAGTAATTGAAAACCTTACTATCTTAACTATAATTCATATGATGGTAGATGAATTCTTTAAAGATAATTATTTGTTTATTTATTATTTACGAATAAAAAAGGTCGATTTACTTACAATATGCAAAAACTACAATAATATTTTAAATGAAACACTTTTAACTGGATTAATCGCGTAAGTTGATTTTTATACATGTTTTACTGTAAAGTGTTCAAAAACATGTATAAAAATCAATATACGCGATTAATCCGGTTAAAAGTGTTTCATTTAAAATGTGTAACAATCGCGAAAATCAAAGACAAAAATATTTTTTGCAACGATATTAAAAATACAATTAAATAATTTAAACCAAAAATTTAACTTTCTGATTCTTTCACAGTAATATATAAGAAAATTAATTGCAAAACTGAAACATCTTTTACACTACAGACAGATCTTATTATAAAAATAGATGAATACATTTTGAGTTATTCGTAAAACCACTTCCTATTAAGTAAAAGCACCGCACAATTTCGACATTTTCCCGAAAATAATTTTCCAGGGAAATTTTAGAGGATATTAAGCCAGCATTACCATAATTTCGTCGTGTACATTGAAACTAAGTTCAGCAGTCGCGTTTAATTAACCTAAAAGAAGTTAAAGTGTTATAAATTACGTTCAGCCGCTCTCATCCGCACTATCGCTGAAGATATTAAGGAGTTTTGGTCAAAGACGGTATTTAGTTTGAACGTGTGCCAAATTAGTTTACCAGTTACTTCAGGTACATAACAAATATACCTGACCCAGAAAATAACATATTTCTTTATTCACTCTCCCGAATAAATAATATTTTGTTGCCGCAAGCTTTCAATTATATTGACTTAATGACTTCTTTAAATAATGTTATGGAAATTGTATTGATATTATATATATAAGATACCAACTAGTTTTTTGATATTCAACAATAAAAAATGCAGTATGGAAAAGTTGTTTTCTTTCAGCTTCACTCTGTCTAGTTCAGAGAGAACCTGAGAAAATAGCATTAGGACACTCCGTTCTAAAACCTTACTTTCCTACGAATTTGAGGCATTGCGTGTGGAGTGACGAAACGCCGCGCTTTGCCTTGATACCAGAACGAAGAAATGAAAGCATGAAATATTTAATTTGAAAATTTTATATGTTTAATTTTCGTTTACAGTCACATGCTCATGCCCCTGCCGCACAAAAGGTCTCAAAAAGTTAAGTAAAACTATATTAGTTTACACGATGTAATTTAAAATATTTGTTTGTCAACTCAATATAAAATTTCAAATCATCTCCAACAGCGCTCAGTTTAAAGCGAATCTGTAATACCAAGAACAATGGAAAAACGTGCCAAGTTTACAGCTGGAAATTGAAGTGATTGCTGTCCATTCGAACGCTACAGACCGACAGTTATAGCAATTTTATTTAGAAACTCACAGTAAACGTATAAAACTGTACAATTTTATTGAATAAAACTACTTTTAATAGACTTAATGGCGCATAGTATACATTTTTAAAGACCTTGCAGTAGTCAGTGGTCGTAGACTCTTATTCAAATTTATAATCGGACTGTTTCAAAGCTTATGTAAATGCAAATAAATTAGTTAAATGATATATTATACATTTACTATCATCACGAATCTTGCCTGGTAAAGGCACACACAAATTAAACATTTATTTATGATATTTTTTTAAATTTCTAAGTATATTGTGAGATACTAAGGAACTAAATATCTAGTTTATGTAAAAGTACTTTTAGAAGTAAATCTATAGCATAATGACTATAATTTAACCAGAACAAACGATTTTTATAACTATAGATAAAATATACATATAATTTCATTACAAACTCGAAAATTACAATGTCTATTTGTTAACATAACAAAATAAATAGCTTGTACTTTACTGATACTTTAAAAATGTGTTACTCTCTAAGGTGATTTACGTTTAACACCACAGTCAATAAAGGTTCAGCGAAATTGCTCCGAGACACCAAGGGTTCAGTAATAAATCGCGGAATAGGCAGGTTAATTAGACAATTCCTCCAAATGGCTGCACGTAAATTGGAATTGCGTGAATGACGAAAAACGACCCACCCTACACAAATTACCTCTTTCTTAAGGATAGTATGATATAAATTACTTACATATGTACGTAAGTTATATGGACGATATTTTATTACAGCAATTTACAATTTTCATTTACTTAGCTATTTTTATAGTCATAGTTTGTTTTTGTTTCTTGTGTTATTTGACAATTTTAGCTTTTTAATAAGTAATAAGTAATTAACATAAAACCCGAAGCCTGGGTAAAGTAAATATAATAAAGGGAAATAACGATGACAACTAAAATTACAAAGCTAATTTATTAGGACGCTTAAACACCATTAAAAGTAGAGCCATCTTTCGTCCAACGGTGAAAGTTTCAGCGGAAACTAATACAACCCCTCGGAATTCCGCCCTTCGTCGTTTTCTATGCAAATGTGTCGAGCACACTACAATACATTTTGCCATTTGCATTCGAGCTAATTGCTTTCCTTTCAACGAGTGAACAAACGATCACTTGTTTCTTTGACCGCAACACCTTATCGACAATGCGAACAATTTAAATTTCTTTACCATCGAATATTTTAAAATGGAATCAGTATAATGAATATATTTTTTCTTTAAAATTAGAAGAACAATTATATAAAAATATATATTACTTTAAGTATCCTGTACAAAATTTAAATTAAGTCTTTAAATTCAATAAATTTTGTTATATTTTTGTAAATGCCAATTTTCTTATAACTATACCATCACTGGACAGATATAAATGAAACTTATTTAGTTGTACAGCTTCTAAGCCTGGGACTAAGGATATACATACATTTTTAAGACTGACACATCTGATGAAGAACCATAGTTGTCCAGCTAAACTGTAAACAAGATTTAGACCATACGACTAATGATGGAAAAAACTTTGAGAAATGAGATTAAAAATAATTTATTATGATTAATGAATGCTAGTAAACAATCATTTTTAATTTAAACGGTTTTATTCTAAGCTGAAGTAGAAGTAGTAGTATAATAAAAATACCCGTGTCCGTGCTTTAAATATATTTGCGAAAAAATAACGTAGGTACCCTTACTATATAGCTAATCTATGATTTTTATTTTATTATCCTATTTGTCTTATTGTATGAGCGCATCGCCTATGCTACTGGACTAATTTGAACTCAGGACCGTAGACCTCAGTAGACCTCAGAGACTTCAGAGGTCTAGCTAAACTATAAGAAATAATTCCATGGGGCTATATAACCCACAATGAAGGTAAGCTAAATAAAACTAAAAGTTCGTCCTCGTGGCATGGTGTGACAGCGTCTGCTAACTATAAACAAGATGGTTGTAAATTTTTTTTTTCTTAGGGGAATGAATATTAAGTTATTTATTTCTTCACGCTACAGTATATGCCGCTCACTTCTTTTAAGTACAGTTGACACTTAAGTATATAAAAGGCTCTAAATTTTAATAAAAAATGGGTAGAAAACGGAACTGATATATTAAGTTCATACAAATTAAGCGGGCCATTATTAGTATAAATAATAACGAAAGTTATGTCAATGGCATTATCTTTGTTGTTTATATAAGCAGGTTTAGATAAATATATGGATTAATCTATTACGTTTCCCCAAAGGAGACCTACTTCGCACGTTTATTTAACCCAAAAGCGAGGCAATCTATTTGAGAGCAGACATAATTACTAACTCATCATCATAAAAGCAAAGTTGTAATCACATATAAGATTATCTAATACATGACGTCACAAAGTTCCAGTTACTACAATATTCGTAGGAGTTGGCTTGAGTTAAATAGGTGCAATCAAAGTTGTAAAGACGTGTCTGTTCTATGGGTGTTCTCAAACAACATTTGATATTCATGCTTAGCGAACAATGATGGCGGGTGCGACGACCGGCCCTACAGCGTCTAGAGGCATCTCATTATTACTGCCCTCTGAGAAACAAAGTCCTGTGAAACCCAACCTCAGTTATAGGTGTAACCTTTGCTTTCATGAAAGTTTAACTAGTTAACTTTGATGTTCTCTACAGATAAAATAAATGTTGTTAACATAATTACAGTATTGAGAAACAATATTCGTCATATAATGAATATTGTTCTTTATTCTTCATACGAAGAATATTATTTTTTAATTGTTATTTCGTATATAACATCGTGGTATAGTTATTTTCGAATAAACTTTTAAAGTTAAGTATTTATAGAAATAATAAATTATGTTAAGTAGAGAACTATAATGATTTCTACTCTTGCTTAACTATTCTTTTTATTTATTAATATTTGTAAGCAAATATTCAGACTACAAATGTGTCATTAATATGATTAAGTTGTCTAATGCTTCTGACTTTTCTTTGACTTACAAATCTAACCTAATTACCAGTTCCCGGCTACACCACTTCGACTTAATTAAATGAAGATAGCATATTGTAGATTAAATATAAATAACTAATGTAGTAAGCGATATATGAACTGCCATTGAGTATAGTAAATAATGTTCGTTAAATATATTTCCCGCTGCATTATGACAGGATGGTCACGTAAATAATAGTTATCATTTTGTCAATAGCTGTGTAATTATATATTCAATACATAAATTAAGCATATTTTACAAATGCTCTTTATTTAGGTACTTTAGTTGTGTAAGGATTGAGGCAATTCGTAGTACGGCGCAAAGGTGTGGCTCGTCAGGTTGTGGATTAAGTTTCCACTGGATGAATTAAAATATTTAATATTTTCTTTTCCTTGCCATGGTAATGAAGTAAATAGCGGCGTTAAGTTCTACTTCGCTTTGAATTTTACATACCTTCAGCATTCGGCGGAAAGTGGGGATTTAATGGGGAAGCAGTGTTTTATTTGTGGGTTCTGCCTACCCTCCATATATAGCGTTAATCTAAGAAAAACGTCCATAGTATTTCTATTATTTGAGACAGGTTGTGAGTTCGATCCCCAATCGAAGAATTAAATTAAATTAAATATTTAATATTTTCATTTCTTCTCTCTGGTAACAAGGCAAAGCGTCGAGTTCCGCCACTCAACACGCAGTGCATATATATTCATTTAGAATGGTAGAAAATATTTTATTATATTTTCATTATACATTTATGAACACAAGGATCTTACAAATTTAATGAGGCCTGTCGTGGCGCAGCGGCACAGGCGTGTGACTGTAACCGACACGTTCTGTGTTCGATCCCAGATCGAGGAAATGAAATATTTAATATTTTCAATTTAAATATTTAATGTTTCATTTCTTCGCTCTGGTAATAAGGCAAAGCGCGGTGTTGAGTTCCACCACTCAACACGCAATGCCTCAAATTCGGCGGAAAGTGGGGAACGGAAGTGGAATGGAATGTCTTAACACTAGGTTCCCGGGTTCCCTCTGCCTACCTTGCCCCGTGCGGGATACAGCGTGAAGCTAAAAAAAAATATTTACACCACTTTAACTCCACTGAAATGCTGACACATAAATAAACATTTCACCCTTACATCTTATATTAACAAAAATAAGTTCATTAACGCTACCTTTACTGTTTTACGTACATACATACATACATATATAAGTCAAATATTGTGTGAGAAACATTACAAAACTGGCTGTATGACTAAAGTTTGAAGAGTACCTAAGAAACTACTTATCATGTAGTGTGGCGAGGGAATTTAATTACAGTACATTTATTCAGACTGTACCAGAGTGCTGTGGTTACGTCCGGGTTGAGGCGCACTAACACTGAATTGTCCAAGTCTGAACGTAATGAAGCTATTAATATAAGTACACGACAAAAGATATTGTTAGCTTATTATCAGTATTATTGCCTGTTTGTATGTTTCACTATATACTGTGAGTTGGGTTTACGATTAGTTGGCCTTGCCTAATTTTAATTAATTGATGTACGTTTTTTTTATAAAATATTTAAATTAAAGTCAGAATACCTAAAATAAATTAAAAAGTGGGCTTCTAACGATTTTTCTGAATATATTCATTCTTTCACCGTTCAAATTGCTAAATATATATAGTATTATTATAGCTAATGAATCCATTATGAGGACGAAGATGAAGGAAATGTCACATGATATCCTATTCACTTTTTATTATAATCAATCTTCGCAAATACTACGTGAGTTTTTATATGGCCGCCATTGCGTTTCATTCAACACCGGGACCTTTAATGTTATTCCTCCTCCCTTATCTGCTCATCTATTCATCTTATTGCTTTGTTACCTATCGTTTATCATTTTGGCATTTATAAACAGTTATGTCCCATTTGTATCCATTTTGAATATAAATAGGAAAACAAAATATTACGAGTGTAACACATATAAACTAAATGCAACAAAAACTTTCAGATTTATGTTGCAATAAAATTTTTAAATGGTTTCGGCATGATGCATATTCGCTAATGTAAATTTAAAATTATATTATTTTGGTTTTATTGAATGATATAGAATACAATTGTTATTGTCAGATCAGTTAAACATTTTCAACTTTGTCTTCGTGTATAAATGTACTAGCACATTGTTATGTGGATGCACAGAGAAATTATTGCTTAGGCATTCCGCTGCCCATTATAAGCATTGCGTAGTACGACATTTGATTTTATTTGTCAGAGCACGTAAAATAAATATAATTCTACCCTCTTATAGGGGTCGACCCCACATCCCCTACATCAAGTTTTACCTATGCATCGATGTCCAAGTTTTTATCTTATATTGACTATTGTATTGAACCACACATGTGATAAAGGAATATTTTTAATGGTTTTTAGCAATAAATCTATAAAAATATGTGTGCAAAATAGGCTTAAACAGTTGATAAAATAGTTATGTTTATACATAAATACATGCCGCGATATTCTTGATACGGCAATACGGTTCAAAAAAAAAGATCACACTGGACAAATTACAAAAAAAAATAACAATAGAGCCCAGTCGTGGCGCAGGAGCTCAAGCGTGACACTTTAAAGTGAAAGGTTGTAGGTTTGATCCCCCCCGCGAAAGAATCGAATATTTGATATTTTCAAATTCAATTTTTTATGTTTTCATTTCCTCGCTCTGGTAACAAAGGTAAAGGGCGGCATTGAGTTCCGCTACTCAACACGCAATGCCTCAAAGGCAGCGGAGTGGGGAATGGAACGGAGTGTCTGAAAACCAGGTGGCTAATTTCCCTCTACCTACTCCGTACCTCCCTATACCATGTGCGGAATACATCGTGAAGCTGCAAGAAAAAACAATAAAAAAAATAATGAAAGTGGTCTAAATGTAACGGTCCTTATCTAATAGAGTTTACGTTTTATTTTTTCTGTTTATAGGCAGCTCAGCTTCAGCTTCATGTTATATCCCAGACATGGCAGGGTAGGCAAAGAAAACTTAGGAACCTATTATATATTAAGATACTTTGTTCCACTTCCGTTCCCCACTTATAGAAAATGAAATATTCACTGTTTATAGGAGTATTGAGACCTGTCGTGGCGGAGCGGCATAATCGTGTGACTGTAACCGACAGGTTGTGGGTTCGGTCTCCACTCTAATAAATGAAATATTTAATATTTTCTATTTAAAAATTTAATGTTTTCATTTCTTCGCTCTAGTACAAGGCAAAACGCGGCGTTGAATTCCGCCACTCAACACGCATTGCCTAAAATTTGGCGGAAAGTGGGGAACAGAAGTAGGACGTGAATAGAACGTAGAGTGTCTTAACACTAGGTTCCCAAGTTCCCTCTGCCTATTCTACCATGTGCGGGATATAGCGTGAAGCTGAGTAGAGTAGAGTTGTTTATCCTATCCGGGCATTACCCTAACGTATTATTTTTTTTTTCGGGTTTTTAAATGATACATAACATGCTTAATGCTTGAATTATATTAACAGCCAATAATTTTTTAATTCAATAACTGATATTACGTAGAAGCGGACTTTAAAATTCATTAATATTCGCAATGTTGTACCACGTGTGAAGTAAAGTGTTGAAAAGAACACCACTTCCGGCGTTATTTATGAATTTTCATACCAATATTGAATTTCCGTTAACCTTTAGCTTATGCTACGATGATGAGATAATTTATCTTGTTAAGAAATTTTACTTTAAAAGTAAGTGAATCAGTAATAAAACTAATAAACAGACGCTATCATTAAGAAGTTCAAAATTAATCAGATTTAAACGCGTGTGGTGTCAAACTTTACTCATGTAAACTTTTACAACTTTTAAAATATTTTTATTCATACTGTTTGAAAACAAATATCGTATAAGATGTTTTAAAATAGTACTCTTTTAGCAATTAAAATGCTCGTTAAAGAAAAAAACGAACGATTAGGCTAAATATCAAATAAGTTACAATAATAAGTCAGATATTTAGCGATATATTTCTCTTAAAAGGTTATTTAAGGATTTCGATTCCATACTTAGAAATAAGGGACAGAATCTTTATACGATCACTTTGTGGTCCATCTATCCATCAGTATGTCTGTTCCCTTGTGATGACGCTTTTTAAAACACATACAGGCTTCTATATTCTAGTCTACAGTCCTTTGAAGCACAGTAACAATAAATTTCTAAGCCAACGCTATCAGTAGATATGAGCGTCGTCGTCGTCTTTTTTGCCGTAATTTATATTTAAAACATTAACCTTGTATTTAAAATCTTTGGGATACTTCCTTCATATGTTTAAATAAGCAATTTAAAAATATGAATTTAGCAAAAAGTATATTTTTTTATAAATACACATCCAAATTTATATTTGTATCTCATTGATACAAATATTCTAAATCTATATATATACTCCATTTCCATTCGAGAAAAGAATGTAATATAATATTTTCGTTTTGTTTTGTACTGGTTACAAGATATAGCGCGCCGTTGAGTTCCGAAACTCAACGCGTAATACCGTAATATAAGAATAAAGTAATAAATGGAACGGAGTGTGTTGACACTAGGTTTACACTAAATTTTAAACTTTGCTGCTTTATACTTTTATTTAATTTTGGTAAATGATACATGTCAATTAAATCGGAATCGGAATATTATTTTGCAATGTAAATTTTAGTATATCTAACTTTAGTATTTATTTATCAGCTCTTCCTAAAATCAATACATATGTCGCTTTAAATATTTCATGTAGATAAACTATGTCTTTCATACTTAATAACATAATTTGGCCGAATAGTTTAAAAATTATCATGATATGATTGACGTAAATGGAGCGTTATTAGTAATTTTAGTTATTTTGGTATATCATTTTTATTTGTCGAAAGTAAATAGGTTTTTTGTAATCATTAAATTAATATAATGTTGTCAGTAGTATTTTTTATAAACACACAATATTTGAAGGCGAAGATTATTTAATATATAAAATATATAAACCTGATTGACTGACACACCAAGCGGTCAATGCATAGCCGAAACTATAATAAGAAACTTAGCATCGTGAATTTGCGTATAAGTTCTATTATAGCTTAAATGAGCGCTAAGAAAGGAATTTTGATAATTCTACCCTCAAGAGTTTCCCTCTTAATACTATAAAGGTTCAGAGATTGTATGGAATCCGTCCGTCAGTTTTGATGTTTGGATTTACGAATAACTAAATAAATATGTTTTGTTTAACTATTAAAATTATATTGTGTTACTATTAAGGTTATCATATTTTAGTATCAATATTATTTCTTTTTACTGTTGAAATGATCTTTTATCTTAGTACTTATAGCACACTCGACGAACATATCGTCTAAGTACACTAAATAACACAATGTGGTGAACAGCGCACGTGCTTCTTATGACTCCACTAGGATAAAGGCCATATACCTAAAATGAAGTACCTATATACAATCTTTAGGATAAATAAATGTGAAATTAAGAATTTTCATATGATAGACTGAAATGTGTCAATCTTTAAATAAGATTCATTGTATTTAATAAACTGGGGTTTACTCTTGTCTATAGAAAAGATAGAAGTAAAACCCAATATTCTTAATCATAAAGCTTTTATTCAAGTTATATATAGATTTCAGTGATTTATTTACGTAATGTGTGCATATCCACACTCTCCATTTTGCTATTGCATACAATCACTACAATGATAATAATAGCTGGAATAAAGGTAACTGAAGATAAGTAATGGTTTTACTGTCGTCAAAATTTATTTATTATGTTCATATACTAATTATATACAAACTGTGTATACATCATAGATGGATACAAAATGAATATTCATACAGTTCTTGAATAAATTAAACTTATTAGCTTTAGTTCGAAAACGATGTAGACTGTGTGTGCTCACACGAGCATGCCAACCGTATATATTAATTTTGAAGACAGTCACCATTCTCGTGTTCATTGTAATTTATGGTTTCATTATTCTAACCATATTGCTAGTTAATTGACATAACAACTAAATTTCTAAGTCGTTATTTATCAGAATAAACAGAATCTGTCAGATTTTTTGTAAATATAGATATATGTACATATATTATATACTTAGTTTTTCGTCTTAAGAGTATCGTAAAAGGATACTAAAGAAAAAAAGACAGCAGGAGATGGGCAGGAGTACCCTCCAAAAACATAGCCTACTATTATCGTCAAAGCGCCAGTCAAGTGTGTCTATTTGGTACGTTTCCACCATAGAAAAACGTGCAGGAAACGAACGGACAGGCTACGGTAACAGTGAGGCGCCAAGAACCACTACCGATACCAACTATATTCCAGTACCAGTTACCGATTACCAACTAATAAATAAAAAAGTATGGGATAACACAGCGAGCAATGAAAAGAGCTTGGCACTGCCCCACGGGATAGCTACAGAAATAAGGATATGAGTAAAAGAACAAAATTAACCAATATGATTCGAAAATTTGCTGAGCTGCAGTAGTAGTGGGTGGGACTGCCCGTTGGGGTGGAAAGATTTGCGAACCTGATGAGACTCAGGCTTACGATCCTACGATTTGCATAAGGTTGCCGATAACTGCTGGATACGGGCAGCTCGAGACCTATCGTCGTGGAGATACTTGGGGACAGCTTATGTCCAGCAATAGAAAAATGGCTCTAATATTGATGACATACAAAAAAAGACGTTTATGTTCATATATAAATTAAGTTAATTAAACAAATGTAACAATCCTAAAACGAGTACGGAATGTAAGAAAGTGCAAAAAAAAAAAATAAGTTTGCAGGCGTCTGTACTCATTTTGTATAAACTGAAGAAAAATTATAAGCTTGTAATAATTTTTGTTGATTTTAGTGTTTTTTTTTTCAATGAAATACCTAAAAAAAAATATTGTATGGTAAATTCTTCAAAAATTTTATTACGAACAATACTCATGTTTATACAATTTTTATTAACGTAATTTTATTTAATGGAAGGTCCGACCGGTGCTCGACGGCATTATTGTAATACAACGACTGTGATTGCGTACGGTGCGGGTAATTTTACTCTGAAAAATTTATTCTGCTTTAAAAATCACATATTGTCTGATAAAACCGTTATTACAGCGTTTAAATGTTCTTTATAATTAATATACGTATATAAATAAAAAAGGTCATAGCTATATATTTTTTGCGTATTGTTGACTTTTGAAATAATAATTAATTAAATACCTCTGCGCTCATTAAAGCTTACATTATAATATACACTGTATATTTGTATACCTATTATGAAATACAAAGTTTATTTAAAAAATGCTTTTTGTGTTCAATATTTTTTTGTTTCGAGAAATTATATGGGCAATATTACATCAATGACAAATATATTTGGATACTAAACTAAATTTTAAAAAGCGTATAAAAATTTTGAACGAAGCAGGATTTGAACCTGCACCTCTTGAAAACCGTTCAATCGCTTTGACCAACTAAGCTATTCGTTCTCACCAAAATCTTGCTTCTTTCAAAATTTTTATACGCTTTTTAAAAATTAAGTTTAGTATCTTCTGTCCTAAGTACACTTTAAAAACACACACATACACTTTGGAATAACACTTTAAAAAATAGTAAAAATATATTTGGATATTAATAAAATTTACAGATCAAGATTTATTATTTCGATCATACAAAATATTAAATGAATGTTATATGTATCATTCTTTACTCATCTCCATCTCATCATCGAAATATATTTATTTAGAAACATTCAAATTTTTATCCGTTTCCTCAACAAATATACATTTTTTTTTCTAAGTGTGGATTAACACATAAAAACAAAAAAATATATATATTCTTCTAAAGAAACAAAGAATCAGTTTTCAATGTTCCGCCCAAATACAGCACAACAATAAATAAATTAATATTATAATTTATGTAATGAAATATAAATCCTTAATCTGCGTTTGATGTTTCATTCTTCCTTCCTGTTATGTCGGATTATATTTAAACACGGGAAACAAAATACAATTATATTCAAGCGTTTTATGTTAACGGTAAGATGTACTATTAAGTCGCGGAAGAATAAAAATAAATACGCAATCGTTAAGCAAAGAGGCTGTACAATGGCGCCTTTGTGATTTGCCTGGATTGCTTTTAAAGTTGCTCTTATTCTATTAGTATTCCTATCTGAGAATATTCTGAATGATCTTGATATCCGATATGACTTTAAGACTCAAGTAGTGCTCGATCTATAAGAACTCTGAAATATTATAGTAAAATAAATTATCAAAAGATCAATATCGAACTTTTTTATTATTGTTTTTTTTATTTATTTTCAAGAATATTTTATGACGTAGGGGTTAAGGTGAGTGTTGAAAAGTAAAACTAACATCCATTCACTCACTCACTCAGCGTTAAACTGCATTCCGCATATAGCAGGGTAGACAGTGGTAACTTGGGAACCTAGTATTAAGATACTCCGTTCCGTTCACCACTTTCCGCCAAATTTGAGACATTGCGTATTGAGTGGCGGAACTCAACATCGAAAAGTAAAGAAATTAAAACTATATTTAAATTGAAAATATTAAATATTTAATCTCGAGTGGGGATCGAACCCAAAAGCTGTCGCTTTTAAAGTCACATGTTAGACCTGCGCTATGACTGGCCACCAATAAACAACTATAGTTAGAAATTTCTACATTTGTAATATTAAATAAGTAAAAATTGTCACTTTTCGGTCTAATACAAAAAAAACTTTGTATAATAAATAACATTCATATTGTGAGAGAAATTTGTTTCTAAAAGAAGACGAATAAATGTTTTTTTTTTTTTATTTAAAATAGTCGATATTTACATTAAAATTATTATAAAAAAGACATTATGATATGAGCAGTAAATAATAAAAGTAATATAAAATATTTAATGAGGACATAAAAGCCTCTTCTTTCATTGTAGAAACTACATAGGATTAGGACGGCTCACCGAGGATAAGCATAGACAATATACGGCTCGAAATAAATAATTTAAATCACTCGGCTTATATGGAAATAATAACTGTATGAAGGACAACTTTATTAAAGACAGACGTACCTTTAATAAATTATATTATACATACTATTTTTCTTTATTATTATACAAAACTGTACTTTACTCTCATAATTGTAATTTTTCAACCTTGAACATATGCAAAGTAGAATTTTTAGGATGTGAAACCTTAATTCAAATATCCTTAAAGAAAAAAAATAGTCTTCTATAATAACTTTTTTGTCTGTATGTTTGCCTGTCAGGACTATCATATCAATATTGCGTATCAAGTTGATAGTTTTGGGTACATATGTAGTTAGTAGGACATTTTCCGTAATCAATTTGTAAAAGACAAATTTATGAAATTATTGGAACAAAATTTACAAGTCATTTAAATGTCCCAAAAAAAACTTAGGTAATTTACATTTTAACCTAGAATAGATAAAATTATGAACGAACCACGCTCAAGCGTTTTTTTTATTTTTATCTTTGTAATTCGCTTGATAACGTAAGTTTATTGGACGGTTTTTGTATATTCTTTTTAGTCATTCTAGTACAATAAGCAGTCGTAAATTTCTTTATCCTTTGTATTTTTAATGCTTTTTGTCTGATTCGAGAGGGTTTTACAGATGACTGAGCTAAGTGCCATTTCGATAGTTGAGAGACGTAATTGGTTTCTGGCTGAGTTAAAGTGGTAAAGTGGCTTCGGTAAATTCAAAATACTATGCTTGCGAAATAAGGATCTCTGAAAACAAAGAGTAGTTAAAAAAATATTCAGCAATATTCTACATTTTTTAAATTTTAGGTTGGCTTTTCTAGGGCTTTTCACTCTAAATTAATACTTTTGCGCATCAAATTCGTAATTTTACAATTTAAATTCAATCCTCTTGACATCAAGTTTGTCATTTTAAATTATATATTTAAATTTCTACACATCAAATTCATTAGGCTTGTCGTAGCGCAAGGGCATAAAGCGTGGGACTATAAACGACAGGTTGTGTATGCGACGAAAAAGTGCGGCGTTGGGTTCTGCCACTCAACATCCAATGCCTCAAATTTGGGATGGCGGAAAGTGGGAAACGGAACAGATTGTGTTAATACCCTGCCTACCGTGCCATGTGCCAGGATACAGCGTGAAGCTAAAAAAATATTGTTATTGTCACAATACTTCACAAAACAAAAGAAATGTTATTTTAAAAGTAATACAGTAGTTAGGGGTTACAATCGTTTTATTATCTAGACTTTAAAGGCATGAGAGGATAACATTGATTAATTAAATTATTTAACAGATACTTGTTATCAGGAAAAATATTTGAGTTATAAAGTCTATTAGTAAGTATGAATAAGTACTTATAACAAGGTAGAAATAAATTATTGTTTATAGTAGTGTATTTATAGAATATTAAGTAATAGTTTGAAAATGTAGGTTACACACATAATAACAGTTCTAGGTTCCATCAGGCATCTTCCAAATCCATGAAATGAGCAGCTCGATAGTACCTTAATATTGTTTTGTGATCTACTGTAGTGGTTACCCATCGATCTGAAAATAGTTACGATATATAAACCAAAACTCTTTGAAAATTTCTTCTACTACCCTTTTGGCTTATAATTATAGATTTATACATATATATTAATGAAACAAAAGCTTTTAATGGAGTGTCATTGTCACACTGCATGTAATTGCAAGTAACTCAACTGTTATATGCATGTTAATGCTACGTCGTTGTGACATAATTATTCTCTATATATTTTATGATGCTTTACTTCTTTGTACTTTAAATTTAACATTATTCATTCTTCTTCTTCTTCTGCCAATTGGGAATGTAAGATGCTGTGTCACCATCGTGATGGCCTCAATTTATTATATGTTTACTGCTCTAAACAACGCCATAGTGGCCTCAAATAGATAGTAATATTGTAGGAATTTATGTGTTAATTATACGTTGTTCTATTGCTATGACACAATTGGTCTTAATCCTTAACTTGTTATATATTCTGATGCCAACTTTTGTTATCTATTACTTTTATGTATGATAGCCTATAACACTTTAATCTTACTTAATATATAAGAAAATGATCCCTTGGCTAACGTACAATTTAAAAATGTTATATTTTTGAAACAGAAAGACTATTATTTTACAAAAATGCTACAAATTCTTATATTAAATTAATGTTAATATAAAAAAATATTGAAAAAAATAGTTTTATTTTTTGGCCTTGTTAATACTAACACTTTTTTAAACTTCGCATGCTTAATCAAATGAAAATTATTAAGAGTTGTGTACCATGACCATACCTGCTTTGGAGGGTATCTGTGTTCAAAGGGGCGCGGCTGTTCGGGCAGTAGTGCGGCAGAGGGAATCTTTAATTAGTGCCTCGACGGTTGCCTGTTCGCGAGCTCAGAGGTATCTGAGCAACACGGGCGTTGGCTGTTCAGATACCCGGGGATAGTCAAATCGCAGCTGGATGTATGGGTCCGGTTGTTTGTTTAGGGTGCTGCGGAGACCGGATGTTCCAAAGCCCGTGCCCGGTCATTTGAGGTTGGACTCGCGGTGGTTGTGGTTGTCTACAGAGGTCGGACATGTTGGCCTACCCGATACAATTGTCACTAGGGCGTCTGTCCTCGCGCGCAGCATGTTAGTGTCTTCACCGGCTCAAGGCGAAGGGCTGCCTGGTGGACCTAGCGCGATTTGAAGCGATTGATAGTGGCGGCCTAAGTACTGATTGGCTTCCGTAGCTCGGGCATACCCGCTTAGCATGAGAGCCGGGAGCTAAACTCGGATGCAATGTAGCCGATTATAGGGTCAGCTTAGACCGCGGGACGCGTGTCGGGAAGTGAGTGTGCCTGGTACCAACTGGAAATTGTTAGTCAGCTTCTCTAGCGTCCTCAGCGAGATTAGTCGCGAGCATGGTGGATGGCATGCGGGAGGTGAGTGTGCCTACAGCTCCGGCATCTATTTGGAAAAAGAGATAGCGTAATCGAACATTGTTTACCATCTGGAGGTTGTGTGGTGTTGGAGGTTGCGTGGGGTGACTTTCCCTATAACTATTACCATGAAAATTGTGAGAGCCAGACCTGTCTTATGGTCCCTGCCACTGGGGTATACTGGTCCTCCTGGTGTGACCTTAAGGTTGTTAGAGGAGGACAGTATAACATGAATAGTAAGTCTCGAAAGCGAAAGAGGGCATAAGTCACGAGGTGAACGACCATCGAATCAGGATATTGTCTAGATCAGGAGTAAAGATAGAGGGTAAATATAGGGTATCAGGCACAGCGAAGGTGGAAGGGGTTCACTGGCACCTAAGACATTCAAATTAATGTAGGTACTGACAGGGCGTGGTTGCTTTGGCAAATACCTGTACCAGATTACGTCGGTAGTTATCGCCAGCGTGTAATGAATGTAATGCGCCTTAGCATCATACTCTGGCTGAATGCCCGCAATACTTGGGCACTACAACATCACGCTCCAGTAAGTAGAAATCTCTTATTATTCAATGTAGTGAGTTGAATAGTGAGAGGAACTGGTCTGCCGCGGAGTGGCTATGAATACGATGTGCAATTCCAGCGCAAATTCAGACCCTCCCAGGGCCAGCTGGAGACCAGGTGGTAGAAGAAAGCAATACGTTCGTCTTCAACTCGCCATAACGTAGATGAACTACTGCTCTAGCTAACTTATGCTTATGGAAATGCCACCGAATGGCTGCCAGGCTGTGGATTCCCTAGAAGAAATCTTAAAGAAATTTGAAAACGCTAGTGGCTCGTAATAGACGAGGCTCCACCGGCGCGCCGTAGTAGCTTGCGCGAACGATGCTTTTTGATGGAGATATTTCCGCGGGGTTTTAGCGGATAAGTGGGTCGGTGAGTGCCGCAGTACTATATGAATGCACGGTTCATATGTCCTCGCCTGGGTGATCTGTGTAAAAGAAGTTCCTAGAGTGAAAAAAAATAAAGTAACGGTTAACTTGACTTAATACGGCCTTTGCCTATTTTTTTTTAACCGTTGTATCTTGCAGAATACAGATAGGCAGATAGACAGATGAAGAAGCAAGGTGAGGCACTAAAAATAATAAATACGTAGTTTTCTCGAGTGCCGAAGAAATGGGTGTCATCGTACCCTGTTATTGCTATAGGTTTTGGACAACCTCTTGCTATAACTTGTGCCCCTGCTCCGCGACAGGCTTCGTATATTGATAAATAACTTATGAATGAGAAAAAACATTTTGCAATTAAAAGCAATGTTTAGTGAAGGACTTATATATTTAACCATTAATAAATGGTAAGTCACTATACTAACTGGGTATATGTAAAATAAATCAATACTAATTAGTATTGATTTATTTTACATATACTCAGTTAGTATAGTGACTTATGAAATGTAACATTTTGTATCATAAAAAAATTGCAGTTTTCTTTCTTCCAGGCCATAACACAATTAGTCTCCCTATATTTTTCTTCGCCTACCTGTTTTATTCAAAATTATAGTTTTACTCGTACCTACTCCGAATTCTCATTTAGGTCAACATCCTCATTAAGGATATTTTTTTGTATGCTGTGTAGTTCAAAAACAGTACTACTAAGTAGCTTTAGCTTGCCCACCTCAGATCTGAAGTATTTTTTCTGTAAGCTCTGAAAAACCTTATATTGAATTTGGTGAGTTATTTTTGCTGTTAGTAATAATATTGTGCACAATATAATTAATACATTTTACTTTGGCAATTTTCTGCAATGCTATAAATAATAATATTATTTCCAATGATGAAAAAAACATATGATCAATAGGATAATAAAACAAAAGCATCTTCTCATTTCATTAAGTAAAACCTTGAACAGTTAACAGCGATAAGTATTAGGGGAAATAATCAACGAACCATTAAGCTCATTTCATTACAGCCGATGCCCTGGAGAGACGATTATCGGTCCTTTGTTCCTGCGAATTCTTTCCGATACTTCATACAATAGTCGATATGTGGTTTTGAATGATTCATTAAATTAATCCGTAGCTTTGTAAGGATCTTATATAGATACTGGTAATGGTATACCTTTAATGTATCTATCTACATATAAATATATAAAACGTATTGTCTTGTCCGAAATAAATAAACATTTTTGCGGTAGTTTGTTATTTGTAAAACGTTTTTTTGTGTAAATTCATATTTTTTAAGAAAACGAAAACCTGTCACTACATTAATATAATGGATGAAAAAAAAACGTCTTTTCCTTCATACCATTTAAGAGAAAATAAATAAAACATCTTTAGGCAGCTAGCAGAAACACCGACAATTTCAAGGCATTTGTAAAAGTAATTTTAACGTTTCTTTTATTTTTTCACAAAATAAGATATACTTACGGTTTTCCAATCTAAACTATAAAAATATTTTGTCTGTTCAAAATATTTGAAAATATATTTTACAGCTCAAAAATATTATTTTTATTAATACTTTTCGTTCGCTGACTTTGAGGCATTACGTGTTGAGTAGCAGAACCTAACACCACGCTTTGCCTTTTTACCAGACGGAAGAAATGAAAACATTGTACTTCTTCGCCGCAGAGGTGAAAATCGCTATTTAAAAACAGGCAGACAAACATGAAGCCATATTTTAGAGAGCGGCCGTATAAAGCTCTTATGTTACCACAATCGAGTGTCTCTAGAATCTTGTTATTGGTTAGCTGATATTATCGAAGTCTGCAATTGTTCTCTTTGACAATAGTTGAACTTTGTCAATATACGGAGTAGGGTAAGTTAAGTTCAAACATAAGTAGAGGTACGTAACTAATAGTATGTGTTCTTAGCCAGGTTTAGCCACCGGCTGTTATTTCAAAACTTGTATTTCAGTTGAACAGGTATAAGAGAAAACTACGTTAATATTACTTTGTCCTTACCTATATTAATTATTAAGTTTCAGGAATATAATTTAAAAAATGTAACAAATTACCTTTCTTTATATTTTTTTAAGGCCTGTCGTGGCACAGGGGCACAAGTGTTCTATTGTAATCCACCACACTCGAGGAAATGAAATATTTAATATTTTTATTTCTTCGCTTTACTTATAAGGCAAAGCCCGGCATTGAGTTCCGCAGTTTACTCAACACGCAATCCCTCAAGCCCGGAGGAATATGGGAAATTGAACGAGGTGTTTTAATACTAGGGTTTCGAATTCTCTTTGCCTACCCTGCCATTTGCGAGATACAGCGTGAAGCTAAAAAAATGTTTCTAACATTGATTGACGTTATTGACTTTTATCATTTATGAAATTAATAAATGTAACTTGTTGCAGGAGAGAAGATGGAAAATGAGAAAGGTGAACAATGACAGCATGTCCCCGCCGCGAGCGATGACCCTGCAGGGCGCCGGGGGTCGCCAGCCTCCGGCGGGGCCCGCCCGGCACCACGCGCCCCTCAGCCCGCCCTCGACATATTTTATAAAACATTTCACGCTTATTAGGCTATATCTACTATTTCTACGGGTGATATCTTATTTACACGACGCCGCTATACCTCGAACGGGCGCGAACTTTAATTTTCCAAAGCGTCCACTAGTCAAATTAAAAGCGGCTGCGAGTGTGTTTGCGTTTCGAACTAGAATATTGTGTTGCAATGTTATTACGTTGTTAGTGAATGCTATAGAGCAATTATTCGTTGTTGCCAAGTGTACAGTGTGCGTGACGAGAATACGGGGAGGCGGCCAGACAGTCCTACTAATACTGATTTTGAGTGGACTCTTGAGATACAGCGATGGTAGACGTGATAATGACTTACATATTGGTGGTATATTTCCAATGGAGGGTGAGGGAGGTTGGCAGGGTGGGCAAGCTTGTAAGCCTGCCGCTGAACTTGCACTCGCCGATGTTAACGCAAGATCAGACCTGTTATCAGGATTCAAATTGCTACTGCACAGCAATGATAGTAAGGTAAATATATTTCAATATTTATATTATGCAATTACATCGTTTTATATTCCAATTTTAACGTTGACCCGTTATCCGTACTTGCACTGTATACCACACAGCAGGGTAGGCAGAGGGAACTTGAGAACCATGTTAAGACACTCCGTTCGACTTCCGTTCCCCACTTTCCACCGAATTTTAGGCATTGCGTATTGAGTGGCGGAACTCAACGCCGTGCTTTGCCTTGCTACCAGAGCGAAGAAATAATAACCTCAAATTTAATTTGAAAATGTTAAATTATTTCGTTTCCTCGAGTTAGGATCGAAGCCACAACTTGTCGTTAAAAGTCACATGCCAGTGCCGCTGCGCCACGTCTTTTAAAAAGAATATTTAAAAAATAATAACAAAACGCGAAAAAACCTTTTAAATTTTAATATCTATGTTCTTAAACTACTCTCTCTTACTGTATAATGTTTTAACAAATACTAAAGTCATTTTGAATATTTTTTTATTAATTTCTGGAGTTTTCACTTCACTATTGTCAATTTCATTCGAAAATTTATTTTAATTTAAGGTTAACTTTGAAGGTTAACACCAACTGAAAAGTTTTAATAAAAAAACATGTGCATCTATTAGCGAATCTGTTGTCACCTAACCTTTTTCGTCGTTTTAAATTATATGAATCTATAAAAATAGGTAGTTCCTCTAGAGATTATTAAGATTTGCAGAAATAGGTACCTAAACGACGTCAGTATTTCAAACGAGGCCGCCTCAGAACGAGAAGGCGTTACAATCTTGGGTGGCGGACCGCGATAACAGAGAGTGAACCTGACATTCGATTCAATTATTGAAAATTTATGAATCGCTCACGAAAGAAAATTTTATTGGATAGAATTTCCGAGCCGGATGGAAGTGATTTCCTAATTTATACATTTTAACTCTCAGATAAAATTGATGATTTTATTCATTCTAATATTTGACAGCGTAATAACAAAAGCGAAATTTATTTACCTAATAGCATATTACACATGATATATTTCAATTTATTGAAGAAATATAATTTACAATCTATACATTAAATATTACAGGCAAAATTAATTCCAAGTATGTGTGTAGTCTATACATCAAGTAACTGAATTACCAATATATAATAATTTTACTTTTTTATTAATTTAAACCTTTTGTAATTCAAGTCTCATTTATATCTGAAACACATACTTCCTTTATGACAAAAATGGACTATGAAACTAGACACAGTATATTTCCAGTATACTCTTTGCCAATTTGGGAAATTTATTGTCACACGATGATTAATATCGCATAAGTCCCTTTGTCGGCAAGCCGGGATTAATGCCAGGAAGAAGAAGAAGAAGTCCCTGTGTGGACATGATGCCCTAGTGTCTAGTATAGCTAATTTTTTCTTATTAGGTTTGATATCGCCAATACACCGCACAAAAAGCGCATACATAACATTATTACCAGTTTGCGGTGTGAACGCCAGCCGTTCACACGCAAACTGGTGTATTATACATAATTTTCTTATACTTAACAGATACTACATTAAAAAATCATACAAGTATAATAGTACATATATATGTATATTAATATATTTAATTACTGTTTGACAACGTTAATGTTTAAATTTCCATAGCAATATTCGTACCATTAGTTCATATTTCTAAAATTTTATAAAGCTATTTTTTATGTATTAAAATTAACTAGATTTGTAATCATAAAGTATTTCAGTGCATTAAACAACATATTACAATACAAAAACACTTTTGTAATATATAATTATACACAAATTTTACACTTATTTACTAAAACATTGTTTAATTTATTTAAGTGTGCCATTTCCTAATATTCTCCAAAGTTTTAGATACAAAATGACGTCCCCTGTCATTCTGCTATAGTCCGTCAACGTTAATTATTTAAGCCGGCCCTTTCATAAGCTTGACGGCTCTTTCTGACAAGCAAAACTGAATTTTTAATATCCAATTAATGCAAATGTAAGTAAAAGGATATTAATTAAGGAGTTATCTTTTTATGAAATATTATTTTTAATATCGACCAAGCGATCAAACCACTCATTATGACATCATTTTAGAAAATTTTGTTATATGGAAATTCCAAATTTATATAAAAATATATTAATTAAAAGAGCTTTTATTTATGCAAAAATATTTCTAAAAATTAGCTATCAAGTTCCTGTCTAATATATCACCAGACACCTACCAGGTTTAATAATGATCTGAGTAAGCAGTCAATGTACTTAAGGCTTGGATGATGATGATAATGCAACTTAGTACATCTGTAGCTATGACAACTAAAAATATATATACTCATAAATACTTTAAAGGACATGAGAACATCACCTGTAAAATTTATATTGGCAGTAGAGTTCCTACGTGGAACATTTAAAAGCTTTAACTGGAAAAATGAACTTCCCAATTTTTTCGGTTTTTATCTGCAGCGGAAACCCTTTAATAAAGCTCCATTGTCTGTTTTTTCGCTGTTCTGAGCAATATTCGAAAACTATTCAATCTATCTAGGTCAGATAATAAATAGAACTTTAGCTTTTCAACGTATTCTTTTTCTAACCCTCAGACTTAAAGTTATGAAATTATTTTATCTTCCCGGTTTATCCCGCACAAAGGAGGGTATGCAGAAAGGGAACTAAAGTTAACATAGTGTCAAAACACTCTGTTCTCCATTGAGACCCTACCTTTTCCTACTTTTTTCTCATTAATAGGTATTGGAAACAAAAACAACAGACAAACTTAAAGTATTTTTTTAGTATTGTATTAGATACATATATTTTAGACATAGTATGTTATACATTTACATTGTGTTTTACTTGATCACATCCCCTATTTTCAAAGCAGATTAAGAAATGTTACCAGAATAGGATGTTTTCAAATTACACAACAGTAACTTAACGTAATACTTTGAAAACAAGAAGATAAAATGAAATATTTTATTTATATAAAAAAATATTCCTCTTATCGCCAAAAGTCTTACTATGTTCAGCAGGATAGTTTTTTTTTATTATTATTTGTTATTTCTTACACCACAGACTCGTGGTTTGTAAAATTTGTGGCAGTTCGAAGCGTTTCTCTGCCAAATCTTCTAAATTCTTCACTAGAACGCGACAATACAAAAAAAAAAACTTAAAATTAAAGTTTTGCTTTTTTTCACAGTGTGAACCAGGTCTGGGTGCGAGTGTCATGTATAATTTGTTGTACAATCCACCACAAAAGTTGCTATTACTGGCAGGCTGCTCGACTGTATGTACCACCGTAGCTGAGGCAGCCAAAATGTGGAATCTCATGGTGGTGAGTATTATCTTTGTAATTTCCTATATGAATATTGCCTGGCCTATCGACTGTAGGCGCGATAGGTTATAGGCTCAATCCCCACTCGAAGAAATGAAATGTTTAATAATTTCAGAGGGCTGTCGTCGCGCAGCATCACAAACGTGTGACTGTAACCGACTGGTTGTGGGTTCGATCCCCACTCGAGGAAATGAAATATTTAATATTTTCAATTTAAATATTTCATGTTTTCATTTATACGCTCTGGTACAAGGCAAAATACGGCGTTGAGTTCCACCACTCATTATGCTATGCCTCAAAATTCAACGGACATTGGGGTACGGAAGTAGAACGGAGTGTCTTAACACTAAGTTCCCAAGTTCCCTCTGCCTACCCTGCCATGTGCTGGATACAGCGTGAAACTAAAAAAAATATATTAAAATTATAGTTTATTTTTCAACTATAAAATAATTATTTATCTAAACACTACTCAAGTACTTACTGTAATTATAATAGTACTAAAACAATAAAATTTTCAACTCTACTTTTTAAAAACCAAATTTATTCTTTTTTCACATTCAATTATTTTTTTTGTTTTAAATGAAATACTGTTTCAATCTTCAAGTTTACAATTTACCTCATTAGCCCAAAAAAAAAACTTAATAAAATAATATTTTACAACCTCCGAAATTCAAGCTATTTAAAATTTTTAATCTGTATGTTGAAAAAAATATACGCGAAAGCTGTTTGATGTGATTTCATGGATATTCATGTGAAAAAACAGCATTTTATAGCTCCTAAGAACACTATGCGGTTAAGTAGGTACTGTGTACAAATCTTTGAATAGTATTGAATTATTGATTATGTGTCGATTTTTAAAATTTTCTTTACTTTGTTTATTTTGTGTATCATATACTTTTCATTGAAATAGATGTTAGCTATTTTCATAGCGGTTTGCGTTTGCAACAGACTTAATTAGCAGTAAGTAGCTTACTAGTAATTAAATCCAGTGTGAAACCACAATACTTGGTATAGTGAGGTAAAAGGCAACACATTTTAGTAATATAATTTAAAGTGTTGTAAGCAAATAAAGTATGAGCATCTTTAATGAAATTCTCACATTTTTTATATTTTTTTCGTCCATAGGTGTTATTTGTATATTAGAAATAAGAACAAATTTTACTACTACTTTGACATTTCATTCGTTTTTTGCACTTGTTATATACAAATGGTGCTTCCATTTGAATATGAGTCATTACTAAAAATTGTGTATAACCGTTATATATGCCCAAGGTAACTCTATTCACCCATGTAATTCGAAACGATTTATGCAATATAATAAAGTAGATTATTAATCACCACACATGGACTATCAAACTACAAAAAATGTCCATTTAAACCTATAAGTCTTGAAATATGTACATTAGTGAAATAAATTTTTGAGTTCTGTATATTAGCCTATATGTATGTATTTATTTTTGTTATTTACGCGATTATTTAGATTATTATCCTTTGAAAATAAAATAAAAAATGAATCTAAGTTTAGCTGAATAATTTTAATTTAAGTTATGTACATATTTATATATTATTAGTATTAAAGAAATATTAAACTGAAGTAACAAAATCAAATGTTATACACGTAAAGTTTGAGCAGAACTCTACCTGAAGCTTTCAGGCTAAAACTATGTATCTTGCTATTATAAAACTTTATACCAAATCTGCTTTGAGGCGCTTTAAGTATATGAGCCAAAATAATTTAAAAGCTAATAATTAATTTACGAGAAAATTGTAAATTGATCTTTAAGCAATTAATGTATGATAAACAGAGTAAAACAATAATTATTTTAAATGAAACAAATTTAACCGGGTCAATCGCATATTAAATTGAATATTGTACATTTTAGAGTTAAGTTAAGTCTTCCCCTGAGGACTGTTGTGGCGGAGAGGCACAAGTATGTGACTTTATTACACGCAGTATTATAGATATAAAGATGTGTAACTGTTAAACTTGATACAATTGTTCTCAATTGTTCTCACTTTAAGCGCGACAGGTTGTGGGTTCGATCCCACTGTAGGCAATAAAATACTTAATATTTTCAATTTAAATATTTAATGTTTCTATTTCTTTGCTTTGGTAACAAGATACAGCGCGTTGACTTTTCGATGTATTGTACTTGATTGATCCGATTGAACTTGTTTCCGTTAAAATAAATGATAATTGTGAATATCAAAGATCTTGTTATACAATTATATTAACAATTATAATTATTTCTTTTTTCCGTAAATTATATTTGCTTCTAACTATTTTTTTTTAATTTCTTTAAAGTACACAGACAGAAGTAACGCAATTTATTAATATATTTATTTTTAACACTTTAATATACGTTGGTTGCTACATAACAAATAAAATACATGATATGTAAGATAAAAAAGATGAATATTATTTTTCTTCTTTATAATAGACTTATCATAATATCCATTAGGCAATTCGTTCATAATAGAATTAGAAATTATTGTCTACAGAATTTTACGTAAGCCCTATGTTCCAAATATATCTTTGTCTTTATACCGGGCTTATGCACACAGAAATGAAAAGAATATTCATTCATCACTGCTCGTTCTAAGCTGGACCTAAAACAGAAGCGTGACAGCTTTGTGACGTAACTACTTAAAATATATGAACGAATTTTTAATATTAAAATATTTAAAAATATGGTTATTTATAAAAATATTTTAAATTATGTAAAAAAAAAACTTAGGAAAAACAAAAACAGACTTTAAATAGACAAAAACATCGACTTCTTAAAAAGCTACTTGGTTCCCTTTTGAAGAAGGTCTGAAACAGTTTAATTTTATTGGAGCATTCCAAAATAGTACATTATATTTTTGGCATCTAAACACCAAACAAATTAATTAAAAGTTGTAACTTTCTTTGACGAAGGAAAACGCTATACGTCATGTTAGTCTTTTGATTATATCTGAAGTAAACTAAATGAAAAAAGAACTTTATGTTTATCTAATATTTTATAAAAAAAAATACAAAACATGTATACGTAAGTCACAAGTAATATAAACAATTAAACATACAGATGACAGATTACTAATTATTTGACGTCATACCATGGCCGACAGTGTTTTATGACGTTTTAAATTGTAATTAACAGAGGCAATTTTTAATTAATATTGCGCTTTTAGTGGTTAAAATCAATATAGATTATTTTTAATTCAAATATTGAATATTTCAATTATTGTCAGAAATTACACATATTTAGTCAAGTAGAGTATTAATAAAATAAAAAGAAAAAACAAGGAAAAATTACAATATTATCTATGGTAATACATTGAAATAATTTTGTAATCTGTACACACATAATAAAAAATAAAAAAATAAATGTTTTTCAAAACAAGCTTGCAAGAGGTATTCTAAATTTACCAACTTGAGAAGATTTAATTAGTACAATATTTTGCGTTTTAGTGGAAAAACTTTACCTTTTATTCCAATATAAATATTATTTTATCAAGTGGAATTAAACTCACGACCATTGTATAATTTCCAGGCAAACGCTAATCTACTACTCCCTGATTACTAGATTAAAATTTATAAAATATTACAGTTTGTTTGTATTTAAATTTTTGAATCGCTTAGTGAAACATATTGTTTAATTTTTAGAGTCTACTAAATACTTTTTTTTCTAGTTGTGTTACGGCGCGTCATCACCAGCACTGTCAGATCGAGCGCGTTTTCCAACTTTATTCCGAACGCATCCTTCAGCAACAGTCCATAACCCGACCAGAATTAAGCTGATGCAGAAATTTGGATGGTCTCGCATAGCTATTTTGCAACAAGCAGAAGAAGTATTTATATCCGTAAGTAGTTACATATAATAATAGTAAGAGTACAAAGAGCACATCCAACTTTATATTTAAACACCAAAAGTATCCTTATTAAACCTTTTTTATTTATAAATAAACGACAAGTTGTAAATGTTGGATGGCGGAAATTAACACTGCTTTTTGTTTACCAGAGCAAAGAAATAAACGAAATGAATACAATAATTTTGCCCAATAAGTTTTAAACCCACAACTATTGCGTTTCCAACTCCACGATGGCATTACTTCACAAATAAGGTAGTATATCTACCATAAATTAAAATTGCACTGACAACTTTATATAACTCCTGTGACTGACAAGGGATTATTAAAAACACCCCTTAGGAGTGTTTTGAATAATGAAATAAAGTATTAAAGTTTTTATCTGTTCCTTAATCCGTATATAATTTAACGTATCATCATTTTAAAACAAATTCTCAGAGAGATTGAAGTTTATATGAAAAAATATCTGTTTTGTTTGTAAAAAAACAAGAACGTTTTGGTGTTACAGTTTATGTTATTGCGACAGTGTAGCCGAGTATATGACGCATACATAGGTGTATATACTTTAATAAATCGGTAACGAAGAACGTCCTTTAGTTAGAAGTTAGTAGTAATTAAAACGCTCATTAGTAGGACGTACGGAGGGTACGAGATGTGCTAAGATTATTATTTTACAAAAACATTATCAAGTAACACTGTCGTTTGTAGTTGTCGTACTGGCAGTAGGAATCCTTTGAGTGATTTACTGTAATAAAAGAGAAGCGACTAAAACAGAATGATACTTGTATTGTTTTTATAAATTTTATTTTTCGGTACCATACGGTAAGACAACAGGAAGATTGTAAAATATTACGTAAATTTTCACTTTTCGTCCAATTAAATGTTACATATTATATGACAAATATGAACGTCACTCCTTAGAATTCATCGCTGTTCTTGTAACATCGATTTTTAACAGGAAAGCATCGATTAAATTGATATCGTGTTACATCCGCGTTACAAAAATAATAACAAAACTCAATAAATAGTGTATGATCTCGATTTAACTTATTAGTTAAACGGTTACAGTCGTCATTACATAAAATATTTTTTAAAATATCGATATTTTGATGTTTTTAGACATTAAAAACGTCCACCACATCATAATTTAGCATATCATTTAGACCGGCAAGCAGTAGTTTAACGCGTGCTTAAGAAACCAAGTTAAATTTACCTACACGTCAATACAATTAGAATATTTAAACTTCTATGCTGTAAAGAAAGTAATTTAAATACCTATAGTCTATACTAAAGACCTTGAACTGTTTTATTTATATATGAATAATATTACGTCAGCGAAATTTTAAAATAGCGTGAAATTTAAAGTATTTCTTTTAATTACGTAATACACGCTATAGCAAAAGCTAATCCATACAATGTTTTACAAAATATAACATAACAATGAATATAATTAGAGTGGAAATTAAACGCAGACTTGACTAAAGCTGGCTTATTTTTCATAGGGAAAATTCATTGAAAAGCCAATGAGAATTCAATGGAGATTACTAATTAATTATTTGCAAAAGGTCATTATATAATGAAATTTTTCTTTGACATATGTCGTTATGATATACCATTTAATGTTTTATAACACATTTCAATTGGTACTTGGTATTATTTCCCATACACTGATTATCTTAATCAGAAAGACATATCATTAGTGTTTGTTAGTTTCTGGTGCCATTATCCTATGAGCTTATGTATGATGTCTACTTAATTAATTTACATTATTTGCTACAATAGTACGTCTTCAGATGGTGTTTCATTAATAATCTTGTGTCTCTTATATATGAAAAGCTTGTTCGAGATGTTATTGTTCTTGGCATTTTTCAACAAACACGCTGCGAGATATGGTTTTCCTGTATGCTAGTGCTAGCAATAATGAGCTTCTGTGCAACTCTTAAGTGTCATTAATTAAAGAAATTAAAAAATGTACGTGTGAATGTTCTTTTTAGGAGAGAAATTATATGACTTCTATATAGATACCTATAAAAACATTCTATTTCTTTTTATTAAACATTTTTCATGTATTCTCTTTAACACATTATATTTTCAAATACTGAAAGCTTATATTATTATGAAGCAATCTTTGTTATCTCTTAAATGTAATCTTTATCTTATCTACCTACTACATATTCTAATACAGAAGAAATAATGGAAAGCCAATAATAATGTAGAACCGCAAGGTATGTAGGTCACAACGATCTTGCATGAGTCGCTCTAGTCGATTTGCGGTTAGATACTTGTTTGTTTCGACATCAAGTGAGATTTGACACGCATACCCTTTGACTATACATTCAGTCATTTTATTTATACATTTTACTAGTGACTAAGAAAAAAAAAGGATAATTTTGCGAAAATAATACCACAAGTTTTACTTGTATTTATTTTTACCAATGATTTAAAAATCCGAAAAGTCGTAATTTTTCGGGCTTTTAATTTCATTTTCTTTCATGGGAATCCCTGTCTGGATACAGGGATAAACGTTATTAATTTACATCAGCGCTACGATTATACAAAAAAAGCAGGAATCTCTACTTAAATTTAACCTAATAAAATTTACCTGACATTGTGACTTCTTCTTCTTTTTTAAATTAAAACTTGTAACAAATATTTACACGTCCTAACGTCGATGTATTTTTAGGTACTTGTTTTTAGGTACAACTTATATTGGCTTAAAAACTTGTTTATTAAGGTAATTTTTAAAAAGATTTAGTCTTTGCTTTTCTGTTTACGTACTTTTTCTTTATTTTTAATTTAAATTTAATTTAATTATCATTTGTTCGTGTACCTATCTATATATTAATCTGTTTATATTTATATAAAACCTTTTGAAGGCCGGTACTGAATATGGACTACTCTAAGAATTAAGTGATAATATTACTAAAAAAAATGAGTATCTCCAGTTGATTTAAATGGGAAATATCACATTCAACATGGCAATTAAGTAGACATTTCTTTATACATTATACATTTTGTTTATATACTCATATAGAACTCCAAGGCCTACTTACACCTCAGAGTAGGGAGTGATGAATGAGGCGCGAGTCTTTCACGCTGGCTTCAATGTAATTAGGACACGGTTTTGTGCATAAGTGGTTTTGAGGCATCATGTTCCCATTTTGCATGTCAGCGTCCAAATATTTGCGAATCCCAAACAAAAAGTATGAAATCTAACGAACCAGGTGTTAAAATAAACGATTCAAATGTTGAATTAAAACACTTTAATGGCTCGAGCCAACATTCGTTTTATGGGCTATTTTGTTTATATATTTACGTTGTGTAATAAGTTTTTATATTGCGTGTTAAATATTCTACAATATATTTTTTTTACGCTTTTAAAATGTTTTGAACTTGTTTTAGATATTTAAGGTCGTTTTTAAAATCTATTTTAGGGAAAATGAATTATTTTGTGAAAAACAAAGTTATTTGTTTCCGAACAAGCGATAATCGGATATAACGTCCATCTGTCTTGCCTTTTGTCACTGTGTAATCTACTAATACCATAAAATATACAAATGGGGGAAAGGCGTTGATGGAATGAGCTGTCGTTGGCTCGTCTGACAGCTTCTCAAAAGAGGCATAATAATATTCGACGGAAAAAAGTTGAACATATGCGTCGCCTTCGTACTGTTTACTCTGTCTACCAATTTAATTAAGTCAGGGAATAATTGTGCTTGAAATATAGAATATATCAAACTTTGTGAGTTATGATATCTTCGGTCTCTGTACATATAACAGAAGAAAAACAAAAAGGAAGACATTGATCTGTAACTTTAGTATAACAATAACTAATTAAAATTAATATAGCGGTAGAATAAAACATGACTTAATCAAAAAGAGAACTTAGTAACATTCTTCACTTACTTTGTAAAAATAAGAAATTGAAGATAAAATAAATAAAAACCAAGATAAGACCGTTCGCAAGTTTTTCTAAGTCTTCTTGAATTATTGAATACGTAAAGTTCTTTTAACACACATAACTCTTGGCATCTTTGCTTTTCATTTCGAAATTGCTATTGATATATTTTATTCATTTCTAAGGAAATTTAAAAGAAAGTTATCTTAAGAACAATCTGTTGATAATAATGGCTTCCAGCTACGATAATATGAGATTATTAAATGTATAAGAAATATTAATAATATTAGTGAAGCCTCTCGTTGAATCTAAAGTTAGGGATAGACTGTGTATTATATATGTGTGTAACTTATGTTACTGTTTATAAATTACGGACAGTTTCCCAGGGTCCTAATAAAACCAACACTCTACAATGGAATGGTCTGAAATAAAATAGTTTGAGTGTTGCAATCAATTTTACCAATTACAATATTTTAGTATTAACAATATTTTTTATAATATACGAATAAATAAATAATTAAGATCCTTGAAAATATTTAGCAATAAGACAAAGCGCCGCGTTCAGTTCCGCCACTCAACACGCAATGCCTAAAATTCGGCGGAAAGTGGGGAGTGGAAGTGGAACGGAGTGTTTTAACACTAGGTTTCCGGGTTCCCTCTTTGTAATCTGCCTCCTGCGGGATACAGCGTGAAGCTATATTTAATTAAAATTTTTATATTTTGGCTGTAGAATATATTGTTCATAATAATATTATTGTTACGTTAAAAAAAAAAAATGATTTTTATAGGGCACGAGTTGTTTACTAGTAACCTCTGAAGACTTCTACTATTCAACTTTTGCCACCTTACTATGCAGCTAATGCAGCTAATGCAGCTTTTGTATACTACCTCTGTTGATTAATTACCTGTATGTATGCAATAAATAATTTTATCTATATACATATCTTGGCTCAGATACCATATTATTATACATAAGTAACGACTAAATTTTGTAATGATACTATAATTAAGCGCAGGTCCATATTAGTTCCTTAGATATAAGCTATAAAGCTTAGTAGTTAGCTGATGTAGTTACGTGGTATAAAATTTATAAATTATATAGTTACAAGTAGACCGACTAAAAACGTGTTAAAAACACAGTTTGCACGAGATATTGGAGGCTTTTATCAAAATTACTAATCGTGATCGGTGTCACTATACTTTAATGGAATTTAAACACGCCAAAATTCAACTAAAAAATAAATTTTACCAAGGTATTTTTAGATTTTTTTATTTAAAAAGCTTAATATAAGTTATTTTAATGTATGTTACGTTTATAAATAAATACTTTTTGATTCGTTTTTCCTTTTCTGTCACAAACTAGAAACTCACATTTTTTTTCTACATAAATTATACATACTTCAAAATACGTATATGTTTTTTTACCAAGTCACCATGGTATTTTTAGATTTTATTTATGAGCTTTAACAATCTACAGTTATAAATAAACATTTTTTCTATTCGATAATGCAATTATTATATAAAATACTAAAAGATATTTATTTATTTGCTATTTGCTAGTTAACTATAGTTATTCGATAATATAAATTAAAAAACAAAATTGTCTCCATTAGGGCGTAAGAAGCACTTTTGAAACGTCCGAATACATAGAAATGTAAGTAGTATCTATAGAGAAAGCTACTACCAACTCGGAAAGCAGATTCTGTTAAGAACAGTCGGTAAAAAGTTCAAGAGTAGCTCTTTTATAAAATATAATTTACAATAAATTAAGTTTCCCGAGTGAACGCTAACAGCATTTAATTCCACGCGTTATTATTATTACAGTGCTCTTGGTTGAATGCAATAAGTAAAGCTTTGCTTTATAATATATATCTTTCCGAATACTTTTAAATTGCTCAAATAGCATAAATTCTTTACATGAAGAATCTATCTATTAAAAGTCAAATATTTTATTCAAAATAAAAAGTCACAAGCTTCGTTTTTGGAACGTTAAACAATTTACCACCAATTCACATAAGTCACTGCCTCAGACTAAGAAGAACCGACGAAAGAAACTCAGGGGTATATATATGTCTTTTTTTTTTAATAAAAATTTAACATTATATAATTATGTGACAATTATACATTTGAAATAGCGAGCGAGCATTTTATTCCCAAGGCGTGTTATCATTTATAAAATCGTTAATGTGGTAATAACCTTTTACACACAAACGTCTTTTCACAACTTTTTTAAAATGTGAAATAGAAAATTCTCGGACGTTCCTATTGTAAAAGCGTACACCCAGTCCCATAAAAGAATTACGGACTCGATGCAATGGAGTTACAGGCGCTCTAAGTTTTAGCCTATTTCTAGTATATAATTAATATTATGTACATCACTGATATTAGTAAATTTGTTAATATTTTTCTTGACATACATAATATTTTCAAAATTGTATTGGGATACAACGGTCATTATGTTAGGTTTAGGTTTAGAGATATTTATTGTTTCATAAAGAATATTACATATTCACTTAAATGAAACTTAAAACTAATTTACAAAACTATGTACATAAATGTTTACATTTTTGAGCATACGAAACTAGGTTCTTAAATCTTATTATACAAAATAAAATATACATTTTACAAGTAATACAAAAAAAAATCAATCAATAAGTGGGTAGTTTTGTATATCAACATTCATCACGACAAAATGTTCACAGACAAATTACAACTAGATGCGACATTACTAAAACAAAAATATTTCAACATTTTTATTCTTATTTTATATTTCCTAGATAGTTACTTTATTTATTTATGTTAATCTTTTTAAACGATTCCTTTAAAGAATCTTTAGAGCTTTAACTTATAGATTGCGCGTTTCCTCATCTGTCAATAATCAAAATTTTTTTACCGTGAAAGCTGCTGAGCTATTAGCTATTAGCCAACCTATTAATATGAGGTCTCCACTGTTATTTGGAGTCAATGGTGATACCGAGAAATACCGTAGAATCAACAGCCGGCTTTACCATTAACGGCTTCACCATTAAAAGTACATTGGTTTTCACAATTTTTGTTTGAGGAGTTCTGAATATGACATTTAGTTTTTTTTACTATTCAACAGTAAGTTATTAGTCAATGTACTATTTTAGAAAGAACATTGTTTACTTTGTCATATATTTTTTGACTCTTTTGCATTTTAAAAATCAACGAAGTATCATCGGCAAACGATTGTATTGTTTGCTGATACACTTATATAGTCTCATGGCTCCTTTCAACTAAAAAACGTAAATCAATTATATATATTAAAAAGAGAAAAGAACCAAGAAGTTGGAATGTTTGAAGAGGAAGAAAAAGATTTCCTGGTATTTACATCAACCTTCTAAACCCTATTAGTTAAATAAGAGGTCAGAAGATTGAGTGAGTACGTAGCTTTATGACTAATGATGAGTCATTCACATAATCAATTGCTTGGGATAAGTCAAATTTATATAATTAAAATGTAACCAAGACCGATAGATCTTTGTAGTATCCATGGGTAGAATTATACACACACCACCCACATTATTTAATCAATATTTAAGTTTATTATTTTACTAAGACACAAAGCAATGAAATCGCGGACTTGACTTAATGTCCTAAGTCCCCGAGGTGGGGCAGAGGGCGTCCACAGTAGTCCTCCTTCCTGTCCTATTCTTAGCTTCGCGTTTGATGTCGCTCCAAGTCTTGCCGATTTTCTTCGCCTCATCCGTTACAGTGCGCCGCCAGGTTTGCTTGGGGCGACCACGTTTGCGTCTTCCTTGTGGGTTCCAATCCAGAGCCTGTTTAGGGATGTGATCGAGGTTCCTTCGGAGAGTGTGACCAATCCAGTTCCACTTCCGGCGCTTGATCTGCTGGTCGATCGGGGATTCATCAGCTGCTCGTTGGTGATCTTCTCGGGCCAGTAAATACCGAGAATTTGGCGGAGACAACGTTTGACGACGACCTGAAGACGCTGCGAGATGACCTTGGTGACTTTCCAAGTCTCACATTCATAGAGTAGCACGGATTTCACATTGGACAAGAATATTTTAATTTTGACCCTTGGAGTCAGTTTCCTAGACTGCCATACAGGTCGAAGTTGTGCGAAAGCACCTCTAGCTTTGGCAATCCGAGAAGTCAAATCGCGGACGCTAAATATGATTTCATAATGGATTAGTTCAAGCAATAATGTAGATTTATCTACACAGTCAAGAAAGGCTTAAATAAATCACAAAACACTCTAAAAGCATTTTGTAACTTTTCCCAATCGCTAACATTTGTACACTTACTTTAGTAGATCAGCACACTTACTTAAATAGATCAACTTCAGCGTCTACTATAAATCTACCTCTAAAAAAAATATAACATAGACTAAATGTTATTAATAATTTTTTAAAGATTTAATGAAGCTAATATTGATTGAGAATGATTTTCACAAAAAAATTACAATATTAGCAATTGCAGCCATGTTTTATTTCATTTAAAACTCAGTAGTCGGAGAAGAATTCATCTCAAATAGCACTGTTTCCCTCTATTGTCCCAATTCGATAATTTTCAGAGTCTTGAGTAGTTCTTATAGAGGTCTCAGAGAGTGGACGAACATCATGTTACTAGGACAAATAAACTAAAATAAATCTTGTCAGTAGCTAGTCTATCCCAAAATCATCGTGCTTTCAGTTAGACGCTGTCCCAGTGGGATCAATATCCATTAATACTCAATAATCTGAAATGAATCAAGATTGTTATAATTTCGGTCGACATCGTTCTTAATTAAGTTTAATCTTAAACTATTGTTTAATTCACTAAAATGTCGCTTGTAAAGATCCATTCCACCCCAAATGTAATCAATTGCCACCGATTCCAATACATTATCTTCACGTTACGGTACTTCGCACTAATTTAATTTGCGGTCTACCAAAGGGAGCGATATTATCCCAAAACGATTATAGATATAATTTCGAATATTACTTTATTAGAAGCTAGCGAAAGCGTCGACTTGCGACGCAACTATTTATGTCACCAATTTGACCCTATAACGTTATATTCTAAATAGATAGACATACATTTTACAATTCTATATTAATGTACGATGCATAAAGACAATGAATGTAACATTTCAGAAGTAGTCTTAAATCCTTTTTTACGCAGTGTAAAATTTAATTACTACGTTTCTAAAATAGAAATTATAATGATGAGCAATTATATTTGTATTATTTAATATTCCTTTCAATTTAGTTTCTCTTTTATATTTTACTTCTATTTCTTTGATTTTTTATATGTACTCTTTTCTGTCTCTAAATTTATCTTTAACTTTTCTACGTTATGTGCTTAGAGCAACGATCTATACTTAGACTACGTGGGTGTTAATCTACCAAATTTAATTTTAAATATTTACGCTATAATATTGATTTTGTAGTCTTCATAATTTTGGCATTTTAGAATAAAATGGCTGTCGCGCTCAGACGGATAGATATGTTAGGATTAGAACATTTCACAACCTAATATACAAAAAAGATATTTTGACAAAAAGATATTTTTTTCCTATAAGTTTCAAACGCGTACAATTAGTAACTCTTATGTTACAATAGTACCACGACAGACGTCTTAATTTTGCGCAGCACCATACAACATAAAATAATAAAAAAATCATGAAATGTACTACGTATATAACTCGAATTAATAACATTATCTTGTCAGAATGCTGTTTATATTAATATGAATAAGCGCGAACCTAACATGACACAACAGGTGAGAAATCGTCTCCAGTTAGCTGAAGTTTCTGTGTGAGGAGCATTAATCTTGCACGATGCATGTGGCATGTGTATGTGACTAGATCTGTTCCATACTTAAAGTAAAATAAATTAAGGATGTAACGAAATGTGATTCTATTTTAACAATTCTAAATAAATTCCCGGATGAATTTGACATGCATATGTCAAATTTATGCCATTCTGGCGTAATAAGTCCTCTGATTGTAAATGAGAAGGTTTTAAATTTGATTCCCACTCGAGCAATAAATTGTTTTTATTGTCCCTGCTCTAGAAAGACAAAACTGAGCGCTTTGTTTTCCATTTAACATACATTGTCATGATTTGAAGACAGAAAACAACGATAGTAGTAATTTAATTTGACACAAAGTTTATCGACCTACCATCCCGTTCAGGATGAATGACGACAAAATAGATATATTATCAGCTATAAAATAGTTATCTGTTTAACACAATAGAATTCTACTTGAAAATGCAGTAAAGTAAAAAAAATGGATTTCGCGCAGTAATGGGATACTAATCGCTTTTAAAAACGATATAGATTTCCTGTACTAAAATCGAAAGCCGGCATGTTAGTGCATGTCGGACCGATGTCGCCATCCTATCGTGACTGAAATCAGTCAATCGGTGCCGAAAAACTTGTTGTTATCAATCTTGAGTGGGGTTCAACACGCCAAGAGCTATGTCTGCCGATTGACAAACTTTTATGATCGACCTTCAATATTCTATTTACATAATACATTTTTCGTAAACGATAGATATGACCTCGTGAGCTTATGACTTTGAATACTAACGATAACCCGATATTAGTGACTCACAGATTATATAATCTAATATTCTTTAACAAAATTAGGTTAAATTATTTCAATTACACTGAAAGATTTAAAAGGTAGGAAGATATTACAGCTCATCCCAGAAATATCTAAAATATCTACATCAAAAACCTTTACTAAAATACTCGTATATCAAGCAATTTTAATTTTTAAAGTGTTATTATTTTTTACTACCTTTTACTAACTTAATGACAACGAACTGTGATAGTCATATATTTCCAATTTTGAATATGTTTCTCGGTTACGATAAAATAGAAAGGACATGACTTTAGAGATACTTTCGGGATTCAATTTCCGCAAGTCGGTTGAAGGGTTTATTATCAAGCGATACCCAAAGTTTTCAAACCATATAATGTGAACGTGAAATAAAATTTATTCATCTTATACATAATCCTGAAAGCGTAGCAACCTCAATATATGTTTATTTGGAATAAAGAATATTTATTATAATATTTAAACAAACATAATTTAATATTGTAGTAACAATATATCGACACTTCTTTTCTTATTGAAAATAAAAAATATTTTTTAAAAGTAGGTGCGTCTAATTTACTGTAGGTCTCTCTCTTGACAGAAGATATTTAGTTAGACGCACTTCCCCACTTTCCTCACAATTTTTGGGATATAGTATATTATGTATTGTATGATGAAACTCGATGCCGCGCTGTGCCTTGTTACTAAAATGAGAAAACAAAAATAATTAATGGTCCCAAATCTAATCCAAAACTCATTGTACATGACTTATTTACTATTACATTATTTTGTGTTACCTGCAAATAGTAATTCAAATTGTATAAATGATTTCGCAAAATTCCATAATTACATTTATTATAACATATGATTAGTCAAAAGCAATATGATTTATTAATTAATAAATTATACTATGTTATTATGTTATTGAAATCGAATGACCGACTTGTATTAACCTAGATACAATATTACTATCGAAAATCAACGTGAAATCGACTAAATGATATAAAAATTCAGCTTTTTAATCTGCATCTCTATGAATAAACTAAATATAAAATAACGGCAACCTTTCTTCAAATTATACAGACACATATATATATCGAAATGTATTAAAACTAAAAAACGTAGCATATTTTGCTTTTCATATATTCTACGTACCTTTGTATGGAACTTCAACTTCCAGTGCTAGCGTGAGTAAAAATTCATTTATCGTGGGATGCATACTAGAAACTTTTTTATAGGGTTACGGCTATGTATAGTGTGTATTTGTCCGAAATGAATGAAGTCGAGGCTTTTACGCTAGCTCAATGTAATTAGAGCGCCTCCGCTTCTCTACATAAGTGGTTTGCGGCGTGTTATTTTGTTGTTTACTATAACGAACGTGTCCGAAAAATTCACCTAATTCTATTAGTTTTTTTTTTAATATATTTTTACTACTAATATAATTATATAATATATTATATATCATTTAGGTATATTGTTACGCGTCTACGTACTAAGCTTACTTCTATATTATTTGCGTTTCTTATTCAGTTATAGTTAGTCATAATCTATACATATATATGTGAGTACACGTATACATATGAGTATATGAAGTAATGATAATTTTGAAAAGAACGATCCAGTGACAAATCCGACTTGTGATCGAGGGGCTGTAAAAAATCAGTATTGTAGATCAACGGGAAGTACAATTTGTTAAAATTAACAAACTTAAATTTGAGGACATCTGTACTTATCTTAAATAAAATTAAATACAATTTGGAAAAAAGTGGGATTTTCGCCATGAATGAATGAATTTTCATTCGTGTACTTTAGTGACGTCTATGGTAAACAATTTTGATTTTATTACTTGTATTCTTAAGCCGTAGGACTATAGTAAAAATTATATGTCATTATTTTTTCTATGGTTATTAAATAGAAAAAAAATATGATATGTCATATATTTTTGGTGGCTATGGCTTTTATGCTATTATGTGGCATATTGATAGACGACACAAGCCATATCCAATTTTTTCTTGCTTTAATTAATCATCTGCAAGCATTCCTCTCTACCTTAGATGTTCTCTTTAATAAAATCCTGGTAACGAGGCAAAGCAATGTCTCAAGATTTAGACGGAATGTGGGACGGAAAGTCTAGAATTGTCTTAATCGAAACGGACTATTTATTAAGATTAGTTTCCACGTTATATTAACATTAGTTTTCACATTCTCTCTAAATACCATGTTTTCAATACAGCGAGAAACTGAAAGAGAAAACTAAAAATCGACGACATTCTTACCATCTATTTTTTGTTCTGTTATAGCTTAATATAATTGCTCAGAATGTACATGTAACCAAAAATTTTTCAATAAGGATTCCCACTGTCTAGCAGGGTATGCAGCAAGGTATGACAGACGGGCATGCAAGACATGTACAGGATATAGCGTAAAGTTAATAAAAAAGTATTATGTTTATATTTTAAAGTTTTGAAAATAAGCTTTATTAAAAAAATATTGTCTTTTTTACAGACTGTTGAAGATTTAGAAGCTCATTGCAAGAAATCCGGTATAGAAATAGTGACGAGGCAGTCTTTTCTATCAGACCCTAGTGATGCAGTACGAAATCTAAGACGGCAAGACGCAAGAGTCATAGTAGGTCTCTTTTATGTGGTAGCAGCAAGAAGAGTTCTCTGTGAAGTATATAAACATAAACTGTATGGGAAGTCATATGTTTGGTTTTTTATAGGTGAGTACAATTTTATTCAAATATTTTTATGTCATAAATGCTTTTAGTAAGCAGTGACTAAATTTTTTAAATTCGTTACCTCGTTGTAAATATTTTGCTTACTAAAAACTTTTAAAATGAAAATAGTTCAAAATATTTGTAGCGTAAAATATCTTTGGAGGTTTGCAAAATGTTATTTCCGTATCCATTTTCCACAGTGAAAACTGATTTTATATCGTCATGTAGCAAATAACATCACGGTATTACGTTTCCCGCGAGACTAAAGGCGAAACTGGCTAATGCTTTTAGATTAGACGTCATGTCGTATAAAATGTGTTTGAAAGTTATTTTTATTCAAATAATACGACAATAAACGTTATAATAAATGCGCTGTAAAGTATATTACATTATAAAAGTTTCCCTATGGGGAGATATAAAATGTTCCGTAGTTATTTTAAAAACAAGTAATGGATGAAAAAATTGCATTACACAATAGGTGGTTATTTTCTTACTTTGAAGTAAAATAAGTTTCCTTTTTGTATAAATATGTATACCTACCGGTAACAACATTAATGTTGTTAGTTATTCCTCTATTATCTTAGCCCAAGGGTATAGTTCATAGTAACACTATTTCTATACCGGATTTCTTGCAATGAGCTTCTAAATCTTCAACAGTCTGTAAAAAGGACAATATTTTTTTAATAAAGCTTATTTTCAAAACTTTAAAATATAAACATAATACTTTTTTATTAACTTTACGCTATATCCTGTACATGTCTTGCATGCCCGTCTGTCATACCTTGATGCATACCCTGCTAGACAGTGGGAATCCTTATTGAAAAATTTTTGGTTACATGTACATTCTGAGCAATTATATTAAGCTATAACAGAACAAAAAATAGATGGTAAGAATGTCGTCGATTTTTAGTTTTCTCTTTCAGTTTCTCGCTGTATTGAAAACATGGTATTTAGAGAGAATGTGAAAACTAATGTTAATATAACGTGGAAACTAATCTTAATAAATAGTCCGTTTCGATTAAGACAATTCTAGACTTTCCGTCCCACATTCCGTCTAAATCTTGAGACATTGCTTTGCCTCGTTACCAGGATTTTATTTAAGAGAACATCTAGGGTAGAGAGGAATGCTTGCAGATGATTAATTAAAGCAAGAAAAAATGGATATGGCTTGTGTCGTCTATCGATTTGCCATATAATAGCATACAATCCGTAACTGCCAAAAAAATATGACACATCATATTTTTTTTCACACAAAGTGCCTATTGTATTTGTTTCTCTATATAAGGGAAAATTGGTGTTACAAATGTTTTATTTTTCTTTACTATCTAATGTTTTATTTTTCTTTACTAAGTGGAAATATTATAATGTACTCGTAAGTTATATAAATATGGTAAGTAGTTAATTAATCGAATCACTTTTTTTTATGGAAAAGACGGCAAACGAGCGAACGACTCCAGAGGAGCTACAGGAGCGTTGCCGTCCTATAAGGTGGAAGGGCCCCGGGGCCCGGCATTACCTAATGCGAAACGCAGTGGCCAAGGCCACTATTTAACGCCGGTCTTAAATGCCGGGGGTGGTAATAATCCGGTCGAGTCTGCCCATGCGTGCTGCCATTACTGGCAACGTGACTCTACCACACGCACTTTAGTCGCCTCTTACGACACCATCAGTACCAGGGTGATCCTATTCTAAGCCGGAATCACACGGCGAAATTATCTTTCTTAAAATTATTAAAAAAAATCCATTTTTAATTGGTAAAAACAAGACTATACGAGAATAGGTTCTACTTGCTGCATTGTCCGTATGTCCTATGGAAGCGACTAAGAGCTGTGTATGACACTTTCTAAATGCGGAAGATAAGTACCTCTGCTTCAGTATGCTGAAACAGCAATATGTTTTATAAAATATTCAATTTTGATGTGCTGTCTAAGGTAATTGTGATCTATTCAAAAACGAACAACGTATTATTTACATATATACATATTACATACAATAATCTACGCAGCGCACCTACGCAGAATTCTTGATCTTTTAATTTCCCCCCATTCTTCATGAGCCTTTTTTTTTGATAAATGAGCTATCAAATATTAAAATATTTTTCAAATCAAACCAGTAGTTCAGAGAAGCCCCAGTTTAAAAAAAAACAAGACTTTTCCGCTTTATAATATTAATAAAGTACACATTAAGTAAAGATAATAGTAATATAGTTCTAAGAACAGTAGAGACGGACAAAAAATTATCCATTTATAAATAATTAAAGTTATAATATCTTTTTATATTATATTAAATAACATTGGTTCGTTATATAAAATAAGGTATAATTATTTTCCTTTTATGTGCTTTAATTACACAATGGTCTCTCCCTTGTTGAATGTAATGAATTTTTAAAACTTAAATGTGACCGTAAATTAAGAATAATGCCTGAGGTTTGTTGTGGTGCAAAGGCAAAAGCTTGTGTTCGATCCCCACTTGAGGCAATTAAATATGAAATAATTGAGGCCTGTCGTTGCGCGGCGGCACAAGCGTGTGTCTGTAACCGACAGGTTCTGGGTTCGATCCCCAGTCGAGGAAATGAAATATATAATATTTCAATTTAAATATTTAATGTTTCATTTCTTCGCTCTAGTAATAAGGCAAAGCGCGGCGTTGAGTTCCGCCGCTCAACACGCAATGCCTTAAATTCGGCGGAAAGTGGGGAACGGAAGTGGAACGGAGTATCTTAACACTAGGTTCCCGGGTTCCCTCTGCCAACCCTGCCTCGTGCAGAATACAGCGTGAAGCTAAGAAAGAAATGTTATAATTTGGTAATAAGACAAAGTGGTTCGTTGAGTTCCGCCACTCTAGACGCAATACCTCAAATTCGGTGGAAAATGGGGAAGGTAACGGAGTGTTTTAACACTAGATTCCCAAATTCTCTCGGCCTACCCTACCCTATATGCAGGACACAGCATGAAGGTAAGAACAACTTTCATACTTACTTTATTTTCTTTAATCTTCGTTTATATAATTAAGTTCGTCGTAAGTTGAATTGCAATTTATAAGTATACTTTAGGTTTTAAGAATTTTATCGAATCCGAAATGCTACGAGAACATCAGTATATTTATACATATTTACCGGTATTTTATTCGAGCTTTGCACATCTAGTCGGTGATTAAGTGGTTTGAGCAACTAATACGTTACTTACACTATTTCTATTGAAATGCAATATCACGCTTATGCTTCGTAAATTCGTTTTCAGAAATGAACATTTTTTATTTACTTAACATATATACAATATTATACATATATTATTTTGTGGCTGAATCTATTCATACGATAACCGTACGAATAATTGATAGTTATTTGTACGGTAACTGTACGAATAATTGATAGTTATTTGTACAGTAACTGGATTATTAGTCCAGATACATTTAAGACACATTATCTTCAACAATTAGAACTTTTTTTAAAAATTATAACGTCTTAAGAGGTAACGGTGGTAAAATATCATCATGGGGGCAATAAAAAATAAGAAATGTATAAAGCTCTCCCAATAATATGAAACTGTTCCTAACCTAACCTAACCAAAAAAAAAAATAAGAAATATATAAAGCTCTCCCAATAATATAAAACTGTTCCTAACCTAACCAAAAAAAAAATACCCGGACGACAAATTAGAAATTATTCGTACAGTTATCGGACTAATAGTCACTTCGTTATTTTGTTTACTAAATTGATGCTTAAAGGTGAAGCAAAAAACGAATTAAATTGACATCATCTTCGGTACTAAAGTTATTGTTAGTATATATATATATATATATATATACTAACAATAACTTTAGCACCGAAGATAATGTCAAGGGTATGGTGTTAAGTAAATAAAAAATGTTCATTTCTGAAAACGAATTTACGAAGCATAAGCGTGATATTGCATTTCAATAGAAATAGTGTAAGTAACGTATTAGTTGCTCAAACCACTTAATCACCGACTAGATGTGCAAAGCTCGAATAAAATACCGGTAAATATGTATAAATATACTGATGTTCTCGTAGCATTTCGGATTCGATAAAATGCTTAAAACCTGAAGTATACTTATAAATTGCAATTCAACTTACGACGAACTTAATTATATAAACGAAGATTAAAGAAAATAAAGTAAGTATGAAAGTTGTTCTTACCTTCATGCTGTGTCCTGCATATAGGGTAGGGTAGGCCGAGAGAATTTGGGAATCTAGTGTTAAAACACTCCGTTACCTTCCCCATTTTCCACGAATTTGAGGTATTGCGTCTAGAGTGGCGGAACTCAACGAACCACTTTGTCTTATTACCAAATTATAACATTTCTTTCTTAGCTTCACGCTGTATTCTGCACGAGGCAGGGTTGGCAGAGGGAACCCAGGAACCTAGTGTTAAGATACTCCGTTCCACTTCCGTTCCCCACTTTCCGCCGAATTTAAGGCATTACGTGTTGAGCCGCGGAACTCAACGCCGCGCTTTGCCTTATTACTAGAGCGAAGAAATGAAACATTAAATATTTAAATTGAAAATACTATATATATTTCATTTCCTCGACTGGGGATCGAACCCAGAACCTGTCGGTTACAGACACACGCTTGTGCCGCCGCGCCACGACAGGCCTCAATTATTTCATATTTAATGCCTCAAGTGGGGATCGAACACAAGCTTTTGCCTTTGCACCACAACAAACCTCAGGCATTATTCTTAATTTACGGTCACGTTTAAGTTTTAAATATTCATTACATTCAACAAGGGAGAGACCATTGTGTAATTAAAGCACATAAAAGGAAAATAATTATACCTTATTTTATATAACGAACCAATGTTATTTAATATAATATAAAAAGATATTATAACTTTAATTATTTATAAATGGATAATTTTTTGTCCGTCTCTACTGTTCTTAGAACTATATTACTATTATCTTTACTTAATGTGTACTTTATTAATATTATAAAGAGGAAAAGCTTGTTTTTTTAAACTGGGGCTTCTCTGAACTACTGGTTTGATTTGAAAAATATTTTAATATTTGATAGCTCATTTATCAAAAAAAAAGGCTCATGAAGAATGGGGGGAAATTAAAAGATCAAGAATTCTGCGTAGGTGCGCTGCGTAGATTATTATATGTAATATGTATATATGTAAATAATACGTTGTTCGTTTTTGGATAGATCACAATTACCTTAGACAGCACATCAAAATTGAATATTTTATAAAACATATTGCTGTTTCAGCATACTGAAGCAGAGGTACTTATCTTCCGCATTTAGAATGTGTCATACACAGCTCTTAGTCGCTTCCATAGGACATACGGACAGTGCAGCAAGTAGAACCTATTCTCGTATAGTCTTGTTTTTACCAATTAAAAATGGATTTTTTTAAATAATTGTAAGAAATGTTATGTTGCCGTGTGATTCCGGCTTAGAATAGGATCACCCTGGTACTGATGGTGTCGTAAGAGGCGACTAAAGTGCGTGTGGTAGAGTCACGTTGCCAGCAATGGCAACACGCATGGGCAGACTCGACCGGATTATTACCACCCCCGGCATTTAAGACCGGCGTTAAATAGTGGCTTTGGCCACTGCGTTTCGCATTAGGTAATGCCGGGCCCCGGGGCCCTTCCACCTTATAGTACGGCAACGCTCCTGTAGCTCCTCTGGAGTCGTTCGCTCGTTTGCCGTCTTTTCCATAAAAAAAAGTGATTCGATTAATTAACTACTTACCATATTTATATAACTTACGAGTACATTATAATATTTCCACTTAAGATAGTAAAGAAAAACTTAAGATAGTAAAGAAAAATAAAACATTTGTAACACCAATTTTCCCTTATATAGAGAAACAAATACAATAGGCACTTTGTGTTCAATGAATGGCTCCAGTTCCTCTATTGACAATTGTCTTTAAAGACTAGTGTAAACAGAACAATTTGATACAATAAAACAAAGTTGTATAGGTGCAAAATAACCATATTGTAATATTATGAAGATTAAGTACTTTTAGTACATAATTTTTGTGCTCATCAGCTCTACATTTTATATTTTTGCAAATTTCCTGTTTAGGAAAATGTTCTTTTGATGAAAACAATCTTTTTCGTGATGACCACTCAATAAAAATCTGTTTTACAAAACGTATTATATACATATTAATAAAAAAGGAAACCATTTTTACTATGTTTTAAAGTGTTATTCCACACTTAGGACAGAAAATACTAAACTTAAATTTAAAAAGCGTATAAAAATTTTTTTTCCTGCTTCGTTCAATATTTTTATACGCTTTTTAAATTTAAGTTTAGTAAAAAAGAAAACCTTTTAAGAAACAAATTTATATTCAAAAAGTAAGATGATTTTATGTGTTGCATGTGTTGTGTTGCAAATCAAGCTTTTTTAATTGATAGCCATATTTGGTGGGTTGTGAATAAATATATACTCCGCCATTTTGGCTTAAAAATGATATTGATTACATGTAATGTCATTATCATCGGTACCAAATCGCTGATTTTAATTTTAGCTTAATCGAACACTGGGAAGTCAATTTGAATCAAAGTGAGCTCAAAAAGTTTTACATACACTGACACGGCAAGTATCGTAAAAGCTTGTAATACACAGCGACCCAGGAAAGTATATTAAATACTCTACTCTATTTAGCTTCACGCTGTATCCCGCACGAGGCAGGGTAGGCAGAGGGAACCCGGGAACCTAGTGTTAAGACACTCCGTTCCACTTCTGTTCCCCACTTTCCGCCGAATTTGAGGCATTGCGTGTTGAGTGGCGGAACTCAACGTCGCGCTTTGCCTTATTACCAGAGCGAAGAAATGAAACATTAAATATTTAAATTGAAAATATTAAATATTTCATTTCGTCGACTGGGGATCGAACCCAGAACCTATCGGTTACAGTCACACGCTTGTGCCGCTGCGCCACGACAGGCCTCAAGTATATTAAATAGTTTTCTATATTTAAAAACATCTAATCAATTGTACATAATTAAGTGGTTTAAAATAATTATTTATATAAGGGGGGCCTATCGTGGTTCAGAGGTATAAGCGTGCAACTGTAAACTCGAATGGCTGTGGGTTCGATCCTCACTCGAGGAAATGAAATGTTTAGTATATGGGAATAGAATTTCTTAACCCTTGATTATAGGATAGGATCCCGCTATCTACCCTGCTATGTAAGGGATACAACACGGGATATAAGGGGAGGCAAAAAATATATAAAACACATAATGATTTTAATAAGATATAAGATTTTCTGAAAATGTTTTAAAGTTTTAGGTAGTTTAATTATCTCTACAGACTACTTAATGATATAGTCCCTCTAGTATGGTCGCTTATTAATTACATTCAAGTTGAGAAACACCAGCAAACTAACATGGTAATTGTATTTTATCGCTAAATTTGTAGTAACGTTACTTTATAACTTAACAGACCGTACTAGATTGGAACATTATACAATTCCAAAACCATTTATTTTTATATTTATCGCTCGAATTTGTCATTTGAGAATTAATTTTAAAATTTAGATTTTTTAAACCTTGTTTTTGACTCCGTACAGGAGGCTATTATAATTACTAATTAGATAACTTTTACCTTGTTTATTTATAATAGGTACTTTTACATAATTACAGTCTCAACGTATGAATTGTAGGTGCTAGACTACACTTTAGGGTTAACACAATAGTTTTAACCTTGCAGGCATAACCTACAGGCAAACCTTAGCCTATAAGTGATAAAACTGTACAGTTATTAGTATGTTTACATGCAACCGAGCAAATATCAAATTTGATAATTTTATGCCGCTCATTTTGATTGCGCACGCTGTACACACGCTTAGTACAAGCTTGCCTGACACAGTTCTCAGTTTTTTATTTTTTAAGTCTGTTAATGTAAATTTCAATTCATCAATCAAATTTAAGCGGAAGAAATGCTTTCTTTTTTTCTTTTCTTTCAGCGTTTAGATCATTCAATATGACAGTATCACATCATCGTCGCCTATTTTAGTTTCGTATTTACCGTACACAGTACCTAGTAGGCGTTTTTATCACAACCTTACGTAGATAACTAAAAGTTCATGACAAAACTGCAACTGTACATGCAAGCCCTAACGTGCATGTATTATATGATTTAGTTATACCTGTCAGCTATAGCTGCATGTATACATGTACAGTTAAAAACAATCATGCTAACATAACGTGTAAAGCCTCTTTTACATCTGTATTGTATCTTTATTAGTAATATTCTCTCCAATATTCCAATCCGTATTCTTTGGAAATATTCACACCATATTTAAAAATACATTTAGAGATACAAATTGTATCAGTTGACTAAGGTTTATGAAATCAATTATGTATTGATTATAATCACAGCCTAAAGAAATCTTAGTAACGTCACTATTTTTATTATCATCTTAATCCCATTACAGTATTTTGGACAAAACAACTATTTGCTTATTCGTAACTAAATAATTTGGTTATTTATATCTTGACTTGTGAAGTCTAGACAGCAATCGAGTGAATCGATTCATCTAGACTTCTATCTCTTATCTTTAATTTTATCAAATTATTAAATAGATACTTTACCTCTTATTTAGTTTTAACTAGATGCTGGAGTATATTTGACATTTATTGTTATATATTTGTTGATAAATTTGACTTTTTGTAAATTCAAAATAAAATCTAAAAAAAAAAAATTGGCAACGAGAGTAGATATTATCGCTCAAGTTCAAGCTATATAGACGATAATCATATCCACTGACTCAGACTGAAATTACATGTAACCAATCTTCTAGCACATAATCGTTGAAAAGAATAGGAGTTGAAGTGGTCGTCATTAACCAAATCGATTAGACATTTAATAATACACGTAGTAATATATTACAAATAATTATAAATAAATAAGTACTAATCTTATTCCGACAAACCAAGCATATGCTTTATATTCTCCTAATTTTTAGGTTTTGAAGGATCCGACCTTTTAAAAATCTTGCGTGAGAACAGAAGTCCAGCACGTAGATATCACGTCGAGAATACAATTTATATTAATGTGATACGGCAACGAGAGTAGATATTATCGCTCAAGTTCAAGCTATATAGACGATAATCATATCCACTGACTCAGACTGAAATTACATGTAACCAATCTTCGAGCACATAATCGTTGAAAAGAATAGAAGTTGAAGTGGTCGCCATTAACCAAATCGATTAGACATTTAATAATACACGTAGTAATATATTACAAATAATTATAAATAAATAAGTACTAATCTTATTCCGACAAACCAAGCATATGCTTTATATTCTCCTAATTTTTAGGTTTTGAAGGATCCGACCTTTTAAAAATCTTGCGTGAGAACAGAAGTCCAGCACGTAGATATCACGTCGAGAATACAATTTATATTAATGTGATACGGCAGCCGGGTTCCATAATGAAACTATTATTATTTACATATATTAAAAATACAAAACTCTAGAGGCTTCTTCTAAAGGTAGAAAAAAATTATAATAAACTTTTTTACATGACCTGTGCTCATCATGTCATCAACATTATATAAATACAGGAATTAAATATACAGCAACAGCAATTTTATTAATAGCTTATTTTAAGATTAGTCTACCTTAACCATTTTGAGCACATTTGAAACGTACTGTATACTATTGATATTGGAAGACAACATGAACCATGTAACTAAGAAGTGTACTATTTTGGTTGAATGCACATCTGGTTGTTGTATTCGAATACGATATCCGTATCTAGGATCCGTATCACAATGTACATTTCGGGTTAGTACAAGGAAATCCCAGTTGAAGTTTATGCTATTTAGTAGATGTTTAAAGTCTACAATTGATTTAATGTCAGAATATGACTTTAATATCATACTGAATATTTATGATGCCCGATGGAGCAGACCAGTCCTAGAGTGCGTCGACCGCGTCTCGGCAAGCGTAGCGTAGGACGACCTCCGACTCGCTGGGTAGACACTGGATGAAGAAGGCAGTGAATCGAGTAACGTGGCGCGAGGAGGCCTTTGTTCAGCAGTGAACAATGATAGGCTGATGATGATGATGAATATTTATATTCATTTTTGTGGCTTTTAAATTAATGCATAGATATTTTTTAAAATTTAACAAAATTGGCAATCGACAATTTTTTTTTTTGATAATTTATCTTGATTATTATTAAGTTAAGAATATCTTTTTTTACATTATATATTTTTATTATTTAACAATTGAAAATTTTAAGGTTAACCTAATCGATAAAAGTACTATAATGCTGAAGATATTTTCGTTTATCTTCTTGTCTTTGCCTATTTTACGGTTTTTTTCAATTTTATTTTTTTACGTTAATATTTTATTATGTATAAATGATAATGTGGTGTTTTAAATAAAATTATTTTAACCGAACTAAACGCCTATATATATTTTAGGAAATCAGACCTTTCGAACTCTTTGCAATAGTCTATTGCACTAAACACTTTACTTACACTTACTTTTACTAGTAAAATATAAAATATATACTATAGGGGGTCGAAAATAGCCTGAATTGCTTCGAGAAAAGGATGATACGGCCGTGCCGCTTTTTTGCTCGACTTGGCCGGGGCACTGCCGTGCCCCCAGATATACACGATTTGAAATAATCACGAAAATCAAAATTTGAAATAATCTTACAATCTAATGTTGCAATTGCATATTTTATATTTTTTAAAAAAAATATAAATTAAAATATTATTACGTTATCAAAACTGTCAGTACACAAAAATATTTACATCATAAATTAATATGCCAACAATAATCTTCATTAAAATAAGCTGAAATGCGAAAATTTATATTAGTACAAACAATTTCTTTATAAGCCCATCCTATATCAGGCCAATCCTAAGTATAAGGGATAAAACGCCTACGAAATTGTTTTCTTTCTCGCACAAATCACGAGCACGTAGTTTTTTGATCAAACGTTTACATATAATAGATAGTCGGTGCTACGAGTAGTTACTGAGACGTATACGACGTTTATTTCTTTTTATATTTTGTTGAAAACTAAATATTTGAATATTTTTTTGTGTTATAATATAAAATCAAAATATAATATAAAATCTTACATTTTTTTTAATATATGATTGGTTTTATAGGTTTTATAGGTTATTTTAAAACATAAAAAAAAATAAAAACTTAGTATAAGAATTTTTAAACCGCAGTCTAGACAGAGAGGCTAGAGAACCTAGAGTTACGACTTACGACACAGTTCCATTCGCCACCTTCTGCCGAATATGAGGCATTGCATGTTGAGTAGCGGAACACAACGCAGCGCTTTGTGTTGTTACCAGAGCGCAGAAATGAAAATATTAAATATTTTCTAGAGTGGGGATAGAACCTACAACATGTCGTTTCGTTTACAGTCACGGGCTTTAGCCTTTGCGCCACGACAGACCTCTTAAATTAGTTAATTATTTTAATTTCAGCAAAATGCTACTTTGAATGCGGCATTTAACCTCTCAAAAAATCGGACTACGGAGGGTACTGACACTAGTTTATCTCTGGAGGAGATGGAGGAAAAAATGTCAAGCTGAAGAAAGCACAAAATTACCTTCTTAACATATGATGATGTAGGTTATTTTGTGCTCTTTTTAAAGATGATTGGATCATTATAATAATATTATATAAAATTATAAAAATATCGTACGTTATCTTACCAATCTATCTATAGGAAAAAGGGTGGACGATAAATCCCATTAGATGAGACCCAAAAATGATATGACCTATTCTAATTTAAGTATAATTTTAATTAATATTCTATATCGTTATCGTTGTCACAATGTGCATATAAGACGAAAAGCTATTTGTGGGTGTTAATTAAATTTATATTCGCCTAGCCATTATATATTCTGATCACGAGCCCGGCTCTACTTCCTAGTTGCTAATGAAATATGTCAAGTTAGTGAACACGGGGCAATAACCCATATACTATTCCATAAGCCCTGTCTTATTAGTTTATATCAAATTCATGAGTGAGTCTACGTTGGGATTTACCTACATACTTGTACATACGAGTATATGCAAGTATGTATATGAATATGATGTTGTGTATTGGAGAAGATGATGTATATTGTTGTTGAAAAACTTGTGGATTAAATACACTCGAGAAAATGAAATGTTTAATATTTTCAAATTAAATATTTAATATTTTCATTTCTTTGCTGTGATACAAGGCAAAACGCGGCGTCGAGTTCCAACACTCAACACGCAATGCCTTAATTCTGTTGGACGTTGAGAATGGAACAGAATGTCTAAATACCATGTTCCAAAGCTTGCTCTGCCAACCCTTCTATGATATGGATACAGCATGAAGTTGGAAATGACATTATATAAAAGAAAGAGATCGATAGAGCTTCAAAGTGATGAAAAATAGAAAATGAATATTTAAGGCTTATTTCTTTATAAGTACTATCCAGCAAAAACTTTGTAGAATTCAATCATTCTTACATCAATTGTTTCATCTCAATCTGTATGTGTCATCAAAAATACAAAAATTAAAATACAAAAATTACGCCATTTTGATAAAAAAGAGAAATGTTGATTAATGATAACACTGGTCAACAAAATTTTAACTTTTTTATGGCACACGAAAACTTATGTCAAATTTTGAATATATTAGGGCCTTCAAGTAATAATATATCGAGAGAAAAAAAATGACACGTCCTTGTAATATAGAAACATATAGTTATTATTTTTGTATAAATAGAAAAAACTCAACACTTAAAGAAGCTATTGTTTAATGTACATTAGATAAATTTCATTTTCGGGAATATTTACCTTCTGGTAGGTCTCGTTTTAGATTCCAACAATATTCTGCTAGCATTCGTGGACTCCATTTCCCTTGGTAACGCTTCTCTATTAAGGAAATGTCCTGATGAAGCCTCTCGCCTTGTTCATCACTCACAGCTCCCAAGTTTGCAGGAAACAAATCAAAATGAGAGTGCAGCATGTGTATTTTTAAGGGCATGTTACATCCCAAAGCTTTATATGACATTAGAAGTTTATTAATTAAATCTTTGTAATTTTCCGTTCTATAGTTTCCTAAACAAATTTAGACAACACTCACAAACACTTTCCAGGCAACTTTTTCTAGATCATTCAATTTCTCTTCAAAATCTTTATCTTTTATTAGTTTACATATTTGTGTACCTACAAATATACGCTCTTTAATTTTTGTCTCGATGATTTTGGGAATTTCTTGTTTTAGATATAAAAAGCCATTGCCATCTTTAGGCATAGTTATTACAATTTTTTTCATTAAACCGAGTTTTATATGCAACGATGGTAAAAAAATGTCATCAGGGTTTACTAAAGGATCATTTTTAACATTTTTATGGTCAGTGATTCGCGCGTGGGCCACACTTTCTTTATGTAGTGACTCTGTCTATCTCCAATGTCCCATTCGCAAAGAAAACAGCAAAAATGTTGTGTACCGTAGTTGCAGTAAGTTTGGATACTGAATAGTGTGTTTAGACTTGGTTGTAATGCCTTTTGTTTGACTTAAATAAAAATAACAATCGCTTATATGATCTTTTGGTTCTAGCCAAATCATTGGTATAGCGAATAGCAAATATTAAGGTTCTTGTTTAGCCCAACCTACTAAGAGACTCATTCACGTTACACAACATATATATGGAACCCAGTATTTATCTTGATGCGACACAGACAATCCAAAGTAATCAAAATAGCACTGTTCAATTAATATGAGATGTAAAAGTTAGCTCTCCACACACATTACAAAATCTATCGGGGTTATTCAAGCACTTTCGTGGCATGTTTATGATGTAATTAACATAAATAAAAATATGTAAGTTAGTAAAATACAGTAGTTACACAGTTGCCAAAATAAAGTTTTTTTACTTAACGTGTTTTGAAGTTAGAAATGTATTTATAGCTGTCACTAAAAAGCTGGACCTGACTAGAACGAAATTACTTAATTTTTTAATGAAGGGTTGCCAACCTAAACAAAAATGACCACTAAGTTCATGTGACAAAAACAGTGTTGACCAGTGTAATCTAATTTATATATATATATATATATATATATATATATATATATATATATATATGTGTGTGTGTGTGTGTACATTGTGTTTATATTTATCAGTACTGTTTTATAAATTCAATATTTACGAAAATTTAAGCAAAGTTGAGTACTAAGCAAACTGCCAACATATATTACAACTGTGAATACTTATTCCTACATAGGTATTACTAAGGGTAAATATTCTTGGAGTGGTAATTTGGCTGTAGTCCAAAAATGTGTATGTCAACTCCACCAGGTTATCAGCATCCGGCTGACCCGAATATAGACCTCGAAATCTTTTCTCATCCGTCATAAAATTTTATTATACTCTATAAAATTTCCTCCCAAGAGATCAATTCATATAAATATAATCGACACATTTACTAAGATGAAAATGGAAGATTTTTTTGTGATTTACGACTTTTGGCGATAAAAGTCCCATTGAAACTTTAAGAATGACATGATATAGGCTAGATCACAGGCGTATTTCGTAGATTTTACTTTGGTGGAAAATATTTTATCTCATGTAGAATTTACTATATATTTATATACTTAACTAGCGCTGGTAGGATGTCGTGGTGCAGGACATAAGAGCCATTGGTCTAACCACCGAGGACGTCAAAGAAAAAAAAGCGTCTAAGAAGAAGAAGATTTATTTGCTTAACTACCGGACCTGAATGGCTTCACCCGCATGAATTATATAAATATTTATTCAAGCTTTTAACGGCGACTTCGGCTGTAGAGATTCAGAATGTTAAATAATTGTTGCATATAAAATGAAAACTTCGTTGATTTTACTTGTAAATAAAAAAAAATACTTGTAAATAAATTGTTGAAATTTCCAAAGCTATATTATATTTAAATTTCTTTTTAATTATGTTACAAATCGAAGGAGCCCCGTTTGATTTTGTTATGAATTTTCTATTTCATTTCTTTATATTTACTTCCGTGATTCTTTTCGCACGCCCAGAAACAATAGTTTAACAGGAGAGTTTCTCAATAATGCACAAGCGGATTACAGAAGCAAAAACATATTTTAGCATACCTTTACTTTTCTTAAATATTATATCCTTATATCAATAAAATAACAAAATAATGATTATCCTTTTCTTCGACCTTATAATTTTATTACGTCCTTTCTTGAATAAAATAGAAACATTAAGAAATTATAAACTTAAATAATTAAAATAAACCAAAACAGATAAGAAATAATTAAAATAAGTAAAATTAAGGAAAATTAATTTCTTAATTATACTTATAAAAAATATTATTTTATACTTATAAAAATAAATCTCAATTAAAATTTATTTTTATCTCCATTAAAATATCAAATATAAAATTAAACGGTATTTCAAATCAAATCTCTCGAATAGATAAATATTTTATCGAATGTACAATGGCCCTTACACTTTTTTCTAAATATTAAAATAAATCAACCTCCACCTATTTCACTTCATTATTTTAGTAATTTAAAATATTTGAATGCGCATAAATTAAAATGTGCGAGCAGAAAATACCCTGAAAAAGGTTTTCCATATTGCTGAGCATCAAACTGTTATTACATTTGCTTACCCACCTAGAAACTAGTTTGCATATCGCTGAAAGAATAACAAAGCGACGAAGAGCATAACTTCATAAAATTTAATTATAATATTATGTTCATATGTGAAAATTTCCAAGAGCTAGCAATTGAGTTTTAAATCAGTGATATGCCGTAGAAATAATTGTTACTATGTATTTTTTTGTCTATATTAAAAGTAGTGTAAAAGACAATCTTACTAAAGAAAATAATCTATTTTTTTATTCAAATCTTAAAAGTTCATTTTATTTCATATAGGTTGGTACGAAGATAATTGGTTCGAGACAAACTTAGAGCGGGAGGGCTTGGAGTGTACACCGGAACAAATGCGGGAGGCAGCTGAGGGTCACCTCACCACCGAGGCCCTGATGTGGAATCAAAATGCCAATCAAACTACTATCTCTGGCATGACTTCAGAAGATTTCCGGTTTGACTTTTTTTATTTTCATTAATTTTTCTACGTCTTAAAGGATAAAAGTTAGTAGTAAATAATATAAGAGTAAAATGCCTTTTTAAATTAATACAATTTACGACTAGCTAAACATGCTTCAGTTACAGACCACAATCCGAATATTCATATGCCTGAAATCGTGTTTTTATTCTAATGAAACCGACAGGTTTGTTAATACCATATTAAAAACTGGTATTTCTAGTCAAACTTTACGTATACTGGTATATTGTAGGAAAATTTGCGGCTTGTCGTAGAGCAGGGGCACAAAGCATGTGAGTGTAAACATAACAGATTGTGTGTTCGATTCCCTGTATTTTCGAGGAAAACGTGAATGAAAGTATTGAAACAAAGTTATTAAAATTTAGTATTTTATTCGTGTTTATCTGAAGATACTTTTATAAATATAAAACTTGTCTGATAACTGTTTTTATTCATTCCCGCAACGTTGTGAAAACCCAATTTTATGTGACAACGATTTCTTTTGTACGGATTCTGAAAGGAGGGCGACACATTCCCGTGGTGCGATCACGAATAAAACCGCTTGTCACAACTTTTACGCGTTGAGTGATAATATTCTATTCTTTCGACGAGAGACATTCAATTGGAATGCTTAGAGATGCGATACCACTTTCCGCTACGTGACTTTATTGCAATGTGACTTCATCAAATAAGAATTCACTTCGGATATCTGTGTACGTAAATTTCCGACAAACGTCAAAATATAGAAAACTCTTTTGGCGAACGTGTTTTTAACAGACGCCCCAAATTCCGAAATACTTCACAAAGCTTTTGTGCACAATGACAGGTCGGACACAAGTTACAAAATTATAAAATAAAATATTCATTGGGTTCTTTTTAAACAATGTACATGCAATTACTATTATACAATTTTATCAAATCTAAACTAAGTGCATAGTTAATTTAAAAAGTTATGTTGATTTATAACTTCTATTAAATTTTATTTACCTTACAAGGATTATTGTTTTGAATTATATCGCAAATAATAACTATTTTCTAAAAGGAAAAAAAATATATAATCTTGTAAATAATCTGCTACAAACGATAGAATAATAGAAAGGTATATAATTTACCACAATGAAGTCATTAAATTGCCAGTCATAAGCTACAATAGGTGTTTAAGGCTAAATGGTGTCAACAACCTATATTTTAATGAAAATAAATTTCCCTGTGTCATAACTATAAAAGGCAAGAATAAAAAATGATTGGTTATATAACAAACAGATCACGCTTGAATGAAGCACTCCGTGAAGCCGGCTATAACATTGACGGAGAAAGATTTCCAGAGGGATATCAGGAAGCGCCTTTAGCCTACGACGCTGTTTGGGCCGTCGCGTTAGGTAACCTTCATGAATACGAAATGACTGAAACAAATGAAAGGATAGCACTAAAAAAAGTTTTCTTTTCAGCTTTCAACAAAACAATGGAGAAATTAGAAAAAAATGGACTGAGCTTAAAGAATTTTACGTACACAAATAAGAAAATAGCAGATGATATTTACGAAGCTATAAATTCGACTTCGTTTCTCGGCGTTTCGGTGAGTTGACTCGAGAGAATATTGTGTTATGGTTTTATATTGATTAAGAGATATAGCGCTCGTTAGCCTAACGACTTTGTCGATTGCGCTTTGACTTTATAGAAATTAATATTGCCTTTCTATATCGTTTACATAATTACAGATTGTAATATTTTGTATTTTTATAAAATTAAAAACGATGTATTGAAAAATATATACGTTTTTACTAAAACAGCCAGTAAAAGAATGTTTATCCTTAAGTTGAATCTTGTGATATAAATGTAAAAGCTGAGTCAGAGTCACTAATAAAGATACCTTTTAGGGTTTGGTCGCGTTTTCCTCACAAGGAGATCGCATAGCGCTGACACAGATAGAACAACTCACCGACAACCACTACGTTAAGTTGGGATACTACGACACTCAGGCGGACAACCTTACATGGCTCGATAGGGAGCGATGGGTTGGTAAGTGAACGATTCTTTCCTAATATACGGGTAAGTACTACGTGATCGTATATCGGAAATAAAGTATTTTAAAAATGTTTTGCTTTTGCACATTTACAGTGTATCTTAGTTTTAACTTAAGTGTTTCCTTATATCGCTACTGTTACTATTACTTAAAAATACTGTTTCATTTAATATTGAGCGATTGTATGTTGACAAAACCATGTTTTTTTACTAAACTTATTTTTTTTTTTAGGGAACCCGGGAACTTAATGTTAAGACACTCCGTTCCACTTCCGTTCCCCACTTTCCGCCGAGTTTGAGGCATTGAGTGTTGAGTGGCGGAACTCAACGCAGCGCTTTGCCTTATTACCAGAGCGAAGAAATGAAACATTAAATATTTAAATTGAAAATAACAATTATTTCCGAAAATCTTTTTCAAATAAAAGCTTAATCAAAATGTACACAAACTGTAATACACAGAAACTAAAAACGACGACTTCGTCGGGGGTTTTTAATTTACTTACGTGTTGGCATTCCAAGATTTTATCTTACCTTTAAACTGCACGACGCGACGCTACGAGACACTCGGAAGAGTAATTACATCCCTATCCGCTTTGAATGTTCTCTTTGAAATTTTCGTGAATATTAGCCAAATGGCTCAAAAAACATTTTAATTTCTACCCTTCGTTCGATTTGTCGTCCGTGAATAAATGAGAAACAATATCATCGACGTTGAAAGTTTTAAGTGAAGTGTATTTACACGAAGAGGCACTTCCATTAATGGCCCGAATTTCTTAGATCGTAAGCGTTAAGTGTGCAAATGTTTTTCTAAATTAATAAAAATGTCTTTTATATCTCACAATTCGGTGTACGCTTTATACCTATTTTTTTTTTTTCATTTTGACGTGTAACACTATTTCATAGTGAACAGTAATTATGTGATTAATGCTTCTGAGTCTGTATTATAAATGGTGATACTAGCAAACGGTAACACAAATCTATACTTATTCATTTATTACAATAATAGTAGGTTGCTGGCCCGCAATATATTAAAAAAGCAAAATAACCTATTATTCTCTTTAATATCACTTTACGAGCTTTATAAAAATATTTTTTACGCTGAAATATCGTAAGCGATCCGCAAATTTTACCCCAAAATGCCATTACGGTGAGCAGGGATGATTAAAGGCAGTCGTGTGAATAAAAGGTGGTATACCTACTATAAATGCACTGAGCTTATGTTAAAACGTGTAAAATAGAACATTCTTTGTATACAAAAATCGCAAAGTTTTAAATAAAACGTACGAAAATGAAAAATCTGGGAGAACGAATGGGAACAACGTTACAAAGCAGCTTAGCTTGTTTAAAAACTGAATTCTTGGTAGCTTCGAAGCTTTAATTCTTAAGCACAGAACAGTGGGATGTTTTATTAATGTTTTAGCGACAGCAAAAAGTGGTGACTGTAATAAAATAACGAAACGCCTCATTCTCCTTACTGGTGCAATAGTTTTACAGCTAAACTTTAACGATCAGCAGGAATGAGGATTTCTTTATGGATATCGCTATCGGTTTTCTACTTTGTTATACATTTGTCTAATGTCATATTCGTATTTAAAATACCTGTTTTCATTTCAACAAATGATATTGAATATTGGTTAGAGTTACTAAAACTGTGGTCGTATCTTTTTTACTTCACGCTTTATCCCATACATAGCCATATATATTAATACTTAATATATATATATATATATATATATATATATATATATATATATATATATATATATATATATATATATATATATATATATATATATATATATATATATATATATATATATATATATATATATATATATATATATATATATATATATATATATATATATATATATATATATATATATATATATATATATATATATATATATATATATATATATATATGTAGTTCTGATTTTAGAGTGCTGTACTTCAAAACGTAAAAGCCTATTAACACGTCCTAACTTGTTCGTATTCGATATCATAGTTTTGCTTAAGTAAAGGTAATATAAGCATTGACTTGTATTTGAAATGTTCCGAATTAAGTCAATTATTCACTTTGTTAGGTGGTAAAGTGCCGCCCGACCGCACAGTGGTGGTGAACGAGTTGCGCACCGTGTCACTGTCCCTATTCGCCTGTATGACAGCACTTTGCATCGCCGGCATACTCGCAGCCATCGCTTTAATTATCTTTAATATTTTACATAGACACAGACGGTAAGTGGTTTTAGTATGTTTTGTGAATGTTTAGTGTATGTTTAGATTAAACTTATGATTTAGAATTTACAATACAATATTTTGAAAGAACAAAATATGATATATAACAGAAATTATAATGGCATGATAGAAATGTATAAAAGAAAATATTATTGGGGCCTGTCGTGACGCAGGGCGTGTGACTGTAAACGCGACCAGTTGTGGGTTCGATCCCCACTCGAGGAAATGAAATATTTAATATTTTCATTTTTTCGCTGTGTTGACAATGCTATGAGTTGCGTAACTCAACACGCAATGCCTCAATTTTAGCGGAAAGTAGAGTCTCAACAATATTTTGTTAATTTTCCTCTGCCTAACCTATCGTGTTCAGGACACAGTGTGAAGTTGGAAAAAAAATCTCTATTCTTAATTAAAAAAAAAACTACTTTTTGTAGGATATAAAAATTGTTCAATATTCCTTATTTAAAAAACCAAACCTAATTAATATAATTTAAATACAAAGAAATTCTTAGACTGCTAAAGAACAATAAAATTCAATAAAGAAAATTACAATTAACGCAAAGAAACGTATATTCGTTTAAAAGAAACCTGTCATCGAAATTTAAAATTTATAGCAGTTTAAAATGGCAGCTCGTTACTCATGTCTACTAATATATAAATATTTAATTAAATAGTATTAATTGATTTTACGACAGGGTTATTCAATGGTCTCACCCAGCATGCAACACTGTGATGTTGTGTGGCTGTTGCATTTGCTTTGCAGCGGCAATTGCACTGGGGATAGATGGAAGATGGGTTCAACCCGAACATTTTCCTGGTCTTTGTGCAGCAAGGTCTTGGCTTTTAGCAACCGGCTTCTCAATGGCATATGGCGCCATGTTTACCAAAGTATGGCGCGTACACCGACATACGACCAAGCCAAAACCGGAAACTAAGGTATTCTGCAAATTAAATAAACTTATACACATTGAATGCTAAAAATATAAATAAAGTTTTATATTTTTAATTTTTATTTTTTTGAAATATAACCAATTTCTAATTTTTTACTAACAAACAAATTACACCTGTCCCACGTCTTATGGAGTAGGTGAAGTATAACTTATTTCACTTTGTAGCGATGCATCATTCCGTTCTCATCATCACCAATTTAGTTAGGTAATAAACTAATTTCATTATGTAATATAACATATATGAATTTATGCTTTATATAAATTAAGCCATTATCTATAACGAACAAATAATAATTGCAAAAACGACATCATTATAAAAACAATACTTATATTACTAATAAACTTAGATTCCTACAGTCGATTGAATAATTATTATTATCTTCAAATGATTCCTTGTACAAATTGTAAGTAGACCAAAGGCAGTGTAAATATCGTACCGGAAAAAATAAACTCCCCTTATCAGCTCACAAAAAGACAAATTGTCGCTTGTTTTCCGTAAATCTATGGAATGGAAAGACTTGAAACGTTAACAAGGCTCTGTTTCCTGAAACAATATTTTATCTTTTAAAACACATTTATTTGATGTTTATTTATTTCATAACTAATCTTGGTACTATTGAACTTTAAGATATGTATTTTTATAACGATCGAGCACATTGTAGTAGTAGAATAGCCGCTAGAACATTATGAACAAAACATATTCGGGAAACTGGATGGGCGGTTTTCATGAATGTCAATACAAAACATAAATCTAAAGGTGAAAATCCGTTTCACATAATTTACACAGTCGATACTAAAACCGCATTGATATTCAAATTGCTTGAATATTATATATACACTTTGGGTTCATACCCCGCAAGCGTAATTTAATGTATTAATGTTGTAGTTATTTATTATAGTTTGGTTGGTCACGCCCTCTGACAAGCTAACACAGGTTTGTGTTGTTACACTGACACTATTACTATATATATATATATATATATATATATATATATATATATATATATATATATATATATATATATATATATATATATATATATATATATATATATATATATATATATATATACATATATATATATATATATATATATATATATATATATATATATATATATATATATATATATATATATATATATATATATATATATATATATATATACGTGCTCAGTATAATAAAGAGTAAATAAAGAAAAAGAGCAAACATTTCTTATGAAAATATCCACGCTTATTTCTTTATCTTGCATGTATCGGATAAACAAAGACAATGTAATTCACAACACTCTAAGTAACGTTTTGTTAGTTAGAGGAAAAAAAAATAGTTAATAGTTTCACAAGTGTGGAACAACCGATTGAATTCACAGCATTTTTTTTTATTTGAACAGTCAAATGCTGTTCCACTACACTACCACATCAATAGGCACAGAATCAACACAAAAAGATTATGTAAAGAATTAAATGAAGTTATAGATATAAAAATGTAGTAATTACCATCGTACTCTTCCGGACCATGTCCCTTGAGTCGCTCATTAAAATCACTGGACCGGAAACGCTATTCTTCTCAAAGCTAATAAACAACGTTCAATAAAGACGAAGCTGTATCTATTGACTTTTAAACATGCAGCGGGGTGACATCATTAACATTTAATAAAATTTTATTTACATTTAATATTATTTAAAATGTAGCTTTTTTAGCCCTCAAAAGCACACATTACATCATCAACATTTTTTACTTATAATTCTATTCCATAATAAATACACAACAAAGTGTTTTTATAAGTCCGTTTCAATTTTCATTCTTTTATAAATATTCTTTGACAAAATATTTGGCTTTGTAATGTGGTAAATGCGTGAAAGATATTATTATATACAATGGTGAAATCCCTATAGTGGCCGTCTGCTATATTGGCCGCGTCTCCACACAACCGAATACTTACTCGTTTCTGTAAGCTGCTTTTTATGACAAGCGAGGGAAAACAACCAAAAATATTTGTTTAGTAAACCATGCGTTGTGACTGTTTAGATACTTTTGTGTGACCCCATTCGTTTAACCAACGAAATGTTACGTTCCACTGTGTATGTTTATAAATACAATGCTGGTAGCAATTTCCTTCTTTTGTTATATCTTACTAAGTATTGTTTCTTTTTTATATTTATAGTACAAGACTCTTAAAATCATTACAGCTTTATAAAATGTATATTATGACATAGAAAAAATATAATAATTTATAAAGCTGCGTCAAAAATCTTGTAGGTATTCAAATTAAATATATTTTTACTTTTGTCTGTTATTTATAAGCGAAATCTATTTTCAAAAGTTCAAAAAAAGTTAAAATTGTTTAAATTCTATATAGTACAAGTGAAATATTATCAAAAGAATGATAAATTTTACAATATTTCTTCTGTAATAAGGATATTATACTATAAATTAAGTACTATGTTAAGTATGTATGTAGAAGTTACATTTACATACACACTCTACTAATAACCTTGTAGGCTGTTTGAATTATCTCTTACATTTAGTTACTTAACACGAACTTTTTAGTTACTTAACATGAACTTGAGGATAATTGATAAAATATATTTAATACAATGTTAAAGCAATGGGTAATAATTATGTACTCTCAATATAATTAATAAAATTCCTTTCAATTTGATTTTGTTCCTAATAAATTTGACGTTATATGTAATTGAAATAATAAAGTATAAATCAGTCTCTTTAACTTTAATAATAATATATTATTTTGATATAATCTAGAATCGGATGCATGGCTGGAAGCTCTATACCATGGTGGGCGGTTTACTAATGGTTGATGTAGCGTTACTCACAGCGTGGCAGCTCAGAGATCCTTTACAAAGGCGAGTGGAGATTTTCCCCTTGGAAGCTCCACGACACCATGATGACGATGTCCACATACGGCCAGAGTTGGAACATTGTGAAAGCGAACACAATACTGTTTGGCTAGGTAAGTCTATTATTACTTTTACATAATTGTTTTATATATCAATATATTAGAAATGTTGTGTCAAAACAAAATGATTTATTAATATGTTTTTATGTCAAATCTATTTACTAGAATTTAATACTAAATAAAATGGTAAAAATATTTATATTAAAAAATATATTTTTTCTCATAAGAGAAAATTGTTATGAGATAGAATAAAACGTAAGAGGCCTAATTATTCACATGCCATGTTTACTGTATTGAACCATGAAATCTGAGACATATACGAGTATGTCAGAAAAATAACAACGTATTCAACAGAGCGTTGAAGAGTAAAAACTACTGTGACAGACGTGACAATGCGCCATTCGATAACTTTTTCAATCTCAGCGTCACCGTATGTGGCAGCTACCAGGCGAACCACAGCTGCGTTTTTACTTTTTTATGCTCAACCCCGATGAGATTTTGTGACCATACTCTAAAATGTGCTCGATAGATTTTTTAACTCTGTTTTTCATTTTATAATGACAAAACATACAACGAAATCAAAATATATATTTTAAGCTAAAAAAACAAATGTTTTGTACGCAAAAGGTTTTAAAAAAAATGTGTCAATCGCTAATTTTATGTATATCTATTACATATCGTACAGCGTTCTATTAACCCAAAATAAGTCAAAAGTACCGCAAATCAAATAGTTTTAACATCCACTAACATTGTACAAATTTATATGAGTTTTCTTGAAAATCTTTGTGTGAGTAAAGAAAGCTACTTTCGTACTGAAGCCCTGAAATCTAGGCCTTGAATATATAGTCTGAAATTGGAGCATCAAGTAAAATCTAAAAATCCTTTATATTCCTTAGGCAAATATCTTGTGGCACAGTTTCTTTCAATTTGTAATAAAACTTGGAACTTGTTACAAATGATTTTAACTTTTTCCAATTTGTTATGGTACAATCACATTCGTCATACTCATATGTATGTAAATATATAAATCTGTTAGGCATGATCTCTGCGACGGATCTATTATGAAATTTTAACAATACATAATTTGTATTTTTGATTAAGTAATTAGCAGTAATTTAAAAATATTATTCATGAATGTCGTTGCATTTTGAAGGGCAAATGTAAAGAAAGGAGTTTTTAGTAAAATATTCTGTATTCTACAGTATTTTTTTGTTATTTAACTTTAGCATAAATATAAAACGCCAGAAAAATGTAACTACGAAATCTGAAATACGTAATGGTTTCATATACTCTTTTAAAAAATTCAACTACCTACTCAATTTATCATTCACTGCGGAAAAGAAAATATTGTGGAAAATCTGAAATTCTTCCTGCAATATCATTTTAAACTCTCTCTATTATTAAAATTGCTTGCTGTTCCAGAACTGTACTTACATTGTACGCTAGTCGTGACCTGCAACTTTTCTTACACGTATTAAAAAAATATCAGAAGGTTATTTGTAAATATTATTTATATTTTTTATATGCCTTTAGCACTGTTTCACTTATTCTTTTTTCCCTGATACTTATCAGGGTGAACCCATTGAAAAGCCGCCAAATGAATTTGAAGTTTAACATACAGATGGCGTAGACATCCGCAAAATAAAGAAAATTTAACCTTTAAGGGAGTGAATACAAATGACAAATCTTTAATAAATGAGCGTTGAGAATTGTTGATCCTTGTTCAGGCCGTAGAGGGCGTTGTGACACAGTAGCACCATATCTATCATTTCACGGACATAGATGTAGGTTCGGTCTCCAATATCGGGGAAATAGTTAAATCAAGATTATTTCATTATCCCTCTTTGGTAGATTAACCTCAGAATTCGGTTGCGCCACTTAACATGTTGAATGTCATGTTCACCTCAAAATTGGGCGAAACGTGGAAAATGGAGTGTCTTAACTTAATTTAGAGTCCCTCTACATACTGCCCTGTTATGCAGAAGAAAAGTTAAGCACTGCTTATTATCTTGGGTTTATAAAAATAAATTTCGCGTTCCTTTCTACAAACGTTACATAAAGAGATAAAAAGTAGATTACTGTGAGTCCTCTTACTTTATACGTAGATATTTATACTGCAAAATTAAATTATTTATAAATTAGTTACTCTTTTACAACTTCATCACTAAATAGGCCTGTTATGATTGGACTAATTTCCACTGTAGTCGTCGCCATTTAGTTCCCATTAAAAACCTTTCTATTCTAGTTATCTAAACGAAGCTGGTTTAGATTGATAAATGAAAGAAAATTATTTCATGTTTAAATATTTTTTTATAATATTTATTTTTTGTACTAATCATAATAATTTGTAAGTAATATTTTGATGAATTTTAAAAGAGAGAATGGTGAGGATTAGAAATAGAAAAAAAAACATAAAAACATACATTCATACAACATTTTGCAAAAATAATTGTATATTTATAATAATGGTGAATATTTGAACAAAAACAATGTTATTCATACATTGCAACGTGACCTCTAGCGTTTATATAAGAAGAAAGTTACTTACAAAGAAATAACATTCAGTATAATTACAAAAAAAAAGAAATTTCCGAATTATAAATTCAATTTAAAACCTATCGTGGCTACGGCACGTGCGACTGTAAGAACGACAGGTTGTGGGTTTGATTCCGATGCGATAAAATGTAATATTTAATATCATCTCATCGCTCTGGTCATAAAGCAAAGCACGGCGTTAGATACCGAAAAAAATAATAATATACAAGTATAAATATATACAAACATTACTCACAATTTCTTTTTAACGAAATATCATATGATGTGTCGAATAACTTTATTAATTTTAGCCTCGTATACAGTAAACGTAGTGACAAATTAAGCTTAACACGTTTCATAGATTTAAACTTATCGTGGTAATTGAACTCACTAGCATCGCACTCAGTCAGGTATGCGCCAACATCGCGGTGATGTTTTTATATAATGAACAATATAATTTAATATTGTGCTATTTGGACATTGCATCAGTAGAATATTTTAGGACTACACGAGAAACCACATGCAGATTCTAGCTACAAAGATAATTAGTACTTGTAAACAATAAACAAGATTTATAAAGCCCTGTCAAAGTCCACCGCATTTGCCTAAGTCATCCCTAGCTCGGGCTCGAAATTCCAACTTAAAGTTGTTAATCACATCTGCCCCTTCACTGTTTTACATTTATATTTTTCCGCTCACAAATTTTATGGATAAATTATAAGAAACGCAAATTTTATTGAGCTTGTAAGAAGATACATTCACGTTCAATGCTTAAATGTAAAAATTGTATTTGAATAACATTTTTTCTGTAGATTTTGGTAAAATAGAGGTACATTTTTCAAACGTGTCGTGGCGCAGGGGCACAAGCATGTGACTATAAATGTGACGGTATATAAATTCGAGCCTCACTCGAAGAAATAAAATATTTCATATTTTCATTTCGTTGCTCTGGAAAAAAGATAAAGCGCGGCGTTGAGTTCTGCCACTCAATTTACCATGCCTCAAATACGACGAAAAGTTAGAGATGGACTGGAGTGTCTTAACACTAGGTTTTCAGGTTCCCTCTGCCTGCCTATGAGCAGATACAGCGCGAACCTCAAAAAAAAAAATATTAAGTAAAAATCTTCAAAAGATTTCTTAGTAGGCATAATAGAACGGATGATATAGTTTTACTAACACGCTTTTATCAGGTCAACTTGATTACAAATTATATAACCTTGTAGCTTTGTAATAAAATCTAAGAATCTGAATTTGACCCACTTGTAGTAATTGTATTATCATGAAACATCACAGTCTCATGAGTGTCAAATCAATAATATGCCTGTTATCAAGTTGGCCTGTCTTAATAAGGAGACAAAGCCTAAATAGTGGAACCATTGAGAGGTTTCAGAAAAGACTATATAAAGAAATATATTAGTAAATGATTGAAAAAAATTAAATTTCAATTTTTTGTCTAAAGTAAAAATTATAAAATCTACTAAATATATTTTAACACTTTTCTTTACAAACAAGTGCAGCTGTAAGTTCCCTTATACTTTTTAAGTTGTTATTGCGACAAGTTTTAAATAAAACAATTTATTTAATCTTAAATAAATTGCTACTAAGCCGCTGCTTGAATAAAATATAATTATTCACGAAATTTTACCAAACAAAATACAACGCTGTCTTCTACCGCGTCAAGTGTCATTATTTCCGAACAACAACATAGCAATTTCAAACGTTACGGCGCGCTTGTGGAATTTTTTCAATCTCGGTGACACAAAGCTTGTTTATATATCGCTTATCTCACGATATTGATTTACAACCTATATATACATTATTTCATTATATTTATTCAAAACAAGTTGCCGCCGAAAAAGAGTATATATATAAAAAAGTTTATCGTTCCCCCGATATTAGAATCGCAACCGTATATGTGTAGATGTAATAAGGAGAATATTATTCTGTGTAAGTTGATACGATTTGGTTTAATTGTCTATCTGTATAATCGTTATACATATACAATCAATTTTAAAATGAAAAACTAACACAACGCAAATATTTTGTCAATTAACTTTTAAAATTTATCGTCATAAAATCTTTATAATATTTTCTATTTTAAAACAAAATATATTATTGCATAACTACATACACTAACTCATTCGGCTTCACGCTGCATCACGCACATTGCACGGTAGGCGGGAAGAGGGAAGTTGGGAACTTGGTGTTAAGACAATCACCACTTTCCGCCGAATTTGAGAAATTGCGTGTTGAGTGACGCAACACCTTGCCATGAGAGAAGAAATGAAAACATTAAACTTTTAATTTAAAAATATTAAATTTTTCATTTCCTCAAGTAGGGATTGGGACCCGACGTTTACCGTAACACGCTTATGCCACGACATGCCTCTTTTCCCTAATTTCACTATTATATTGCAAAGGGAGGTTACCACTTCGCCTCGACCAACTGTATACAAAATAAAGTCAAGTAATGTCCCGAAATATGCTAGTCACAAAAAATATCTCTCCATAACCAACGCAATTTATCTTTAAGAACAATTTTAATACAAAAATATATTTTTTTAAAACATTTCGTTTCACTTCATACTTTTCTCAACAATAGACTGCGCACAAAACTTTTGAAATATGCAGACTTTCAGTCTTGTAAACACTAGACCAGCTTAAAAATTTAACTTACTTTGGTTCTTAGAAGTTGAAAAAGGTTTTAATTACAACTGTAAGTCTTAATTAACAATAACTGTCAAGAATTAAATCCGGAAAGTTCCTCAATTTAAATATAAATAATAAATTGATTAAATATTTATAAATCTTCAGCTGTTTACTTTGTTCTTTATTTCGCAAGCTTCATTATGTTAGCTAATTTATTAATATATTTGGTTTTACTGAGATGCAAAAGCATAAGTGTGTAAGCGCGCGGTTGTGGGTTCGATCCCCTCTCAAGGAAATTATAATATTTAATATTTACTAAAGGGTTAATCTTTTCATTTTTTTGTTCTGGTAACAAGATAAAGGGCGGCGTTTAGCCCGCGTCTCAACACGTAATGCCTACGATTCGGCGGAGAGTTGGGAACGAATCGGAATGTCTTGACACTGGGTTCCCAAGTTCCTTCTTCTCACTCTGCTAAGTATGCTATACTAAGAAAGCAATATTGTACTATATTAAATTATTCCAATAAAAAAAAACACTATGTAACAATATATATCGCATACTAAACATCATGTTCTTGTAAACACAGTTAAAGATGACAAACTATATAATGATACTGCTTAGCTCCTTAGTAATCATTAGTAATACAAGGATTATTCTCCGAATTTCCGTATCGATTAATATAACAAATACTTAACTTAGCTTCACGCTATATCCGGGGTAGGCAGAGAGAACGGAGCGATTTCCAATATATATTGCAATGTTCAAAATCATATAGAAAAACGTAGAAAACGTTCCTATTTTCTCATTTTTATGGCAAAAAATTATATGCTTTTTGGGTTTTCCTCTTTTATTTACTCTCCTTGTAAATAGGATTTATTGTTTTATAAAACCTTTTATATTTAGCAGCACTCACCAATCAGTTCCCTGTAATAGTCAACATATACAGTACAAAGTTTTTATTGGTAAATTCTGCACATGACATTTTGCTGCTAGGTATTTTATCGTTTACTTTATTTATTTTACTATAAAATTGTGCGCACAACTTTATTTACGTGCACTTAATGACTTTTGCAGTTCATATATTTTTTTATTAAGAATCAAAACATTAAGGAGTCCGAGCCCTTGTGCTGGCAACCAAGGGGCAATACTTCCAGTTTTGCTATTGTTAGGAACAGATATTAAAAATATTAAATATGACTCCATTTTCGCATCTCATTTAGTTTAGTTTTTCATTTCTTTTGTGTTCTTTTGTATGGCTGACACAAAGGACACTTGATATTCTATAATTATATATTATATTTAAGTTGTCAGCTGGTTATCTGGCCTTTAAACTTCACATAAAATACCACGTGATTAATGTTCAGATTTTAGTATCAATTATATTCCACTATATCCTATTTGAGGCCTGTCGTGGCGCAGTGGCACAAGAATGTGTGTGTTTGGCTGTTAACGATAGGTTGTGGGTTCGATCCCCTCTGGAGGAAGTAAAATATTTAATATTTCCAAATTAAATATTAAAATAAATGTTTTCATTTCTTCCCTCTGGCAACAAGGCAAAGCGCGGCGTTGAGTTCCACCACTCAACACGGAATACCTCAATATCGGCGGAAAGTGAGGAAAGGAAATGAAAAGGAGTGTCTAAACACTAAGTTACCATGTTCCCATTGCCTACCCTGCCACGTGCGGGATACAGCGTGAAGCTGACTGAGTGAGAGAAAATTCTATTTAAGTCTTATTACTATCCGTTATATATATCCGTCCAGCATTTAGAAAATGTGATAAAACATACAAACATATATTAAATTAATATTACAAATTATAATTTGAAATATATGAATCAATTACTTATTTTTTTTATTATTTTCTTAAAGCGACCTCCATTCAGTTTTATTGTAATAAAACTGGTGGGTCTGATTGTATACCATCCGATATGAATTATATTATATTACTATCTATTTACAAAGGATTACTTTGTATGTTTCACACTGGACGTGAAACGTATGACATAGTAAAAAGTAAGGAAAACACAATACAATAATATTCACACCGCTATAAGCTCACAAACTCCATTACAAAGTGGACTGTACGGTAATAGAAAGTACTTTTTATGTGTCGGTGTCATTCTGAACTAAGAAAATCGGATATTTCTTATAATAATATTATATTTATTATAAAGAAAATATATATTAAACTATACTATGTGGTATATTTTTTCGGTGTTAGCAAACTGAGATTTAATTTGGGAGATGTTACGGAAAGCAAATGTTATGTATGTGAAAACTTTCTCAATATGAACCACTTACTAGTATCCGATTAAGCTTTCGTGTTGATTACGGCTTGATTTCTTATGACGTTACATACAATCAATATAGTTGTTAATATAAAATAGCAACTGCAACAAAATGGCGGATAGCTTGTTCTGTTAACTAGCGTGTAGCGTTTCGCACCGCTCGTTTGGACTCATATATGGAGGTTAAAAGAATGAGAAGAATACAAAATCAAAATAAGAGAAGCCTAAAGAGAAAATTATAAAATATAAAATAAAATATTTATTTAAAAAATCCTTTTAAAAACAGCTTTGTTGTAGAGAATTAAGTCTAAATTAGTCTATTTTATTATTATTTTAAGATATAAAAAATCTATTAATATTTTAAAAAGTCATGCTTGCAAAATGTATTTTGAGCTGACAGGGTTCTACAATAGAAAATTTTCATAATTCTTTTGATTAATTACCAAAGTTACGAAGAATTAGGGACCGATAACTGTTATTTTCAGGAACGAAAGAGACGAAACGATGTCTTCTTATTATAATGAGATAAATCAAATTTATGGTCTCATAAACAATAAAGAATATTTATAAATTCTCGTCAAAGTAGACCGCGTCTCGTTAGCGCCGCTAACTCCGGTACGCAACTTTTTGGTCGTTAATTTTTTTTTAATGAAAAGTTTGATTATTGAAATCTATAAAGCGATTACTTTACGCATCACACTCTACTTTTAAATTATTTTTATTTATATATAATAGGAAAAAACAACGTCACGTTTTTTACTGCATAACAGAGTACAAGGAAAAAATTTTGTGTCAGAATACTCAGTTCTTCACTTTCCGTCTGAATTGTGCATTGTGGGTTGAGGTGGTGAAACTCATTGCCATGCTGATGAGTGTCGTGCCGAAGCGGAAGGTGTAATTAAATTAATTTCTTCGAGTGGGTATCTAGCATTGAAGGCGATTGATTGAGGCCTGTCGTGGCGCAATGGCACAAGCGTGTGACTGTAACCGACAGATTGTGAGATCCATCCCCACTCGAGGAAATGAAATATTTAATATTTTCAATTTAAATATATAATGTTTCCATTTCTTCGCTCTAATACAAGGCAAAACACGGCGTTGAGTTCCGCCACTCAACACGCAATACTTCAAATTCGGCGAAAAGTGGGGAACGGAAGTTGAACTGAGTGTCTTAACACTACGTTCCCATGTTGCCTCTGCCTACCCTGCCGTGTGTGGGATACAGGGTGAAGCTGAGAGAGAGGGAGAGAGAGTGGATATCTAATTTACAACAACCATGCTTAAAGTCTGATTTTGACCCCATATTAGGGTTTTTGCTTATAAAATAAAATACTCAAAAAAAGGATATAGTTGAATTACCTATCAGATATCTCTTACTCATAATGTAAATTTAATGCAAATTATATGAAAACAGTTATCCTTATCTTTTTTGTGTTTTTATCGTCAAAAAATATTTGTTTATATCATGCTTTTAAAATTTGTTAACCAAATTATATTGTTTCAGGTGTAATGTACGGATACAAAGGGCTGGTACTAGTATTTGGGCTATTTCTTGCTTACGAAACTCGCTCAGTGAAGGTTCGACAAATTAACGACTCACGATATGTCGGCATGAGCATTTATAACGTGGTGGTTCTCTGCTTGATAACTGGTCCAGTGACACTGGTGATAGCTAGCCAGCAGGATGCAGCGTTTGCATTCGTATCCCTAGCTATCGTCTTCTGCTGTTTCTTGAGTATGGCACTCATTTTTATTCCCAAGGTATGTTTAATAATTAGATTACTAGTAACAACAAAAATATCCTTTAAGCTTTAGGTTAAGTAAGTAAAGTTATGAATAAAAGAAGAATTGAGGCCTGTCGTGCCCCAACGGCGGAAGCGTGTGATCGTAATCGCCATAGGTTGTGGGTTCAATGCTCGCTTGAGGATATGAATTATTTCATATAATGAACATGGACCCGATCTTTGTCCACGGGAAAATTTTTAGTACCCAAAGTACGTAATTATTATGGACATAGAACCCTTACGAAACGAATACCTCATATACTTAATAATTTTTTCGAGCACATATGCCAGGAGATGCTTGTTGTGGCCCAGAAACACAAGTGTGCGACAGTAAATGCGAAAAGTTGTGGGTTCAATTCCCATTCGAGGAAATGAAATATTTAATTCATTTCTTTGCCTTTGCCTACAATGGCAAAAAGTGGCTTTGAGTTCCGACACTAAACACTTAATACCTCAATTTCGGCATATAGTGGCGAAAGGAGATAGTCTTCACACTAATTTCCCAAGTGCTCTCAGTTTACTGATTATTTATAGATTTTTTCTTCAGCTTCACGCTGTATGGCATATACAGCGTGAAGCTGAAGAAAAAATCTATAATAGAAAAATATATTCTTGTTTGTATTAATTAAGTCAATAATTAAGTAGTAAGTTTAGTTTACATTATTTGATGGATAATAATTTTCTATTTGTAAAATAGAAAAAATAGAAATTTTAGCTAAATAAATTAAAGTTAGCAAATTGGTATACATATCAACGTATTCTAATTAATAATTCTGATAATAAATAATATTTTCTACTTCTTCCTTATATACCAAGGTATTAACTCTAATCGTCATCAAATGAAGGTCCCGAACCGGCACATTTGTGGGGGCCGACGGCGTTAATTGTATAGGTCAATTTTCATACATTTTTGATCTGCTAATAATGTTTACGTGTTAATTTACTAAATAACTGATACTTTTATTATTACTTGTGTTAGTTTTATATTGACAATGTTGATAATATAGCTGGCTTTGGTTAGCTTTCTTTTCAATTATTACTATTTATTTAAATATCAATAATTTCTATTGGTTAATTTTGCTTATTATTTTTTGTTTATTTTAAAGTATCTTAAGTATTAAATTTATTCTAATATTCCTGACTTTTCCTTATTTTTTAAAGTATTTTTATCGTTAATTTCAATTACTCACATATTTTTTCTAATATTACTAATTTCCCAATAATGATACTTTTTTTATTTATTTCTTTATTATCTTTTTCGGTTTATTTTAATTATTTTGGATATTTTTTATATTTTATTAAAAACTAACTGACCCGGCAAACGTTGTTTTGCCATAAAAAGGAAAACATGTTAAGTTTGTTCAACCCTTATCACTTAGGGGTTTGAGAAAGTTAAGAATTGTTTATAAAAACACTTTCGCATATAATGTATTATTTTAGAACAAATTGGTTAGCATAAAAATCCTGTCGTGGACTTTTTTTTTAAAATTTTAAAAGGAGAACAATTTTATCATACATGTTTTTTGCGAAACTCTAACCGTTTACGCAACCCACGCTGCAGAAACGCTCTCGATTAGGAAAAAATCCCCCGATTTAGAAACATTCTTAATTGGTGCTTCGGTCCTATTGGTCTTATCGTGATGATATATAGCCTATAGCCTTCCTCGATAAATGAGCTATCTAATGCTAAAAGATAATTTTTCAAATCGAACCAGTAGTTTCTGAGATTAGCGCGTTCAAGCAAACAAACAACTCTTTAGCTTTATAATATTAGTATAGATGTCGTTGCAAGTCCTATACTAAATTGCGTAACGTAATATTTTACTTCTTGAACTCAATAAATTAATCATATCTTTTGATAGAGTGAACCGATTTTGATGAAACAAAAACTAAGTTATACCTCAAGTTGCGTATATTTTTTATCAGCATTAGTACTGTCGTAGATTTTACGTAATGTGCGCACAAACAAACATACAAACAGACAAAAATTTATTATTATTTACTTTTCTACAGATTTATTATATGTATAGATAGTTTCGTAGTTTTCTTGTTAAGGTAATAAAAACAGAAGATTAAAGAAAAGAATAGGATTTAATTTTGTTAACCTTATAGAGTATTGAAGAAAACTATAGCCTTGTTAAAATATGTTTCGCTTAAATAATCTATTATTTTTGGGTGTTTGAAAACCAAGAACAGTAGTTAAGTAAATATAAAAAAAATAAAGGCAAAATTCTTCAAGGAAATCAAATATTTTGATTTGTGACAAAAATATAAATTACGTAAATTCAAGCTTCGGTAACCTTACTACTTTATTTACAAGTAAATAGTCAATGAAATTATAAAATGTACGTGCAACAAGCATGTAACATTCTGAATCTCTACAGACGAAGTAACAAGTAAATGCTTTTAAGAAATATTCTTGTCGTAAATGAAGGCGAAGCCACACTGATTCGATAGCTAGCACCCATTTGCAAAACCAAATGCTACTTACAGTAAGTATGTGCAAAATATTTTCTCGTCGTCTTGGATACTTTCAGTCCAGTGTATGATACTTTCAGCCCAGTGTATGAATTTCAATGTCGTACTTTATTTGACCAGCCAGAGCAAAAATTTATTTAGATGAATCTAATAGATTATGAATATTATAATATAAAAATATAAAACAAAATAAAATTGTTTGAAAAATACCAAAGTGAAATATAAACCTAGTGCAATATGATATAATAATAATTAGAATGACATATTGCAGCAACGTGAGTGTGTACTTATATGTTATCGTAAACTCTACAGCACTTATTTAAAGTCGCGGAACTCGTGTAATCCTATAAAGTATCCAATTTATATAAAATTTAGCAAGAGACGGGGCTTTCAGGAGAAGTACATCCTTACGTCAGTGACACTCAAGTTTAACGTTGGAATATAACTTATTTAAGAGGCAGCTATGATATGTTTCACTTTTGTTTTATCTCCGCCCATAAGTTCAAAGGTAACGTTAATATTATACGAGATAAAATATATTAAAGACGGTCTCCTACAACCTTAGATTTTACTAACTATGCCGTTGCTTTAATAATATTATTTTATTTTGATTCATTCACGTAACAATTTTCAACAAATCTTTTAGGACTTCCTTTACTATAATAATATGAGAGATTGTCGGTTATTAACTATACAAATTATGTTTTTTAAATACAAGTAAGTATATTCATATATTTAAAATAAATAAAATCATTATTTGTTTAGATATAACGCAAGTTACAGCTTCTCAGAGAGAGCGAAGAGCGAGCTAACTTTTAATTCCCTGGTTCTTAGTAGTTAAGTCATTACCTAACTTTTGTTAAAACAAAGTCGATTACCGCAAGTTACATTTGATAAAGTAACTTGAAGCAAGTTAAAGTCAGTGAAAAATAAAATTTAAATAAAAAAATGTTTCCTTTTCAACTTAACCTTTTCTTTCTCTGAAAATCTTTCACATTATTTATGAATGTAATTAGTTAAAATGAGGCCAATTTTTAAATAATCTAAAATTTCCAAGGATGATTTTTTGAATGAAATTTCGCTTAATTATAAATTTTAATATTTTATTAGGATAATATCATTTAAGACTTTACTTCTCTTTTGATTTTTTTATTTACTTCCCTGACCAGGAAATTTTGACAACATTTTTAATACAAACGAATATATTGGCTAGAAAGAAATATTGGAGATATTTACAGGTCCTTTTTTGGACTATTGAATTGGCTGCATTTATGCAGCCCGCAAGAATATGTCTTACGGCGGGCGGTACTGTTGCTGGAATCATCGTTTAAAATCTACCTACTATCAATAAACCCTAGCAGCAGGTTTATCATATGTTAACCTTAAGGTTACGAACATTGAACAACTAATACAACAACTATTTAATTTGATATATTGTACCTTAATATATTTATAGATAATACAAAAATATTGTGTTTCCCACATAGCGATACTAGCTTATTTCAGAGTAAATAACACGAGATAAATTAAACAAATATGCTTTATTTGGTTTTGCTCTACATAAGTAAACATGCAAAAATGTACGAATTTATTATTATTTATTCAGTTTATCAAGCACTTGTTTACTTGTAGTTATAATAAAATGAGTAACTCGTTCCACATCGAAGCAACAAAATGGAAATCGTAAATTATGTTACTTAGTAGATTAGTTGTGAAAGTTAGTAATGTAATCAAAATGAGACTGGTGTCTAAAATTAGATTATTATGTAAGCTTCTATCTACTAAAGTAAGCAAATATTACTTTAGTATCTATTATTTTTTATTTTTTCAATCCAATATTATAAAATAATATTGCAAAAATTTATAATAATATCTTGAAAACTTAAAGTAAACATATTTGAAGATAAGTTATGATGGTTGCATATTTGAAAAATAATATATTATATGCTTATATTATACCTAAATTAAAGCACAAATTTATAGTATAATGTTGCATAAAAGTATATAAAAGTATATAATTTAAGTTCAATTGTATGCTTGCTACCCAATGACATATTGATTTCCAATTGATTTCCAATATATTACCCACTAATATCTTATTTAGGCCATCGTGGCCTAGTAGCACAGCATCAGGGTATAAATTGTTTGTTTTGTCGTCATTACATATAATATCTAGACCTTGGACCGAATGTACAACAGAGAGTTTTGACACTACATTCCCTCTGCTTAGCTTTTAACATTTACGGGGGAGCCGCGTGGCGCGCCGACATAGTCGCTGACTGTAAGCATAATGGTTGTGGATTCAATTACCGCTCAGGCTATTAAGTTACACTTAATTTTTAGCTCTGTTAACCTAGAAAAGCGGTATGTTGAGTGTTCTGTGTGGGTGAAGCACGCACACTTAACACAGAAAAACGCAATATATAGAATGCTAGACGATGCGTGAGTTGATTGTCTTAACTTGATCTTCCAGCTAGATTTATGCCAATTAAAACGTCAAGCTATCAGCAGATGCTATTTTACAAGGTCAAAATATTAAGCTTCGAGCTCAAAACGTAAAAAAAATACAGAGAAAAATGACCGCCTTTGTTCGTACTTCAATTTACAGTACCAATAATGGGTCACTTTTAATTTGTCAATATTAGCATATTTAAAACATTTAAGATCTCTATTTCTCAGAGTGCTAAAAATATTTAACTTTTCTGACATTAAATTAATGCCGACTATTTATTTTACAGATACATAAACTATTTCATAAAATTTTCTTGTAATACTCAGGGGGAAGTGATAAACACAGATAATATATTAATAAATTACTATCAAATAATAGTTGTATACTGCGCATTGAGATCTATTGAACAGTTCTAACATAAAAATATAGCTACTACTGCTAAAATTAAAATTACAAACATAAAAATAGATAATCAGAATAACACAAAAAAGGCATTAGCAAAAATAATATATATTTAATAATAAATAAACGTTTATGTTTTTTATATATATTTATTTTATGTTAGTAAGAGCAAAAATACCATTAATCTTATATGCTTATTATATTGTATGTAACTGAAAATATATATTGTCTCAATATTTTCAAAAATATTCAAAAATGAACCCTCCCTTGAATGCCCCCAAATTAGGACACAAATTATTATTAACAATAGACAAATTAATTAATTTGTCTATTTCAACTTGTAAACAAAAGTAAATATTGCAATATTGCAAAAATTAAAGGACCATACCATCAATATTGCAACCCTTGACTTGACGCTTGTGGCGATTTTACTGCAAACTATAACTCGCCCGCGGAATAGTCAACTCATCGAGTGATCAGTACACCAAATAACTTGATAAAGCGATGGTCTTACCTTATACATATAAGTCGTTTGAGATATTTATGCACTGGTTGGTCAATTGATCCGATATCTATTTATTATTTATGATAGTGTACGTCATGACGTTGACAGAATTTAAACGTAATTTAAATTGAGAGAGTGGTGTTGTTCATAGAGTATTATGTCCTACGGCGTTTTACTTTGGGGTGCATTAACGCCCTTACTAAATCAATACAATTTTTGTCTTGCATAAACCAGCTATTCCTAGAGAGTATTTAAGGGAAAATATAAAAAAGAAGTTACTGTATTGACCGCAGCGTCTCAATACATTTTTAAAAATGTTATGCATATTAGGAAAAATAATGTTTAAATTAGCAAATCGGTGATGTACATATTATGAATACTAGATAGAGAATAATAAGTTTAAACTTAGTGCACCTATGACTCAATTGCATCAAGTCCGTCTTTTATGGGACAATGTGTACGCTTTTACAATAGGATTCTAGAAAACACCCGAGAATTTTCTATTTTACAATTTAAAAAAATTGTGGATTGGGAATGAAAGGCTTGGGAATGAAATGTTCGGCTATTTCAAATGTTTATATATTTCAAATCATTGTCACTTATAATAATATGATGGAATCTTTTGATTTAACTACTTGCAACTCTAGTAAACGCACGTATGTGGGCTGTAAAAAATTGGACTGTAACATAGTAAATACCATATTATTTACATTTCCCCTCACTGGTATCAAGACAAAGTGCGAATTTGAGTCTTAGAATTCAACACACAATTTCTCGAAAATTCAACAGAAAATTGAAGAATAAAGGCTCTTAACACTCGGTTTTCTTTTCCTACCATGCATCTCGTACTTAACGAGATATAATCTAAAGCTAAAAATACTATCATTTTATTATTCAAATACACAAAGAAAGCTAGCTGTGTTTAAATGCTTATTGACGAATGATCGTTGAACTGTTTCATTTTAATTGGGAACAAAAAAAGTATAATATCGTTATAAGCTTACAACATTTCCAAAGAATACAGTTACGACACAATAGTTTCAATTTATCTGTTCCTTGTTACTAGCACATCATTAATTTAAGTGGGCTTTAAGCTATTGTTATCTGACTTGGTTTTGTTGATTACATAAAAGAAGCTGTTTTTCTTTGTGTTCAACTCCTTTATTTTAACTCTGACGACAACAACGAACAAATTTAGAAGGGTCAAAAAAGATAATAGGGACCTTCATCAAAATGAAATTTAAAAATCATTTGCCCATAACGCTATGTGAAAGTAAACTTATGACCTTATCGCTAGTAATAAAATGAAGCGTTTAGCGTTCAGTTTGATTGGCACTTAACGACGAATTTTCCGCAACGATCGCGATCAACGCTTGCATTTACGTCTTTTATTTTTATGATATGTTTTGCGAATGGTGGAATTTCGTTAGTTGATAAGATTTCATTTGAAGGTGAACATGTGTATTTCTATATGTTGGGTTGTTCAGATATGAATAGAAGTTTACATCTTGTATTCTGATTTTCTTCATGGATTGATAAAAAAATCTGCAAAGTTATATACCTAAGTTTTTTACCAATATTTGGCAATTTCAGCATTTTCTAAATTGAAGCACGAAAGTAGAACGATTTTCTGTTGAAACGGTCAAATCAGCTATGTAAAAATTATGCAGATTATATTAATGTCCTTCTATGTGGCGTGAATTCAAATGAAAACGATATTCAAATCTTGATTTGACATCAATATACGAAATTGTAACATGCTTATAATCCCAATATGCCCTTGACAGAGTAAGTATTGAGCTTAATTTTCGAGTGATCTTGAAAGTGATCGATTACAGAAATCTTTTTCGTGAAACGTAGATTTCTATACTAATCTACACTATTGGTATAAGTATACATCACTCCAAATGTCAACGTAAGCGTATCTTTATTTAAAAAATATAAATTCCTTGAAAGGTTAAAAGCCAAAATGTTTTTATACAGGTGATAGAGGTTATACGACACCCGACGGAGCGCGTCGAGAGTGGTCGGGGATCGGGTTCAGGCTCCGCCCCCGCAGATGAAGAGAGATATCGTGAATTAGTAAAGGAAAACGAGGAATTACAAAAACTTATAGCACAGGTAATGTTGTAATATTTAGTTTTGTTCGTGATCGTGGATAATATCCCTACTTAGGTTAATTCACTACTAATGGCACACAATGTCTGAAATTCAGGTGGAAAGCAGAGTCTTGATACTACTTTCTCTTTGTTTAGCTTTGCGGGGTGCCAGAATACCACAAAAAAAATATTTTTATCAAAAACAATTTTCAGCGTAAAATGTAAAAATGCGAACAGGTAATCCTATTGTAAGGTTTTAATAAGCACAAGCACAAGTCACTATAATAATAAATAAAAGAGGTAACTCTTAGTAAACACCATTATATCATAGTGGCGTGTTTACTCGCCATTTTTGAGATATTAGATAACTGCTACAGATTATATGGTTTTAGCGCCAACAGTGTCAGTGACTACTGGGAAATATTACCTCTTCTGGGCAAAAGCCAAAAGTTTTAGTTCTAAAATATAACAACATTGTTGTATTGAATTCTACACAAATTTGCTACATTGGTATATTAAATAATTGTATAGTGTGAACTTAGATAAATAAATCCAAATGTAATACGAAGCTATATTTATATGTACGGCGTTGAGTTCCGCTGCTCAACACGCAAATGGCTCATTATACAGAAAATGGGGAGGTGGAAGTGCTATATGAGATCTGATTGTCACAAGGCACTCAAGTTCCTATTTCCAACTCTGTAATGTGCTCTCATACAGCGTGCGCGCATCTCGTAGCATGAAGCTAAAAAACGATTTAACTATTTAAATTAATTTGTCGAATTTAGGCTGTTGTGTAAAAGTAAACACATTTAATTAGTAGTAATTTGTAATTATCGATTTGTCACTCTTTTCTCCTTATTATTCTCTTTTCCTCTTATTTATTTTAAGGCGTATCTTGCCCGAAACAGCAGCCTAGGAGCAAAATATAATATTATTACGATTGGCTACATTATATATACACTACCTTCGACAAAAGTTGACATAGCCATCGTTCTTAATCAAGCACAATTCTCTAAATAAACATTATAAAGCAAGTACCAAAACCATTTTTTAGAAAAATATACATATTAAAATTTATCCTGCAGAAAGAAGAACGAATTCGAGTTCTAAAGCAAAAGCTGGCGGAAAAAGAGGCTGCGGCTGCAGACGGAGTGACGCAAGGTACGGGCGCGGTGATCGCCGACCTGGCCACGGCCACCTCCGACTATGGCACATCCACTAATTACACGAGATCATCCCGAGCATCTGTCTCCGACTTAGATTTCTCTGAAAGCTATCTTTAAGATGAAATAGGCGGGCGTTATTTGTAACAATATTAGTAATATACAATCAAATAATTCTATATTGAGATGTGTTTTGGTTAAGTTTTAACTAGAAACAAGACCGATATTAGTACTCAAGTAAACAAAAAAATAAATAATATTGTATATATTAAAAATTTTTAGTTAAAAACATTTTTAATGTGTCAGTTAAAAAAGTCCATAACGAGGACATAGGATTTTTTACAAAGACATCCCAATAATAGGTACACACATTTTTCATAGACCTATTCAAACTGAAAACAGAAAAGGCAGCTGTATTTTTACTGCGCAAAATTTAAAAACTTCGTTAGAAAGAATTTTTTTTTTATTTTTTTTTTCTAATATCCGCTATCGACTATGATATTAGTAGTTTTATTACAGAGCTGTGATGTTGATTCGGACTATTTCTATATTTTTCTTTATTAAAACGTTAGAAAGCAACTATCGTTCTGTAAATTCGTCCCTATAGCAATTTTTGTTTTTTGTTTTACTTCAATGTGGAATTATAACTACAAATCCTTCCTTTCAATAAGCTGCATCAAAAATATTCATCAAAAATAAATATCAAGGCAAAGTGCGGCGTTGAGTTCCGTCACTCAATGCCTCAAATTCGGCGGACAGTGGGAAAGGGAGTGTCTTACCACTAGGTTCCCAAGTTCCCTCTGCCTACCATGTCATGAGCTGGATACAGTGTGAAGCTGAGTGAATATCTAGTTGAGATTTCAATTGTAGGTACTGGCTCTTTAATAATAATAAAAAAATATTTAATAAATATTACTCATATATCAGATAATCTATATTGAAAAACAAGCAGAAAAAAGAAAGACTCATTACGTTACTGTATATTTTATTAATTTGCTGTGAAACCAAGTTAATTTATTATGTATAACCTAATTTAAATATATTATAAACATACATAGACATGCAAGTGTATGATGACATTTACTGATTGTCAAACCTAATAACGTCCGCTTATTTGCATTCATTACTCGCCATACATCCAATTCAATTAACAATTTAATTTCATATAACTCCACCGGATAAATGAACGTGACCTAAGCATATTATAAAATGAAATCGCCAACAAACATTTCTGTTTCCTAATTAACTGAAATCTCGGCTTTTTTCATTTGCATATTTTTACACTCTGTCCGTAATTAACTTAACAAAGTTTACACTTAAAAAATGCCAATAGAGCCCGTATGCTGTTAAGGACATTTTGTATTTTGCTTGTTATATTTATTTTTTTTATTTTTTATTTTATTTTAAATATCGTAATCAAAAAAATATATTCGAAACTAAAATATTCAATATCTTATTCTATACACAGGTTAAGTAACACATAATATTAGGAAATGAAGTAAATGACGTTTAAAAATAATTGTTATGTTTAATGAAACCTATCTCAATATATAAAATTATAATTCTATTAATTGACACATATTTTATAAATTAACGTAAATAAGACTGCCTTCACATCTATAGTTTGCTTGATAAAAATTACTTCTAATTATGAAACTAATTAATATCAGACGTTGAAACTTAATTAATTGATTTAATAAGCTAGAATAACATAGGTAAGCTTTTTTATTACTTTCTTACACACTCTTACCTTTCCCCTCTAATCCAGTCTACCTCACGACTCGTGACATACGCACGTTACCTTATATATTTGTACATACATATATATGGTGTATTGTAACCCTACCTTTAACTCTCACTAGACTGACTTAGAATTACTATTAGACTACTATTACAAGTGAATCGTTTGTGAGCGAATTTTCTAGCTCCACTTTACTGTCGCCACTCTATGGCTCCTAATTAGGGCAAGCGAGTCGTTTTTTATAATGTTTAAACTAAATGAATGTTAATATGTATGTCAATACATTTAGCTTGACGATTTGACCGTACAAATAAGTCAAGCATTTATTCTGTAGATGAAAAACGTCTAACGATTATAAGCCTTCGTGGCAATATATATATATAAAGATCTCTGTCGGAACGATTCCATTACTATTAAGTCAATACATCTACAACGATACGTCTTCATGATATTTAATATTAAGATTACACGAATATCTTCGAATTCGTCACTTTTAAATATAATTGGCACAAGATTAGATATAGTACGTACGTCGTTGACAGATGACATTTTATGTAAAACGTTAATTATTTATAGATATATTGTATTAATAATTGAATATTATCATCGAAAAATTAGTTTATGCCTATTCATATTTTTATTTTAGCGTAGTTATATTCATGCAGTCAAATCTCGTTAAATGCATAACAAGTAAACGAACACTGTACATAATTTAAGTTATATATTAAATTACATTATTAAATTAATTGGTTATGTTTTCTTTTCAAAATTGACTTGATATTGGGGAGATGATAATTGCAAGAAGTTTGCGACTTATGTCACGTGTAAAGCATATTGTAAGTATATAGAAGATGTTGTCAGTTTCCCGTAGCAATCTGTTCGTGTTTGTGCCCGACCTCGCATGGACCCTCACTGCACCGCCCTAGCGCCGACACCTTGTACGTATCCGCTTCATCGAATATTTTCATTCATTATTTAACATTATAATTCCAATATAACCTTATATACTAATGTAAACATTTAAAGCTATTTTTTCCAATACTATTAATCACAAGCAGTTATGCAATTTTAAAAGGTACGTGTTTATTTTTAGTAAAAATGTAGCGTAATGGTATTTATTGAATTAAATACTGCTGAAATTTGTGAAAATGTCTCTTAAATCGGTATTATACCTTGCGGCTCAAATATGTTTCAATTTTGTAAAAAGAAAGACCTGAATTTATAACAATCTTGGCAACATTTCAATAGAGCTTTCACTAACGCTAAGCATCGCATTTACATTTAACTGTACTTACGACACATTGCTCTACTTTGTGGTATATAAATTTGTTTGAATGTAAAATGTAAATATTTCATACATTTTTCGAAGTTAGCGATATTAATATGCTGTGTAACGAGATTTCCTTGCATGAATGTTACTGGTTGTACATGACTTACTGGCTTCAATTGGAGACTGCAATACAAAATTATACTTTGTTTAATAAGCTTGTAAAAATATGAATATACTTATTTCTTTTGCTTTCAGGGTGATTACTGCTTTATTATTTATTTTGCTCGTAGCTTTTAAAAAATATTATTGTTTATGCTTTTTTTTCTGTTGTATAAAACCATAAATAATGTAGGTGTTTCATTAATATTTTCTTCTTCCAACAGATGTTCAAGATGAACAGATTTAATCTCCGCCGTCGTTCTGCGATCAATTATAATGTTAAATAGTATTATTATTTATTTAATGTGACATTGTAATACATATTATGTATGTACTTGTCATTAACACGCATTATTTTACACTTAATCGAAGTATTTGTTGCACAATGTATGTGTATATTTATTGATGAGATATATATACTTTATGTAATTGAATATCCGTACAGTTCAAACCAAAGTTTTATTTACGAAATAATGTAGCTAAAAGTGTTTATTTAATATAATTATGTATATATCAATTTTATTTAATATTCAATACCAATAAAACAACTTTAAATATTTATGCCTTTTAAAATGATTATTGAAAATCTCATTCAGAAGTGTAAAATGGCGTGTTAATAAAATTTCACTCGCTTTAAAATGATTGCGTAGAATTTTCATTTACGAAAATGATACTTAAATATATGAAATAAAAGTGTTCTTATATAATAGATTTATTTACTAATGTAGTCGGTACAGTATTCGTACGTTAGAACAATTTAAGAACTGTTAATATAAAGAATATAGAACTTTTTGAATATTTCATTGTTGTGTTACAATCGGGTTGTATATTAACGATCATTGCTCAGTATTAAGTTAAGTAATTATTTTGCAATTTATGTAAAGAAATGTGAGATGAGTTAATTATTGTACGTTATTTGTTATAAAAAAAAATATTTAAAAACAAATATTTATTACATAGCCTTTATTGAAGTATATTTTTATGTATGTTATTAGGTACAAATCAAATTATTATTTTTATGTGTACAGCAGAATTCTATGGCACTTAATGTCGATTGTCTATTATAGGTTAATGAAGTCTTAACTTTAAAAATACTTATAACTGATGATATTTATCAAAATAAAAAAAATAAAGCTTGATTTAATTATAGAAAATTAATTTCATAAAATTTACAGTGTTTTTTTTTTATAAAGGAATTGATAAACACCAATAAATTACAATATTATTTCCAAATTTACTTAAGGGATTAAGATTAGTACTGTTAACTCAATTTGATGTTACATATCACAATGAACAGGAAGTCCACTAGATTATAAATTACCAATATGTTGCATGATATATTATAGATTAATGAGATAACAAAACAATATTTGTATAGAATATATTTCTCTTTCAAACAATTTTCAAATATCTACTCATAAAGGAGGTAGTAAGTTCGAAGCCAATATGTGACGAATTGTATAGACCCTGTAAAAAAATGTTTACAACTGATTGGTGTGGAAAATAACAGTTAAAACAATTAGGAAATCCTATTTTATACAACATCTGTTACCTACTTATGATAATAAGAAGGTTTATTTTGTTACAAATAGCACAAATTACGACAGCTTAAGTTTTTGATTAAATCTTTAAAATTATGAATAGTGATAAAATATAATAAATAGCCTGACAATCTCAAGAAGAAGCTAGAAACAAGTAGAAAGTTGGCAGCATTACACCACCGTGCCTCGGATACGCATAAAATATACATACCATATCTAAATAAAACTACTCCTTTGACCGATATAGACTAAAAATATTACTATTGCTTTACACTAGTGGACATATTACTATTACATACGTAAAATATAATGTCAGTTAACCTAATATGGCTCTCTAAGTGATAAAAGATGCCAAAATGTAAATAATAGAATACCATTATTCTGTATTTCGTTTTATTGTAGGAAAATAATATAAAATCTGTTAAAGTAATTTAGACATCACAGTTTACAGCACTGCCAATTACGTCAAGTTAAAAAGTTACTATATTAGAGGTAGATTAGTTTAGAATGTTTTGTTTTCGCTTGATCGTTGAAACGTCAATTTGCTATTGAGATAGTCAGTGCATATGTGGTTAAGCTGAATGTATATAACATATGAATTATGTCTCAGTTTTATTATTCATAATAAATTCTGTTTAGTTTTATTTTATATATTTTTTTCATTTTATATTTAAATATTACGAAAAATATATTTCATGTACCTTGTACAACCTTATCAGAGTTAAGTCACTTTGTCACTGACTTTCTTGTTATATTGGTACCTGGTAGAACGCAAAATTTTAAAAAATATTTAGGTATTTTAAATTACAATTACTTTGTAGAGAATTGTGTAGATCGATATATATATGTGTATAATATTAAAGTTTATTTTATTAATTTACATAATATTCATGTTGAAAATTGTTGTGTAAGTTGAAAACGTATTTTTATATGCAATAGTGTTGTTTTGACAAACTTCTCAACAGTTACTTAGTAATAAAAAAATCTATATTGGTTTTTATCAAAAAAATATCTTTTTATCAAAAAGTCCTTGGTACGTCTCTATGGTCTAAAATAAATTATAAAATATTTACGTATGATTTTAATACTACACCCGTGTTATTTAACTTGGCCTTAGTCAAAGATTTGACTGCATAGAATTAACCATTGTTATTGTTAATATATTATAAGTTTTCATGTTAAAATTAATAATGACTTCAATTTTTTTTTCATTTTACTGTTAAATAGTGTAATATTGTTTGTTAAAATTTTAATCACGCTTATATTAATATTTATATATGTATGTCAAAAACAACTAATAGAAGGCCAGACAACTTGGCTGGCCTGAAAAAATTATATAAGTAAGCTTTGTAATCGTTTACTTTCCTGTGATCTGTACGTTTGGTTGTAATTTTCACCACCGTGTAAATAAAGAGTCATTGAATGATCTAAATGTACTAAATATTTTATTTTTTCACGCCTCTCTCCTTTTATCTATTAACCCCATGTGACGCTACTACGATTCTTCTAACAGTTGCATAATTATAATACTAATAATTGATTAAATTTATATGTAAGTCGTCACCTGTAATTTTATTTGTGTAGACTCGTAGGCGTCTTCTTTTATATAACAATTTTGAAGCTCCTTTACACTACTTTACCTACATGTTTTACCAGAGAACGTATAGCTTAGTCGCCAAAGCGCTTAGATACTTTTTTCGATAGGCATGGGTTCTAATACCGCTTCCTTCAAATTTTTATTAAAAATCTAAATCACAATAATAAACTTTAAAAATATCAATACGACCTTTACGTTTTTCTCAATTATTCCTTACATAATAGAATGTCAGACTAATTTGATAATTTTTGAACTATGTTTTGTTGTATTTTATTTGTATTTAACAATAAAATCCGTTATTTAAAGAATAACATATCAAACGAATATATTACCCAGCATGATGATTAAGTAAGTAAGCGTTCTAAATGAAAATAAACAAAAATGGTAAACCATAATAAATCTAAACAATGGAAAAAAAAATTAATACAAAGATCAAAAAAACATATTAATACAAAGAACAATGGAAAAAACATATTGATACCTCTTGGGGCGCGCTGGCATAAGCGTGCGACTGTAACCGAGAGGTTCAATCCCCACTCGAAATATTTAATATATTAATTTCTGCGCTCTCGTAATAAGGAAATGCGCGGCGTTGTGTACTGCCACTTAACACACGAAGTCACAAAGTAGGCAAATAGTGAGGAACGAAGGTTAGTAGAGAAGGTAATCCCAAGTTCCCTCTGCCTACCCTGCCATGTGCCCCGCCATGTAGGATACAGCGTGACACTGAAAGAAAAGAATATTGAAGCTAAAGTACTCGTATACTAAACTATGAATCAAATGCAATTAGCAAAAAAGGCAAAATTATTTAAAATAGTTATCAAATTACATCATATACAATATGTATATGATGTAAGTAATAACTATTATAATACATTATTATATATTATAATACATTATGTAAAGATAAATAAATTACTAAATTTGATTCATAGGTCCATTATTAATTTATAAGGATGACTAACATCCAACATCTAAACACTTGAAGGTTTCTGCTAAATATTAAAAATATTAAAATTCGTAATCTGTAGTAACTACTTATGATATTAACTATCGCCCGCACCCGCGAGTACCACACATAACGCTTCCTTCTAAAATATCAAATTTTTACTAAGCTGTAAAAGATATTCTATTTATATTCTTTAGAGTAATTTGAGAAATCTTTAATAATTTGAACATAACTTTTATAATTTCTAAAATATTAATTGGTGGCCACCGTGAGTTATCCTTAGACGATGGACAAATGCTGTCACAGACTTTTTTGGAACTTTTAATGGATTTTTAAGTAGCTTTAACAATTTACACACGGGAAATGTCGAGATCTCCCGTTATTTCAGCATTTTTATTATTTCTCCATGCCTATGAGTCTTAGCGTGATAAAATATAGTATATCTACTCTTGTGTGATAAATGGACTATTCAATACAAAAAGATTTTTTAAATCTTACCAGTTACCAGTAGTTCCTAAGATTTATACAAACAAACCTTCTTTCTCCTCCTTTAATAATAATAACATTGTTTACAACCCATATATAACTAAAATTCTTACTAAACTTAAAGCACTTTAATGCTTGCGAACGTGAGTCATGTAGATTATGTGAATGTAGCTTTCTATTAAAAGGGATTTTTTACTTTAAATTCATACCATATTTACAAAAGGATTCATTAGTGAAATATTTTGAATAATTAACAAATTCAAATTCATCTAGTGTAGGTGTTCTGCTAAGATATGAAAGCTAACGAGGTAAAAATGGAACAAAAACTCTGGAATGTGTTCTATCACAGAAATTTTTTCACATTTCAGATTTTTTGCTTAATTTTTCGTGGATGTTCAAAAGAAAATAACCTTAAATTCAAAAATTGTAACAAAATCAGTAACTTAAAAAAGGATCTTACATAGCACGTGAGGCTGTAAGTGCGACAGGTCGTGAGTTCAATCTCCACTTAAGTAGACGAAATATTTCCAGTTTCTATAAAATTTGTCGAAAAGTGATGATTGAGAACTAAGTGTCTTACTGGTGAACTAAGTGTCTTAGTGTCTATACTAAGCTTCCAGGTTTCCACCTATGCGCGGGCACCTAGCACGTCAACGCGGAATACAGTAAATGTTTAATGTGCAAACCAAGCTATCTCATGCCAACGGACCCTTGGCTTGAGCTTGGCACATTAATGCCTTCGCCTTGGCTTTTTTAGCCGAAAAACTAAATGTCTTACTGTTATATTCCTTAGGCAACTATGTTACTCGTATACGAGAATTTTGTCCTCTCATTTCCTAACAATTAGGTACGTAGTGACAAAAATATGTTAACTGTATATTTTATTTGGGAAGTAAATATGTAATCTATCTATCTAAAGAAAAATATATATATGGACATATCTCCATTATCTCCTAGCTAATTATAAAATTGAGGTTGATATGTGAGGAAAACCAAGTCTAATATTTTTTATATAATATTTTTATTTTATAAAAGTATGAACCTCTGTTATCTATGCAATTTTGCCATCTCATCGGTAGTTATTCATTGACTATAATAATATATCCCTTTACTATAAAAAAATATTTGGACGGGATATCAATAACATATTTGAAGGCGGCTTGGACTTTCCCATCGGTGAACTTTAGCCCTTGCAAGACATTTTGCAAACCTGCAATAATAGTAATCTCTTGGAGTACGGTGGGCATTTTAGACATTACAATAAAGCTTTTTTAATCTTGTACCCATCTGTTGTCCAGTTTGCGATGCAGAGCAGCAGTGGCGTAGAGCGATTAATCATTGATTGATTGTATACTAGCTAGCTTTTCCATCTTATTTTATAATTCCTGGCAATAGCCTCTTATCTCAATTGTCTAGCCAGATTTGAGAAAACTACTAATAATCGACACTGATACTAGGGACAAAATTTCTGGGTCAATTTTCGCCTGGAGCAGAATTTAATCGGTTGCCAGGGTCCAACCATGACCACTTCCGATTGTCATAGAGAATCCAGTTTTCATCTCACTTGACGATTCGATTTATGATGTAGTCCCCCGGGCTTTTTAATCGCCCCATTGAGGCATTTTCTTAACCTGGTTTAAAAAAACTACGTAATATTTTTTTCTAAACGAAGCCTTCTATTCAATAGCCTTTAATAGACACACTCGTAGCTTAGAAATCATATTACAATTACAAATTCGGTTAAATTACGTTGATTCGCGCATAATAAAAATTCATTTTGTCGTATCATCCTCTTACATCTTGAAAGCTTCGAAGCATTATCATTTTGCTTTTCAATGTTATAAGGATCAAATGAGGTTGCTAAGGAAACCTTTCAAGTTTATATAGAAATATTAGAAAATGGAACAACTTGGTAATATATTTACTTTTTTATTAGCTTCGTTTTGATTTTTTCTATGCTAATTATAAAGCTAAATATTTCACTTTTGAAATATAAAATAAACATGTTGAATTATTTAAAAATAAATCTATTTTATGGTTTTCAATTTTATCTATCGCTCTGGTAAAGGTGGAACGCGGCGTTGAGTTACACAACTCAACTCGCAATGCTTCTATTGTGGTAACTAAAAATAATAATCACATATCTCCAAATAAAACTGAACCCAACAACTGTCTGACTTTACAAAATAAGCGTAATATTATCCTAGCTATTTATACAAGCCCAATACCTTTTGCCTGTTAGTGTTTAATCGATTTCCAGTTAGAAAACCTAAATAGCCTTACAATGTAATACTGGAAAATAAGTGTTGACCCTAATCGCTACATGCATAACAATTAAGCGTAGATGCTTCCTCCCCTTAGATGCCTCTGTTGAATATTACATGAATGTAAAAGGTAAAATATATTTGACATTTCAAACATCTCAACAATATAAAATTCAAATGGAGATAGAGTTGATGCTGTAAAATGAGTATATATTTAATGAAATATAAACTAGAAAACTCGCCAGATTGTTTTTTTTTCATAACACAATTTTATTAAATGAATAAATCATTTTAAAACAGCAAGCTGTTCTACCTTGATATTATTATCATTTTTGTAAATTTTTCACGTCCTCGTGTAATTTAAGCAAATAGGGAAAATTTACTTCAAATATAGTTACTGTCGTGTGCTTATTTAAAGAAAATATATTAAAAAGTTTTTTTTATGGAAAAGACAAGACATACACCCGATGGTGAGTGATTACTGCTTTCTACGGTCCGTGTACCACCAGAGGAACTACAGTTGGCTTTTTAGAAACGTGAAGATAAACGCACGTTTTAAAGGCACCCATATTGTATCGACCCGGAAAAACTACCGTAGGTAGGCAATCTCAGATTTGTAGCGCGTGGAAGAAAGTTCCTAAGAAATAGTACAGTAGTAGAGTGCCACACATTCAGATGGTGACGTTAATATCTCAGCTTGTGACGTAAAACGGTTAGAAAATTCGGCGGCAAGACCAATGTCAAATAGTTGTCCAGAACAATCCCCATGATAAATGAGGTAGAGAATACAAAGCGAGAAGACGTCGCTACACAGAGCCAAAGAGTCAAGCCCCTTACAGATCATTGGGTCCACAACGGTTCGAACAGCTCTACGTTTGATGCAAATATAAATGTAAACACATTTCTTTTTTATTTTTGCACTGTTGTAGACCAACTTCTCAGTTTATTAATACAAATATACGAGTATTTTTTTGGCTGAATTTATTCATACGATAACCGTACGAATAATTTTTAATTATTAGTCCGGTTACTGTACGAATAATTGATAGTTATTTGTACAGTAACTGTATTATTAGTCCAGATACATTTAAGATAAATTATCTTCAACAATTAGAACTTTTTACATATTACATCTATGTAAAGTGGTCTCAGAGAGAGAATCGATGTCGGGAATTTTCGGTTTTTTGTAACTCAGTAATGATGACGGCATGACAGACGGCATGACAGACTAGACTAATTTGAGGAGAGAAATGTAAAAAGCTCTTCCAATAATATAAAACTGTTCCTAACCTAACCTACCCAAAAAAAAATAAGAAATGTATAAAGCTCTCCCAATAATATAAAACTGTTCCTAACCTAACCTAACCAAAAAAAATAAGAAATGTATAAAGCTCTCCCAATAATATAAAACTGTTCCTAACCTAACCTAACCAAAAAAAAAAATACCCGGACGACTAATTAGAAGTTATCGGACTAATAGTCACTTCGTATTTTTTTTATTTTATTTTAATTCTAAATCACATAACTGCTACCTTAGCCTGATACATAATTAAGTTTATTTTGATTTTTATGAAAAAGAAAAAGATTCTATTATATTAATAATACATAATATTTAAAGCGTAATATCGAACTGTAAACATGACGGATGTGCGTTTGACTTCCACTCAGAGAGAGAAATTACCATTTGGCCTTACCTTAACACAAGCTAGAGTTACTTTAATAATATTTATGCCCTCTAAGTAAATAATATTAAGCAAGAAGTCGTTAGTAAATATCTCTTAGTACTTTTCTTATTTTTATGTTTTTTTTTAATTATACATAAATTATTGTATTTATATACAATAGCCATATAATGTTTCCATATGTTGTATATTCTTTTATATAAAAATGGTGTATTAAATTCAATAAATAATTCGTGTCAAAGGAAAAAACTATGGAAACTAAAAATTATAAAAAAATAAATCAAGTGATTTCGTTTTTCTAAACAATGATTTACAGCAGTATTATAGTAGTACTGCTGTAAATAAGGAGTCTTATAACATAAGTACAGACTTTAGAGATAACCTCATGAGCACAAACTGTTAACATTTTTGCCAGTCATTTTTATTATTTTTGCCATCTGTTAACAGTTGTACATTTTTGCCGGTTTTTTAATTTCTTTTAAAATAAGTTTAAAATAAGTAAAATACATTGCTTGACTGACATGATAGAGTATAAAAATTAATAAACTATCACTTTAGTTTTCTTCACACAAACACCCTCGTTTTACTTATCAAAATTAATGTATCAGGTTGACATCAAAGAAAACCCCGAAAGAAAACCTGAACCAGCAAAAGCAGGATAATCACTGTTATTTGACAACGGTCAACGCCAGTAACAATGGAAGGTTTCATTTCCAAAGGCCACTATGAGGGACGCAAGTTCAGCAATGTTTGTTTTCGTCAGACCCAACCAGATATATAACATAGAAATATTTATGTACGTTCTTTCATCACGTGGCCCTTATTGCGTATCAGTAAGAACTAGTTTTGAAGGAAATTGAAAAGATGCCTTAAAATCCTATGTGATCCTCCTTTGGTATTCTAGTCTCGATTTTACCACTAAGCAAATATTAAAGTTTGAGAAGATCTCAGAGTATTTATTTGTTCACTCGACTAAAACGAACTGAAATTTTTAAGTTACATGTCTTTTAAATAAAAGGACCTGGAATGTTTAGCTGCACTAGGTTTTTTTAAATTAAACGTAAATAATATAACTTATATGTTTAAATCGCGTTCTAATATTTTATATTAGATATGCAATAAATATACTTGGACGGTTTACCTAGAACAAAGCCAAGCCTAGTCAACTAAGCTACGAGTAAATATAATGACAAACCTACATTGACGCTTATATGTTCTGTTGACAACCAATACCGGAAAAGACACTTCGAGACAACAAAAAACAATTATTAAGATTTAGAAAATGTATATAATTTAGAAAATGTATATTTATATAAATATGTAAATATATTATTATAAATTCGAAAATAACTCTGTCTGTCTATCTGTGACGCGACCACGGCCAAACAACTGTACCGATTCTTATGAAATTTTATATAGAGTTTACTCAAGAATTTCATTCTTTGACGAAAAGGTCCGCGCGATGGTTGAAGGCGGCGTCATTATGGAATGACCGACCATACATTGTGTCAATTTTCAAACCAATAAAACAATTATTTATAGAAAATGCCGTTTGAAATAAAATGACAATAAATATTAATGTAAGCTTACCCAAATACAATAATAAACACTACAATTGAATTAATTGAAGTGTTTCTGAGATTAGCGTATAAAAACGTAAATTATTTTTGTTCATATCTTGAGTATGTACTCTATGTACAGACATTGATCTGTTATGATTTTGATGATAATGTGCCTTAATTTGCGAAGATAACAAAAAACGTATTAATTTATTTGTTAATTAATATTTTTATTTTGTTCACTTATTTGGAAAAGAAATTAGTTATTTTATTGTTTGGGTTTCTTCTGGAATTTTATTGTATAATACTATTTATTTTGATGCATTGAAATATTTACTTTAGCAATTAATAATCGCGGGAAAGCCGCGTTCTTTAAGTAATAAGTAATAAACGAAGAAAGAAAAATGAAAATAAAATATACTCCACACTTTTTCCCTTGTGAGCAGGAAAGAGGGGGCCCATATTATAACGCTCTGTTCCACACTTTCAACCCATTTTTTGCAACACTGCATGTAGAGCTAAGGAAGTTATCGCGACATGTACACGCGCGGGGAAATGAATATAAATGTAATATTGTTATCATTGCCCCAAGTGGATGTCGAACTTAATTTATCTTGATTACGATGCAACGATATAATATTATTTTACGATAAATGAATAACAAATAAAGAAACATATAATTATATAATTTATTCTAATAAATTATATAATTATATGTTTCTTTATATAAAATATTGTAAGACTTTGATTAAGCTATATTTTATACAAATTTAGATTACATTTATAACATAATAATAAGGCAAAGCGCGGCGTTGAGTTCCACCATCAACACGCAATGCCGCCAATTCGGCGGAAAGTGGAGACCGGAAATGGAACGGAATGTCTTAACACCAGGTTCCCGGGTTCCCTCTGTCTACCCTGCCTCGTGTGCGGGATACAACGTGAAGCTAAAAAAAAATATGTATAGCCCAATCTGGTGTTAAGACGCTCCGTTCCCCATAAGGTACTTCTGTTTTCATCTTTCCGCCAAATTAACTCATCCCCGCGCTTTGCTTTTTTACCAAAGCGATTGAATCCACTTCCTGTCAACCTTGACAGTCTCATGGTTATGGCCCAACAACAAAAAATATACAAAATTGTTGCAGTGACCATTTTGGACTAATAATAATATTCTTTAATATTATTTATTATTGACCATTTTGGACTAATAATAATATTCTTTAATATTATTATTGACCATTTTGGACTAATAATAATATTCTTTAATATTATTATTAGTCCAAAATGGTCAATGTGGGTAAATTCATTGTCTTCAAAGCTGAAGTCGTAATTCAAAGGGTTAGTAAGAAGGTCTATCTGTATAAGCTAGGAAACCTCCACTAGCTCTTAAAGAATATATATTTTACAAGCTTTATTTGATTTGCAGTGTTAGTATGTGTGTAGTGTATGTTTAATCTTCCAAGGTACAGACATGAGCATTGTAAAACGGCACTGGGTTCTAATGAATTACGAAAATGTATTTATTGCTTTTTATCTCCAATAGCCATACACCATTTTTTTGTCCTTAACCCCAGCAGAAAAGTTTATTAGCGTAATAATCCTTAATATAATAATATAATTAGTGTTGTGTGAGTAGTTTAGTTTAAATTTCATAAAGATACATTCAACAGATACAGAGAAAATAAACTTTAAGAGATATTATTATCATAACTCCCTTATTGTAAATGTTAGAGAAAAAAACACATATAGGATAAAAACCAATACAATTATGTTTCAGATAATTCATAAGAAACCAGTGCAGCTTTCCTTAGCTTTTTTACACGGTTAGACCCTTTTAGCTCAAACGGACACTTGGAAGTGTAACTAATAAAACTTGAAAGATTTCACATGTACTAACACTGCAAGTCAAATAAAGGCTTGTAAAGAATTATAAAAATAAATCGTACGGAAAACAAACAAAAACCTGACGATGACGTCAAGAGCTGTTATTATGTAGATATTCTTTTTGCCAGCGCAAGCGGGACCGACATCTGAATAAATAACCGGTTTATCCAATATAAGTTTAGCTGAGGTTTCGCCATGCATGAAATTTTCCCATCAAATATGTAACACTGATAGAATACACAACACGCTTATGTGTTTATTGATTTGTTATTCACGTATCTAACAGTTATATATGTTGTTAAGTTACCGTATGTAATCTTTCTAAAGCATATTGCCAAGAAAAATCTTAACATCTATACATATAATAAAATCGAAACAGAACAATCTGTTCTTAGAAAATATGTGAAAAATTTTAATTATTAGGGGTATTTATTAATGTAATAGTGCCAAAACAAGGTAGGGCTTTGTTCGTCTGGTTGTCGAATTATTAGTTGCCTGTTTATATGTACTATCTTCATCGTAATATTAGAAAGGGTTAAAAACGACTTAAATGCCATTGTATTTGGGCAAGCCGCCCTTAACGTTTAATGTTTATTTTGTTGCAATAAATAAAAAATATATCATTATAAAATACCTATTTTGTACGACTAAATTATTGTGAAAATTTTAATGCTTGCAAATATTTTTAAAAATATAATATAATAATATGATATAATATGATAAAAAATATAATATAATAAACAGATTAGTAAGTTTATAATTATAAAGTTCAAGAAAGAGAAGCCACGAGCGCGTCGAGTTATCTACAATAAAATTTGGAGTGAAATTTTATAATTTGACACAAAACGTAAAAAATAAAAGACAATTTAAACAAAAGTTTAAGGAAATCAACAGAAAATTAGGTCAAAATCTCGAAATTTTAACCGGCCAGAATAGCGTTATGCAAATACGCCGCTAATGTTATTGAGAGGCGCAACAAACAGCTCAGCAAACCTTGACAGCGCGCCAACCCTCCTTTAATGACTTATTTGATCAACCACGCTTAGAATCTAAACTTAATCACAATTTAACTACTGTTTATAGTCTTTATTAGATAAATTTCTTTACTAACACAGCTTTGCAGGCTTCATTGTAATGCTTTTCAAATATTTACGACACAATTAATATAAATCTGACTTATTTTATATTATAAGTACTTTCTATATTATTCAAATCAATCACTACAACGTTTTTTTCTTGGCAATTAAGAGTATTATTGCAGTAAATAAGGAATATAGGTAATAAATACAGACTTTAGTTATTTTAACTTAATTCTTAAATTACATAAAAATGAAATAGTAAATTATATTATTTCATTCGGCATATTTAAAGTAGTCTAGGCACTAGTCTAGTTCTCTCTGAATACTCTGCGGAAAAAGGGTGATGCGATGTATATGTGATACAAATGTAGACCTTAAACCAAAACAGTTGTTAACAACTCACATTATAAAGCAACCCGTTAGGTCTCACGACAGATTACATTAAATTACAGCACGTAACAATCTATAGAACACAATATCGAATAAAAATGAAACAACTTTTCTATATAAGCCTAATTTTATTTTGTTTCGTTATTATTCATTATTTATCAGTACAGTATCCAATGATAAGTACACATTACAAAGATAACAAAGAAAACATAAATATGTTAAAACAATAAAATATACATTTAGTAGAATGGTTCTACATAGGAAATAGGATTAGGATCGAAGCTCAGTCAGCCAGACTTGTAAAATAAACCAGCTACAGCGCCAAGAATGATTGCTTTCTTATCGACACCGAACAGACGTCCTAAACAAATATTAATCAAACGGGGAACTTATACAGATTTTAAAAAATCCAGCTTTGTTGTGTGTCTTTTATTTTTGAAATTTATAAAATAATAACAAGTACATAATATATTGTTTGAGGCCTGCCGTGTGTGAGAGTGCGATTGCAAACAAGACAGGTTGTGGGTTTGATTTCCATTAGAAGAAATGTAATAATAAATATTTTCAAATTAGATATTTAATGTTTTCATTAGTTCGCTATGATAAAAGGCGAAGCGCGATGTTGAGTTCCGTTACTCAATACGCAATGCCTCCAATTCAGAGAAAAGTGGGTGATTGAACAGAGTCTCTTAACATTAGATTTCCAAGTTCCGTCAGCTTCCCATGCCATGTGCGAAACCATTTCAGTGTACCCGTGACCTAGTACTTACTGTAAAGTGTTCGAAACGTTTCCAAAAAAAATGTTTAAATATCAATAAACGCGATTAATCTGTTTAAAATCGAAAATAAAAAATATTATTAAGAAAGTATATATTAATCATTAAAAAATCAAATGGGAAAATATTAAAAAAAAAAAAACATCGGTAAGACGTGTGCCATCCACACGTACACACTTCTCCAATCAAGTTCTGAAATTCGTGAAAACTCGCTGGCACATCTCACGTGGGATTGAGGACATTTCCTTGCGAATGTTGTCTTTGATCTTGACCGGCACCGCCTGGACTCCAAGGAGGCCACGGAGTGTCCCCTTGAAGCGATCTCAGTTTTCCATTAAATATTTCAATTACTCATTCGATGTAGGGGATGTGGACTTTAAGCAAATGCAAAGATAGTTGGTGTTTGAATTGGGGATTTACTTCGGTCCAATATTGTTTAATGATAAATACACATAAACGAAAATGAGCTTCATTCGATAACAGAATATTGTACAAACTTTAAAAACGTTCTATCATTCTTGGAGTTTTTGGAATGGAATCTTGTACAGGTGTAATTTATGATCTTTAGCCAAAATATTCCTCAATATGTCCTTGATATGGCGAGCTGAGCTATAATCTCTTTCAAGACGACTGCTGGCTTACATTTCTGGACGCCCCACAAATTTATCATTTAATTTGGAACCCGAAGACTCGAATCTTCTGAACCACGATCAGATAACACTGTCACTCGGACTAGGTTAAATTATCTAAATTAAACTGAGAATGATATAGACGTTGCACAATAATGCACTAATCGTAAACCTTTAAACAAAACGTACGCTGCTTACCGGTAAAACGCTCCATGACAACTAAATTTCTGAGAACCAAGCTACCTATGTAGGTAGGGGTAGTAGGGGACCCGTACCCCGCTTCCGCGCGCTTGTCACTTGTAATACGATTTTGAAATTTATACTTCTATCTCGCCCATTTGTATATACTCTTCAATAGTCCCTAGAGAATAAGAGACAAAATAAAAATCATTTACCACGTTTGAATCTGCACCATTGCTAAGATTTTTAAGATTTTGACCTCTAACGCTAACAAAAAAATAAGAACATATTTAGCCAATTAATTATACTTAAAAAGTTTGACTTTAATGAAGGTTATTCAAAATTCGGACTTTAACTTGTGAGTTCCTAAATAACACGTGATACCTTTATCACATTTTTTACATTTTCTAATTACGTATTTGAAAAAATATGTTTCTTTAAATTATTTACATTTATATCTATAAGCGAACTATAAAAAAAATCTTTTAATATGTTCAAAAACAATAATCTTGTCTTTAGATAACAGCATTTTTTTCCTTTTTTATTAATTGTTTCGTGTGCAATAAAGACAAATAAATAAAATATAAAACGATAATATACCATAACCAAAGTTATAGATTCGAACCTGCTAGTGTCTTCTGTAATAGGATCTGTTCTTCAATATAAAGAGTAAAATACAAGTGATTTTAAACCAATCAACCACAAAGACCAAACTATCAAATGTAAATAATTTTGAAAAAAAAAAATGAGATAAAATAAGAATTTAAATATTTTTTATTTGAAATAACAATTACTAATTACATAAGGAATTAAATTAATGTTAAGTACATACACATGTTATACATTTAAGTAATAAACGATTAACGTGTATGGATAAGGTTATGAGAAAACATTTAAATCGTAAAAAATTAGACAGGCATCTAATGTAGAATCATTATCTATGTACAAATAGAAATGAATGGAATTTCCAACAAATAAAAATAGTCCAAGTGTTGACTATAATGCTCGTTAACATGTCCGTTTTAAATAAACAAAGATTTTTTTCATTTAAAATTCCTCACTCAATATTATACGATTAGTATGTAGTATGCTACCTATTACTAATGATTCTCTTTAGAACCTGAAGTGGATAAAAAAATATATACTTATAATTATTAAATCTTATGCTCATAATTATAAATGATTTATGATTTTAGTTTTAATGATGAAAATATGACTATATTTTTCTATCGTGTACTAAACCGTACGTACTCGTACAAGTCACCAATTATAACATTAAGTCATGAGTCAGGTGTAAGAATAAGTCTATTGTCACTTTTATTGTCCCTCTAATGGAAAGAACGGGATCCCTATGTAATCACTCGGTTGTCCGTCTGTCAACATCGTTTATGTGTTTTTTTTTATGGACAAGACACGGCCAACGAGCGTACAGTTCACCTGGTGGTAAGTAATCACCATCGCCTACGGCCCCGTGTTAAAGGAGGTACAGGAACGTTGCCGGCCTTAAAGGTGGATGGGCACCGGGCCCGGCATTGCCCAATGTGGAACGCAGTGGTCGAAGCCACTATTTACGCCGGAGGTGGTAACAATCTGATCGAGCCTGCTAATACGTGTTGCCATTGCTGACAACGTGATTCTCCCACGTGTACTTTAGGCGCCTCTTACGATACCATCAGTACCAGGGTGATCCTATTCCAAGCCGGAATCACACGCTCTCGGGACCACGTAGAGGTTCAGACTGAAATTAATATCGAATATTCCGTGTCTTAGACCGTAGAGGAAATTAAGCTCCTAAGTTAACACAATCAAAGGATGCTTACATTCATGCATAATTTTCTGATTTTTTTACGAAATTGGCCACGTGAATTAAACGTAAGTATAGAATACTTCTCGTGAACCTATTGATATGAAACTTCGCATGGACAGCAATATAAATTAAAAAAAAAATTAAATGAAAATTTTTTGTTTTCATTTATTCTTCAAAATATTTTAAGCTTACTTTGTAGTTAATTCATATAAAATTATTGTGTCAAATTAAGATTGTCATTTTTTACGTAGACCTACAATACAGAGCAAGAAATGAGAAACTGAAGTCCAAATAAAGGAACCAACCCAAAAATGAAAATTTTTGCCTCTTATATTAAAACTATTACAAAATTATAATTGTAATTAATTTCATAAAAATAACTGCATATAACTACAAAATTAAAATTGTCAATTTTGATATATTGTACTTCCCATTGATCTAGAATCTTGAAATTATCACGGAACCATCTATGGAAGTCGGATTTGAGCTCGTACTTGAGTGAAATTTTTATATGTAAGCAATAATCTTAAAAGTACGTTTACTAAGATCACACCTGGTCTCTGCATACTATAATGTCAGGTGTTAGGTATAATGACAAAGTTTCAATTTTATTGAAACATAAAGGAGATTACCATAAAAGTAGATGTCAACATTTTTTCCTGGTCTGGGTATTTTTAAACGTCGTACACGATATATGACTACTATGGGATATATCATGTTGTAGAACATGTATGGAACAATATGGCGTATATTAGTGACGGCTCATCATTGTAAAAACGGCAGTACGAAGGAATAATTTTATATACAGCTCTTAATTGCCGATTGTAATACTGTACACAATACTTAATTTAATAATAATGATATTTAAATACTTAATAATGGATAACACAAAAACTGAAAATAATAAATTTGTCACCAGCTATCATAGACACGATACTCGAGTGCTTGCCATACGCCATCACGAAAACGCCAAAAACATGTACATTTAAAAAGTGTTGAAAGAAAATTCTAGCTCGATTTCGATAGGAATTATCAGTATTTCACGATTACGTGACTTGGAAGCAGATTTTTTACAAAGTTATTTTGACATGGCAGTATGGAACTAAAAATCAAAGCAACAATCTTTTTTTTCTTCAACTAGTAGTTTTAGACATCAATACGTTAATCTTGACTTCAATATTTTTATTGACTACAATACATATGTAATAACTTGTCATTTAATTTTATATTACGATCAATATTATTATCATCAAAATAAAAGACTAAAATCTTTCTTTATAACACAACTAGAAGTGTCATGAAATTATTCTAACGCAGAGGGTATCATAGTATAATCGTGCTTAAAGAAAATAAATTCTTAATCAATAAATTCTACTACTAAATAAACTACTGTACTAACACGAAGATTAACTTAATTATATAGAAGTTCTTAGAAAAAATCACACTCAAGTGAAAGACACATAATTTACATTTTTTATCCTCATGCTATACCCATGTAATAGATAGACAGCTCCTGGTATAAAGTCCCCCTGTTTCCACTAGAACTTTCTTTTCCCACTGCCCGCCGAATTTTAAAGGTATTGCGCATTGAGTCGCGGAACTCAACTCAACTGAAATTACTTATTTCAGCTCAAACACTGATCATGTATGTATGTGTGAATTAGGAATATATAATTATAAACTATTATAGTGCTATTTTCGAGTTAAGGGCTTATTTATTTCTCCGAATAAACATTTTAAATATTGGCATTTATTTTTTTATTCCTATATCATATATATAATAACCTATAAAGAAATAACAGTATTTATTTTTCTTTTATCTTTTATCTACAAAATAATCATTATTACGAGCACTGTCATGTTAGTCCTGCAGTACATTATGTGTATTAATCACAGCTCACAAGCTTCACAGGTATCAATATATATGTAAATCGTACAGTAATTATAACTTCTAATTAATCAATATATAATGCTATTGAAAATAAATAGTTATATTTGATTGACTGCTCCTGGTAGGCAGAGGGAACCCGAGAACCTAGTGTTAAGACACATCGGTCCACTTCCGTTCCCCACTTTCCGCCGAATTTGAGGCATTGCGTGTTGAGTGGCGGAAAAATAATAATTAATAATTAAAGAAAAAAAAATAGAGATATAAGGCGAATAGATAATCAATCAATAAATATAAAAGTGAAATGTTTTGTGAGACCTGTCGTGGCGCAGCGGCACAACTGTAACCGACAGGTTGTGGGTTCGATCTCACTCGAGGCTATTGCCTGCAAATATTTAATATTTTCAATTTAAAAATTTAATGTTTTCATTTCTTCGCTCTGGTACAAGGCAAAGGGAGACGTTGAGGTCCACCATTGAACACGCAATTAACTTGCCATGTTCGGGATACAGTGTGAAGCTGAGAGGAAGAGAGAGAGTGAGAAATGCTTTGTGAAATCTAAATAGCAGATATTTTATAAAATGACTCTGGTTTTTTATAACGTTTTAAATGGAACCATATTTGAAACACTTTAACGAAGACATGATTTCTTTTTCTCTAGTGTATATAGCTTTTTCTTAACTATCTCTTTAGGTTGGAAGCAATGAAATAAAATAAGACAGCACAAGCACTTTATGAAATTTATGAAAAGTGTGATCAATCATTTATTTAATTGACATACATATTTAATCAGTGTTGACTTCCGGTAACGTAATTGGATAATCTGGGGGCAAACTAGCCTTAACTTCCATTAAAAGGTTTTTATAAGTACGGCTCATATTTTTATGAACACGTTCTACTAGACCTGGTAGATCTTCCATCGTTAAGCCCTCAGTTGAAACTGCCTCTAAACATTGTATTATCATATTTCCTGTAAAAACACAATAAAATGCTGACTCATATAAGAAATAATGATTAATAGTCGGCTAAAACATAAACATAAATATCTTAAAACATATATTTTATGTAATTCTTACCTTTGTTAAAAATTAGTTTTTCGCTATTTATGAAATAGTATGGCGAAAACACAACAGGTATTATTGGTACTTGTGACGATATAGCTAGAGCAAAAGCACCTTTTTTGAAAGGTAAAAATGTTGTTGAATTGATATTTCTCGTGCCTTCAGGAAACATAAATATTTTAATCTGAAAATGAATTACTAAATATTATGAAATAGGTAATATTTTCTAATATTATTAATTGATTATTAACAAGTTTTTTAATTTTTAGCATATATGTATAATTCCTTTAGCTACGTGCTTACAGTTAACTAGGTATTTCGTGAGACATTTGCCTGGGAATGTAAATACTTCAGATGGTTTTGGGTCGAGTATCCAAGAGTTAGTATATACAATAAACGTTAGCTAGCAATTCTACTATCGAGATAATCACAAAATAAGTACGACCCTACTTGTGTTTGTTTCTGTAATAGTTACTACGAAATTATTTAAATTATATAAAATTATTCTTTAAATGAAATACACAATAATAATAACTCCTATTTCCACAAATTATTTTATCTTTGTAGAACTAACCACGCTCACAAGTCTATCGTTTATTGAAATACTTCTACATGTAACCAAAATAACTTACATTGTTTTTAAAAGCCTTTGCTGCACTAGTTTCTAATTGGTAATATGCATCTTTGGGGTTTTTTCTGTCAATGAAAATAGAACCACACCAGTACATGCATAATCCACTCGGTAATATATACATCATCGCCTTCTTACTCACAATAATGCATTTAGACGCCGCTTTCCATACATTGCTTAAGCCTGTAAGCAGGTGTATGAAGCAATTATTACAAGTTTTTCCTACAAAAATTTTGATGAATAACATCTACATAATATTTTTTTATGGAAAAGACGGCAAACGAGCGTACGGGTCACCTGACGGTAAGTGATCACCGTCGCCCACGCTACCGTCTACTCCAGAGTCACAGTCGCCTCTTACGACACCTTTTGTATCACGGTGATCTTATTCTAAGCCGGAATCACACGGCTAAGTTATTAGTTAGTTAGTTTATTATTCGATAACATTTAATCTATTACATTAATAATTTGAAATTTATTAATAATTTCTTTATTTGTTTCGCACAATTTAACCACTTGTTTAAGTCAAACAGCTAAGTACTTGACAAACAGGCCATTTCAAATTCAAAACTAAAATAACATTCATTATCTGTATCTAAAAATCCTTCTTGTATTGATATATTTTTTTATTTACAATCCAAATATATGATTAAAGGAAATAATAATTGAAGTAAGTTTAATAGCAAACTTCCTAGTTAGAGAGTGCCAGGTTATTTTTGTATAATATAACATAATAAAATATATATTTATAGAATGAGACCTCCCGGACGCCCAAGAAAGCGCTGGTTGGATTTCGTGATGCAGGACATGAGAGCCAATGGTCTAACCATCGAGGACGTAAAAGATTGTGCAAAGTGGAGTAGTTTTAGTATGAAGGCAGACCCTGGCACATCACGTCGAAATTAATGCCATGAAGAAGAAGAAGATAATATATATTTAAAAATACCTAAAACATCGATAGACGACTGATGGTTGCCTACAATGACGGCACCTCTGTCTTCAGAGAGAACGCCACCATTCCGTAAATGCCACTTTATGCCAATTATGTGCGTTACCAAATTCATTCCCATGCATACGATACTGCAAAATAAATAATTAAACTAATAAATATGAAGTATAGAAACATTACAATAAATTTAGCCTTGCAAAAGTTTATTGTCATGTTTCTATACTTCATAAAAACACTAATTATCGACATTTGTTCGTTTTTTTTTTATTTTTGGTTGCATTTTTTTATAAAGCTTAAATCAAAATAATTTAATATTACTAAGTATAATGAATGTAAGATAAGTATTACCTACCTTGTACCTGCCTTGTACCAGAGCGAAGAAATGAAAAAAAGTCACACTGAAAATATCAAATATTTCATTTCCTCGAGTGGAGATTAAAATCACAACCTGTCGGTTATAGCCATACGCTTGTGCTGCTGCGCCACGACAGCCCTTAAATCTTTGAACTAATTTATAATTTACTTTAGAAAATATTGTACCTATTATAACTTAAACTTTTGCTTATAGAACCACATAAGTTCAATTCAAATAACAAAACACAAGGAACGTTCAAGATAATCAATCTTTTCAAAATGGTGATTTATTACATAATTTAAAATATTAACCACTTATAAATTTTAATATATTTATTGTAATTTTTTGTTTTTCGTACTCACGTTCCATTTCTAGGATGTTTTTGTCTAAACAAAAAAAAAGGGTAACAAAATAATACACCAACACATCACCCATGCATAATATATCCAAAATTTATATTGAAATCTTAAATATTTAAAACATTTTTCTAAAAAATGCCTAAATACATATATTGCACTCACAGGAGCCAAAATATAAAGTAACAACTTCCACATTTTTTTATTCACACGCAACGACGACTATTCTATTATTTCGTTTGTACAATACTAAATGTAAATACATACAAGAGTTCCTTTCAACAAATTGTTATAATTGGTGTAATAACTTTACATATAACATTATAATATGCTAATAATAAACATATTCATTTATATTTATTAAATATGATAAATAATAATTGCAATTTATAAATAGCTGTTCTATGTTTTTATTAAAATTTTAGGAAAGATAAAGTAATAAGTTATTGAGGTAGTCGCGTAAAGCAAGGGCACAACGCAGATATGACTGAAAACGAGAAGGTTGTGATTTCCTAATCTGCTCTGGTAAAAAGAACAATCGCTGCGTTGAGTTTCGCCACTCAAAATTAATTATCTCCAAAAGTAGGTGGAAAGTGAGCAGCGGATACGTTTAACACTGCCTGCTCTCCCTGTAGTATGTCTGCCTACCTCGGTATATATGGGATAAAGAGTAAAATTCCTTAAAAAAAGTCATAAATATTTTTAAACACAAGAGTTAAAGTCAATTCGGTGTTAAAATATATATAAACCTTACTTCTGGCCAAGGAGCCCTTGTAGTCTTTAATAGATAGATATCAATATAGAGCCTTAATACAATCCTAGTTGGGGGGGACCTAAACGGCCATATCGGTAAAGCTGCAGAGACGTATGAACGTGTTCACGGTGATTTTGGACACGGTCTTCGCAATGCAGAGGGAGAAAATATTCTAAGAACCTATATTGCGTCTGATTTGGCTGACGTGAATACATTCTTCCGAAAGAATCCTCAGCCTCACCTTATTACGTATAAAAGTGAGTCCCAATCAAGTCAAATTGATTATTTGTTGACCAGACGGTGTCATATAGGCAGGGTTACTAACTGTAAGGTCATTCCAGGCGAAAGCTTGACGGCCCAACATCGTCTTCTCGCCATGGACTTTAACGTCACTCCAAAAAAGAAAGTAGCCGAGAAACGTAGGCCTCGGATCAAGTGGTGGTTGCTCAATGGACCGATGCAGACCGACTTTCTGGCAGAGGTAAAAAGTCGAAATCTTACGACTAACACCGAGACTGCTCAGGATGCTTGGGATCGAGCCCAGTCGGCAATCATTGCGGCGATTCTTGACGTTTCTAATGGAGGACGTATCATCGACAGGGAGACATGACGGTGGAATGACAAGGTGCAGGAGGTAACTCGTGAAAAGAAGGCTGCCTTCAAGAAGTGGCAGAAAGGTGTAAAGAGTGGTTGACAGAGTGGAGTACATAGTAGGAAAACGTGCCACAAGAGCTCTAGCCAAAGCCCGCATTGAAAGTTTATCATCATTATATGATAAGTTTGATACTGTGGAGGGACAGAAGCTCATATACAAACTGGCACGTGTCCGGGATAAAGCGACGCAAGAAATCGCAAAATGTCTAAGCATCAAAGATTCCCAGGGTACCTTGCTCTGGAATCACACTTCTGTGAAGGAGAGATGGAGAACCTTCTTCCAAGACCGGCTAAACACTCAGCATCCGTGCAGTTTTCATCACGACCCACAGCCTAACCTCGGACTTGTTGCTTTAATAACCTTTGACGAAACTCGGAATTGCCTTTGACGCATAAAGAATGGAAAAGCGTTGGGGCCTGACGAAATTCCGATCGAACCGTAGAAATCGTTGGGCTCTCTTAGTATGCTCATACTTACTGACCTTTTTAACCATATCTTGAACACTGGAAAGATGCCACACCTGTGGCGGCTTAGTTTCATTACCCCTATCTATAAGGCAAGGGATAGTGTTCAAGAGTGTGGTAGCTATAGGGGCATTAAGCTTATGAGTCACACCATGGAGCTCTCCGAACGCATGATCGATATCAAGCTCCACCGTGAGTTTACTGTCTCTGAGCATGGATTTCAGCCAGGATCGGGTACTATGGACGCCGTTTTTGCCCTCAGAACTTTGATGGAGGAATACAGGGAAAAGATGAGAGCTCTGCATGTGGCTTTTTTAGATCTGCAGAAGGCCTTTGACTGTGTGCCTCGTCAGTGTATCTGATGGGCGTTGCGTTCCAAAGGCCTTATATTGAGATTATCAAACACATTTATCACAATTCCGCTTCATTCCATGGTTAGGACTGCTGTTGGCAACACCAAACCTTTCAATATTACAGTAGGGGTTCACCAAGGCTCGGCTCTTAGTCCATACTCATTCAATGTAGTGCTAGATACTGTCTCGGCTCACATCCAAGACCAGCCTCTGTGGTAGACGCTAGATCGTAAAGTGAACCTCTGGAATGGTACGCTTGAGAACTACGGTCTTAAACTAAATGTGTCGAAGACCGAGTATATGGCTTGCGGGAGACTGGACTCGAGCACTATCCATATAGGTACTGAAACAGCCGCTATGTCGGAAAAGTTCAGGTACCTCGGATCCGTTATGCAGGAGTCTGGAGGCATCGATCACGATGTTTATGGTCGGATAAACGCTGCCTGGGCCAAATGGCGGGCGTTCACTGGTGTGGTCTGCGATCGCAGAATACCGATAAAACTCAAGGGGCTGATATACAAGAGCATCCTGACTGTGAACAAGGAGGGGCCTGTGAAAAAGATGCAGGTAAAATCTTCTATATTTGAAAATGATAATAATGTACTTTAAAGCTAGAACAATGAAAACAAAAAGGTAATTTACAAACATTAAATCAAGTGATTTTTATTTAAATATTTTGATTTGAAATTCAATAAAACACAATTAAAGGTTTCAAAAAAGATGCACACACAGCCTCTATCAGTAGGTTTTAAGCTGATATATAAATAATTAAAAATTAGTACACGATTTCTTGTGCTGTCGAAATTTTTATTTAATAATATTTCAGTTTTAGTTTAGAAGTATAATTAACGTGTGTTAATGCCAAAAAAGTTAAGGAATACATTAACATATTCCAAGGTAAAATTTTCAGCAACAGCCGGTACAGTCAGACTAACTATATTTTTTCTTTGCGTATTATTAACTGCGATGTGCACTAAAACAATTGCATGCCGGACCTTTTGCAATATTAGCGCTCTATCCGCTATGAAATAAATATTAATTTCATAGAGGATATACATACATGTGTACCAAGCATTCGAAATAGTTGTAATTTTCTTAACGTTGATATCATTGATATAAAAATATAAATATAATTTATTTAATGATTTTAAATAGACCGCGTACAGCGTTGTTAAAATACAATCTCAATTTACCCCTGCTTTGCAATTAATTTATTAAATATTCTACAGAACTTAAATATCACTTTTTTGTAAGTAATCGTAGAATTAATTAATAGAAGATTAAATTAACTTAATAAAAAATAATTATAATATTAATACTTAAATGTGTGTTGTTTAAATATAGTTGTTAAATCTGGTCATTTATTTATCAGTACATATAAAATACATAAGAAATAATATTTGTTTTATTATTTCATTCACGTTTTATATAAAGTGCAAGCGTAAAAGAAGCACAGATTAGTTACATTAAAAATTATTTATCTTGTGGCTAATAATATTAACTTCATTTTCTCATAATATCATTTTATAAACGAATAACATTTGTAAACAATGTTGTTTTGTTGGAATGTAAAAGTTAAAGATATTCAGAAAAGAAAATTTAGAGCGGTGAGTTTGAAAACAAAGAAAATTATTGTTACAAACCTAAACGTTTTTTATTTGTGTACTACATATCGTATATACTAAGTAGGTTAGGTAACGTACTGTTTAGATTAAGAAATATGGATTAACGGAACTCAACGCCGCTCTTAGTACCGTTACGAAAGTGAAATAATAATACATTTCCCCGAGTGGGTATCGAAACAGCAACCGTTACATTTTACAGTCACACGCTGCTGCTGTGCTGCTGCTGGGCGTGACTGTAAAATGTAACGGTTGAAGCTTATTGTAACGGCTCTGCTAAAACTAAATAATATTACATTGTCAAATAAATAATATTACATTGTCAAATAAATAATATTACATTGTCTTCACAACATCAAAGAGATGAATAAACAAAACAAAAAAATAATCATATCTATTTTTACATTTACTGTCATAAAGTCACTCACATAATTGAATAATGACTTGTTTAGAAGAAGATTACATAAATGAACAATACTGCAATATATAAAACGACATTGACATTTTAAGATTGCATGTTAATGTTTTTAAGATTGCTAACCTAACCTTGTATAAAATTCACGGTAAATATAAGGATTTAACAGTTTTTTTTCTGTGATATACTTATAACACTTATAAATTGTCAATTTTCTTTTAGTTTCAGTATAAGATTTCACTTGTTGATGACAACAGTTTAATTATTTTGTGCTTCAAAGTATTGTTCATACAGAATCATGGAATGTCAGTTCGAACCGACAATCATACAGACCGGTGGGCAACAAAAGGGCGTAGAAGGATTCTGTTTCTTTTGACACAAGGAACCTAATGAATTACATAATCGTAAAATATTGCCTTTGAAGACAAATAATTAAAAAAAGTATATTAAATCATTATTTTTAAATATTAACTTATATTTTAATATAAACTTATTATTTGAAGGTAATTCATTTATTTTAAATTGTTACTACGGTTTTCATCCAATACCCAGTAATTCAAGATAAATAACGTAATAATGGAAGTAACATAAAATGAAATATTTTATGATAACAGTTAAAACCGCATTGTCTAGCCCTCAGTTATGCAGGTTTGCGATTATACGGGTTCCTGAATATCGATCTAAAGGCTCTTTTAAAGCAGTATAACAGTAACAAAACATATGTTTAAATACAAAGATAACAAAAATCTTCTTTTTCCATCAAGTGTAGTAGTTTTATTATTTATTAACAAATATATAGCAATAACTTTTTCCTTGACATACCACTATCCGGATATTCGTTTAACCGTACGCCACACAACAGGAAATAGTTCGCTTAATCGAATTTCTATATATATATATATATATATATATATATATATATATATATATATATATATATATATATATATATATATATATATATATATATATATATATATATATATATATATATATATATATATATATATATATATATATATATATATATATATATATCCGTATCAATGACTTTACCTCGACATACAATTCTGAAAATTGTATATCAAGGGGACAAAATTTGACGAAATTATGTTTACAGGAGTGTCCATTTATTTCGTATAATACATAATACCGATAAATTAATACTAAATACCGACTAATTGTCATTAATCAGAAATTTTCAGAATTGTGAGTACTTCGTGCCAAAAACCTGTAGATTCAAGGAAAGTACCCTGTAGGATTTGATTACGACGCGAATTTTATACAAAATGCAGCCAAAACTATGCATAAATTCTATCTTTAGAAGCTTAATTTACGAAATAAATGGACACTCCTGTAAACATAATTTCGTCAAATTTTGTCCCCTTGATATACAATTTTCAGAATTGTATGTCGAGGTAAAGTCATTGATACGGAAGACTCGGTGGACGAGCGTGACTTGCACTTGACGGTTTCAGTTTTAAGGTCCACGAATAGTAGGCCTGCTTGCGGCCTACGTGCATGTGTTATACATGTGCGATACCTATGATAGACAACAATATTTTTTATTTATATTGTTTATTGAGTCAGACCTAGTATGTATAACAAGTTTTATACGCAGTAGATCTGATTCAATAAACTATATAAATATTAAAATTAACTTATTTACAAACATTTGGACATCTGAAAAATTAGTCTGAAAATGTTGACTTGTAAAATATTAAAAAAAAAATTAAACTGATTTACCTCACTTCGATTGAGGACTTGTATTTAACGTTGCATAGGGCTCTTTCTGCGCCGTACCTTAACAAATTTTTGCTATTACACTGGTGGTTGGTGCTAAAGGGCTTGTTGGGTTAAGGTTAAATAAGGCCAAAAACGTTATAGAGCAAGAATTTTTAATTCCATAACAATATTTTACTAGTAGTATTTCTTCCCATAATCCCATAAAATAATAAACTAAAATATATACTCTCATAATTTTCAAGTAAACCGTACACTCAAATCATTTGTTGTTAGAGCTTGTGAAAGTTTTTGAAGATGAGTTCAAATTCAATTACTAGAGTTTACTTAACACAGCGCGTACCAATTCTAACTTTAATTGATAATAATTATAGGATATAGTGATACGTTATCCCAAATTTATTATTAGAAATGTTTAACCACTTAGAATTTTAGATACTTGCAATAGTTTTCTAACTAATAAAAAAATAATAACATACAATAACATTTAATTTCTAATCTTATTACCAAATGTTCCTCCAATGTTACGACATTTTAAAGGATTATAAAATCACTTCACCCTTTCAAAAATACTCTGGAAAGCAAAACAAATTTTAAAATAAATTAAATCTTCCACTTCTTCCTTCCTTCCTTCCTTCGTTCTTACCCTACCATATGTATTTTTTGCCGTATGATTCCGGCTTAGAATAGGATCACCCTGGTACTGATTGTGTCGTAAGAGGCGACTAAAGTACGTGTGGGAGAGTCACGTTGTCAGCAATGACAACACGCATGGGCAGACTCAACCGGTGATTTTTACCACCCCCGCCATTTAAAACCGGCGTTAAGTAGTGGTTTTGGCCACTGCGTTTCGCATTAGGTAATGCCGGGCCCCGGTGCCCATCCACCTTAAGGACCGGCAACGCTCCTGTAGCTCCTCTGGAGTTACTGGGGGCCGTGGGCGACTGTGATCACTTACCATCAGGTGACCTGTACGCTCGTTTGCCGTGTCTTATCCATAAAAAAAAAATATGTAAGAGTTAAGAATTAATCATGCACTAGTAAATGTCACTACTACATCAGTTTAGTTCTTAATGGAATTTATGAGCAGATTTTATTTGAAAGTTATTATTGCGGGCACTACTTAGAATAAGTCAGAGAATCCTCTGAGACATTGCCAAGATTCTTAAGTACACTAGCAAAAATCGATTGTTCTATGTGACCTTATAATATATTGGGCACAATTTCTTTTACTTCTTCTTCAACTAGCCTTCCTTTTAGTTATTGATTTTATATATGAATAAAAAAATGTAGGATAAAATTATTTATTAATAAGATAAAAAAATATATAGATATTAAATTAATTAAAAATTAATTTAATATTATGAACGCATAATGATATGAGCTTTAGAATTTGCTAAAATCCTCGAATAAAGATCAATTAATTGTCAGTGGAAGAATAGTATATAAAATCAAAAGTGTTTAATCAAAAGTATTGTTTATTCTTCATCAATTGATTTTTACTAATTCAGATAAGAAATATCTTACAATTTCGTGGATTTGTCCATCACAATGCAGGAAGAGAAAGTCAGAGCAATGTCTTAGACTTGAGAAATGAAAGAATTGATGAAACACAACACTGACTGTATCTAATAGAGCGGAAAGGGCTATCATCTAATAAAATACCTTAATATGCTTATATTAAAGAAAATATTTTTATGTTACAAAACTTTACGTACTGAGTAAGTTCTTAAAGACAAAACTAAAAACAAACTTTTTAAAGTATGGATCCACCATATCATTTATTTATAAGTATATATTTCATTAAGCCATGCAAAATACTTCCTAGTTGACATACATATATAAAATGTTCATTACCCACAACGAATATTGAGTTGCTAAACTTTTATGTCAAAGTGAAGTTTATATATTTGACCCCATTTTACTTTATAGCAATAGTTACATTCGCTAAATTGCCAACAAATTTAGTTTTGAAGTACTAATTCAAATTGAAAATTTCCATTTATGTTGAATATTTCATTTATTAAGAAAGGCAATATTACGCCACGTTTTTAAACGTATGTACGCCATCAACTGTTAGTTATTCAAGCCGTAGGTGAAAGATAGTAAAACTAAAAAACCATAAACAAACACTGTTCTTACTTATTTTTTTTAATTTCATCATCAAAACCGAAAAGACATACCTTTATATTACTACAGTTAATTGGTACATAGATCATTCAATGTGAACGATAATAAATACAATATATCGGAAGTAATAAGAAGATTAATAAATATGCTTAATAAAATTCAGCAGAACATTCTAATATGAGACAGCTGGTATTGCCGAGTGCTAGTTTCCGATAGGCTTCCGACACAAGGGAATGCTGATTTTATCAAATAATGAGTTATACAAACGGATATTTTAACTGAAACTGATATTTATATTACTTTTTCTTTGTGATGTATTTTATTACATTTACTTTATTTACGATCAATGTACTAGGTACAAATACCGTAATATACATATATGGTGATGTTTACTTTTATAGAATGAAGAAAAAAATATATGGGTGTTTCTTACACAAATTTCAAAATTTGAGACATTATTAAATTTTTTTTTAGTGGAATTTTCTTTTATTTATCTTTTTTCTTATGGAATTAAAAAAAAAGATATATAATATTCTGAAGAAAAGCAACAAAAAAAATTGTATTTATAGTCAATATAGTTATCTTTAAAAACTAACAAATATATTATTAAGGAGGTAATAAATGGTTTTTCCGTCTTAATTCTTAATACTTCCTAATGTTAATCTTTTCGTGCATTAGCTTTTTATTGTTACAGATCAAATTAATCAGTCTTAATTATCTCCTCGCTCTCATCTATCCATTCATATCATTAATATAATTCCCTCTTTCTTTTCTGCATCACGTCTTCCCAGTTATATAATTGCTCATCTTTAGTATTGGGCCATCTCCAAAATTTTTAACCTTTAACTTTTTAACTTTTAACTTTTAACAATTATACCATACATATAAAAAACAGTGACCTACATGATATCAAAACAAGAAGTAAAAACAAGCTGATAACTCCTAGTTTTCGTCTTCAAAAAGTTAGTAGATCTTTTATGGGACATGGTACACGTATGTATAATAAAATTCCACAAGTCATTTTAAATTTGCCACTTCAAAAATTTAAAGTGAATGTTAAAAATATATTGTTAGGCAAAGCATATTATTCTATTCAAGAATACTACAATGATAAGAGTGCGTGGGATTAAATGCTGTTGGTACTCACTCAGGAAGCTATATTATATATTTACTTTAATTGATATTTTGAAAAGAGCAACTGTTAAGGTTCTTGCCGGCTCTTCTCAGCAGACCCGCCTTCCGAGCCGGTGGTAGCTTCCTGTAAGGACTGACACCACAGACACTTATATGTAACTTGACGATTCAAAAGTGCTTAAATGGCCTAATTGAATAAAGAATATTTTGATTTTGATTTTGATACCATCTTCAAATACAGGGGAATTTCTCTAGTATACTTGTAATATAACAGTAAATTTTTCCTTTTCTAAATCAATAGTATCGTTTTCCTTGAATTTCCAAGGTGATTTTAAATGAGCAGTAGAGATATTTTGCGAGTAAAGTAATTTATATTTATTGTATCAATTGCCGCCATTGAGATTTGAAACGATTTTTTGCGCTTAGCAAATCGATCACTTTGATGCTGTTGGAAATATCCCCAATAATAGCGGTACAATTTACTTTGCAAACTTTGCATGAAAGTCTCCTGCACTCTAAGGTATTGTTAAAAAAATGAACTGGCGTATTTTTTGTATTTCCCGGAATGTAGGTATAGTCTGGGACTGTTGTGAGATCATCCATCAAGGAAATATCTGATGTGGTGACTTCAAACAAAAATCGAAACAAAATCAAAGGATATCTAATATCTATATTGAAGGATAGTTTTCAATTAATTTATATCTATGATATCATGGCCTTCTGTTACGACTTTATTAACTGTCGATTTCAGGATTCCGCTGACACTATCAGGCGTTCCCTTAGAATTTGCTTTGCTCGGGTTTAGAATAATGTCATGAAAAGTGTGTGATTTCTGGATGGAGGTTTCTTAGATGGCCTATAGTCGCTAGACAGGTAACAAAAAGAGTCGGGTTTCTTTACAATGATAATCATTGCGCAAGTAAAGTGAGCCTGTATGCATCGTTATCTGCTGCCTTCCTCCACCCAAATTAACAACTTGTGTTATACTTGCAGTAATAATTTTCAATGCAATCTACATGAATCAGAATGTAATTTACTGTCACTTTCTGTTTTTTTTTATATTATGAGAGTTCAATATCAAGATTGATATGCTGTAGTGCCAACATGTGTATAAAAAAGCGGCAATGCTGCTTCCAGACCTGACTGAACAAATTGTTTTAATTGAGACCTTATACTCTTTTTTCCTAAGAATAACAACTGACTTTTTTTTCGCTGTTTTCAATTGAACTGGCTTCATAAATCCATTGTCTACAAGCCACCAATAGATTAGGCATTGATAATTCTCTGAATAGACATTTTATGGAATGTACCTCGCATGTGGTTATAGTCCCTTAAGCTTTAGTATTTAAGCTATAAAATTTCAAAGCTTTGCCGTCGTGTAATTTTAATATCATCAGTTGAATATTGGCATGCTGTATGCATTGGCAGGTATATCGTCCATTAACATTTGCTAAGTAATCCTAAAAGATCTGAATCTACGGGAGGTTGATAAATTTATCTTATAATTAACTTTGCTTGAAAATTTTATATTTTTTTAAGGCAAAGTTTGATTTGATTCATGAAGTATATTTCATAACACTTTTTCTTTCTTCCATGTTTTTTTTTTCAATATCGTCGTAACTTGTCTCTAGGTCTCTTTTTAACGCTTCGGTGAAAAATAATTTCATCTTCAAAACTAAATATAAAAGAAATATTGAATACTTTACAAATAGTCCCCTTATCCGCATCCATCGTCATTCCTTCACTCCTAAATGTAGGGAGGGAAAAGCAACGAGAATGCGGATTGATAACCTCAAAGGGTATTAAGTTTATAAATAAAAATAAAAATTAAAATAAAAAAAAATATTTTCAAACAACATCAGGCTCATAGTTAGTACAATAGAAAAACTTACGAACTATGTTAGTAAGACAAAATACAAACAAAATTAAATATCTCAACAAAAACAAAATTTAAATATAAGCAAGATCTATCATAGAGAGATGGCCCTGGCTACATTTTGTACATGCAACCTGATAAATCTTTCTATAGTCGGCCCGTCCAATCGATCTGCAAATATCCTTCATGATGCTGTTGGCGCTTACCCTTGCCCTTTGTATAACCGACGCCACCTTTTTACGCATTATCGCGAAATAATCGTCGGTGTGAGCATCTGCAAACATGCCTGATGCACTGCAGTAATAAGGGAACCTCAACAGTGCCCTGAAAGCATTATTATATTGAAGGTTATGTAAAAAAATATCGCTTGATACGTTCAGAAATCGAATATTCGTTATACGGTGAGGGAATGATTTTATTTAGCGGAATATATTTTAAATCGAATTATCTTTTTAATGAATTCATCGTTTAAAATACTTCATGAATGAAAAATTTTAATTTATATCGGTTGGACAGGCATTTTAGTAAAGTTTTTGTACTAAGGGTCACAGTGAGAAAATTACCATTATTGTAACAAAATGGCAATTTTTTTCTTAAGTTGCAATGTTCTCTTTTTAAACAAAAGTATAAAAAAAAGACTTGCGTAGTTTGCGTAATGCGTATGATTCAGCACCAATGACTCAAGATTCAAATTTCAATATAGGTATTTCGAACGTGTAAACGTTCTCTTATGTTTACACCGATCCATTTGAGAATAGACGTATAATATAGTAGAACACGATTCGCTTTCCATTTGTCAGATTTTTCTCAATTATATATGAGTTGAAATTGAAGTTGGCAAACTCAGTTTAATATCCACAGGTATTTCCTGAGGGACCACCGCAGTTGTTATAACCTTGTTTTAGATTGGAGCTGTGTTCAACTTGTAATAATTTTGTTGAAACCCTGGGATGGTATATTAATTTCTTATTCCCTCAAAACCTCAAAATAAAATGCTAAGACATATATATATTTTTCTTACAAATATTTTTTTGATCTTTCTTTTTTTTATTTAAAGAGGGTAATTGGAAGTCCATTCATGAATAAAAATGTGTAATATTATATGTACATACATAAACTAATTTTAGTATATTTTCCACAGAATATACCAATAATGTACTTAGAGGACTAAACCAAGCAAATTACAGGAATAACATGTCTTATATATGCATAACGACTTCCCTAGCAGCAGTTGCCAACTCCAGAAAAAAAAGCATAACAATAAACATTTACTACTTATGTGTATATTTATTTTCAGGTCAATATATAATAATTAATTATTATTTTTTATATATTTTAATAATTATTATTTTTTACATACACACACACACACACACACACATGCGATGTACAACAAGGACAGTGCACGAGGCTCAAGCTGAGCTTTGCATAAAAACAATATGTCTTTTTTTTCTACGTCAGTCCGCTTTTTTTTGTTTTTTATAGCTTACTCACGCATACGTTATATTAAAATTACATAAAATATCAAATTTTGGTACGGGGTGGTATTTATATACCAGCTATTTTTTTAAATTTACAATATTGCAAAAAATGTGATTAATAAAGAGCTTATATAGCCACACAATTTATTAAAATCATTTAAAGATATCTTTAATACTTATCTTTTTTTTTACGGTAGATGTGAAATACTGCAGTCATATTTGTAACAGCTGTTATTGATTTTATATATTATTTCTCTTTTCATACGTTATTAGCATAATATTATGCTTCTATAAGAAATTCAGCAAAAGCCAGCAAAAGTTTCTTATAGCAATATTTCTTCTGTGAGTACTTTAAATCCTAACATGGAATAGCTCAAGAAATCTTTGTCAGCACTAATTGAGATGTTTAATACAAGCATGAATGATTTCCAGCGAAATCTGAAAAAAAAAATATCTACGCATGTCGCAAATCATTTGTTACCGGTGGAATTTAATAATTTCCACAGTTTTACACTTTCTATGCTAGATACGTTACAGCGTTAAGTGGAGTATTTTAGTACCTTTTCATGGGAAGCAAACCTGAGCAAAAAAGAAGATAGCACTAAGAGAATAAGAACTTTAGTTGCTGAGCATCTGGAATTACCAAATTTTTCTTCGATTAGTATTAAAAAGTATTACCGCTTAGGCCGCTAATTCGAAAAACGTAGACCTATAGTAGTGAAATTCAGTGATATTTAGGTACGTAAAAAAGGCTAAAGGAACAGGCGTTACGCAGTCTGAGTTCCTGACCCGCAACAGGCATGGAACCTTTTTGGAAACGAGGCAACGGTTTGGCATGAGTAAATTCTCAACCCGGGATGGCATCATTTTTATAATTACACCCGACGGAACGACACATCGTATAGAATGTATATAAGATCTCAATGCAAAATCAGTACAAATTAAATGTGTTGAAAAAACTGCTGCAGTATCCAAAAATTTAAAAAGTAAAATATACATTTTTATTTCCTTTTATTTTATTTTATTTTTTTATTATTGCTTAATATTCATTCTTTAATAATTTATAATAAAATTTTACTTTAATTCATTATAAACATTTGTTTACATGCTAGTTATATGCCATTTTGTACAGAATGTGTATGGTAATACCACATACATATATTTTTAAGTTTATTATGTGGCTGTTATATTGTTATATAAAAATTATATATCTGGTTTTTTTTTGTTAATAGATTTTCTTTATGTAGAAATATGTTTACGTGTATGTATGTGTATATGTGTGTACGTGTATGTATGTGCATATGCGTATATGTATGTGTTTGTGTGTATATATGTGTATGTCATTCAGAAAAAACACAATACTTAAATTTTTTGATAGCAAATATTATACAAAATAAAATAAATATTTTCAGGTATGACAAATGATTGGCACCTTTAGATATCAATTGTAATGAAAAAAGAAATATTATTCTAAAAGCAAGAGAAAGAAAGCAAGGCAAGGAATTGAAAAATAAATAAAAAATAAAAGCAGACGATTATTTTCAAAATAAGGTTACGTATTCTTTATTTACCAGTTACAATTCTAGTTTTGGTGGGTTTTGAGTTATATTTTTAGCTTTTCTTGTACTAATTTCAATACCTCCATTAATCCGTGAAATAACTTAATTAACATATTTAATTCAAACTAGTATCCTCTTTAGACTTATCTTATAGTTGTAAGTCATTTTCAGTCTGAACTTTATTGAATGGGTACTTCCTTCACAACTACCTTCACATTTTATTATCAAATATAAAGTTATATGTTTATTTTAAACTTAAATGCGAAAAGATGAGTGGTATGCTGAAAAATATGTAGAACTCAACATTTCCACATAATATTTAAGTTATAAAACGTCTCGATGTTCGTAAGAGTGCTGGTCCAGATGCTATTCCGCCTTTATTTTTACAGAAGTCCTGTCAACAATTAGCGGAACCATTGGCTTTGTTATTTGCTAGCTCTATGAAGTTGGGTAAAATGCCGTTTGAATGGAAAAAATCCTTCATAACTCCTATATTCAAGAATGGTAATAAGCATGATGTATCTAATTACCGCCCAATTTCGAAACTGAGTACTATACCCAAATTATTTGAAAAAATAGTTTATGACACGTTTTCGCAAATAGTTCGACCATTTATTACCCCTGAACAGCATGGATTTGTGGCTCGTAAGTCTACAGAAAGCAATCTTTGCGAATTTCTGGATTATCTTTATCTTTCTATGGATATTGGGCTACAGGTGGATGCTGTGTACACTGATTATACGAAGGCGTTTGATAAAATCTCTCATGACTTGTTGATTCAAAAACTGGGACAATTTGGCGTGCATGGGGATTTATTACGATGGTTTAGTTCATATCTTAGAAATCGCAGTCAGGCAGTTGCGATAAAGGGTCATTGTTCTGCGTTTCTTCCAGTTTCCTCAGGCGTTCCTCAGGGATCACACTTGGTCCACTTCTCTTTATTATATTTGTCAACGATATTACAACTTGTTTTCATAATTCTAAAATTCTTCTTTTTGCCGACGATATGAAAATATTTAAGCAAATTAAAACTTTAGGTGATTGTAATTTACTTCAAGAGGATTTGTGTAGATTGATATCCTACTGTGATGCTAATCATGTAGTATTGAATGTCAATAAATGTAATACTATGACATTTAGCAGGAAAAAGAATCCCATAATCTTTAATTATAAGCTCGACGACAAATCAGTTGCTAGACTAAGTGAAATACGTGATCTCGGTGTTTACTTAGATGACAAGTTGTTGTTTGCTTCCCACGTTAGTATTATGACTCAAAGAGCATACAAAATGTTGGGTTTTGCGTTGCGGGTATCTAAAGATTTTAAACGGGCGGAAACCCTTATCACATTGTTTAATGCTCTGGTGCGATCAATCTTGGAATACTGCTCCACATGCTGGAATCCTCAATACAAAATATATACCATGAGAATTGAAAGATTACATAATAAATTTCTCTGCCACTTAAAACGAAGATATTCTTATGCAGAGCGCCTCATCAACAACGTGGAGGATACATCTCTTGAGAAGCGCCGTGATCTCAGAGATCAGGTGTTGTTATATAAGATTGTAAATAATATGATCGATTCTCCTCTTCTTGTGAGTAAGCTTAATATTGTGTGTCATAGGTTAGGTGCACGCAATAAACCTGTATTTTCTGTTTCTATGTGTAATACAAAATATGCCTCTAATAATTTTGTTTCACGTGCATGTAAAAAGTTTAACTTAAAGTGTAATGATTTGGACATATTTAACTTAAAAATTAATTCTTATAAAAACTGTGTTAGAAAACTTTTATAAATATGTATTATAGTAATTAATTGGTTAGGCGACGTGTGTGTATTTGTGTTTGTGTGTTTAAATGTCATTAGTTATAGTAATAAGTAATATTATTTATTCTTAGTTACATGTGTTATTAAGCTGTGGAAACTTTATTGGTTTCTGTTTGAATTTAAGTGTGTTATTAGTTAATTTTTGTAAAGTACTGTTTGTTTCCCTTAAAAAATAAATAAATAAAAATAAAAAAATAAATAATAACTTTCAAATACTTGTTTATCATTTACGGAGACGCTATGTCATTTAAAACTAAATACGTAAAAACTTTTACTCTCTACTGTAGAAAGACGCTTTTACTTACTACGTATTTAAATTACAACCAAATAATTAGTTGTATTTGTGTAAGTACTATAAATAATTTTACTTTGAGTTTTATTATGTTTATCAAACTTCCTGTTAAATAACTTGGCAGAAAGCTATCTCCTCAGGGAACGAACTTGACGTCGCTTAAGTTTGTTTCCATGAAATTATTACCTCGACAGAGTTGCATAGTTAGCGATAAAAGTTATAAGATCTTTGTTAATATATATCTAAATTTGCATATATATTTACGCAATACGATACGTTTAGAGTTGTCACAATTACTAATTTTAGAATTAGTAAATTGAAAAATTCTTACTTATATTAACTTATATTACATTTTATTCTTTGGTGTAAGAGCATTTTTATATTGTATTGTAATTTACAAATCAAGCTCTTTTATTTGATACTTATATCAGATACGTAGTGTGTTATTCGCCTCTTTGTGGCGGCGGCACTTTTGTGGGTTAATAAGAGAATCATAGCCTGGTTGTTTAAAAAAAATACTTCTTTTAAAGATTGAATCCATACATATGTACGTAGACACATATTAAAAGAGATAATAACCACCCACGTAAATGAAAAACCTTGACAGCTACATTATATATACAGCATTTAAAAAATATAAACATTATTTACTTTATCGCTATTTGGCAATCGGGAATAGAGTGTTAGCCGTTATATGCATATTTGCGTATAACAAGCTTGGTACAAGCTACTACAGACAATCATCATAATTACAGCATGAATAATTGCACATACATTAGTTCACGCAGTATTACATTATTTAATATATACCATACACTATGATGTATAACACAAGATTAACAACTGCTTTGAAGTTAACAAGTTAATTTAATGACATACTTCCATGGGCTCATATCGGAGTCTAAAGAGAGAGCCGAGCTTCTCAAGCGCCGTAAGCATGCCTATCTTATTTCAAAACGTCATTTTATAAGTTACTACTAAGATAGAATTCATTTCATTTATAAAATTGCAGTGTAAACCGTATTCTATGAATCGTAATTTGCATGTAAAACGTATTCTATATCTTTTATATATCTTAAAAGATAATGTTATTATGACGATGTAACAGTACAAAAACATAAACAGAGAAAACAATGAAAAGACAAAGAGAAAGTGACGAGAGGTGAGAAAAAAATATCAATATCTTAGTTTTCTTTAAAATAAATTAGTTTCTTCTTCATTCTATTTTTTTACAAATGTAGTAGTACCCTACTAGCAGTGGGAATTTAGTGATAGTCTTTATCCTACTTTCCACTCAACACTTGACACATGCATGTTCGCCAATAGAGAATAGCGAGTATATACTTAGTGATTTAACACTAAGTGTATAGTCGCTATTAAAAACTTTATTTCAAAATAAAAATAATAAAACAAGGATATTTTTTATTGTCACATAACAATATATGATAATGAAAGATACGCTATAAAAGCTTCGGTCCCCACAAACGATAGTAGGGTAGAGAAGGCTCATCTGTAATTCAGATTCAGCAGTTGAGCGCTATTGCATGCCTGTTGCCTACGCCTACCTTCATATTTCTCATCTGATGTGACCAAAATTTTCGTATTTATAACTGTAAAAATTGATTTTGGTCTCATAAATCAACAGAAATTATACATTTATAATTAATAGATAGTAATCGTTGGAGTCGAAAATAAAATATAAAATCTCAAAAAAGCGTATATTAAGTCCTTTTTCTTTAATTTACCTTGTATCCCACAAGTAGTGCTATGATACTCAGTTCGATCATATAAAGACACTTCCATGTATCGCTTGGTCTGCCGACTTCTTTATAAGTTGCTAACTTGACGCCCCGCTTTGCCTCGTTATCACCGAAAAATTGAAAAAAAAATAATATTTGATTTCCTGGAGTAGGAATCGAACCCACAGTCCTGTTAATAGACGCACGCTCGTACCGTCGTACTTTATTTTGTTATAATTCGTGCCTTAAGATAGATAGTCAAAAAATACCATCAAAAAAGTAAAAAGGTATATACATAACAAATAAATTTCCTTTTTATTTTTTTTATTAAACTCTACCTGAGTTTAATAAAAAAACAAAAAGGAAATAAACACAACACACTAAATAAACACAGTCGCAACCACACAGACACAAATATATATATATATATATATATATATATATATATATATATATATATATATATATATATATATATATATATATATATATATATATATATATATATATATATATATATATATATATATATATATATATATTAATCATTCTATATAATTTTAACAACACCGCATTAACAATTCATAATAAGGTTTTTTTAAATTTATTTTTAATTTATTTACTCTATAATAAAATACCTTTTTTTAATCTACGTGGTCTTAAGCCCGTATTTTCGTAGTTTAATTAATAGTCTATATTCTATTGTACCCGAAAACTTTATTGTTTTTTTTGGTAACATCCATCTTCACGCTACGTGGGGTAGGCAGAGGGAACATGAGACCTAGTGACACTCCGTCTCATTCCACACTTTCCGCCAATGCCCAATGCAATGCCGCAAACATTGCGTTTTAAGTGGCGGAACTGAAAGCTGCGTTTGCCTTGTTACTAGAGGGAAGAAATGAAAATGTTAACTAATTGAAATTGAAAATTTAAAATATTTTATTTTGATCTCGGGTGGCGATCGAATCCACAACCTGTCATTAAAGTCACATGCTTGTGTCACTGCGCCACGATAGGTACCACAATTTGGTACCACTATATTCATTTGAGTGCACCATAAGAATAGGGGAATCTAAGAATATTCTCCCAGTTCCCAGTAGAAAAATTTTCATTTTAAGGTGTTAATAGAATTCTATAATAAAATCTCATATATTGAAAATCCTATAAAGACGTGGCACGTTATTGTACTGGGCGAAAGGCGAATCGCCTTTGCTTCTATTTTCTTGCAGACATGACTAGAAAATTTGCGGGGGTAAATAGCCTATCGACGAGGCACGATATACTCAACTTGAACGCTTTAGATTTATAAACGCTAGTCATGCCGTCTTGATTAAAATGGCTTTATTGGACTGAAATTCGTTCAAAGTCATAGAATCGTAAATAAATTCGCCTTCCATTTTCATAACCAAAGCAAAATTCAAGCATGATTTCAATACATTGATTTTTAAGGGTTTTTCAATTTACAATGAATTCACAATATGTTCATGCCTATTACGTTGTTTATTTCTAGCTCGTTTATAATATTATTTAGAAAATATATCTTTGAATAAATTTCAATTTATATAAGCACTACTTCGTGAAACGTTTTGATATAATCCGACACTTTATACGTAGGTTTTATTCAGACATTTCATCTCAGTATATTATTCTCATGTGTATTTTTATATTAATTTACGTACTGTCATGAATAATATATTCCTCAGGACAATACTTATATTATCCAAGATATTATTATACATACTATAAGAAAAACAATATGGATATATACATCGTTAGCCCAAAGATGTCCCATAATAGATAGACAATCCTTAAACATCTCATTGTAGACCTATTGAGCTCTTATAATTATGTCCTGTGACATAATTATATCCTATGACACAATTGTATCCTGTGACATAATTATATATTATGACAGAATTATACCCTATAACATTTGTAATTATATGCTAAGACACTGAATAATTAAGACCATCTTACCACCTCCTTCGTATGTTCACCGTGCATTCATTCTTCGTATGTGATATTGGCGAAGAGATTAAATGCTCCACTGGCACGCTCGAAACGCAATTATTGAATAACTGAACTAAGATCGTGAATGATACAATATTCTTTACAACTTTGTTATTTTTTAAATGAAACACTTAACCGGATTAATCACGTATATTGAATGGTAAACATTTTTGGAAAACCCAACGTTTCGAATACTTTACAGTAGTCCGTGGTCACGGGTAGACTGAGGTGGTTTGCCTGTTATTTGATAAAATTATTATAACAAACTACCACCAACGATTCCTTATTGCTTAACGAACTGCCCTTGATTCTTGCAGAGTGAGCTTACTGTATCTGGCCCTCGGGTGCGGTGTGCTTGAGACTTTAATTTTTTTAAGAATGGATCCCAGGTGGTGGAAAGTTTCCATCTATTTTCTCTATTGAAATTAAGATGCTTTTGTATTTCAATAGCCTCGCGGATCATTCTAGGGATAATATCTATTCTCCCTAGTGAGTACGTGGGGTTTATCAAACCTGGTGTAATCGTTGGATTTCTTCGTTGTATGCTCACACACAAATGACTTCGATACATGCTCATTCTTAACATCGGAGATGTGTTCCTTCACCCTAACTCCGATGCTTATCTTTGTTTACCTATATATGATAAGCCACAGTCACAATCAAGTTTGCACACTGCAAAGGAATTTTACTCTTCACTGGTCTTAAGAATTGGCTCACTTTCTTGTTAGGCTTGAAAGTAGTTTTAATAGAAGTTCTTCTTAAGATGTTGCCGATCCTGTCCGTAACACCGTTCACATATGGTAAAAGTGCCGGTTGTCTCTCAACTGTGGGTGGCTTGTTGGTCTTCTGACAATGCTGGCAGGGAAATGGAAGCTTGTTCTGATGAAGAGCAGTCTTCACCTGTCGAAGCTCGTCGCCTAGAAGCTGAATGATCCGCGAGGCTATTGAAAAACAAAAGCATCTTAATTTCAATAGCTAGAAAATAGTTGGAAACTTTCCACCACCTGGGATCCATTCTTAAAAAAATTAAAGTCTCAAGCACGCCACACCAGAGGACCAGATGCAGTGAGCTCATTCTGCAAGAATCCAGGGCAATTTCATTTAAAATGTGTAGCAATCGCGAAAATCAAAGATATTATTTGTTACTTTTTTTCAAAATTACGAGACATAGATTTTGTATTATCAAATTTTGTAATTCTTTTTTGTGAAATTTTACTTGAAGCTCGTGAAAAATAACTTATTTATTTGTGTGACTAATCATTTATTATAAAATAAACATGTTATATATAGATGTTAAAATGGTATAATACAATTTATTATTTATTGTAAATATGAGTACGCATCGTTAATGAAGTAAAATTTCTACGTATACTGAATAAGTGGCCTTGTACAAAATAAAAATATGTAATTTTAAATGAAACACTTTTGAACGGATTAATCGCGTATATTGCTTTTCTGAAATTTTTTCAAAAACCAAAAAAAATGTGATAAACACTATATGTGATTAATCCGTTTAAAAGTTTCATTTAAAATGTGTAACAATCGTGAAAATCAAAGACATTAAAAATATATTATACATATATATATATTGTATTTAAGAATACATGTTAAAGATTTAGTACTTTAAACGAAAAAATATTTAATAATTAATATCAAGACCTCCGCTCTTTTAAGTAGAAAAACTTAACTTACTTAGTACTTACATAGTATGTTTATCTTAACGATTAATATGAAGTTAGGACCCAAAGTGGTGTGAAGCGTCCAAACTACTTTGATAGCGTTTAATTCCAATGGGAAAATATCCAACTCTACATAATATAAAACTTATGCAACAGCTCCTAATATTAACTAACAAGTAAGTTAGTTTTATGAAAGTACATTTAATGTATTAGATTTTTTTTTTTAGAGACATGATATACCCATCGCATACTTTGTAACGTTGGCAGAGTGAAATTAGTGGAGACCGTTCTCGACAATGTTGCAACTGTAGATGGGGCTTTCACCTATTGCTTGTTGAGATGCAGAGCCCAACGCCACATTGTATCTTACCGACTTCATTGAACCGATTAATATCAAACCTTTACAGTCAAACAGTGGCACTGCAAGCCGTTGGTCTGATTACATTTACACAATTATTAGATTACATTAGAACCTTGAAATATAATTTTTATATTTCAGTTTTATATATATATATATATATATATATATATATATATATATATATATATATATATATATATATATATATATATATATATATATATTTGTATTAACTATATTTGCTAAATACTTGACAATTTTGTTATAACAACTTATTAAAAAAAATAACATATCCATTAGTCGTATATTAAAAATAATATTTAAGAATATTATGATAGTCAAGATGCTTATAGACTTAACATTAAAAAAATAAATATATGATAAATCCTATTGTTGAGTGAACTATGTAGAGGACCAACCAATCCAATTTTGCCAATAACGATAAGTAAACACGAACTGGTGAGTCATTTCGCTTCTAACAAATAAAATCCATAAGAAACACCTGTGAATATTTACATTTCGTTTCGGTACCCAAAACTATGTTCCCTTGGGAATAAAAATAAAAAATAGGAATAAGAAAATTTTACGTCGACTGAAGTCACAAAATTTTTAAACATTAATGAAATGTATGATTTTATTTCTAATTTAAAATTTCTCACGTTCTACTCGGTCTCGCCCTTCAAATATAAGCTAAAATTTGATACAAATAGATTGTTATGCTATGGCCACAGATGGGGGAGTGAGAGTAGCTATGTATTTTATATTATTTAATTCAGCAAACTTTAGATCGTTAATTTTCACATCACATTCACAAGAAATAATAGATACTAGGTTTAAGTTTGTAAACCACTCACAAGTTCAACCACTGCAATAAACAATTATATTTGTATGACCCGTAAGAGCACTCACATTGAAACAAGTTTGAGAAGTTATTACTTTTACAACAAAAGACTGAAAGGTTTTAAGATATTAAATTTAAATTGCTTAACTTAAATTGTTCGTATTACCTACGTTCATTTATTTAAGAATAGATCAATATTTTCATAATGTATGAAACAGAATAAAATATCCAGAGCTACTTATATTGATAGTATATTTGTGATGCACCTGTATTAAAATAGAGGTAGAGACAGTGCTTGACTGTGAACTGGAAATTAATTATTCTTATTTGCCAGCTTTACTCGTAGTAGACAATGTGCAGCGTCAAGTTAAACCACTTATTACCTAACTCAATAAATAAATCATAGAACCAGAAGGCAAAGGTATATTTTTTCGTCAATTTAACTATGGCATAAATCGTAGAGCCTAAAATATTATATGGATTTAATAAGATAACAAAAACTCTATATTTTCGAGAGGATGATGCCTTTACAGACAAATGATCGCTTACAATTAGTTTTCATACATTGTACAAAATGGTGTACACGTTAACAACGTAATGAAATTTTCGATTAAATAGTATTTGTATAGGTAATAAAAAATAAACATCACAACACACGTATCGGTAATCGTATATCTTATTTATACCCTTCCTGTATAAACTAAAGTATAAGTATAGTGCTAAAATTAAACAACAATTGTAAAATTAAATAATTTAAATACCTTAAAATATAACAACATTGAGTAAATGTAATCTACTGTATATTTATTGACAAAAAACCCCACTCGGCAACTTGTAAAATAAACAGGCTTCTATATTAAAATTAAACTAAAGCAATAATATACCCAAAATATGAGCTTAAAATAAAATAAATACAAGAATCATTAACCAATTGTTTTTACCTAAGCATCTTCATGGCTGCTTAAACACGTACATATATGACGTAATTGGCAGGTGGAAATAAACTTAGAAACGGATTAATTTTATTAAAACTTCTGACTTTAATAAAAACTGCAAAGGTGAAAAAATATATAATTTTAATTACACCAGTTTATTCTAGAAATATACTACTTATTAACCCTGTGGTGCTGCCAATATTAAATTATCTTGATAATTAAAAAGATCATTACAAAAAGAGTAGCAAATCTCTTAGGTAAAATTGGGTTCATTTCGTTCGTCTACTTTACGTAGCCGTTACAAGTTTTTTTTATTTGAAAATATTATAGGAATCTTTTCTTGACTGCATAAATACAATATGTTGATAATAATTTTATTGGCTGTAATTTATATGAAGGTCGACTTATACGCTATTAAAATCTGTGCTTGTCATAGTTTAAGTATCAAAAACTTTATTATAATATTTACTGTCGTGGCGCAGTGGCAATAGCGTGTGACTGTAAACGCGACAGGTTTTAAGTTCGATTCCCAATAGAAGAAAATAATATTTAATATTTTCAAATTAAATATTTTATGTGATCATTTCGTCGCTCTGGTTGGTATAGGGCAAAGCGCGGCGTTGAATTCCGCCATTCAATACATAACGCCTCCAATTCGGCGGAAAGTAGGCACTGGAACGGAGGGTCTTATTACTAGATTGCCAAGTTCCATATACCTACCTACCTGCCAAGTGTGGGCATACACTGTGATGATGAAAAAAAAAAAACAACCTTTTTGACTTAATCCTGAACTAGGGTTAAACGATTAATATTTTAGAATAATATGCTAATATTGCTAATAAAAATAAAAAAAACACATTTACATAACGGATACATAATATTACGGCATTAACCTTAGTTATTCGCTGTACGCAAGCTGTTACGTATAACCGTGATATTATTCAATATATTTAAAAATACTTTTATTTATTTGCTTTATCTTCAACATGGAATCTATAATTTCAATTCGTACTATAAAGCGAAAAATTTTAGATACTTTTGATAAAATTAAATTTCAATATAAATTCTGGCTCTTTTATGCCTGGATTTCGTTTGTAAGTTTAATTGTGTTACCACTATTTACAATTCGGGGTAAAAATGTTAAAAATTCAATGTAAGTACATATATTTAAAAAAAATAATACTTAATATTTTCCGTAACAGATTTTAGACGTAATAGCACCTTCGTTAATAAGATGAAATTCTCAATAATAATGAACTTAAATTGTTCGTCACATGGTGATCATTCTACATTTCAGCGAGGTTGCAAGTGTGTATTTTTAGCCACTTTAGCCTAGCTTACACTTCGGAACCTTAAAAGAAATAAATAGTATATAACTACAAAACAATTTAAATTGATGATCATAAAAGAACTTCATATTTCAGAATTTTGACAGAAATAACAAAACACGTTACAAAAGTAATTGGTGTAAAATGGTGCTTAAGAAATCAGAATATAATTGCGGAAGAAAGAGCAGCTGTTATCGTAGCAAATCATCAGTCTTCTCTTGATGTACTAGGTAAGTTGAGTTATTAGTAATATCAGGATCAAACCCACCATACCAGAGAACAAGCCTTTTATTTTTTAAGAAGTGGGTCCTAGGTGGTAAAATTTTTTCTAATCGTCACCTCTGGGTAATTAAACCTGTTAAATTAGTCATTCATTAAAAATATGTGTAATCGCGAAAAGATATCGATCTTCTTATATTGTATTATTAACCGTTACTGCTACGGCACTCCTCCAAGATCCACCTCCCACCCAGTGATTTCACTGGTTTGAAAATACGTAAGCACTTGGATACTTGCAATTTTAAATCTATGGCTGTTGCATTGGTATTAAATTATTAAAATTCTTCAGAACTTACTATTATTAGGTATATTAAAGATGAAAATTTTAAATAATAAAAAGTTAAAACTTTAAAAAAAGTTAAAACGTTAAAAAGTTAAATCTTTAAACATAGACTTGATATTTATTGAATTAACATTGAATTATTGTTTTTAGGTATGACCTATTTATGGTACGTTTTGAATAAATGCGCAATGGTCTGTAAAATAGATTTATTATACTCTCCTATTGGGCCAGCTTTATACCTGATGGGAGCAATTTTCCTCAACAGAAAGCTGGGGAGAGAGTCACAAATTAAGCTAAAGACACAAGCGGACAATTATTTTAAAAATAAGGTTATATGCTTTTTGTTTACCATTTTACGTTAGAGAAGCCACTAATACTTACCCGGGCAGGCTTTTTGTATTCAAATTTAATAATATCACCACTTAAGTTCATTACTATCATAGTTATATGTATGTGTATTATATATTACTATTTTAATATAAAAGAATCAATATTGCAGACCAAAATATGGATTTACCCGGAAGGAACAAGAAATAAAGATACCATGAAAATGTTGCCATTTAAAAAGGGCGCTTTTATCATTGCAATATCATCACAAGTACCGATTATACCCCTAGTGTTCTCACCATACTACTTTATAAATAAGAAAGAAAAAATGTTTTGTAAAGGTAAAATAACCCTACTACTTTGTTATAAGTAATCTATTAAATGCTAAAATATGAGGCCTGACGTGGCGCAGCGGCAGAAGCGTGTGCTTTAAACGATAGGTTCTGGGTTCCATTCATTTTTAAACATTTTCTTTTTTCGCTCTGGTACAAAGCAAACCGCGGCGATGAGTTCCACCACCCTACATTCAATGCCTAAAATTCAGCTGAAAGTGGGGAACGGGACGGAGTATCTTAAAACTAGATTCTCAAGTGCCCTCTCCCTATCCAGCCATGTGCGAGTAACAGCGTGAAGCTATAATTAAATGCTAAGGATAATTAATTGTTTCTATTTACAGGACACATTATAGTACAATGTTTAGATCCAATACCCACTGAAGGTTTAACTCTAGATGACTTACCTGAACTTATAGAACGCGTTAAAAGCCTTATGGAGCGAACATACCAGGATTTGTCATCAGAGGTTACGAGGGACCTGCCAGAAAATTATCCTTTAGTTAAACAATATACAACAGAGTTGTAGTGTACGATATTTTTATATATTTATTATTAAAAAAATATATGTAGATTATAAAAAGAAATAACGCATTTTTTTAGCCTTAGAATGTCTAAAATTATCGAATTTCTCATACCGCCGCTCTGAAAATATAAAAAGTGGTGTTTAGATTTCTGGAGTGGTGGTTAGAGGTTTCTATCACCTAATTCGCAGTAGCCTCAATTAAAACAGACACTGGGAAATAGAGTGTCTTGTATAATTTAATAAATTTGAACCCGACTGTGACGTCCATACGTCCATTGGAAATTAAAGCCATTATATTCTCACAAATCTATGGAGATCGAATTATTAGATCCATAACGTTTTATACGTAAAAAAATAAAGTTTAATAAGAAATTTCAAATTTTGAGGATGATATGAAGTTCAGCCCGTTATTAAAGTGGGCTTAAGGCATACCTACAATATACAGTATACACACGAGATCATCTTAGCTGCTATTTATGAGCAGAAATGACTAGGGAATTTTGCGGGTAATAGCCTATCGCCGATACGATATACTCTTCTAAGAACAATTTTGATATATAATCGCTGGTCATTCTCTCTTTATTAAGAACAAATATATGTTCAAATTAAATGAGACAAGCTAGTTTATTTAAAAACGTAATAATTTAATTCCCTATTTTAAAATTATTTCAAATCAAAATTTTTAATAAAATATTTCAATAGACAGCAGACTTTTATGGTAATAGTTTTAAAATAGTTTTCGCCTTAGAAAATTTACCATACAACTAATAGGCACCTTAATTATTTATTTTTTTCAGCTTCACGCTGTATCCCAGGCAGGATGGGCAGAGGGAACCCGGGAATCTAGTGTTAAGACACTCCGTTCCACTTCCGTTCCCCACTTTCCGCCGAATTTGAGGTATTGCGTGTTGAGTGGCGGAACTCAACGCCGCGCTTTGCCTTATTACCAGAGCGAAGAAATGAAACATTACATATTAAAATTGAAAATATTAAATATTTAATTTCCTCGACTGGGGATCGAACCCAGAACTTGTCGGTTACAGTCACACTCTTGTGCCGCTGCGCCACGACAGGCCTCAATTATAATAATTATTGTTTATTAAGTTAACAGAACTTTAAGTTGTTAGATAAATCTGTATAGTTCCTTGAAAGAATGCTGCGTAAAACCTAAACGCTGTAAAATATAGCAGATATAATTAAACATACACTTTACGTTACTGCACAAACTGAAGCTTTATATTAATATTGCACTTTTCCGAGAACTTTTAGCGACCCAGAATTCAAAGCTTTGTCTTACTTGGTCAAGGACTTCAATCATTTAAATCGTATAAAATTCCGCTATTAAAAACTGCACAAAGAAATAACAAGTTATGAAATAACATTCCTATATTATTCAACGGAAATCTTTTATTTCATTTTAAATACTATTACTATACTAAGTATATTGCCAAATTTCCAAGATCTGATATTTATATATATATTCTACTTACCTAGTGGCAAGATACTTCGTTCTTTGATATGCACTAAAATTCGAGTCACTACGTTTAGTGGCTACTTAACGATATGGAATAAAATTGCAGGAAAGTAGCATACATAGGTTTTAACAAATTAAATATAATATTTTATAAATGAGTGGATATCAATTTATAATTATTTTAATTACAATCAAACGCTGTACTTTTATTCCTTTATTTTATATTGTATTATTTTTGCTTTTGTTATTTAGTAATATTATCATCACTAGTGGATCTTATAAATAAATAAAATAAAAAAATAAATTCCACGATTGGTGGTCATAATAAAGATGTGTTTTGGGGTTGATCGTTTGTGTGAAATTTTGTTACTACAAGTACTAGAAGTCTTAATCAGTGCATAGGTATTATTTTTGGAATGTACATGCTACTTAAGACGGAATTTTGCAAAATTCGATCCTTAAGAGTGTGTTTTGGAGGTTAATCGTTTGTATGAAACTTTGTTACCACAAGTACGAGGAATCTCACACACTTAACTTCACGCTGTATCCCGCACATGACTGCCTACCCTGCAGAGGGAACTTGGGAACCTATTGTTAAGACACTCTGTTCTACTTCCGTTCCCAACTTTCCACTGAATTTGAGGCATTGCGGAAATCTTATAATAATTAATGTAATAGGATGGCTCTTCAAGAGCGGATTAAATAGGTTTTTAAAGGGAACCAGTAGTTCTTAAGCAAGTTCAAGCAAACAAACTTTCTCTGTTTAATATTAGTATAGGTTCATATTATTACAATTCCATCATAAACACACAATAAATTATAATATCAGGACGTATATAAAAGATATATTAGAATTATTTACCAATAAATAAAACTCAAAGCAAAATATTTTTTGTTCTTGTTTTACGTGTTTGGCCAAGTGGAAATAACTAATTCCATGTAGACTTTTTCGATTAATGAACACACAAAATTTATTATTTTTGACCATTCAAACCAGATCGTTCTCAAATTAATGCGCTTTATAAATTCAAATTCAATTCAAATTCAAAATATTCTTTATTCAAATAGGCTTTAGCAAGCACTTTTGAATCGTCACAACATAAAATTACCACCGGCTCGGAATGCAGTTCTGCTGAGAAGAGCCGGCAAGAAACTCAACAGTTGCTCTTTTCAATATCGAATAAAGTCACAATTTCATTGTTTAATACAATAGTGATTATCCTGCATGAAATTCAAATGACCTTAATTAAATATATTTTTATCATTCAAATATTCTTGGACAGTGTAGTACGCTTTCTTAATTAACATTACTTCAACATTTACTTTAAACTTCTCTAGTGGCAAATTCAAAATACACTGCGGAATACTATTGTAGATACGTATACTCAGACCCATAAATGACTTATTTACTTTTTGGAGGCGATAACTAGGCGTCACAAGTTTGTCCTTGTTTCTCGTCCCAATCGTGTGTCTGTCACTGTGTTTGCTATAGCACTGAATATGTTGCCGGACAAACAAAATATTGTAAAAAATATATTGAGAAGCAACCGTAAGAATACCTGTTAATAATATCTATTAAATAATGAATAAAAACAACCTCGCATTGAATCAACTCCAACGAAAAGGCAGGAGTACTTTATGCGCTATCTCTCTCACCATTACATTTATCCTCTGTATTTAGTTGTAATAAGAGAAAGAAAGCACAAGAGCATCTCTCCGCTCTTACACCTTAAAATCCGACCGCACCGCTGCTCTGATAGTTATCGAGTGTTTGATCTTTCTGTAAACAGTTGTTACGCAAATTCTTATTAAGACGCACGCGAATCATATGGCGTTCCACACCAGACGTGAAGGTCCCTCTGCTCTTATATTAAAACTGATATCTTCTAAAATATTTATTTTTTATATACCGTACAATATAAATGTAAAATAATATAATATATACTTATATAAAGCGCACAATGTGTCTAACTCGTTTAATTTAATAAAAACCGAAAATTATCCATTATTTTTGTAAAACTAAAAAGTTTCGAAGATAACCCTTTATTTTTGTAAAACTAAAAAACGGTTACCGTGATTTCTCGTTAGGATATAAATTTTCATGTATGTACTAATAATTTAATTTTTGAAGAGTAAATTTTGAATTACAATTTTGGACGAACGATTTTGGTTTACTTACTACAACGGTATACAATTCTAAACACTAGTTACATAAAGACTCATAGCACATTTGCTCTATAAATATATACGTTACGTTTCTGAATAACCGTAATTGTTATGTAGGTATTCATTATAGTTTTTTTTAAGGAAAAAGACATGGCTAACCGCCATCACCGCCGCGTAAGACCATGAAGCCTCAAAGAAACTACAAGTGCGTAGCCAGCCTTAAAGATGGAGATAGCTGCTGCGCTTTACAAAACACCCATGTCGTGTCCACCTGGAAATACTGACGCAGATGCGTGATGCGTGAAATAAAGTTTAGAATAAATCGCACATTAGTGGAATACCACGTATCTAGAGGATGATATTTATTTAGGCTTTAAACTTAAGGAAAAAGTATTTATAACTAGTGATCTGCCCGCGGCTTTGACCGCTTGAAGTAATTATAGTACATAATTACATATTTACTAATCTGAATTAATTTGGTATTCTTATATAAATATCTATTTTTGTTATCATTTTTAACTCAATATTATATGAAAATAAAGTTTCAGCTAACTCAATAAAACGATTATTGTGTAGCAATTTTGAATATAAAATTTTAATTAAGGAATCGATTGAAACAAAACAAACATTAAATGTTAAGGAAAGTTCTCTAAAATCAATACTAATATTATAAAGCTCAACAGTTTGTTTGTTCGTATATATCCTTGAACGCGATAATCTCAAGGACTACTTGAAAAAATAATGGCATCGAATAATCCATTTATTGAGGAGGGCTATATGCTACACTACATGGTGATAGCGCAGCGGTGATGGCGGTTAGTCGTATCTTCTCATCGTGTCGCCTTCTAAAAACAACATTAAAAAACACATACATAACAATTACGGTCATTCAGAAACGTAACGTATATATTTATGGTGAAAATGTGCTTTGAGTCTCTATGTAACTAGTGGTTAGAATCTTATACCGTTTTAACAGAGAGTAAACCAAAATCTTTCGTCAAAAAATCTAATTCAATATTTAAATTATATACTAGTATATGAAAATTTATAAAAAGCCATCAGTATTTATATATCTAATAAAATATTAGCTATCGAAAAGTTTTATCATAACTGAAATCTATCGCTACCTTTCTCTCCGTCCATCTGTCTACTGTCGTTATTTGTGACAAGAGCACAAGAGCATTACTCCGCTCTTACACCGTGGAATCCTGCTGCACCGCGACTGTGGCAGTCAACATTGAACCCTCCAAGACCTTTCTGAAAGCACTCCGCATATTAAGATCATATTAGATTGTTGATTTGTTATGTTAATTTATTTGTGAGATCAACAGAAATTGATTCGAGCGCTCTATCGTAAAGCGGCCGATATGTGAAATAAGCACACCACTCTCCCCGCAGTCGCGTCTGGAGTTTTTTCTAGATTACATGGTACTAGAAGGTACTGGATCCCTAGACGGACACTACAACAAACATTAGTATTCTAGAATATAACCACACCCACATGAGACATGTGGAGACATCGGAGCTGTGACATAAAATTATATTACACTACTGTACTATAAAGCTGAAAATCCGGACTATGACACTATATAGAATCATTCTATAATGCTCCTTACAAATATCGTTTAATTACAAGACGGCATCAGTCATGACATACTATTAAGTTATTGTGCCTATAACTGTTTGTGTCACGCCACTACGTTAATCAACATTTAATATTGTAATTTTAGTGACACATTTTTGTCCTTTATAAAAAATCGGATCCTATATAATCGTGCCATTATAGTTTGCGAATTTATTATATTATATTTATTTTATGTTTGGTTCGAGACTTTCAGTGCATCATATTTATTAATACACCTACTTCAGAGGTGGATTTGACTGCTACCTTTCATTACTACCAACCCACTTATATGCCAGACAACAATTACGACTATAGGGTCGTCAATACAACCACGACTCCCATCCGTACTATATATATCTGATGCTTTGGACAGTAGGGAACGGAAAGGAGTGTCTTAACACTGGGTTCAGGTTTATTTTGTATTTTATCACGTTATATAGATTAAAAACATAACTGCTAAACATTTTGCCATATCAAATTTGTTGCTTACACACGCACTGGCATGTATCTGTACATGAAATAAAATCGTAATTTGTTCACGTCAGCTGTCAGAAACGAATTTTCGAAGTTTCACAGGTATCGCCGCGTAAATCCCGTCAAACAGTCGAGCTCGGTTAAATTAAAAACGAACTCTACTGCGTAACGAACTGGAACTTTCTGTTTTAATGCCTTGTCAATAAATAGCCGACAAGCGAAGTGTTCATTAATATTTTACTATAAAATACTTTTTATTCATCTATATATATTTTAATTTTTTTCTGTTTACTTGTAATTATATCCTATAAATGTGTATATAGTGGTATATTATTTTATACGGTATAAGCACATTTATGTGTTAACCATATTAATGTATTAAAACTACTTTGAAGTTCTTGTTAGAATAAATGCATCATCATCATTTTTACTACAAGCAAACAGGTACCTTATAACAATTTTATATCCCTCAAATCCTACCTTATTTTATAAGGTAAAAGATTTGAGGGCGCTTTGATTTTGTTAGGAAACTGCAAAACGTGTGCATAGCCACGCGTCAAAAATGATTAATCTTCTGTATAAATATGTAGAACGATCGATACTGCATAAAACACAAACTTGATATAAAACCTGCGAATATAATAAGCATACGGTTCGGTAAAAGAAAAAGATACGGCGTTGAGTTCTGCTACTCAACAAAAAAAGAAATGACTGGTCCGAATCAGACTCGCCCATCAAAGTTTTCGTACCAATTTCTACCGATTTATAAAGGATGATAAATTTAAACCGGCAGGTCTTGAGACTCTTTGGTATGACATATCATAAAGACGAGTCTCAAGACGATTCTCACTTGTGCTACAATTATAAGTTAGTAATTTTCAATTATATTTTCAATGAAATACAAAAAAAAAGTAATTTCGAATACTTTCCTTTATTTGTACTACAAATTTTCACATTATTCAAAATTTCACAACTGTAGGTCAATGGGAAGTAGATACTCTCTACATTTGATTACAAAGCCAATTTTATACAAAATGCAGCAATAATAATGCATAAATACTCCTCTATCTTTTAATTGCATTAACATAAGTTACTAATATATCTTTCATGTCCCAGATATTAATTATATGCTTTCATAATAGATGTATAATATTTATTTACATTAACATGATAATATAAACTGATAATTAAAATAATATAAATTTATAATTATAATCATTTTCTAATGCGGAAGTAATTTAGAGGGCATGGCTGATCAAATAAGTCATTAACGGGTAAAAGCTAGGCGCGTTATTGAGGTTTACCGAACCGTTGATCTCACAAAGTTAACAGTTTATGAAATTGGTGTTGTCTTAAATCTTTCATCTTTATTATGTATTTATTTTTTTCTTGCAAACTTAAAAATATTCCTTTATAATCAAATTTTTAAATATGAACGATTATAATAATCTAATATATTTCAAAAACTTTTACAATTTGGAACATCATTTCTTGGTTCTTGTTTTAGTTGGTTTTTTAAAAGCGTAATAAAACTTGTTACTACAAGCAGATATTAACCTAAACATAAGCATTTATTAATTGATTTCTTATCTGTGACTAAAAATTAATTAACAATTAACCCACTCTGAAACGAAGAAATAATTTAACTCTAATCATGGATTGCAAGCATTATGTTTATTTAAAATCGCTGAACAGGCAGACTTAGGTCAACTTATATAATTAAAAATTTTGTTTTAGTATTATAATAATTATTTATTAAACAAATAGAAATATAGTGAAGAAGTATTATTTTTAAATAAAATAAACTTCGTGAATGTTTCATAGTTTCAACACTTTTTTTTAGTCAGCTATGCTTATAATAAATCTGTAATTGGTAACTGTCCCTATATGGAAGATATATTTTGAAAAAAACCTTAAATATTTTATTGTTGTAATTGGGGCCAAAATAGTAATTTAAACTTTTTGTCTGGTTGCCTGTTTCTTTATTTATTTGTTTATCTGTGCATTTGTACGCATTTATCTCAGGAACGCGTAACCAGATTTTAATTGAGTTTTCACTATTATATTTTTGCAACTATCTCTCAACATTTTATGTTGTTGTTGTTTTATTTAAATCCGTTAGTAAATAAAAAAAGTTTCGCCAATTTAAAATATTTATTTCGTCAAAATTGCTACAAAATTTTTATTCATTTGGCTGAAATTTTGGTTACCATTGTAAGCCAAAATTTCAGCCAAATGAATAAAAATTTTGTTATAGATGATCATTTTTAAGATAAGATAAATATCTTGTCTTAAAAGTGATAATTTAAATATGACAAGGAAGTAATTGAGATTAGTAAACAAAAATATGTATTTAAGCAGACGAAACCGCCGGCGGGTTGCTATTTAGTAATACATATATACGATGTCATTCTTAGACTACATTGTAGAGCACAGCGCCAAGTGAATTAAGTATCTACAACTACCATTACAAGTTCAATTAAGTTTAACAGTTTAAAAACATTCTTGTGAACAGAGGCAGAAAGGCACAACTACAGCACACTGATGCAAGTTGTGCCACAGATTAGCTCAAAAGTATAGTTAATTCTTAAAAAAATAATTAAAGTATTTTTAAATTAGAGACGCAGTTATTATTATAATATTCATTTTATTATTCATCTGATATACTTATAAATTAACAATTTATAACTGACTTCTAAAAATAATTTCTTACTTTAATATTCGAAATCTATATTTTTTTATATATGTCCGTCTATTTTTCCCTTATTTTTAAGCTGATTTATTTATTATTTAAATAAATATAAAATATGTTTATTCTTTAGAGAATCCCATTGTCACCAAGTCGGAATCTGCTGATAAAATATAATAAAAATCAAGTAAATATGATGAACAACAAAACAAAATTTGTTTTTTTTTTCAATACTAGATGCCAGTCTCAGCCCTTTTAAGATCCTGTTCGTTCATCCATCCATCCATTTTTGCTTGTATAAATTATAGAAAATAGATCTAAATTTGAGAGTTTTTACAAAAACTTATTGTCAAAACTCAAATTTAAATAGATATTAGAAAATGTTAGCGTGAGACCAAAAAGTATATAAAAATATTTACTTATATGGTGTTCCACCACAAGATCCCTACGTCACCTGAATAACTGGAATATAAGTTGTCAATATGACTGCCTGTTGTACTTACGTCATCTCACACGACCTGTTAAGTACAACATGAAACAATAACTTTCCCCTATTTTTGAACCCCGTTCTACCCGATTAATAATACAGCATTTTTTATACTTTACTTCGTCTTTTTAACTTACTACCGTGTCAAACAAAACCATGCTGATTAATATTTACATTTTATATGTAAGGAAATTTTACAAAAAAAAAATACATTTATTTGTAGACCATTTTATAAAATAAAGTTATATTATTTAATTTATAACTTTTCAAAAAGAAGTCTGATCAAACAGAATAATAAATAAAATTTAGTAAACTTGTCAATCTAATATCAACTTAACGGTCCACAGAGAGACCTTGTGAAATTTGTATACATAGGTTCTTTATTGTACGTTGCGTCGTAACTTGGATTTTGAATGAATATGAAATCTTTTTTGGTATCGCTGGTAAATGTATTTAAGCAAACTATTGATACACAAGATTAACGTACTTTACGGACGAACTTCCTAATCCTACCCAGTAAATCCCAGAACAGTCCAGCCAATCTCATGCTCGCTTATTGGGGGCCGTTGTCCTAGGGATTTTTCTAGGATACCCGCAACCTAGATACTAGACTCGCGCTTTCGTTCCGTGGTTTCTTTTAATTCGATGACTTCGATGAAGGAGAGTATTGCAGAAAAAATCCTCTCACTATTTAGCACGGTCCCTACTATACTGGACACTAAAAAGACCCTATACAATACAGACATTATGCACTGAATCAACTGAGGTCTCGAGAAACTCGTGGCACACCGGTGGCACACCTCCCATAGTGTAACCTATTTTGGGTATTTACCAAAGCAACTGTGCTATTCAGGCCTCTAAAACTCCTTTTAAACCCGCTCTCTAAGTGAGAGCGCAATACTCCATCATCGCTAGGCCAGGGACCCCAAGTCCTCTCCATCATCGTATCAGGGCTGTATTTGATTATTCCTCCTCCACCTCCTCCTGATTCTCCCACGATAATTGCATGCCTCGTTACAGGTCTCTTGCGTGGAATACTTCCACCTGTAGTTTCCAAGGTGGATCACTTGTCAATAGAGTTGCCACCATTCAGAACACTGTACTGTACGCTACGCTTTTGATAATAGGGCCCTATTGCGAACAGTGAGAGAATCCTAGGTGCATTATACGGAGCTATGGATCTAAACTCGATGCTGGCATACTCCGACATAAAGCTGCTGACATGGAGAACCCGGCCTTCCTGCAGCCTTCCAAGGGCGCTAGTGGCGTGCATTAGCTTCAACGTAAGCTGAGCAAAATGAGATGCAAAGGACCATCGTCCGTGCAGATTCTCATCTAAGGAAAAAAAGGCAACGCAGGAACCAATCGTAGCCAAGACAGCAATTCCTACCGCGAGCCCTGTGGAATCTCTCCCAATCTTCGTCGACCAACGGTGTCAAAAAATATAGATTTTCCACTACAATAAAAATATCATTGTCCAATTGAAGACAAAGATTTAATTTATTATATAAGTAATCCGGTTGAATTAGAAAAAAATATATATAAAATATATTACAATTTGATGTCTTAATCTACAGTTTCATAATATCAAAGTAAACACCTGAGTAATGCAATTAACTTAACTAAATTACAACGCTCTCGCAGTTCGCAGTGGCAAATATCAGCCGTACATGAGTTTTGCTTTCATAGAAAACGGTACGATACCTACTAGTATGTACCAACATTGTACTTGTTATGTTCCACTTTCTGTATTGCGCTTAAAATATATAACAGTATACACCTAAACTTTCAAACCTACTGCCATACCTATATCACACTGTGAGCATCTTTTCACGATAACGAGCAAAACTTACGGTCCAACTTTGCTAGAAAATAAGGACAAAATCCTGTTTAGAGTGTCGTATGAAATATTTTAAATTTTTATATTTCAAAACTGAACTCTGTCAGTTTGTAAGAGATAACAGGCAATTATAATTTTGTGTTATCTTCGTACTTTAAAATTTTTAAAAACTTTTACGTATACATAAACTTAGAGACAATTTTGACTTCTAATACACGTTTAAATTCTATTATGTTACCAACATTCAAGAGTATTGACATAAAAAGGAAAACTGAATAATCAATTATTTCATGTGCTATACTTTATTAAGATTGAATAGTATCATTAAAATATTTTTTTTTACAGAATTTATAGAATTATGCACCTTTATGTTTAATATCCAGCACAATGTTATGTGCTTAGAACATACTTGTAGATATAATAAATCGCTTTCCCTTGTTATCACAGCGAAGAAATGAAAATATTATATATTTTATTTCCTCGAGTGGGTATCGAACCTGTTGCGATTACAGTAGCACGCGCCACGACAGCCCATTGAGGGCTGTCGTGGCGCGAACCACCATAATTTCTATTACATAACTTTTATTTCAATATATTAAAAGTATATATTGATCTAATCAATTTATGTGTACAGTAAAAAGAAACAAAACTACAATATAAAATTGTTTGAATTTTCAAATGCCATAGAAGCTGAAAGTATCAATAATACAACTTCAAACTTAATTTAGAGTCTGCAAGTGTATATTAACTTTTTTGTTCGAAAATTATGGAGGATAGATGATGAGGATACATCATAATATATAAAAAATTGTTTAAGGTTAAACGAATTAATATATAAAAAATACTAGTTTCTAATATTTTTACACAAACACCTACCGTAAACAGAGTCTAGTTATAATTTCGTGACAAAGTATATACCATTCGCATAAATAGCCAAATATTTTTATAAATAAAAATTATACAGCTTTTTTCGCACATATGGAACTCCACCACAATGTTAAAGCGGTATGGTCAGGTCTCGTTCCAGTTGACCATACTGTATCACCATTGTATCGACATTACTTAAAATAATATTTTGACACTCAATTATTATCAAAATTAAATAAAAACTGCTTATATAATTGATTACTTATTCTGACGACAGCATTTAGGCTAGGAGCTTTCTGTTCTCTTAAAATTGTTTACAGTAACTTTTCAAACAACAATTAATTATTTCTTGATAAAATCTGTAGAACCCAAATCGGTATTATTACTTATTAGTATGTAAAAATACCAAATATGATAAATAATTTTATAATTTTTAATATTATAAATATTATTATTAATATATGTATACTGCAATAAAAAACTAAACACAACGCATATTGCATAAGATTGCCTATTACAAATATTAAATATTATAAAAAACTTTTGTCGTATTTGATATTTTTACATAACAATAAGTAAATAAATACTTTCGTTTCATTTAAAGCCTGCAATGTTGAAGCAGACCGCTCAGCTAGTCCATTTTTCCAATCGAACGTGATGCGTTCCGTCAGTATCAGTACACATTGAAAAGCGTGGATAGCATAATGCATAAAACTCCATATTCCAATAAGCTCGGAATAAATAGAATAACCTTTCCATTCTTTCATTTATAAAATAGGGTTTCGTATGCTTTTTTGTAAGAAACGATTCAGCGACTAAAATTTATATGGTTATATTAAATTGGTTCTTCTAGTTTCAAGTCTATCAGTACGAATATGTGAACTTTTTAAACGTTTTTCTTTATATCATTAAATAATATTCTCAAACAGTGTCACCTTTGTCACCGTGTACCTAAATATAAAGCTGCAGTACAAAAATGTAAACAAAGCGATGTAACGAGGCAGATGTGATTAACAACTTGAGAGTTTCAAATTCATTATAAGTTTGGCACGCAAATGAGCCGCGGTGGACTTTGTGAATTTATAAATGTTCAGCATTGCGTAGAACACCATAAATTATAATTAACGTTAAAATTCTCTTCGTTAATTACACTTCGAGATAGCAGTAAGCGTCGATTTGAAAATCTTATTGTCACTTGATAAAATTTACGGAATTAAACTTAGAATATTATAGTTTTGCAACAAATTAATAATATTTTTTGTAAATAAGAAGAAATAATCACTACAATGGTGATTTTTTGTTGGAGAACCATCTTATATGACAGAAAAGTCCAAAAGAGTCCTCCTGTACTTAGTACATCTCGTGACTTGTGTGGTTACGAAATATGCAATATTTAAAATATGACCTATTTACGTAGTCAAATGTAATTTAGTAAGTACAACCTCGAAAACTGCAGAGAAAACGTAGATAAGTGATTTAAAACTTCTAAAGGTATAGTTTTATAATTTTTAATAATTTTATTGTTGTTAATGCAAAATGAAAAAGTTTAGAAATCATGGGAAAGCTTTGTATTTTTCACAGCTACTGTTAAAAGTGATCAAGTGGAGGCAATTAAAAATAAAGGAATTGATACGTCCCAACCTGTCTCTTATCTGTCCCAACTTGTTATATCTTGTCTGTCCCAACTTGTTACAATAACTTTAAAATACCACAGTTAACAGGCTTTGTTGTTTTAATAACAATTGAAGCATTACTAAAAATAGCATTTTTTTAATATTTTTGTCATTGTTACTTATAAAACGGTAGTCTTTCTTTCCTTTTTTAATTTAGTATCCTGTAATAATTTGTGACGCTGTTTTTAAATATTGTTATTTTTGACTGAAATATTGTTTAATTTTTTAAATTATGTATACGCTGTATCCCGAACATAACAGGATTGGCCCCACTATCTGCAAATATCAGATGGCATTGCATATTGAAGGTTGGAACTCAACGCCGCGATTTTACCTTTTTCGCCTCGTTACCAAATTAAGAAAATAAATTTACATTAAATATATCAACCCTGGGGATCAAGCATTGCAGACGCTCGCTTGTGCCCCACGACAGGCCTGACTGTTGCAATAATTTAAAAACATTACAAAAATTGCAACAAAAAGATGAATTTATTACGCCACATAAGTTATTACTTCTATTAAAATAGTTTAGCCAACGTAATACCATACCATAGCTCCACCCCCATAGTCATATGGAAAGGCTTAAAGTTATATTGTTAAGCTTCAGGTTATACAAAACTTTGCTCAATAAATGGACCAACTAACACAAAAAAAATCAACTAAACAAATGAAATGGAAAAAAAAAATAAAAGGCTAAAATAATATTTTTCTCTCACGCATATGCCAACGTGCAAAAAGAGAAGTTTCACGTTTATGAGATTATTTGTGTGTATACCCTTGAACATTTCGTCGTAATCAATGTCCAGTACATTGCCATGAGAGATAAATAATTTATATTAAATTGAAACATTTTCCACACTGACACAAAAGTATTTTAATCTAATAGTTTTAGAATTTTTATTAAACAATTTGTGGTAGTTTTAATACACTGTCACGTTCTTAAAATGTAACGATCGTTGCTTGAGAACATCGTCTTTTGTTATTTTCTTTTACAGCAATGTTCTACTTTAAAAGTCACATCGTCTTACACTTGAATATGATTCCATCTCGAGAGCCAAGTATAAAATATGTCACAGATCTATAAGCCCCTCTGAGGGACTGCCACTCGCCTCATAAAGGCTTAAATGGAGCTGACGATATATTTACTGGTATATGTAACTAAAACAAAATTTTATTAATATTATAAATAATAAATAATTGATTGATATTCCATATCACTTATTAAGTAAAACAATTTTGAATTAATACTTAATTAAGTAGAGAGTCTAACTTGTCAGCGTTCAAAACACTTTAATACTGCTTGATTGATTTACTATTGTTTCTTTGACCTATAAAAACAGGAGCATATCTTTATGAACATAGGAATTTATTTGATTATTGTCTGTATTATATAAAAAGTAATACTGTACCTTTTTATTAAGATAATAGAGCTATTTCAAATTATTAATGCTTATCTTTTGTGCGATAATATTCATTTCGATAAATTTTTTATCAAAACTATTCTAAAAGTAAATTAAACTATAAAATGGAACTGTAATATTTTGTGGGTTCACTGTTTATTCTTAACCAATTGCATAATTAATCACGCATATTTTTTTTCTTCCTGCCTGAATTCAAATTGTATACAGAGTTGCGGAACTTAACGCCGTTCCATAGCGGAGAAAGAAAAATAATTCTTTTATGTGACGATTAATGCCCGATGCCAATAATCAATCTCAATCCATAAACTGCATTCATAGATTGATTAGCAATCCATTTTTTCAGAAAAGCTTTCCAGTATTCAACCGAAACTTTGCATTCTTAATCTTTAACATCAATCTAGGTTTGGGAGGGCAGAGATTGAAATTTGTATGAAAATTACAGCTTGTGCATGCCAATAAACGATCTGTTGATTTGGACATTTGGTTTGACAACATAAACAATCACAAACTGCAATCCGATATGATTCAATAATACGTTGATATTTTATTTTGTTAAAAAAGAAAAATAGGTCGTCGTCTTTTCGAGTGATAGTTATAATTGTGTTATGGAATGCTTTAGGTTATTATCAGATTGGGATTCTACTAGTTATTTTGAAGTAAACAATGGAAAGGTACAACGCTCTTCATCATGATCACTCAGGAGAGTGAACTAAATAGCAATAGCAAAGCATAGATGATGACTTTTAAAGTCTGAGAATGTGATGAATGTGATACAGGAGTGAAAGTACCTACATAGAAAATTACATAGAAAGGATATTTGACATATTTAATTAATTTGTTCAATAAATAATCATTTTTATTTTATTAATTACCAAAAAAATGAATATTATTGTTATTAAAATATTCTTCTTCTTTTTGTTTAAGGGATGTGCAAGGAACACAATATGTACTGTAATGTAAAACTTTTATTATTAACAATATGTAACCTACACATTTTTTATATTTCTTTCTTTTTATTAATATTTTTTTATTTATTAATTTGTTTCAATGTTTTTGTTCTTTATTATCAGCCGTATTCTCCACACATTTCTTTTTAGGTACAAAGTTTTGAGTGATATTTCTAGTGGTAGTTGTGTTTTTGTTATCTTTTTCACTGGAAAAAAATAAAGAATCTATTAGTTCATCAGAAACACATTCTTACTGAATATATTAAACTAACAGGAGTATTAATGATGAAACTTTTTATAAAATAATATTAATCAAATACATATAAATTAATATTATTATGAATTTGAAAACAAACATTTTTATTTCACAGAAAACATTCATAATAAAACAAAGCTTGCTATGCTGGGATCCATCGTAGACGTATTTTTGGAAATTTACAACAATTTTACCATAATATGAATTATTTTCAAACATGTCCACATTATTATATAGTCATGTAATTTATGTATAATGAGATGTGCGTGTAATTCAAATTCTTAATTTTTATTACATATTACAAAACATAGTATAAAAGCGTGTTAAAAAAGTCATAATGACAATAACATAATGTCCCATTTGACGTACCTCCGCTTACGGATTTAGAAGTTAATATTCTTATAATATTTAAATCCCAAAATATTAATTGATATTTTAGGATTTAAATATTATTACCTTTTTGGAAATTATTTTTAAAGTGATTTTGTTGATAATAATAACTTTAGCACATACGTTATGAAGTCGATCACATAAAAAATCTGCGTAAGACGGAACTATTGAGAGGGCAAGGATCGCCCTACAATCTGTCGTTTACTTTGCTAGGATTGGTTATTGGCATGCACTTTGGATTCGTTCTAAACTCATGTCACAATCAAAGATTGATGTAATCTCGAGTTTGGAGATTCATTATTAATATCGGGCATAAGTCTACAACCATCTCACTTACAGTCAGATGTTAAGTAAATATCCTCTCTTCTCTTTAATAAATTATTCTTTAACAAAGCATTCCTAAATTGAATACATTTTCTTTTATGTTTTAAAATAAGTTTTTATTTTAAATAAAGCGAATACTTATTTATTTTTGTCAACATTATGTCCGACGAAATATAAGACTATTCACATGATATTGGTACATAAATTGAATCTATTTTTAGTAAATTGATTCATACTGTAAAAAATTGAATAGACGGGTAATATTTATATAATATCCCCTTCCATTAGGACTCGGCCCGCGCGTGACCGAAATCGGGAAAAACGAAGAAATATCACTTAATCGTTGCCGCTGTCAAAACAAACACATAAATATTATATATATTGCTGTTTTCTTTCGTAACTACTGTTTTACACTTTGTACAACATATCCCCTATGTTGTAGATTTAGTAATACAAAATACGCATTGGTAATTTGAAATGTATACCTACCTAATCAGGTTTTTTTCAGCTTCGCGCTGTATCCCGCACATGGCAGGGTAGACATATTATTTTATTAGTAGACATATTATTATTGGTCGTGTTAAGACATTCCGTTGCGTTTCCCACTTTCTGCCTAATTAGAGACATTGCGTGTCCAGTGGCGGATGTGATAGCCGCGTGTTGCCTTGTAACCAAAAGAAGAAATTAAAATATTATATTAAAATCTTTAATATTCATTCATCTCATTTCCTCCAGTGAGGATCAAACTTACGACCAGTCACATTTACAGTAACACGCTAGTGCATCTATACTTGTATATATGTATACGTTAAGTACCAATATTTTTGCTTATTTTTTTTTATTTACTCATATTCCAATAACTACTAAATGGACTAGAGAAACTAAAAAACGAGTCATTTGTTTAAGTAGAACCGATTGGAAAAAGTTTTTAAATCGAACTTTATATCGTATGAAATGGGATCTCGAAGCTATAATTGCTCTCCGAATACGTAATCCAAGTTGTAGTAGTTATATAATTAACTAACTTATTCTTTAGTTTTTCATGCTTATGTTCTTTTACAAATGCACGCATAACGTGCCGACATTAAATCAAGCATCAAATATAGAAATTGAAAAAAAATATGAAATTATTTGAAAAAAATAAAATAAATTAATTTCAATTTCTGACTACTACTAACTACAACAACATCTATAGCAGTGTCCTCAGTTCGTTATTTCATTTAGCTTCACGCTGTAATGGAATGGCTACGAGTCATCAGTCACACGCTAATGCCTCTGCAGCACGACGGGTACTTTATTTAAAAAAAAACAAAATATTTAGTATTTTTTGTGGTTACACTATGACTTCTTCTAAAATCTAATCTGAAACAATCCACGCGAGCTGCGTAAGCACTTCTAAACTTATCTAGTATATTTATTAAATTAATGATAACTGTTTACAATAAACTTACCTGCAAACATACAAAATACTCAAAATAATTTTTAAATAACTGTAAACTCTGCTACAAACTAAAACAAGATAAAGGCATATGTACTCGTAGTACACATGAATAAAGTGAAACTTGTAAATTGCTAATTATATGTAAATTTGCATTGTTTTTATCCCTTTATGTTGTATTGAAATAAAATATCATTTCCACTGTGAAATTACTTTTTACGAAACAAACTCTATAAAGATAAGTAAAATTATGGAAAAAGTACTAATAATTCCTTAGTCATTTTAATTTGAATCATTCAAAAGTCATTAAATCTTTTAAAATCGTTAACTATCAAGATCTTAAATTTAAATCCAAGTTTATACTAATCACTAGAACAAAAACGTCAAATATATTCGTTTATTGAACACCAAATTACATTAAATAAAAGCAGCAAGCTACCACAAAAAATAACTTTACCGTCTTTAAAATAATGACTTTTTAATACCTGGGCTCTAAAATGATCATTAACTCGCGCAAGGCGGAAAATTGTTTTACTTATAATTAATATTCGTTTAACTAGAATCTGCCGTTAATATACTTTTAATATTTAAGCTTTTTAACTTTTACTTTTTTTCAGCTTTACGCTGAATTCTGCACATGATAGGGAACTAAGTAGAGAGAATCTGAGAACCTAAGACACTCCGTTCCGTTTTCTACTTTCCGCAGAATTTGAGACGTTGCGTTTGCCAGAAATTAACACTGCGCTTTGCCTTGTTACTAGAGCAAAGTAAACAAAAATATTGAATAATTCATTTCCTCGAGTAGAAATCGAACCCACAACCTTTCGCGTTTACAGTTGTACGCTTATGCCCTGCGCCACGAAAGGCCTTACAAAAAGTTAAAATAGCTTAAAAATTGGGTCCTCAGACAGATATTTAAGAATCTCCGTGGCGCAGTGCGACATTGTACCAAAGAAGTTAAATCTATAAGAAAGAGACTCTTCTCATGTAACTTAAGTAGTATGCTAACAGTGATCCATTTCTTAGTTTACCTACACTCTTCTTTCATTGTGAGAATACATATAGTTATTGAATTATAGAAATATGATTAAATGACTTGTAGGATATTGGTCGGGTAACGAAATTTTAATGTGCTTTAACAATAATTTCTAATTTGTAAGCGTCACGCTGTAACCGTACACAGCGGACAGTAGACTGATGAAACTACGACACTTAGTGTTAAGAAACTCTGTTTACCACTCCTAGTCGAATTCTTGGGCCTTGTGTGTTGAGTGGGGGGTTGCTTCGTTACCAGAGCAAAGAAAGTAAAATATTTAGTAGGTATTTCATTTCCTCACGTGGGAATCAAATTTAAGATTATCAGGTCTATTGGATTAAATTAAATTTAATAAAATCATAACTTCCCCATACGTGGATAATATTTTTCACAATTCGTGTAATATGTACAAAGATAAATGACTTAGGAATAAAACTGCGTTTAAATATCCATTATTTGTTGTATAAATCTCAGGTTAACGTTAAAGTTAGCAAGTATCATTAAATCACATAGTTAATACTCAAAAAAAAACTAATTTGTATTTTAATGCCACGTTATTTGGCTCTTCTCGTAGCCTTGAATTTACATTCTATATTTATGAAACGAATAAATGAATGAAATATTTTTTCCGAAGAAGGGGGCGTATAAGTCTATTTATAACATTCACAATAGAGACGAACTATTTATTTCTTTTCTGGGTTTAAAAATATGACCCTAGAAGCAATGTAAAATGGCAATAAAAGTATATAATTATATATGTTTATTTATTCATACTTCGCTTTCTTTTATTACAATGATTGTTTTACAATGCTCTTACTGAGCAACAAAAACTACATAATTTCGTAATCCAAAATTTATTGATATTAGAGAGACCTCATTCCCCTAATGAGAAAAATGTTGATGTCTTGCTACTTATAGAAATAATATAAATGTTTGTCCTAAATAACAATAATCATGTAGGTATATAAAAATAGGAAGGAGACGAGATTTTATTTTTCATAATTGTTTTGGGTGACTAAATACTTTAGACAAGGCCTTACCACAGTTACTGATAATTTAAAGATCTGAATTAATGTTATTTTATATTATGGGTGTCGGTATGTCGGTTAGAGAAGTAGTCGTATAAATCTGTTGATCATCTGCATAAAGATGTTATGATGAAGTTATGTGCTAAATAAGGTACTTATAAATATGTGAAAAAGAAGAGGGGACAGAACCCCATATTGTGCGACGCCTGCGCTGACTATTTGTTGTGAAGATTGTTTTTCGTTAAGTTTAATGCGCTGCGTATGCGCTGCTGCCGAAATCTACTGAGTTGAATGCATAAAATCTAGAAGAACAGGTACAGTAATTTGCTGACCATCCACATCATATCTAACATTTTCACATACCTTGTTGAGTGCCGTTACTGTGCTATACGGAGGCGGAAGCCAGATTGAAAAGGGGAAAGGATATTATTATTTTATAAATACAGATATACATAATTGCTCATGTACTATACGTTCGAGAACTTTAGAGAGGAAAGGAAGTATGAAAATTGGCCGGTAGTTTGCAAAGGATGTGGGGTTGGATATTGTTGGGACGTGCATGATGCCAAGCATCAAGGAATTCACCAGAGGAACGGGAGTAATTTAATTTAAATTAAATATTAATTTAGCTGAATCTCTTTTTTTATAATGTATTCTCCTTTTTGTGTTCTTACAACATGACATTATCTAAGTGATTCTTGTGAACTAGCACGCTAGGAACGCCTTAAAAAAGAAGTAATATCCATCATATATAATTTGCGTCATTCTGTTAGGAGTTGAACACGTTCACTTAAGCATCCGCACGAGAACGTGATACCATACATAAATAAATGCTAATTTTATTGCTTGTATGTCTCTTTCTGTTTGTCCGAACTAATTTCCAGAAAGCCCAAGCCCTTTTTATCGGTATTTCACTGACCAATAGAGGTTATGGAAAGACATATTTATCACAAAATGGCTTTGTCTCAGAACTTCGCAATATGTATACATCTATGCATGCTTACTCAATGCTCATGTTTGCTGTATATAAATCCGCAATTTATAATATATAAAACTTTTAATATAAAAATAAAAAATAAAATTAAAAAAATCGTTTCGAAAACATGAATAATTTTAAGAAATATTGACTCATTTTATTCATCATAATAATAATCAACGAAATTGTACTTCATTGTTATCTACAATAATAACGACAAGACCCTATGATTAATGACGGCTTAGTAAAGATAGATAAAATAAATAAACAATTTGTTAACGCATATTATATATTATATAACTAAAACGCTATTTTCTTTGACTGGATAAAACACAAAAGCCGATTTTTACATTAAAATATTAATAAAACATTTCTATTCTCTACAAAAAAGTACAGAGGAGCGTCCGGCATCCGAAAAAAAACCTTAGAGTTTCAAGCTTACGATTAGTAGATTTAGATATTTTTTATCTACATTTTCTATAAATTATCATACCGAATGTATAAGTACAAACACGATAATTGTGGTGTGGCTCTTAAAAAAGGTCATTCGATTTTTCCATATTTGTGTGGAATTATGTCAACTACAAAAAACTAAATTAAAAATGTTGAATAAATCGGGGTGCCATTAAATCAATTTGTTGGGTATAAATAATTTGGACATATTTAATAAATATATTTATTTATATTCATATTGAATTTCTAAATATTGATGGCACAGCTCCACAGATTTTCTTCCGGTTTTGTTTATGTTCAATTGAACACCTGTGTCATTTCTACAGCTCCATCTTTGAGACTCTACTTACGGAAGAGCTATGAGTAAATTTTTTAAGTGAGGATTTTACAATTAAATTATCCTTTTTCAATTACATTTTCACCCTTGTACTGTTTCAACATTTTTAATAAGTTTACATACATTATACAAACAACATATATATAAAAAGCCGTATTCAAATCATATTAGTAGTTTTAGTTTTGCACAAGCAAATGCTTACCGCTGGTAAGTGTTAAGTAAGACCACGTACTACTTAAACGCATAATAAAAAAACTCATAAAAATTTGACTAGTAGTTTGGGAGATAAATGGCAACAAATGTTTCCTGCAACGCCCCATGGTGAATTGTTACTGTAACGCCTATATAAGAATATGCACCAAACATATCTAATCCTCCTCCTCCTGAAAAATGCGCAACAGTTGAAGCATTATTTTTGGAAATAAATGGTAACATTGGCATTCTATCATCCGAAACTCATATACCGTCTACTTTCTGTCGTGGATGAAAACCTCTTTACTAAAATTCACGCAAAATACCACCAAGGAGTATTAAAGGTATATGTGTATTAAGACAGGAAATTAAGTAGATAGGAAAAAAGACGACAAGCCCATGCCCAATAGGCACCAATTAGAGGAAATCTTAAAATACTTAACTATAATAAACGACATACATAAGTACTATATTGTTTAGTTTAGTAGATTTTAATTTTTAACTTAACCTTATTAACAATACACCACGATATAGACAGGTTGATATTTAATATATAGTGTATTCCTGATTAAAAAATATCCTTAATTCTGTAATATAATTGAAAACAACTTTGCTTTTAGACACTACAAGGCATATTTTTAAAACAAAAAAAAATATGCCTTAAATATATGTTTTAAAAATATGCCTTGTAGTGTCTAATATATATATCCCTGCACGTGGTATGGATCACGCAGAAGGAAGTGGACTTATTCCAAAATTATCAGCTATAATTGTATATTGTTTATGTCTGCTACTTAAACTAGGCTTAACTAAACATTATTATCTCTAGATATTTAATTCCTTAGCCCACATATTGGTATCGTTTTTTTCCTATATATTTAATTTAGTATCTATTAACATAAAACCTTTCAATATTGAAACAATTACATTATTTAACAATGTATACTTATTTCTATTTTACAACATTTTATATATAGTTAGTTTTTATTTTAATGTGATCTTAACTGTCTAAGAGATTAGAGGACTTAAGAAGACAGGTCACCGAAGCGGTGGTTATTCTATCTTTAATAGCCATTTTTAAATTGTACTTGCTGAGAGATTGCTCGCCTTGTAAATTTTGAACTCGACTTCTTTGTAAACTTCAAGGCCTGCGAGGATCATATGGAAAGCTTTCTTGTAATATTGGGTGATGCTACTTGATCCACTACTGCTCTTCTCTTAACTTGTGCCAAGTTTTTATAGCGGAAGCCTTTACAATTAATTATTGGGAATTCTTCTATCACCATTGTCCAAATTGTTTCTAGAGAAGATTTCTAATAGGCAGACTTAGAAACGCTGCATACTGCTCTCGCAACTGAATGTTTCTGCTTTGATTCTATTCATTTAGCTGTGCTGACGTACGTTGGTAGCGTTCTAAGATGCTCTTCAAGGTCTTAAGGGTTATTAGTGGGTTTTGCTTGTCCTCTTGTGTGAGAAGTGTTTGATTTTAGGTAACTGAGATTTTTACCTCTGTCCTCTAAATATATACACTATAATCTTATACTGTTCTAAAGCTTTTATGCATTCCAGTCGATCTGTCCCTCCTTGTACTAATATCACAAGTACTCCGCTATTTAGCTGCCGCGATAAGTTCCTATGAATATTGTAATGTAGCAGTAATTAGTTCATTCCTTTGAACTTATTCCTGAGAAGGTTATATAACGCTACATTTTAATGTAGGTAGGGGGTATCCCCTACCTACATTAAAACGTAGCGCTTCGTATGTTTTGCGTCTTGCTTTTTCTTTATATTCCGTTCAACAAAAAAAAGTAAAATGAAACTTCCATTCATTATTCATAACCTCGGTTTATGGACTTTATCCTGTTGCGTACAGTTTTATTATTTTAGTGATATTTAGCAATTTTACTGTCAAGGGCATCATCTTATCTACTAATGATAGTGGTAGTACATTTTAAATAATATATTTACGTAATATTAAATGGCCAAGTGCCAGTCAGGTTTGCTCTCTGAGGGTTTCGTACTAATTTACGTGAAGATTTTACATTTATTTGTATCATAAGTTTCCGCTTCGTCACAAAATTTATAACTAAGTAATATCTAATACCGGAAAGTTGGAAGTATTTTTCTGTGAAACCCTTTATTTCCTTTTTTTAGTTTGGGTTAATTAATTAATAGTGGTTCATTAATGCTCCTATCGCTGCGTGCGACTTAAAAGCTTGACATTGTCTATATTCCAGGAGACTGTAAGCCTGAATATTCTATATAAATTTCAGCTTGATGCCTTCTTGTGACCTCAAGATAAATGATCTTGATTCTTGATAGGTGACCCTATAAAGGTTTTGCTTTCTTTCTCTACCGGTCGCGGTACCCTATAAATTTGTAGAAAAATATTTATTATTATTTACGCGATATTTGAAATGTTCAGAAAATTATAAAGAGAGATTTCATACTAGTTGAAAAGTTACAATCGCAAAACTAAGAAAAAAAAAGATTAAACATTATTTCTCATATTTTTAACTTCGTACATCGTCAATATTTATTCACTTTAAATCAATTTCAGAAAATACATTTGTTGTATATATATACACAAATTTTAAAGTTAATGTGCAAAAGTGATAGCACGAGCTATATGTATTATTGATGGTGAAATAATATAATTAACAGCTTTAATTTGCAATTGGTAGCCGGGTTATCATAGCTCATCGCCTCGCTTTACCTCGTTACCAAAGCGAAGAAATGAAAATATTAAATATTTCATTTCGTCGAGTGAGGGCCGCAGTTCACAGTTACACGCTTGCACTCCTACGCCGCTACAGGCTTTTGTCGAAATTTTTATAACTCAAAGTGATATATAGTATCACTCCCAGACTTAAAATGTGGCAACAAAACCGTCAACGACGAGCTCTCTGCAGTAGCCTCTAATGAACATATGTATATTACACTCTATTCATTTTTCGTTTCCTGAGAAATATAATGTAATAATTTTCTATAGAAGTATAATGTAATAATTAACTTATGTAATAATTTTCTTTTTCCTCCATCTAAATGACGAGCTATCTATTTTATTATTTTATTTAATAAAAAATTAGAAAAATCCTGAACTGATTCTGAAAAAAACCTTTTTTCTTGTTTTAATAAGCGGGGACTAACAAACCCCTTCTTTTAATTTGAAAAAAAAAAATATTCGCCTTAAGTTTGTTGATAGTTTCAAAGAAAAATAACAAGGAAGTTATTTAATTAATTAGGTAAGCCTGTCATGGCGCAGAGGCACAACCGTGTGACTGTAAACAACAAGTTGTGGGTTCGATTTGATATTAAATATTTCACTCGAACAAGATGAAATATTTAATATTTTTAAAAACAAAATCAAATATTTTATTTTTTTCGCACTGTTAATAAGAACAAAAAATGTTATATTTAGTATAATATTACAGTTATTATATCTATCAATAAATTATATCTAGCGCACTTGATAAAAGCGAACACAGACAAAGAAAAATGTAGAAATTGTTTGTTTATAATTAATGATCATGTAAACAACTATTAACATTTCCAAAACATTGTTATTTTTAAACTCACAAACAGACACTTGAATTTTATTTATGTGCTTGACATATTGTGATAGTAATAATTAAAGGTAAAACAAAAATTACTGAATGATGTAGGGCTCACAGTTATATTAGTACTATCGACATATTTTAGCTATCAAATAACAAATAAATACTTAACTTCAAAATATTCAAATTCACGTTACGCACTTCAGTGCTTAAAATAAAATATTATGTAGTTAAAGCGGACAAACCCGCGAGCTCCTCGCTGGTTTCACAAGTGTATATATAATTCTTTTAAATATACATATACATATTACTAAACACCGTATACTACTGCGATCCAATGTGATACTTTTGCTGATCTATTCTGTCTGATTAGATGTCAATTTTTTTTTAAAAAGCTAAGAAGACTTTTAACTTTTTTTATCAGTCTTCTTTAAAAAACTAACTGATATCTCTCTGACATAGGCAGTATTAGTCATTCATTGCCACTTTATTGAATATATTCTAATATTGTGTGTACTGTAGTGTGTACATTTCCTTATCAGTAGACGACTCCCTAATATTTTGTATCGGACTGATAGGTTTGTGTATGGACAGTCAGCTTGCAGTGTTAAGAATAAGTATCGTTTTGGAACATGTGTTGCGAATAATTCATAAAATATATTTTTTTTTATATTAAATACACAAAATGTTGTACAATATATTATTGTTCGTGGCAGTGATTGTTGTCACTTATCTTCTAAAAAAGATAAGAAGCAGTGAACCAAACAAGATTAAATATTATTCTAATTATTTTATTTATTACGTTTATGGCTCACTTTTAGCATGTATTATTTGCCCTTTCTTTTTACTCAGACCAAAAAATGTTGACAATGCTAGGTAAGTTTTATATTATTTAATTATTAATACCCTATATAAAAATATTATTTGTTTATATACAAATAAATAATTAATTTCAAAGCAATAAGTATAATTATGTTTTTGTATTTTATGTTCCATTTACAAAGTTATAAGATTGATATAAAAAACAAAGACAAATTATAATATATACAAATTATTATCATATAAGGACTAAGGAGTATTTACTAAATAAATAAGTATTGACACGAAGATGTCCATGGTAGCTTAGTTTGACCTAATGTTTGTGAATCTAAGTATAATAATGTTAACTATGAACTAGCTGATAAATCGCGATAACACGATTATTCATTTGACCTCACTTTTATCCGTATTGTAGGTTTAACTATCGTAAGATAAGCTATTATTAAACACCTAAAGCAACATATAATTATTTTACTATATTGTGATATTGCTCATACAAGAATTTGCACTTTACATAATGCATTCACGGATCTTTGTGTATTTTCCGTATAATTAAAAAAAAACCATAAAAATAAATAATCTGTAAGTAAAATCTTGCTCTCCGTGTTATTATTTGTTTGTGCCCCAAAGTATTTGTTAACAACTACAACAAATTGTTATTTGTTATTTTCCATTGGGACCTCTAATTCGGGTATACCTAAAGGCCCGACATGGCCATATAGTATTAGAAACACGCATTAATAGAGATAAACATACTTCTGAATAAAATGTAAAATTAACTGATAGGTAGACATATTTTAGCGTTACCAAAGCGTCTAAGTTTATTGTGCATGCGTATTTAATAGTTAACTTTTTAATTTACTCACAGGCTTGGAGCTCGTCTTTTAGGTCCTATAACAAAAGTTTTGGGTGTACAATGGAATTTACGCGATAGCGAGAGACTGTCCAAAGAAGAAGGGGCTGTTATTGTTTCTAATCATCAGTCATCCCTTGATATTTTAGGTAGACATTGATTATCTTTACGTATAACCAAATAAAAAGTGCTATTATTTATATGATGGCACATAAATAACTAAAAATTCGTTTACTCAAAGTATTCAACAAATCAACAAGTTACTACCAGAATTTGTAATTGAACTTTTAATTCCAGTTTAAGTTTATAACATTAGGGTAAATATAAAACATTCAAATATGTAAGAAAGACTTGAGTGTTGTGTCTGATGTTTTAGTAAACATAAAGCACATAATATAATTATATAGCTTTATTTTGTGCTTAGCAATAAAATAACTATTTCGGCTTTAAAATAGATAAACTAACAGCTAACATTCTAAGTATTATTTTAGGTATGTTTAATATCTGGGACAAGGTTGGTAAATTAGCACCTGTGGCAAAGAAAGAATTATTTTACGTTTGGCCATTCGGATTAGCAGCATACCTAGCGGGAGTAGTATTTATAAATCGAAATAATAGAAAGGGTGCATATGAGCAACTTCAAATTACTTCGGAGGTTATGGTTAAAAATAAGGTACTTAGCTCGTATGTATACCTATATGTTACAGAAATATTTTAGTAAAATATATTTTCAAATCCTGTAAAGTGTTTATTCTTATTAAAACTAAAGAGGTTGAACTAATGATGGAAGTAATTACTCCAATTGTACACTTCCACTTTTTGTATTCAGATCAAGTTTCGGTTAAGTGATAATCCACCGTACCTGCGGTCACAGTTACCTCGTCCGCTTTCAGTATAACAACGTAAAATAACAACAAAACGTAAGTACAAGTATGTGCGGGGACTTAAAAATATTTTTTTTTATTACTTACAGACCAAAATCTGGTTATTTCCTGAAGGAACGCGAAACAAAGATTGCAGTAAGCTGCTGCCATTTAAGAAAGGTGCATTTGCAATTGCCATAGCTGCTCAAAGGCCTATCATTCCTATAGTGTTCTCTCCGTACTACTTCATCAATGAAAATAAATATATCTTCAATAAAGGTGACTTAATTTACATGAAAGGTCATATATTCATTTTTAATTTATCACTATTCATAATATATATTTACATTACATTAAATTATATTACATTATACATACCGTAATCTGCGACATCGAATTTACAATTATGATAAAAAACTAAATAATATTTAATAAGCACAAAAAATATAATTATAATTTCGAGCTCGAGTAAAAAGATACGAATCTTAGATGCGAAGAAGATATAAAAATAATTATTATTTTCACATCTTGATTGTTGTGCAATTTATTCTTTGAACACTTTTAAAGTTTAATTCTACACTAAGTTTAGAAAACGTATAAGAATCTTAATATTGCGATGGAAAATAATACTTTTTCTATACAAGTACAATTTATTTTTCATTTCGTACACTCATTACATTATTAATACGGTATATATTTAATAGAGTATAATATACAAAAACAATTTAAAACAGTACAGAAGTATAATTTTAGAGCTTACCGTGTCATATTGTGTCAAAGTCGTTAAAATACATAATTACATTATTTCTCAATTCTTCCGGGTTTTGCGAAAGAAGAAAAAAAAATCCGATACGTGACTTTGGCCTTTGTTCACTTTATATCAAGAAAAATTGTGTGATAAATAAAAAGTTAATGATTATGTTTCAAATAAAGACTTTCACTAATCCAAAATGGATTTTGGAGTCTTTATTTGAAACAATCATTAAGCTAAAATTTTAGTATATAATTAAATAATCCAAAAAAAAAATTGACAAGGTCTTCAAGGTCATTTTCATAAACGCACGAATATAATTTAAAGTAATATAAGTATTCATATTTATGTATATAATTTCTATTATAATGTATATGTACCTATACATATGAAAATGTATAAGCCACACTAATCTTCGGTTTTCAAGAAATAAAATGGAATTAAAAAAATATTAATCAAATACTTTTTTCCTAAATAATATAAAAAATATTTTAAAAGAATGAATATTCCTAAGTTATCTACTTCTATCAAATATGATATTGTGTACAGAAGTAAGAATTTACAATAAAAATATAGAAAAAATACAAAAACTTGGTTTTTAATAGTTTTTTTTTTTGTATTTTTCGAGTGCTAATTGAGCATACAACTTCTTTATCTGGAGCCACGGTGGAGCCCCTACCAAGTCGGGTGCAAGCAACCATTTTAGTGTATGATCGTGCCCTTTTTTAGAACCTATAGATAAATTTAAAGCTTTGAAATTATCATTTTCCAGTAGATAAGGTATACCTAAGTACCAGAACCTTAAAATCTCAAACTTCTTCCCCTACATCGGCACTGATAAATTCATGTATTCTTGCTACGTTTTTTAAACAATTTAAAAGATGCTTTCTGAAAAAGTAATGAAATCTCATCCTAGACATCCTGTAAAAGCCAACCAAGTCTCGATGACGCTGTTTGTTTCTCTATAAAAGAATGAGTTTCTCTATAATGAATTCTTTAGCTCTGATCTAGATGTCTGAGGTTACTGTGTTTTTTTTTTATTAAATGTAGTTAAATTTTATGTGACTTGTGTGCCATAGACATGAAGAACACGTAACTTTGCTTGAGGAATGTTCAATGTCGGTCACATTAACCAAATTCATAATAAAAATATTAGTATAGGTACATATACACAGAACAATATATATAAATCATTACCAATATGTATAAATACACCAGAAGTTGATACGAGACCTTCGGTAAGCGGGCCCGACTCGTACTTGACCAGTTTTAGAAGCCATATTCGCTTAAAAACTTCTCTTGAATAGAAATATATCAGTGTTTTAACGCAAACATAATAAAATAATTATAATAGAATCTTGTCAAAAATGTTACACCATGACTATGACCGGGAAAAGATACAATTTTTAATAGTTGACTAATTTATATTTAAGCCAGTACACTAATTTTATAATTAAATTTGAAATATAATTAGTTTGTAATGATTTTTTTTATATGAAATATCGATAAATCTTTTTCTTGTATTGTAAGTTTTCACGACAGACGAGCAACAAAGTGATTATGACCACTGCTAAGGGTTCTTTTTTCCTTTTAAAGTACGGAACTCTAAATTTGGACAATAGAATGATTTTAATTAGTTTTTCCAACAAATCCCACACCTGGAAATTACATTAAGATAACAAAAAAAATACTGTTATAGCTTGTTACAACTTTGTTTACTGTGTGAACAAAGTTTATTACAAATGAATTCGTTTGAAGAATTATTATTATCGAAACGTACAAATAAAATAATATCTCTATATACTGTGTTACAGGTCACGTGGTCGTCCAATGCTTAGAGCCAGTGTCAACAAAGGGAATGTCAATGGAGGAGTTGCCACAGCTTGTTGATCGAGTAAAGAATGAAATGGAAAAAGTATACAAAGAACTAACGAAAGAAGTTTTCAGTAGTTTACCGCATGACTGCCCAAATTATCTGGCTGACATGAATAATAGTCAATAAATCAAAGTAAAATTACAAATTAGAAAGATTTGTAATAACATTTAAAAACTTATAAATTTACTTTTTTTTATTTTTAAATCTATGTCACGAAAAACACAAAACAAGTTGGTACTCAGTAACTTTGTAAATAATTCTATATAATTGAATGTATAAGTATCTACTATTTTAGTTGTATAAAGATATTGCAGCTTGTAAATATGTTTATAACTAGTATAATAAATTAAATTGTGACGTAAAAAAATATTCTCTACCCTGTTAAAAAATACAGAAAACGAAACATTGTAAGAGTCATATTTCTAACACAAGTATATAGACAAAAGTATTTTTTATACACTTATCATAAGAGATTAGATAATTTTGACTTAAATTACGCTGTACATAAACATTATTATCAAATCATGTAGATAATTTTACTAGCGATTTAAGTAACTTAAGACTTAAATAAGGATTAAATGGCTTACTTACCAATCATTATCAGATTTTTTATTTAAATATCATATATGAAAAAATATAGAAATACACTAAATAAAAATAAATACATTTTACCTTTATGTCTTCAATAATACCTTTGGCAGGGTAGACAGAGGGAACCTAGTGTTAGGACACTTCGTTCCAATCAAGACATTTCTATTCAGCATTCTGTCTTGATTGCACCCATGAAAATTCTGCAAGAACGCTAAGGTAAAGTTAAAATGACAGGAGACTAGAAGTTCTATTTGGCTCTTTCAATCTATAAAAAATGATTGACTTAATTTATTAATATTTATATATTTTATTAAACAAACATTTTTATTCACAATTTTTAAAACTCTCCAGAATGAAGAGACAATATTATTTTAAAATGTAATTGTTCATTTTACAACCTTATCGTATAAAATATAACTGAAATATTTAACATACACTTAATATACTTATACCTATTGTTATAGTTACCGAGTTCAACAACACATTTAAGAAATTGGACATTTGCCTTCTATGCAAAATCAACTTTACATAACATTTTTTAGATTGATATACCTACAGAACATTTTTAATATTATGATAATATCATGATGGAAAATCTACTTAATTAAATTAGAGTTTCGATTAAGGGTTATCACTCACTTGGCTTTTACTTGAGAATCATTCATTCGATTTTTACAGTAATTATTCAATAGATATAATATATATAGGCTAATACGTACTGAATGATTTCTATTAATCCAAAGTAAATCACCTAATATCATGCACATTTCAAGCATCATTTATAAAATATTAAAAACAGATAAGTAATGCAATTTACAAATTATAAATAAACGTCCATTTAATGTTCTCTTTTTTTCGTATTTCTATATCGTTAGTTTAGTTTAGAGTGTATATTTATTTGTGTATGTTTATTTATTACTTATTTAGAATTGTTCACATCCTGTACATTATTTATTTTGTGAAATCGAAATTTATCTTCTGGAAGAAATCGCTAATTCAGCAATAAGGGCGCCTTAATTGTACATTACCTATCTTTTATAAAATATATGTTATTTTATTTCGTCTTGGTGTACAATACAGTGTTATTATTATTATCAAAAACATAACTTATTATATTCATTAGAGGCCTGTCGTGGCGCAGTGGCACAAGCGTGTGACTGAAACCGACAGGTTGTAGGTTCGATCCCCACTCGAGGAAATGAAATATTTAATATTTTCAAATGAAATATTTGATGTTTTCATTTCTTGGCTTTGGTACAAGGCAAAAAGCTGAGAGAATACTTATTGTGTTCTTTAATTGGTACGGTACATTTGACATGCGTAACTGGTACGGTGGAGGCCGCGCAGGCCCATCGTATGTTTATTTCTAGTAAACAAAATTTATATTAATTATAACTATGTATTTGAATAAATACCTTTTTTTCTTTATAAGTTTTATGTAATCAATAAGTTTTATTTATATACAATCACATTATTAAAATATTACAAACGGTCGCAAAATAGTAACACCTTTCTGGTAACATATTTTTACGAACAAATTTCTACAAAATGTTATGATTCGAAAATTATGACAAAAAAAAATAGTTATACATTATCCATAATAAAACCTTATATAATCTCTTAATAACACTACAATAAAACCTTATAATTAAACACAATAATAAAACCTTATTATAATCTCTTAATAACACTACTCAAACATCAGATAATGTGAAAATTGGACAATTTTGAAACAAAATTCAGAGAAATTAATTACCATGTCTCAAGAAGTTGTAGAAAATAAAGAATCTACGTCTTTGCGTCCTATTTTAAATACACAATTTATACAACAAACGACTAATACAAGTTTCCACTTAAATACGTATGTCAAATTTACAATAACAATTAAGAAATAAAATAAGTTATGTTTTAATAATAATAATAACGCTGTATTGTACACCAAAACGAAATAATAGAAAACACATTTCATAAAAGATAATGTACAACTAAGGCTATTATTATTATTATTGCTCAAATAGCGATTTCTTCCAGGCAACCTTTAGGAGATGGATTTCACAATATAAATAATGGATAGGGTGTGAGCAATTCTAAATTAATAAGTAATAAATGAACATACACAAATAAATATACACACACTCTCATCATATACATACATACCTTCTTACGATATAGAAATACAGAAAATAAAGGACATTAAATGGACACGGCTGAAAATTTTTCAATTGCAAGAAAGTATTTCTTTAAACGATTCTTAAAAGTAAGGAATGTTTTAGAAGCTTTAACATTAAACGGAAGGGTGTTCCATAACGGGCACGTAGTAACTGTAAATGAGTTGCTATAAAATAGAAAGGAAAGTTCTGAAATTTTTAGGGTGAGTTTATGATCCGATCGCAAAAGTCGGGTATGTGAGCCACCAAAAAACATAGAACGCTCTTTTAAATCAGGTTTTTAATAAGTTAGGATTAAATAAGTAAGGATTGAACAGCATGCAGTACAGAAGATGAAGTATCAGAGTATTCCTACGAAGGCAGATGGGGAACCACTTTTACGAGCTTTTTTCGGAAGCCAGAGATGTAATCATATTTACTTAGAAACGTCAAATATGAATCGTATATGTCGGTGATACGCAGGCCCGCCGCAAGCGGGCGTGCAAGGCGTGCACGGCACACGGGCGGCACGTCCATGGGGGCGGCAAACCGAGCGATTTGTCATCGTCACGTCATATTCAAAGTTCTTTTCTTATTAAATAGTTATCTCACTTACATCATAAGATATGTCATGGCATGGAAAGACAGTGTACCGTCAGCGTACAGCATCTAAAGTTTAAGGACAATTCAAGAAGTGAATCAGGCTTTGTCGGTATTGATTTGTTTAATGTAGTTGTTGCATTAAAGTTGCATTTTACAGATAATTTGAATAATAATCCATAAATCCTATTGCAATATCTTTTTGCCATCTGTTTGTGAGATATGACTCCATAAACAAGCAGTCAAGATATGCGGTCAAGATATCTTTGTATAAATTACATGAAAGTTCAGCCATGTAGTTTATACAAAGATATATACATATGTATTTTTTTATAATAATGGGACTTTTATCAAATTGCATTCATTCATGTAATTTGATAAAAGTCCCATTATTATAAATACGAGTAAATACAGCAAATCTGGTGTTTTATTTAAATCTGTTATCCAGTAGGTTGGGATTATTACCGTCAAAACATAACTTTAGTTGTCTGCCTTTAGTTGTTATAAACCTTGAGCCCTCAGTGTGTATGTTTGGCGTCCAGTCACCACCAGCCACAAATCTTCCTCCCAGTGATGCAAAATTCTTCGCCAATTGGTGAAACTAAATTCTTGAAATTTAATTTCACCAATTGGCAAATAGTAGATTACTGAAAGGTTCAGTCGACCAAAGTTACCTTCCACCACAACAATCGTAACCTGGATGTGCTTTGTCCTATACTCCGGGAGCACTTGATGTTTCATAGAATTTCTTATTACAATGGCTGTTACTGTATGTCCCGTCCCATCTGGATAATAAGTCACGTTAGTTAATGATCATAAAGATTTCTAAGTCATTCTTGTTCGAAGCAAAACCATTAATATTCCAGGTCGCCACTATTAGGGCAGACATTTTGATATTGTTTCAACAATGGTGACTATGAGGCTCATAAAAGTGCTCAAATGTTGTAAAGATCATGTCGAATTCTTCCGAATGTTTGATTAGCAGTTCTTCTGTTTTAATGTTTACACCGGTTGTAGTTGTTGGATTATTTCTATTATTTTTCAATATATCAGAGTATAGTTGTTCTTCCTACAATTCTTCAGGATGTGGTCGTGTAACTAAGGGGATAGTTTTGGTTGGCACTTTTCGTATTTTGCCGCTGAGTCAATACTCAGCGGCCAACGGTTTCCTGCTATGTGACTTTTTAGGATAGTTGGCCGAAAGTGCTCCTTGGCAGAGAACACATTGTGCTGGTGTGTTACGTTCTTTCTTTGAGCAGTCTGTTGTATCATGTCCCTGGGCGCATTTAACTACTACGTGATAGGACATGCAGTAATTCTTGGAGTGGTCTTATTGTTGGCATCATTAAAATTGCGGTAATGTTTTTCATTTTGTTTGGATTTCGATTGTGACAGACTGGTGGCAGAGATATTTAATATCTTTCATTTTTGTATTGTTAGATCTGGTTTCGATATTAACAAAAAAGTTGAGGTACTCCTGGTCCAAATTTTGAGTTGATAATTTACCAAAGACTTTGTTTCCAGTCTTTTCGATTGCTTCAACAGTTGCACTATGTGTAGTAGTGTAGATTTTTACAACTATTCTCTAGTAGCGTTGATCTTTTAAGTTAACAATGTGTCCTATAAGTACTTTATTTCGAACTAGTGTCGTTTTTGTATATCGCTGTGTCTATACAAGTTATTCTTAATTGGTTTCTGTTGTGTATTTCCGCAGCATCATTGGGATCAAGGGGTAACCTGTTAAATCTATTACTTGTTGTGATTTTTATGGTGAAGGCTAGTTACTGCCTTTTTCGCTTCTGATTTTTATCTACAGAGACTTTTAGTCTGTCTGGTTGATCGGACTTAAGGATGTTTCTTCTGTAGCATTGAATTTACTGTTGCTGCCTGGGGTATGCTCCCAGCGACGACCTTCTCGATCTTGTGAACAGATTAGGGTGGAATGCCAGTTGAACAAATCGTTTTACAGTAGCAGTCTCTCGTACAGGAGCCTGGTACTCACTTCTGCAATCTTCAGTATCAGATTTCGCACAACGAGGGCCGGATATCTCATGGCGCCGGGGGTTGGCCGGATCGCATGACAAATCATTTTCCTTATTATCCATAATTTCATAAAAAGAAGGTCGGAGGGGAGCAGGAAGTGTTTCCTGCTCCTGCCCTCGGTGTTTTTGAAGAAATTTGGACGCTTATAGTCTCCGATGGACAGTTTAATGGGTCACATAACCGCCGCCCGCCAAAATGACTATACCAAATTTATTGGATTGATAATACTAAGATTTTACATTTCAGTAAACAAAATTTGTATTAATCAAAATCATTTTTTTATATTTAGTTAAGATGTTATTCTCTCGGCATATGTAGTAATAGGGCGGCACAATCGGTATTGCACGCGGGCGCTCAAACACCTAGCAGCGGCCCTGGTGATACGCCGGTATTTAAGTGTGGAGAGTCCGTTTCACAATCATAAACACAGTAATATTATTTAGTTTAATCTTGTACGATAGTTTGTACAGAACTCAACTGTCTTAAAGGAACCTGAAATTTTGATATTGAGTGATAAACATAATGATTTTTACAATTTACAAGTGCAACTTCCGTTATAACAAATACTTTAAATTATATAATAACAAGCAGTTCAATATTCCTAATTGATTACATATATAATTTACATTACTGTTAATAATTTATTGTACTCTAATTATAATAATATTAATAAATAAATTTCATGTTTTACCATATTAACTAAAAGATGGCGAGGGCGCCACAAAGAGAATCACATTAAATAATTTCTTTAAAAAAATAAACAAAATATTCTTTTTATGAAATCTTTTATATTTTAATTTTAAAGTGATGCGATCTATATAAGTAACGTTCTATTTGTAAAAATAGTAGTAAATAAAGTCTATAAAAGATTACATTTACACATATTAACTCAACTATATAAATTTACTACTTATTGCTAGTTACATTTTTTTATATTATTTAACTAAATTATTTATATGTGTTTTACGATATTGATATAAAAATAATATTACATATTATTAATTTAAGCACAGTATATAAAATTTATAGTCTGTAGTGCATCCCATGAAGTTTGAATTTTTTCTTATCTATAGTTAGGCTTGATGCGGTAAAGCATAAACAATTAAATACAAAATAGTGTAACTTTGAGCGGTGCGATCTGTTTTATTAGATCTACAAATTATTTTCTTTTATTAAAGATAAAGCGATCAGTTAGGATGTTTGATATGTGTTTAAAAAACAAAAAAATAATTCTGTCTCTACGTATTTTTTCAAGATGTTATTATTTTTAATTATACAACAATAAAAAAGATTGCGCCGACGTGGGATTAAATTAAACAATTGCCAATATAAATTTAAACAAATCCAGACAAGACTGCAAAGGACGTTGAGTCACGCATCTTGATCATCTTTTTAAGAAGAACATTGATTCGGTCGGTGTCATAATAATAAAGAACTTCTTAGAGTTTAAACATGTGGGACAAAATGATATATATTTTTATTATCATGTTAACAACATATATATTGAAACAATTATTCTCTGAAACTCCAAATTATATAAAATTTCAATCCAAATTTCTCGTGTTTTACATTTGGACATCTATTGCTGCAATATTTTTGATGCCATTTTTCGTCTTCAACCCAAAAAATGTGAAGAATTCTCTGTAAGTGTTTAAAAATACAGTTTTTATATTAAAAATAGAATTCTATAAGTTATTATTTGCATTCCATTCATCTATTGCAATATAAGATTAATAATTTTATGGAAAAGCATTTAAATTAAAAATAATCATACAATTTTTATATTTATTTTTTTATTCTTTAAATAAGATAAATTAAATATTTCGTTTTACAAGCTGCTTTTTTTATTATACAAAAAAAGAAAATTAAAGATGTTTGGACTTTACAGGCTTGGAGCTCAACTTGTAAAACATATAACAAAATTTATAGAAGTGAAATGGCATTTAAGAAATGGAAGAATTCTTAAAGAAGATAGAGGAGCTGTAATTGTATCAAATCATCAGTCCTCACTTGATATATTAGGTATTATCTTATGCAATTATTTATTATTTTTAAGTATACATTATCCTGCAAATAGCAGGACATTCAGGGACACTCTACCTGAACTGAATAATTGAGTGTCATGATTGTACTGTACATGTGTGTATATGGAAATATTTCACACATGCCTATAAATAATTTGGTTACCCAATGCACACTAGTTGATAGTCAGATGCTGGCTTTATTTATTAATTTATTTCCTAAATTACACACTAATAAACAAATGAAATGTAGTTGTATTTAAGACTAAAACCACTATCATGTGGAATATAAATGTGAAAACTTGCTGATATATTGTTTTAAGTATATATTATTGTAATATATATTTAGAAATATACTAATTCTCATATATTCTTTCAACTAAAAAAACTTATGCTAGATACAAAGAATACTCATGTGTAGCAGTGGTTGCTTTAGCAACTCCAAGGTTTACTGCACTTATAATATTAACTAGAAATAACTTATGGCAACCCCTAGGTACGTAAAATCTATAAATATTTTCAACTCTACTGTGTGATTAATGAATAAAAATACCTTGAATTTTGAAAGTGTCACTAGATGTATATATTATAATCAATGTTTTGATCTCTTCATTTGATAAACCTTGCTATTTTAATTGAAGGTTTTTTGTTTTAGAGAATGGATGTTATAGCTAAAATTGGTTTTGGTAATATTTTAACATTGAAATAGGCATAGAATGTACTATATTAATACTTTGATATAAATCTGATAATGGAAAAACAATAAAGAAATTGTTCCAGAATATTTTACAATTTAATGCCAAGGGCAAGGGGTCTTTTAGCTTGGCGTCCCACAAAACCCGGTGACACTGTAGAGGCCGCTATGGCCAACAGCATATGACTCATTCAAAAAAAAAAATAATTCATAATTTATTATATCATCCATAAATTGCAAGTATGTAAAAAATATTTCTCTTATTAAACAGATATTGTTACAGTAGCTTCTCAGTTCGTAGTGAATACATAATTTTATTATGAAAATATTCTTTTTATCCGACTATGTATAGGTCAACTCATATTATAGGTCAACAGTGAGAGACATATGATGGAAATTAGTTTATTGACTCCAAGAAGTAAATAAATGTCTAGATATAAATAATGATCCATCACAGATTCAATAACTATTGAATCTTTGATGGAGCAGCTACTCAGCATCTGCCTATAATGCAATGGTTGTGAATTTTATTTTAATTTCTCTGGTAACAAGACAAAAAAACTGTAACTAAACATTGTACTATGCAAAGTTATATCCACCCAACTTGCAATGTCCTGTAAATGGTTCTTAAGGTTATTAGTTAGTTTATCCTATAAATAAAATAGACTTTACATTGTTCTGCAATATTTGAATTCCGAATTATTAGATATTTTAAATTAATTATTTATAATAATTTTTTAAAGAGGTACTTTAAGGTGCTTGTGGTGTGCGGACATCTGCACTATACAATTATTTATTTACCTAATGTTACTTAAGTCTTAGTTGCATTTATGGACCATTTGGAATTTCATTGCTTTACCATATAGAAGAGGAAATATATATATATATATATATATATATATATATATATATATATATATATATATATATATATATATATATATATATATATATATATATATATATATACATATACATATACATATACATATACATATACATATACATATACATATACATACATATACATATACATATACATATACATATACATATACATATACATATACATATACATATACATATACATATACATATACATATACATATACATATACATATACATATACATATACATATACATATACATATACATATACATATACATATACATATACATATACATATACATATACATATATATATATATATATATATATATATATATATATATATAAAATCCAAAATAGCTCTTTTTTTTCAAGTGTTCGTTTTTATATATATATATATATATATATATATATATATATATATATATATATATATATATATATATATATATATATATATATATATATATATATATATATATATATATATATATATATATATATAAAAACGAACACTTGAAAAAAAGAGCTATTTTGGATATCTTAGATGTATATGTTATTAACACTACTGACAATACTTTTTTTTTATTTTTATTCCTCACTAAAGATGAGAGATATTTTGGTGAACATAGTGGGACTCGAATTCAGGCTTGTTTGAAACTGTCCAAGAACCCTTAACACTAAACAATATGTTCTTATCAAGGCATGCGGTTTTAGAAATAGCGCATCTTTTATATGTTTTCTTGAAAATTGAACCTCGTACCTCTTTTACGCTTATAAAAGAGCAATTGGTTATTAAGTAGAGCTGATGATACGCAACTATTATGTTTTTACATGATTTTATTAAATAACCGCGAATAGAAAAATATTTAAAATCTATATTTTTAAGAAATCTGTAAGTGATGACTCGTCTGTACATGGAATATATATTAAAAAAATTTTATATGGAACGTTTGTTAATATAATAGGGTACAAAATAATGTTTATGAAAATTTTAACTCTCTTGGCTTATCTGTTTGACTGTGAATTTGTACGAGCTAATCTCAAAAAGGAATAATTTTAATAGAAAAATACAGTAAATAGCTTGAATGTTTTACAGGTATGTTCAACATATGGCATGTGGCCGACAAAATATCGGCTATTGCAAGAAAGGAATTATTCTACGTGTGGCCATTCGGTCTCTCAGCTTATCTAGCGGGAGTTGTTTTTATTGATAGAAATAACTCGAAAGACGCGTACAAAACTCTCAAAGCCACTTCCGAGGTCATGATCAAAAACAAGGTAAGGCAATGTTTTATTCATTAAGACATATTTGCATGTTATTCAAATGTTATTTATTAATTGCGAAATATTGAACTAATATGGATTGTCGAATGTTTAAAGGAAATAAAAGAAACCGTATATGGAAATATTGTATTATACTATGGCGTATTTCTCTCTTTATGGTTATCGATTAAACAATTTTATTTAAAATAAGTAATAAAAAATTGTGTTGTGACTATTTAGATATTTTTTAACATTTGTACTGTTATTCTACACTGAAAAAAAAAAAGCTTAATTAAGGATACGTATTAAAATTTGAAGGTTGCGGGAAGGTTTGCAATAAGAGTGGGTTCAAATATCGTTACCTTAAAAAATGTATACCTTTTTTAATTAAATAGATATGTTTCTAATTAAGTAAGTATACGCACATTACGGACAACAATATTTATTTATACAAGTTGGTACTTGTAAATAATGTTCTTAGGATATTTTTTAGAGGCTTGTCGTTGCTCTTAGGCACAAGTGTGTCACTGTAAACTCGACAGGCTGTGGGTACGATCTTCACTCAAGGAAGTAAAATGTTCAACATTTTCGATACTCTGCCCTGGTAATAAGCAAAACGCGCCGTTGAGTTTCCTTATTACCTTACGCAATGCCTCAATTTCGGCGGAACGGAGTGTCTTAACACTAAGTTCCCAAGTTTCCTCTGCCTACCCTGCCATGTGCGGGAAACAGCGTGAAGTTGAAAAAAAATATAATTTTAAGAGTGAGTAGACTAGTATATATATAATTGATTAAAGAAAACCAAATGGAAATTCAAATACCTAATAAAAATCACTGTTTCCTATGATTACCTAATAAACACTTACACATATTCGAATGTGTAAGTTTCTTTGAAAAAATAGGTAACCTACTACCAAAATATTGTCACATAACACAAATCACGAAAATATCGTGTACATAATCACGTAAATATCGTGTACCGACAGACAACTATTACTTCTATGTTTTACTACTTTGGATTATTACGTACTCTTAAAACTTTCCAGACTAAACTGTGGCTATTTCCGGAAGGAACAAGAAATAAGGATTTCAGAAAATTGTTACCTTTCAAAAAAGGCGCCTTCAACATAGCTGTAGCGGCACAAGTGCCCATAATACCAGTTGTCATCTCTCCGTACTATTTTGTAAATAGTAAAAGATATATCTTCAATAAAGGTATGTTTTTCATTTATTATCATACTTAATTTTTAAGAAACTGATATTTTACAGTTTCTTATTCTCAGTTCGTGAGATAATTTACGTCTACTACATTGTTCTTGTATTTTGTTGCTGGTATAAGATTTTTACGAATTATATTATGCCTTTTTTTTACGTTAGGTTAACAAAAAAATGTAGGTACGCATCTGACTTGTAAAAAAAACTTCCTTATCTTAGATATAATTATTTAATACTTATAATCATATTATACAGTTGTTTGTGTACGAAATACATACATAAAAACAATAATTATGATTAGTTACATTTTATTGGTTTTTTATTTTTCGCATTTTATTGTGGGAATTAATTAAGAAACAACTTGTAAATTGAGTTAGTACAATTTATATTGTTCCTTAAAAAGATTTTTATTTTAATTTCGATAATTGCTGTCCTAAAAACATTTTTTTTTGTATCTTGAATTAATTTGGAATAAGGATATTACAATAAGGTTTTTATGTCTATCTATATTGTATAACTTGCTATAAATATTACTTTGGCTTAAAGTAAATAATAAATTACGATTTATAAAATAATATAGGGTTATATATTTATCACACTCATTAACCTCGCAGTATTTATTTTTAAATTCGTACGTAATTTTCAAGTTGACGTTTAACGTCAAATGAATTTTTTCTTTTTTTATAATATTTTTTTTATATATCTGCATTTTTATATATCTACATATATATTGAAATCAAAAATATTTAGTACCAAATCAATACATGTTTGTTATTTTAAAGTATAATATAAAAATAGCAAATATTCTGTGGTACCTGTGGTTATAAATCTTTTTTAAATATTACTTAATACAGCAAAAGCGAAGCATTAATGCTCTCTTTTTTACATCGACTTATCAGCTTGCTTTTTATAATCAAAGTGATCATATAAAAGTGCTGTTGTTTTCCATTCAAGCAACGTAACCATAATAAAGAAGTTAGTATGCTCTAGACAAAATGTTTATATTATACATATGTATTATAAAGATACAAAAGAGTTATAATCAGACCTTTATCTACTGGGAAATGAACTTTGAATCACAAGAATGTACAATACAAAACAATAAAAATCTTGTTTGTTGTAAATTTATTACTGCGTTTAATATGTACAGTTACGCTTGTGTCGTTAATAATAATATTATGTTCTTTATTTTTACTAAATTTCATGTAAAACTAAAATAATTAATTATTTAATTAAAAAAATATGTTTGTACTTTAATACTTTTTGTTATGTTTTACAACTTGACATTTGAGCAATAAAAAATAACTGATCACTGATTACGTGTATACATGGAAAAAAAACCTTAAAGATGACTTTTATTTATGTAAAAGAGCCATAATAGTGCTCTGCTTCACGCTATATCCCGCGCATGGCAGGGTAGACAGTGGGAACTTGGGAACCTAGTGTTAAGACACTCCATTCCACTTTCGTTCCCCACTTTCCGCAGAATTTAAGACATTGCGTGTTGATTCGCGGAACTCAACACCGCGTTTTGCCTTGTGCCAGAGCAAAGAAATGAAAACATTAAATATTTAAATTGAAAATATTTAATAATTCATTTCCTCCAGTGGGGATCGAACCCACAACAGGCCTCCATAATAGTGGCTTTATAAAATTTTTGTCTGTTTCTCTGTATATTAGTACGCGCTAATCTCCAAAACGTCTAAGGAGATATATATATATGCAATTTTCAGTATTATAATTTGGCAATCTTCCCTTAACATTTAGTATTTGTGAGACTTAGAAGCTTATTTTCAAATCGCCAGTAAAAAAAAAAATAGAATTAGTATTGCACACAACATAATACAGGGTGGGCCTCGGAGTTTTGCGAATTTGAAATCGCCATAGCGTTGGAACGGGGGAGGGGGGCGGAGCGCGGGAGGTGGGGATCTGTAACTCGGGCCTTGGAAATTTAGTCGCAATGGAGCACTTCACGGGTGAACAGCGTGCGTTCTGTGTAAAAAATTATTACAAAAATGCTGATTCGTGCGTTATTGTTCGACGTTCATTTCGCTCCCACTATGGATTGCATGATTTAAAACAGTGTCCGAGTGAAAGTTTGATTAGGGCGTGGGTCAGAAAGTTCGAGGCTACCGGTTCGACCCTTAATCAGAAACCTAAGGGGCCCGAAAGGACGAAAAGATCAGATAAAAACATAAACGAAGTCGGAGCTTCCGTACTACGCAATCCTGGGCAATCAACTCGCAAGCGATCAGCAGAGCTATCTGTATCAAGAACGACTTTGCGTCGTATTTTGAAGGAAGATTTAAAATTGCACCCGTATAAACTTCAACTAGTGCAAGATTTGAAGCCAAATGATCACAATTTACGACGTGATTTCGTCGAAACAATGTTGAGCGGTTTCGGAGCTTCAACGATATTCTTTTTTTCAGACGAAGCCCATTTTCACTTAAATGGGCACGTAAATAAACAAAATAGTCGTTATTGGGCCTCAGAAAATCCACAATTCAAACACCAAAAGCCTTTGCATTCGCCAAAAGTGACAGTTTGGGCGGCTATTTCAGCACACGGAATCATCGGACCCTTTTTCTTTGAAGACCAGCGAGGGAATTCTGTGACAGTTAATACTGAGCGATACACAGCCATGTTGCGCGATTTCTTTTACCCACAGCTGTCAGAATTTCGAGGGTACAATAGTTCGACATGGTTTCAACAAGATGGCGTCACTTGCCATACCTCTAACGAGAGTTTGGCAGCCGCAAAGGAGATGTTTGCTGGAAAACTCATTTCGCGCCGAGGTGACATTCCATGGCCACCCAGGAGTCCGGATTTAACTCCACCCGATTTTTTCTTGTGGGGCTACATGAAAAGTAGAGTCTACAGTAATAATCCGACCACGATTGCAAAGTTGAAGGCCAATATCCGCGAAGAAATGGCCGCTATTCCGCGTGCCATGTGCGAACGAGTTTTTGTCAATTTGAGGTCGAGATTCGAAGAATGTTTGAAGCGGGATGGTGCGCATCTGGATGATGTTATTTTTAAGAAATGATTTTCCCAAATGTTAACTTTAATTTAAAAATAAATTGGTTTTAATATTACTTTTGTTTTTTTTTATGAATTTTTCAAATTCGCAAAACTCCGGGGCCCACCCTGTACATATAAATAAAGTGAGAAATTTAGAAACAAAATGAAGAACCAAATATACAAAGGCGGCCTTATTTGAAGAACGGAAATAACGTTGCAGTGCTAATATTATCTCGAGAAATACAATAAATAAAAAAAAAATATAGTTATGTCATTTAAAAATATTTAGCTTGACAAAATTGCTACAACATTTTTATTCAGCTATTAACACTAGGTTCCCAAGTTCCCTCTGCTTACCCTGCCATGTGCGGGATACAACGTGAAGCTGAGTAGAGTGCTGAATTACTGATATGATATAATGTCTGAAGTAATTACACTATTAACTCACAGTGCTGTAGTTTTTGTAACATCGAGTTAATAGATTTTGAACATTGAAAGAACACTCGAGTTGATTCATAGATAAAGTCTATAGGTTAATTACTATAATGTCTGAAATGAACGTGGAGACGTGCGTATTTGTAATCCGGCAATTGAAATCTAAAATTAAGGTCAATCAACGAATTACAATTGTATAAACGATTCTTTGACCATAGCGCCTATTCCAGAACGTACAGGCTCGGTTTCTTATTCAGCTTTTAACCTTGGATAGTGATAATGGCTATCGTTAGACGTATTATAGCTAAAACAAGTATTTATGTCACAAACAACTGTTATCACGTAATGGCGATTAGTGGTACTAGAAGAACAAAGTACGTAATTCCGTCGTAGTTGATACGTGGGACGGTGGTAGGTTGAAGTACAGGAAAATATATACATTAAAATTTGCCATTCGATCTTATAAGACAAATATAATGATACCTTATTTAGAAAACGTGTCAAAGTTGAACGCCACAGTTTTGGACGGATTCCATGAGGCTCAGGTTCAAATACCGTTACGTTCAAACTTTTGTACGTTTTTTTAAATAAGTATTTTATATATAACTTTAAAAAATATGTCATATTCAGTTCTTCTCATAAACTAAACAAAATTTAAGATTGAAAAGTTATTAAAGTCAAAAATGAGCCAACATGATTATTTTGACCGATTTTTTGGTTTGAGTAGCAAAAATTATTGATAGTGTAGACTTAGGAATTTTAATACAATTGATAAATATTTTCTTTGTGTTATTAATATAATGTTATTTCTTTTAAATTTTAGGCCATGCTGTAATCCAATGTCTGGAGCCAATCCCCACAATTGGTTTGACAATAGACGACGTACCCCAGCTCAAGGACAAAGTGCAAAATATTATGGAGCGAGCGTTCCAGGAGCTGTCCAAAGAAGTCCTCAGTGTCTTGCCACCGAATTACCCGCTAGTGACACAAGAATGAAACGGTAATGTGTTCGAGTATTACTTAGACTAATCTGGTCTTAATCTTTTGTCACTTTTAGAAATTATTATTATTTGTTTCGTTATTCGATCGTTTCAAAATAATTTAAAATTTATTATTAACTTGTTATTTGAAGACTTTTGACGCGCAAGTATACAAGCATACGATAATCGCAATTATGGTACTTTCAATTCAGGAGAAAAAATGCTTAATATTTTTATTTCCTCGTCCTAGTAACGAAGCAAAGCGTGGCGTTGTGTTCACTTGCCATACAATGCACGCATTAAATATTTAATTTCCTCCAATGAGAAAGAAACTCTCTTTTTTACGTTTTACTTATTTATTTCAAGATACATATTACAGTATTTTTAGGATTTTCTGAACTTTGTCTATGCCATATAATTTTAAATGTTTTTTATCTGACACTTAACTACACTATAATATTTATTTTTTTAATTGAATATTTAAAAAAATGCAATTTTTAACAATAAAGTTGTACAAATTATGCAGATATTCGCCAAAAATTTTTAAAATATTTTAGTGTATGCTTAATTTTAGGAATTATTGTATAGAAAATTTTATGGGAAACAACAATTTTATTCTACATTCGTGTATGTGTATTATAAAATAAGTATTGTGATATCTTTGTGTTGATCACAAAAGTATATGACATTTTAAATTTACTATTATTATATACATATGTGTTGAGGTAAAGTGCTATTAAAGTTATTCATAAACATTTATTTATATTTCAATATATATACTCTTCTATCCTCAGGCAAAGTGAACTTGGGAACATGTGTTAAGACTTTCGTTCACCACTAAGCAATTGCATATTGAGTTGGATATTTATATATATATATATATATATATATATATATATATATATATATATATATATATATATATATATATATATATATATATATATATATATATATATACATATATATATATATATATATATATATATATATATATATATATATATATATATATATATATATATATATACATATATATATATATATATATATATATATATATATATATATATATATATATATTCACTAAACATTTTTTCTTTGTAGTTTCACTTTATTAGGCATATAATATCCCAGTGACTTAAATATAATTATATTCTTACACAATAAATGTTTATGAATATAATATGGTCTTTATAACACTCAGTATGTGGTTACAATAGAAATGTAGTGAACATATTTTCTAATATTTATAATGGGATCAATTTATACATTGTATATCGTCATCGATCTCTAGTTATTTGTTTGTGTGCTTTTATCAGTAGTTTTAACTATTTTAACCAATGTATTAAAAATAAGTCAATAATCATGCTTTACTTTTAAACAATATGTGATTTTTACTCTGTTTTTTTAGATATAATTATTATTAATTACATTATAAGTATTCTTTTGTATACGCCATATTTTTTTTTTATGTGACTAGTAGATTAATGGTATATTATATGATAAAAATAAAAATAAATCAAAAAGAAAATGAATAAGTCATTTTTCGCACATAATTTAATTTATACATTATTTAAATAATTTGATCTAAGGTATATGGGCAGCCTTTAGATAATATTGATTGTTTTGTTAAACATTCCAATGCTATAACCTTTGTGCATTTTCATATATTATGTGTATTTTGGTATTTTTGGGACGTTTGCATAATTAATTATCAATTTGTTTAATTAAGCTTCTTGCTGATAGTCGTTTTTTTTTTTAAATTACAACAAAACTTCTAATTTATATCACTATACTCCGTTTAACAAAACAAATAATCCGCATTGTTATACGACATCATTGAAGTCTAAAGTAAAAGTTGTTTATTATGCGAACGTAGCGTATGGTTTTGGTAGAGAAAGTTGTAAACAAACGTTGTGCAACTTGTGTTGTGTTCAATCACGATCGCATTGTAGACGGTTGTACCGATGAGAAATATTAAACAATGTTATGTCGCATTTTAAACCAATACTCGAGCTCCACTCGAGGAAATTAAATATTTCATATTTTTATATTTTTGTATATATATATATATATATATATATATATATATATATATATATATATATATATATATATATATATATATATATATGTGTGTGTGTGTGTGTAAAATTATGCAATATTACTTTACTACAAACTACTAAAATTATGAAAAAAAATCAGTTGTAGAAACTTCATTGTGATATATGATTTATATGCTGGCTTTGGCTTTGTAATGGAGTAGTTAAAAAACTATCTCTTTACATATAGATTTATATAAAAGCTTGTATAAAATGAATGTTTAAGCTTATACATAAATGACTAGCTGTAATGCAAATTTTTGTCATATCTTATACATATTGTATTACACATTTTAATCATTTTAACAAAAGATGTTTACCACTTCTTTGTATTTAATATACATACAAAATATTTTAGATAATTGTATATATTTCAACTATCTCCACTTTTTCGAATAAATTTAATATTGATATTCTAAGAAAATTTTTGAATCTTTTATAAAACTATGAAAAAAAAAAGTGTCGAACACGCATTTTATGTGTATTTTAGTTGTTATGTAACAATTACTTTAAATTTCTAGTCTATGCCATATATATTTTTTTAATAAAAAAAAAATAGCTAAGTTTTTATTTTAACTGAAATTGTATTGGTGTTTTTTACAATTTTAAATTGTATTTATATAAATCAGAATCAGTGAGGTCAATAACCTTACTGATTCAATACTACTCATATTATTTTATATATAACAGCTGAACTTGTGATAAAAACTCTATATATATATATTCCATAATAAAGAAGAATGTCAAAATAAATGGGAAATTATAATGTAATAATCTCAGTTAAATTCAAGCTATTTCTGTAATCACTAGACATTTTTATATTTGCTTTTTAGTAATGTGATATGTTAGTTACTTTTTTTTTGTTTTATGTAAACAAAATGTATACTATTTTGAATAATTACTCGTGTAATATTGTAATTAAATGTTTATATATTCATTATTATTTTCATTTTATTCAATTAAAACATTCATTTTGTTTATCAGTAAATTTATTGTATAGTAAAAAGATACAATTTTCAACAAATAATATATTAGTTCCACAACTATCTGAATTTATCACAGCCCCGAATTATGTCTATTTTCTATGTTTCTATAAAAAATCCTGAAACAAATGATAATAAGTTAAAAGAAGATATTGGAATTGGCTATAATTACAAATGATAGTTTATATTTTTTTTTCTCTAAGATATAAATAATTCACTCAGCTTTACACTGTATCCTGCACATGGCAGGGTAGGCAGAGGGAACTTGGGAACCTAGTGTTAAGACACTCCGTTCCACGTCTGTTTCCATCTTTCCGCCGAATTTGAAGCATTGCGTATTGAATAGCGGAACTTAACGGCGCGCTTTGCCTTGTTACCAGAGCGAAGAAATGAAAACATTAAATATTTAATATTTTTATTAAATATTTCATTTCCTCGAGTGGGGATAGAACCCACAACCTATCATTTACAGTCAGACGCTTGTACCGCTGCGCTACGACAAGCTTCGCTACGGATTTTCTGATTTTAAAAACTTATACATAAATCCCGCTACGTTAAAATTGTCAAAGGTTTTTTTTAAATTTGTATATTTGGCATTGCGGCACTAACAATAAAAAAATGTAAAAATAATACATATTTACTCAAAAAATACACTACATACTACGACCTATATATTGCAACTTATTTTGAAAGTTTTCCAAAATCAAGACATTCTCAACATTTTTTCTATTTTGAAAAATTAAAGATACTTTATACTTATAGAATAATCCGCCAGTGTCGTTTTAGAGTTGACCCCAATGTCACCTGTTTTTTGCGACAATCACAGCAGAATTGCGACAGAATTAAAGTTTTAATTTAAAGTCATAGTTTTTAGAAAGAGTTTTTGTCTCTACTGATAATTTATGTAATGTTTATAATAGTAATGACTGTTAGCAAGTTTATACTTCAAGCCGACGATATACGATATTATACTTACTCAATGCCTATTAAAATTTTATAGCAATTTTTCCTTTTACACTTTGTTAAATAAAATAAGTGACTTAAATATTTGATTTAAACTACAAACGTAATCTTTCTAAATAATAAACATTTTTGTTTCATCAAAATGTGCCCCAGGAGTTGTAAAGTTTGTACCGATGTTTATTTATACCGCTTAATTAACTTTTCATACCTTCCTGCGTCATACTGCGAGTGTTATAGCCAATTGCAGATAATGCGGGGTGTTATTATGCGTAAAATTTGATTTATAGAATGGATTTCATATTTTAACTAATATAAGATTCAATCAAGAATTAGATGTAATGTAGGAGCGTTGTCGCTCTGCCGCGTAGGCCTCTACTTTAACGTAGGTCAGCTCAATATCTTAACAATTTTTGAAAAAATGAAAAAAAGAATAAAAATGTTATATTTTTTTAAGTAATCTATTTTTTTATATTTGCTACTAACAAAATAAGGTTGGAGTGACTCATTGGTACGTTTGAAAGCTATTAATAAAGAAATAACCGATTTATATTTTTAAACCCAAGTCTCCTCTACTCATTGACATAAAAGATACGTACCTATTAATTCATTTTCTTCATGGACAGTCTTTTTAATGTCTCCGTTGATGTTTTCGTAAACTCCTCTTGCATTTTATTTTGCACACCATCGACTAATGGTGATATGTCTTCTTTATTTAGACCTTCAGTCTCGACGAGCGGCAAAATTGTTATTATTATTTCACCTATAAAAAAGTAATTTAATACAGATTACAGACAAAAATACTAACACAGTAGTTTCACATTTTGCACTGAATATTTATATATTACGAGCTGATAACAAATCTCAATACTGATCATTGTTTTACAGATTAGGGAAATTAAAATCACTTCGCCGAATGAATATCGAATCTTGACCCACTTATATTCTGACTCTACGCCATGATACTATTTTATCATATTGTTGTAGTTATTTCTATACGATACCTAGCATTTTTTATGATAAATGTAATATCAATCAAGATTCGAGCTAGAAATAATTAAAATGTATTACAGTCAGTTTTTTTTATTGTTAATTAATATTTTATTAATTTAACCCAACTGGTCTAAGCTTGTTGCAAAAACTATGGACAAAGTACATTCGAGTATGTATACTTACCTACTAACTAGACGAGATAAAATAAATATCCACAATATTCTGATACACGACATATTCAATATGTTTTGTATGTTAACAATTTGTAACGAACGATGTGTGAAATCCAAGATAGACTATAGGCCCTAAAACCTGTTATCTCCTAGCTTTACGTAACTTGAGCGCCTATCAGATATCGGAATGAATGTTTGCGCTTATTACTCAATAGGAACTACAAATAATCGAGCGTGGTATTATCTTCACAACTAGTTTTTCTACAAACACTTTCTTAAACAAGCAACAAATATCTATATGAGTAAAGATAAGAATTTTACATATGCAAGTTTATTACAGGTACCAGATACCAAAATAAAATTAATGACAAAACAATGTTTTCTTTAAGATTTTTGTACTAATAAAAGAAGGTCAAACAGGAGCCGCGTAAAATTCATAAAAGTTCAATTTTAATAAACAATAAGCCTTACAATATTATTTAAATAAACAAGAAATGAGAATTATATGTTACAAAAGTCATACTTTAATAGGAACATTTATCTCTGTCAATGTGAATTCGATCAAGAGATTAGCGTATGGGCTTCACTTTTTATCACGAAAGTGATAAAAATAATATATGACAATATTATGTTACGACTTTTTTTGAATTCTTTACAGCTTCACGCTTTTTCCCGCATATGGCAATGTAGACAAAGGTAACTTGAGAACCTAATATTAAGACACTTTGTTCCGGTCCCCACTTGCGTGCTAAGTGTCGGAACTCTACGCCACCGTATACCTTATTACTAGAGTGGAATAATTAAATTTTATTTCCTCGACTGGGGGTCCAACCCACTACCGGGCCATTTTTCCCTTGGTATATCATTAAAAAAATAAGAATATAATATTGTATGTATTTAAATCCCATCGATTTTTTTTTATTTTTGCTTACCTATATACTTACCTTAGCTTAAAATAAGCTTAACTAAAAATAAGTAAAATAAAAATAACATTTTTTTTCATACCTGAACCAAATCTGCGTCGTTTTGCATCCAGGAAGTGGTACTTAGAGACAACTATTGGTTGTATTGGGGCGGCAGCGTCCACTGCTACGTGGAATGCACCTTTCCGGAACGGCAATAGCTTCTCTCCGGAATGGCGTGTGCCTTCAGGAAACAGCAACAATTTACGCTGAAAATGATAATAATCAATATACATATAGATATTATTAAGAGGTCTAGCATATCTTAAATATTATATAGAGTAATTAAAAAGTAATTGATAACTTTATCGCTTATATTCAATTTGTCTTAATTGAATTTTTAATTAACACCTTTGAATTTATAAACAAAATATTAAAATAATTTGCATCTATGTTTTGACAAAAAATACGTAATAAGTTGTTATAATAATTTTGCTTACTAACAATTGCAATAGTAGATGGCTAGGTACCTACCTAATTGCAAATGAAATTACATTTTATTCTTATCTTAAATTTTAAGTTTCTGCTATACTTTAGAAATTAAATCATTATATAATTGATGAATATACTTATCTTGGCGCAGGGGCAGGGACACAACCCACAAGGTTCGACACTTAACCGGGGAATTGAAATATCAAATATTTAAATCTCGTGTCGTGGCTCTAGTAACGAAGCAAAGCGCTGCGTTAAATTTCACCACTCAACACGCAATGCCTCGAGTTCGAGATTCGGCAGAAAGTGGGGAACGGGATGGTCTCAACGGGAATGGAGTGTCTTAACTTTGAATTCCCCTCTGGAACCCCCTTTGGCTCTAGTTTCGCTATACAAAATGTTCAAAAAGATTCCCAAATCAAAACTTTACATAAAATTTATCTATCTATAATATTCATAGTACGTAACTATTTCATTAGTAAAAGTCGTCGCATTATTTGTGTATTTAAAAGAAACATTTTCCTCCTAAAATTAAAACTTTTATTCATAAAAGAATATGAATAAAAGTTCATAATTTTAGGAGCTTTGATCTAAATAACAACCCTTACAATTACGAGCTTTTTATAAAAGTAGGATATGCGTACGTATACGCACTTCTAGTATTAATAAATATATCTAATTCTATTCTATTGATAGGTAATTTGATTAACCCCTGGTAACAGGGATTTTGATCTGTCTGTGAGTCTGTCTGTAGCCCCGTAGCTCGTGAATGAGCCGATTTAATTTTCGAAACAAGCATCTTGTTTTATTTATTCTATGTGGTGATTCTTAATACAAAGCAGTAATCAGTTTCAAATCTAGATCACAAATGACGCACGACGAAAACTTGCAACAACAACAAATTTAAACAAAAGCAAAAGTCTGTTGTGTATATTGTGCTGTGTGAGTTTTGTTCGAAGTCCATTTGACATGACAGTATTATTGTTAAGATAATATATTTGTGTTATAAAACACCATCATAAATAAACTGCGATAGTCTAGAAGGAAGGTAATGTTACATGTTACACGTTTTATTCCGTTCTTCATCCGTCAATCCAAATTTATATACAAAATGTAATTATGATAACATTTTATACAATAATAGTTGCAAAAAAGTACACAGCCGTGATTAGTTATACAGCTACGATTAGTGGTTACCGTGGCATTATGAACGCTTGCAACACCAGGGGCAACACATGCGCCTTACCAAGCTTTTGAAAACCGATTTCCTCGCCTCTTAATGAATTATTGTAGCTCACTGAAAACTTCAGCAGCAGTTCATTCTACAATGGAATGGTCCGTGGGAGGAAATTCCTCTGAAACTGTACGGTGCGGGACCACTTCGGCTCCAACGCGTGAGCATGAACTCCCCGTCGATGGCGCGTCGCGCGATGATAAAAAGTCGTCGTGAGCACCATGTAAATGGGCAATTCCTACATGAAAATTTATCAAGATTTTCTTATGATTATTGATTAAGACATTTATTTTTGAAATTTTCGCGAAGCAAGGTGGACATAGTACCTAGTGTCATTGTCCAGTTACAGCCGTACTCAAAACTATGCGTATTAGGTGGCGAAACTAAACTCGCAATGTTCCGCAGTTTTATCTAGTTTCTACAATTTAATTGCGCATAAATGACTATATAAATATTGTAAGTTATGTTTTGTAGTCCAAAGCGATGCAAATATCATCGCTACTATGTTCGAGTGCCACATTTTAAACGATATCATTATTATATTATATATTTAAGAAAAATACTTATACTTTTATAATTTTTAAGCATATATTTTTTACATTGCAGTTTTTTATATTTTTTACATTGCAGTTTTTTTGTTTCTGATTAATATAGACTAAAATACAAAAAAATATTGTTGTTTAACAAAGGTGAGTCCACTTCGCAGATTTCACTAAAACGTTTATCAAACATTGCGTAAACGTCGCTTTCGTGTGTAATTAGCACATAGGTAAATATGTAGGTTAATTTACAAAACACAAAAAAGTAAATATTGTACAGCTTACGAGTAGGTGTAGGATCGACCGGATGTCAACATTACAGTCGTAAAAGAAAAAAAATGCACATATATTACATTTTTTGAACAATGGCTTACAAAAAGAATTGATCTTTAATTTAAAAGAAGTACAGAGTTAAATTTTGTTGTATGTTCTGTTCTTCAAATGAAAAATCGGAACCTTTATTGAAGCACTTTGTTTTTTATTAAGCCAGCGCAATCAAAACATTCAATATAAAAATATTACTATTAACTAGCTCATTTCAAACAAAATGAGTGTGGACGACTGCATTTTTTTTATGGATCTCATTCCCGTTGACATGCTTTCTTGAAATCGATATTGAAACCTCGGATAGGCAAAATCGAATCACACTTGCCCAACTGTTTTATTTTTTCATATAAAATAAGTATATTTTTTTCCAGTGTGCGAATTAACCAAATTACATTTTGAAACGTTTTTTTTTTTTTTATTTATTAAGCTTACCAACGGTAGATACATTATGTTGCACAACAAGTAAATTTAACTTATAAACTAAGACAATTAATGAACTACCACTTAAAGGTAAACACCGCATGCAAAACATTTTTTTATGAACAGTTGTGAAGTTCTAAAATATAAACATTTAATTGCTGATACATAAACAAAACAAACAGTTAACAGTAAGTAAAACTAAATTTAAACAAAAAATATACATATTGAACATAACTTTGAGTAGTGTCACAGTGCAACAAACAATAAGTACTATATACTATAAGCTAACACATACATAATTAGTGCCGTTCATTAAGTCATATTTTACAAATTGCTTTTCTGAAAGCTGCTATGGACATGTTAAAGATATCAGTATTCGCAGATTCACTACATATTTTATTATAAAGTAAGGTAAGCCTATTGATAGGAGAGTTAAATCCCAATTTTGTCCTCCGTTGCGGTGGAGCAAACAGTTGAATTATTTTCCGGGGCATCCTACGAGGTATTGTAAAAGAGAGCTTAGAGAGAAGACGCGGACAATATATGTGACTATTAACCAACTTATATAGGAAAACAAGGTCGTTAGCATCTCTCCGAGAATTTAGATCGGACATTTTATAGAAATCTAGAGATGCGCTATAAGAGTACTTCTCTCGAGGAACTTTATTCAGAGAGTACATAAGATGCCTTACAAATCTCTTCTGCACTCGTTCGATCCGCAGCATATGTGTTGCGAAGTGAGGACGCCAAGCCACACTCCCATACTCTAAAATTGATCTAACAAGACTGTGTATAGGATGATCTTAGTTGAAGGCTTTTTAAAAAATCTAGAAATTCTAATTATAAAGCCCAGCATTTTTGAAGCTTTCTTTATTATTAAATCTATATGAGGTACAAAAGTTAACTTACTATCAATAGTAATACCTAAATCTTTTATTGTCTGGGTCTCATTAATTTGCACATCTTTAATGAAATACATTGACGGAATAAAATCGATCCTTCTTGTAAATTTTATATGAAAGCATTTTAGTACATTAAGCTCCATACCATTTTTGTTACACCAACTAACCAGAGCATTTAAATCTTTTTGAAAATTTTCTACGTCCTCCCAAGTGTCAATAATTTTAAATAATTTTAAATCATCTGCAAACAACAATGGTGTTGAGTGATTAAAGCATGATGGCAGATCATTAATAAATATATTGAATAATACTAGGCCAAGATGCGAGCCTTGTGGAACGCCAGAAAATATCTTACATAAAAAGGAATCAAAACCATTACCACCATTGCCACCGTTTTTGCAAGTATATGCTATGCTATTTGAATATCTTTGCAACTAATACTTAGAATTCATTATATTGTTTATAATATTAAATGTTCTATAATTTCAGACCAATATAGGAATGCATAGTAGCAGAGTAGCATCAATTTTAACCTTTACTATTGTATGTTCTGTTATTACTATTGTCTAGAAACACAGTATAAATAGTAAATAGCTATTTACAAACGTCATCGCAAGGTTGGAGGATAATTGAGCAAACACGGTAAAATAACATGGAATACACTTTGTCCTTACACATTGTGTAAATGTAATATGGACTTCCTCAAAAGACCTCTGTTGCTGATAACTTAAATTATTCTGTTAAAACCAATACTAAACGTATTTACCTATAGGATTTGTGAAACCTTATTTTTTAAGGGCAAAATGATTATAATTCTTAAAAACAATGTACAATGTTTTTTTTTTAATTACCTTTTTTACCTTTTATTTTTCCAAATATTAAAATGTATTAAAGTTATGTCGGAACATAAAAATATACGCATCTTTTTAATTATATTTAATGAATACTTATAAAAGTAAGTATTTATCTTATTTTATTTATTATAAATATGAGAATAACGACAAGACCACTAGAATGTTCTTATTTCGTTGTTGTACAGACCACTGTCTGTATCGGCTATAAATTATTATAAGTATAGATTAAAAACGTTAAATTGAAATATAATTTTCCCACGTAGAATCATCGGTAAAGTAATTAAAAAAAGTATTATAAATAAAATATTCACAGAAATATACACAGTTAATATACCTAAATTTAAATTTGCTCCCTAAACATTATTTATTTTCTTTTTTAAATTTACGCTGCATCCGGTATATGGATAGCAGGATAGGGGGAACTTGGGAACCTGGTGATAAAACATTCCGTTCCCATTAAGATACTTTCAACGGCAACGGCAATCTATATAATTCTGGTATTCTCTACAATACCATAAGCAATGTATGAAATTTTATTAATATTATTTATTACATATTTTAGATAGTTAATGAACACAATACCTATATACAAAGGATTGTGAAGAATATTTGCTGTTTCTAATCTATCCTAATTTACACTTACATTCATATACATATTTATTGCTACAAAATTAACAACAAACTGCATGAAATGATAGCAAGTACACAGTTGTTGATTTTGTTTTTAACATATATTGCTGCTAGTAGAGAATTCTACTACTATATACTTAAACAAAGTATCAAATAAATAATTTTTGATATGGGTATATACTTTTTAGGTAAGTACTATACGTTACCTAGATATTGTATAGAAAACCTAATTATACAAGCATCGACTGTACATTATTTCAAAAAAATTAAGCAATATGGTTAACAAAGGTCATTTAGCAATCGGTGTGAATAGTCAATAAAGGTTAACTAGCAAGCAATTGACTCTGGTACAATTCGTTGCCCCTAGGCCTCGTGACACAGATAGTATCGAAAATAACAGTGCCGCTAGGGTAGAAAAAATTACGTTTTATTTGTACTTTCCTTACCTTTGGCTAAATAGCTTTTATTGCCAGTAATAATATTAGTAGTAAATAAAAATAAGGTTAGTGGTATTTTTGATTTTCTCAAGTACATACATTTACAATATTATTCCCAATAATATATAAACAAATTTGTAATGTAAAGGCTAGTTACAGAATTTCCTACTATAGAAAAGATCCGACATTAAATTGTTCCGTTAAATGTAATAAATTGATTGGCTTTTGAGGATTTAGCAATATGTACAAAAGTAGACGTAAAGTAACGATTTCTTAAAATTTGCATGCATAGGATTGCAATGATTCTTTCGTCTTCTTCAAGTAACGCACTTCAAGCACTTTGACTTTTATAACTTAAAAGTAGTCGTTTCAAAAAACTAACCTTCTGATTCTTAACAGCGTCCGCTTGCGTATTTAGTACAGATTTTGCTGAATTCGCACCTCGGTCTATGAAAACAGTACCCCACATCCAGGTGGCCGTCCCGAACGGTACTAAATATTGTAAAGAACGCTTTGCTACGACCGTGCATCTTTCCATTAACGGCCAAAGCACTGCTAGGACTGTAAAAAATATAATAATAAAATTAAAAGAAACGTAATTTCTTTTTCATCTTTATTTTATTCATTGGTAAGAAATATGTAAGTCAAATACATCTCGAGTGAACACAGAACCTGGCACCCACATACGTCGATGAGATCAAGAACGACGTTCATTCCACGCTGAACTTGGCTCTCATTTGATATAAATTATTTTTTATACACAGATGTTCCATACCATAAAACTATATTAGGTGACACTTTATAATACAGAGAAAGTAAGTTTAGCCCAGTTACAAGTTAGAACACGCGCGCAGTTGAGTGAATATGAAAGAGACGGAATTAAATTAATGAGGTAATGTCGAAAGATAATTATTCCTTAAAAACTTACAAAAACGCTTTATTCTTTGTATAAGAGAGGGAAAAAATGTATATACATTTTTTTGCTTCACGCTGTATTTAGAGTAGACACGCCAAGAATATTCGAACACTATTTGTTATTATTCGGCTACTTTTTTAGTAGGGGAGACCGAGGTGATTTGAAACAGTACCGATTTCCAGAAACTTAAAGCCGTTACTGAGTTGTCAACATAGGGTTTTAATTTTTTCCCTCGCCCACGGACATATTAGTTTGCTTCGAGCAGTTGTAGAATTCTGTGTGCTGTACGTACAAAATCGTAAAATCTAAGTATTTCATGCTTTTTTATGATGCTTATATTCTTATAAAAGTTACACATTTTTATTTGAGTTATATGTGTTTCGAAAGCACATTAACGAAACATTAATTGTATATATTTGGTACAATTGATTTTTATATATTTGCTTCTGTATCATGAATTTAACCAAAAATGGAAGGTATTTTTTTACTGAGGAGAATTGAAACAAGCTGTTTCAACTCTCCTCGTTTTTAACGTGACGAGTGGTGCCTAATTAATATATATGCTAAGTTCATTTCTTTATTTTGTTTAAAATGCCTACTGAATATAAAAGGAAGACTGACAGAGGTATAGTGAATGAAATATGTGACCTTGCAGCAGAAGAAGTAACTTTGCGGCAGAAAAGTCTTCATGACGCCACTTGGAGTTATAATTCTTACTTCTCTACAGAACTTAAAAATACTGCTTATGAAGTTAACGAAACGGGGACTGCTGTATCTTAACCGATACCCCCGTAAAAAAAACTATCTACAATCGAATTAGCTAGTATGGAGAAAAAAAGGTGAAAAAGCCTAAGTTTAAAAGCAAGAAAAAGATCAAAACCAGCAACTACAACTAAAAAAATAAATAAAGTCAATAAGGAAAAAAAACAAAGACAGCGAAGAAGAAGATTCCTACTGCATTTGTTGTTTAGAGCCATATTCGAATAGCAGAGCCATATTCGAATAGCAGAGCCAAAGAAAAATTGGGTACAGTGTTTAGAATGCAAAAACTGAGCTCATGAAGCTAGCACTTTTGGAGAACTTTCTTATGTTTGCCATAACTGCTTGTCAGATTAACCCTCTTAATTTTCATAATTTCTTATGTTTGACATTTGTGAGATTATTATAAATTTTGTTTTATTTATGATTGAAATACTTAATATATTACTGAAATTTAATTATTACTATTTAAACATTCAAAAATAATCTTTTATTTTAAGTGAAAGAATTAAATATTTGGATTGTGTAGTTACCTACTTGACTAATTTGTTAATAACAAAGTGGTTTCAAGTTTAAAAAGTTTTATAACAATAAATACTTTATACTTTTTATTTTATATCCCTTAAAACTTCCCGAAAATCACATGTTTCAACTAACCTCCATCTCTGTTTCATCTTACCTCGGTATGAGGAGAGTTGACTTCTTGCAGTTTAGTCGATTTTTACCAGAATATTTCACTTTTACAACTACTCTATGATAGTTATTCACAAGCGTAAATAATTACCTATCGATTGGTACTAATATCATACGATTTCAGTGAATAGTATTTGGTGTATGAAACAAAATATCCAAATTGTTTCAACTCCCCTCGGTCTCCCCTAATGGATACAGTTTTGAGTTTGCTGACTACCATTTGCTTTTAGGTGAACATTTTTAAATAAATATCATTCTCGTTTGTCATAGAACTTTTCGCTGTATTTTCACTACCTTGCCCGCTCCGTCGATCCCGCACTAATAGTCAATCATTTACCGCACATTTGGCCGCCGAATAAATGCGCACTTCGGACAAGTACGTAGCCGAATATTCGGTATTCCGCCAAATCGATATTCGTGGAATCTCTAATCTAGAGTTAGGACGTTTCGTTCTGTTCCCCACTTTCGGCCGAATAAGGCATTCTATGTTGAGTGGCGGAAGTCAAAGCTATGACTCACTTTGTTACCATAGCGAATAATTTTTTATTTATTTATTTTGAAAATATTTGAGGCATGTCGTGGCGCAGCGGCACAAGCGTGTGACTGTTACCAATAGGTTCTGGTTTCGATCCCCAGTCGAGGAAATGAAATATTTAATATTTTCAATTTAAATATTTAATGTTTCATTACTTCGCTCTGGTAATAAGGCAAAGCGCGGCGTTGAGTTCCGCCACTCAACAAGCAATGCCTCAAATTCGGCGGAAAGTGGGGAACAGAAGTGGAACGGAGTGTCTTACCATTAGGTTCCCGGGTTCCCTCTGCCTACCCTGCTTCGTGCAGGATACAGCGTGAAGCTAAAAAAAAATTCATTTCCTCCAGTGGAGATCGAAACCACAATCTCGTCGTGATTTCAGTTACACGCTTGTGCCCCTGCTCTACGACAGGACTTACACATGTACTTATAATATTTTTAGTTGATTTTAAGTATTACGCTATACGCACATTTATGTATAGTTTTTTTTTGTGTAATTTTTACCCAAAATCTACGCAGTGAAAAACTACGCAAGAAAAAATCGGTTCAGTACCTACTCTTTGAGGATGGGCATACACGGTAAACAATATAGACCGTGCCCAAGTAATTGACAACTATTTGAAAGCAATTAATTACCTTTATTTAATTTGAAGATTCAAAATATTAACATTTCGTGTTCACACGTTTTACACACAAAGAGGGGCCTACTGCTTTATCACGATTGTATAAAAAATAGAACAATGTAAAATAAAATTTCGTTAGACATCGCATTAGTTTAGGCTCTTTATGCTAGTTTAATAAAATAATATTAATTCGCTAATTTTATTATATTAAAATTATGACAAAAACTGTATATGGCAGATATATTTAAAAAAAATTATGAGGACGTTGAATAATTTTAAAGAGCCAAAATAGTGGATTAAAAAAATATTGTCTGTATGTCTGTTTATGTGTTCATCTGTTTGTCAGTTTGTCTGGGCTTTTGTACGAGCTAATGTAAGAAATGGCTAACCAGATTTAAATGCATATAATTCACTATTAAGTACCTATATTTTGACAGCCATCCTTCAACATTCAGTGTTTGTTTCATGTAAATCGGCTAATAATTAAAGTTACGTCAATTTAAAATATTTAGTTCGACCAAATAGCTACAAAATGTTTATTCTTTTATTTAAATTTCTCAGCTTCACGCTGCCATATGCTGTATCCCGCATATGGCAGGGTAGGCAGAGGGAACTTGGGAACCTAGTGTTAAGACACTCCGTTCCACTTCCGTTCCCCACTTTCCGCCGAATATAAGGCATGGCGTATTGAGTGGCGGATCTCACCGCCGCGTTTTGTCTTGTACCAGAGCGAAGAAATGAAAATATCAAATATTTAAATTGAAAATATTAAAATATTTCATTTCCTCGAGTGGGGATCGAACCCAGAACCTGTCGGTTACAGACACACGTTTGTGCCGCTGCGCCACGACAGGCCTCAGGCACTTTATTTAAATTTTAGGTCTTCAATATTTAAATTTTATTTTAAAAGTTATTAGAATAAAAAAGCAATTAAGATAAGTAAATAAAACAAAGTAATTCAAGTGGACGAAGCCGCTGGTGGGTCAGTAGTTTAACATATAATTGTGATTTAAGTTTTATTTTTTAATTTTTGCAATTATTACACATTATATCTAGCATAAATCCATTTTGTATTTTTTTTAGTACAAGAATTTAATTCATTTGAATAATTCAAGGACGTTTATTATAATTTTATTGTTATATCGTTTTTGTGTGTAATGAAATTAATAAATACGATTGCGAAACTAAGATGACATCACTGCACAGTAGTAATAACATTATTGTACTTTTTCGTTGTCAACCTAATAACAAATTCTGTCACAGAATCAAGCCTGAAGGTAAAAAGTCGTAAAAAGTTTGCATTTATCGACTCGCTTCCTAAGATAACACTCTATAAGACATGAAAATTTCCACAATGCCGGACTGTTAAACATTGAAGATTATCTGGACACACGAATATACGACCAAATTTTTTAGGCCTATTATTAATATGTGATGCGGAGACTTTGTAGTCGATGTAGCCTGTCTAGTTCTTTTCTTGTCAAGGTAACAAGAAAAACATAAAAGAAGGTAGTGGTGGGTGTTTGGTAGGATTTTTTTTATGACTAATTCTTAAGGTTTAAGGGGATACATAACTAAAACTAGATTTTTAATATAATTACCATAAGAAATTGGAATATCATCAATAATAGCAGCTAGAACATATAAGAAACCCCGCACATGGCAGGTCAGAGGGAACTTGGAAGCTTCTAGTGTTAAGGTACTAGGTTTTATTCTTTACTTTTCGCCGAATTTGAGACATTATGTGTTGAGTACTGAAACTCAACGTCACACTTCTGTCACGATACCACAGCAAAAATTAAGTTTAGTAATTTATTTTTTGACCACCAATTATAATATCTTGATATTTATTTGCGGTTATATTACCGCAATTGGGGTCATCGGCATTTTCGGTTATTATTAAAATAAAACAAAAAATCTACGTGCACTTCAGTTTAGGTCATCTTTGACATGCATAATTCTTTATTTCACATATTTAATTTTATTTTGTTTTGCTGTCCATAATTTGTTTAATTTCGGTTGATTATCGTATCAATTGAGTTATATTAATCCTCATAATATATTTACTTATTTCCTCTTTGAAAAATTATGTTGTGTGTGTGATAAAAATAAATATTGACCTTTTTTCATCTTTGCACTTCGTATAATTATTACCGTCCACCAACATGACATGTCATCAACAAAAAGACATGAAAGTGGATTGACAAAGTGTAAAGGATGCCTATTAATTTATTTAGGTATAAGAATGAGAACTGGAACGATGATAAAATTTTACTATCGGGGAAGAAGCATTGTTCAAGGTTATGGTAATTACAAGCACATTAAGATTGCAAGGCATACCATGAGCCTTTCCGTGCTCTTAATTGATTAGATCAAATCAGACTAACTAAGGCTTTACCAAAGATACACTGTCTCTGAGGTATATTCTCAAATAGGGTAGCAAATACTAGCCAGCACTATTTCAGAACATTGAGTTACGGAAATGTAGATTTTGTATTAAATATATTGTTTTTTTTATTAATGTTAACGGTGTACGCTGTCGTCACGAACACATACATAGCATTTTCTTTCGAATTACTTTCAGGCTCTGCGACGTAGTGGATAATTTTTAAGAACATCATCAGCAATGACCGGCCCTTGCCTAACTCACGCCTTCCTGAATAGGTAAGTAGAGAAAAGCGAAAGCAGCAGGGGCCATCGTGGCGCAGGGTAACTAGCGTGTGACTTAAAACGCAACAGATTATTGGTTTCATTCCTACTCAGAGGAATAAAATTTGTAATGTGTTAATTTCCCCGCCCTGATTGGATACCGTGCAATGCCTTGAGAATTCAGCAGAGTTTGGGGAACGAAAATCCCAATGAGAACAGTCTTAAGACACTGTTCCCAATAAGACTTTCGTTCCCCAAACTCTGCCGAAATCTCAAGGTTCCCAGGTTTCCCTGCTATGCGCTTAATACAGCGTGAGACAAACACAGACGTAAGTAGTAGTAGTAGTAGTAGTACTTTATGTTGCTATACGTTTATAAATATATAAAGTATACAAATAGAAGAAAAATAATTTACTTATTTAAATTTGAAAAGAGATTACCGTACAAGTCCAAGCCGCTTTGATGGTTTAGCAACACAACTGCTCCTCGCGAATTGTCCACATGTTCCAGACCACGTACTGTCCACTTTATGCCAAGGAACCGTGCTGTTATTCGAAGTAACATTGCTGGTAATCTATGTAATATATAAAAATGTTTTATTATTAAAAATAAAATTTTGTATGTCTAATGATATTAAATATAAGTAATTAAATATACAAAACATATATTATTTATAGAAAAAAAATATAAAAAATATATATATAGGGAGCTGCAAGGCGCTAAGGTAATGTGTAACACAATTACAATTTATGTTGTAATTGTGTTACGTGATGCTTAGGAAGATTCAAACTTCAAAGTTATATGCGAAATGTAGTATAAAAAAATAGAATATTTGACGAAGAAATTACAAAGTTTGAACGTTTATTCATACTATTGGGAGAAATCATCACAAATATGTACAAACATATTAATTTTTAGTTTTTCACCCGAAGAATGCAAAAGAATGGTAGTATGAATGCTGTTTTGAAATCTTATCGTGTGTTTGAGCGTTTAGCCATAATTTACATGCAATACCTATTCAAGTTACCATCTTATCACATGTGATCGCAATAGATGACTCATTGCGATACTAAAATCGGCATGGGTAGTACAGCTATATACATTCCCGACATTGCTACTTTAGACGACAAAAATCTTTTAAAGAAGACGTTTTTGTTGTCCATACATAAAATATTATGTACATATACTAACTAAAAATATAAAGTCAAGCATAATTCATTGCACAGGGCATAAACTCAGCTAGGATGCCCAAAAAAATAATTTATATATCGCTAATTTGGTGCAACAATTAATTATTGGCTCAGCAGAAACGCAATCCAAGTTTGTAAATAATCTATCATCATACGATGACATATTTAAATTGTATCTTTAAATTGTATCGTTATTGTTATGCCGAATGAACGATATTGCAAAAATCTAACGAATATTTTTATTCTAATCGAGCGACGCTCCTGCGGCTTCGTTCGCTTTAATTACACTATTTTAATTACTAACTTTAAATAAGTAAATAAAATAGTTTTATTCAAGCGGGACAAGCCGCAGACGGGTCGCTTGTAAGATATGTAACAAAATGATAATGCAGATACTTACAAAGCATTTTTAGGGCTGAATGGTCTTAAGAACATCAATGGGAGTGGTGCTGTCGCAAATATTAGTGACAATACTATGAACAACGTAAACTGCAAACAAAAACAAAAGTGAAACAACTCTTTATCAAAGAAAAAGTAAAACAACAAACTAATTACGGCATAGTAAGTATTTTTAGCTTTAGTATATTAATATAAAACGTATTGTAATTAATGTGCATGCCTACAAAAACACAGAATAACATATACTTAAATAAGCATATTTTTTTCCTAAATGTAAAATGTCATTTTAGAAATTATACAAAAGCATACTCTGTTAGTAATAGTCAAAAATATCACGTTATTTAAATATCATTTACATAAGCATTATGACGTAGGTATGTAAGTAAACTAATTTAAATATTTACATATATTTATAAAGTTTCGTTGAAACCGTTTAATCATATATAAAAAATAATCATCAATTACGTCGATTTCTTAAAAAGCAAGCGAATGTTATGTCAATTACAGTACCAAGTATATCATATTAATAAAACAATGATTTATATGAGGTAAAAATAATAAAATTGCAGACAGTGCATATACATACATTATTAGAAATAGTAAGAAGGTATTGTTTTTCAGATAAATGATAAATAGATAAAAACAACATTTAAACGAGTTTGCAGCTTATTAAATAGGTGACAAGCCTAAAGCCAAAGGTCAGAATACCGTCATGGTATTTTGCTAATCGAGTAGACTGTAACCTACATTTACGAAGTCACTTTCAATATTTAATAAGAAAATTTGGTAAAAGATATGGTGAAAACTTGTAGTGGAAATGAAATGCATTGTGGTAAAAACTTGTAGGATAAAAATTATCTCAAAAAAATAGAAAAAGGAAAGATTTTCTTTTATAACTACAAAGATTGTAAAAAACAAACAGGGAAATTAATATTCTGTGATAAATTTTTATCTTTAACAAGGAGCATCTATTTATCCAGATATATGTATGTACGTCATAGCATGATATGGATATGATTCAGTTTTCCCGTGTGTGTCATTCTAGAAAAGTAAGTTACATAATAACTATCGCGTCTCTACAATTTGTTAATGTACACTAAAATATATATATATGTATATACATATAATATATTATAAAATTATCATATAGTGTGACATATAAGGATAATTATAATGATTACATTTTATATAAAATAGATATGTAGCAGTATTTTAAGTTTTCAAAAATCTTTTATTACATTATTACGCTTTTTTTCATTACTTGGATTGGAAACATTATACATTGAGTTTTGTTATTCAATAAGTAGTACAGCAGTCAATGCACCGCTTTTGGAAAATAGAAATATTTTCATTCTCTCTAATAAGGTTCCCACTACGCCACGATAGCCATATTAATAACAGCAAAATAAAAAAGAAGATTAAATATCAACATACCTTTATATAATATCTGGCAATAGAGCTGATTGTGAATAATATTAGTAAAAGGGCCATCACGCAACCAAGTACGACGTTAAAAGCTGCCATTTTCTCTTAAATCTTATTTAAAAACCTAAAACAATACATAAATAATAAATCAGCATAATATTTTTTAAATTATATTTATTAGGGCCATTACAAATTTTCATTAACGAGTTAAGTCGAAAGATCCTTAAATATGTCCAGCGGATTTTTTTAGAACTTTTAAAGAAGAACAATTTCATGATTTTTTGTTACCTGCTGATTCTCTGCAGTGAAGCTCTAAAGTTCTCCGGTTTTCTTAACATTTTAGTTTCGATAAATAGATTGTTATTATTATTTTCTTTTTTAATTCGATAGTAATTATCTTTATAATTATAGTAAAGCATATAGTATCTATACAACTAAATATATAAATATAATGAGTATCTGTTTGTGCATATAGCCAATTATATGCTTAAAGTTATTAAATAAATAAATAACATTAAATAAAAAAGAAGCGGGCAAAGCTGCACGGGCATTCAAATTATATTTAATTATTAAAGATAAATATATTTTTTTTAGTCAACAATGTAGAAAATATTTTTATAGTAATATATATTTTTATAGTAATATATATACTAAGTTATTTACACGGATTAAATAATGCAAAGTAGGTATATCGTGACAGATAGATAGTAATAGTACCTATAAAATTAATAGTGTAGAACTGCCTGAACTAGCTTTGAAAACAATTTGAAATTGTTTTTTACTTATCTCTGTAATTAATCTGTTATGCAAACCTTTGGCGCGAAAGCAATTTTTCTATGGAACAAAAATGGTAATTTCAAATTTCAAATAGAACATTGCATTTTAATTTACCAGAACGGAACACAACAAGTATTCGTATTGTGTTTTTAACAGAGTATAAGAAGCGGAAAGGGAATATCGTAAACTTCCCAAATGTAATCTCGGTGAAAGTCCAGTCAAAACCGGTTCACCTTTTTTAAAGTACTACTTATCTGAACATTGACTTGAGCATCCATAGTTACTTCCATGTATTTTATTGCAAAGTAGGTAAAATAACCAATTGTTGTGTCAATCATGAACAATTACAAATTATTTTATTTAATAAACTACGTAGTTTTCAAATAAAAAAAAATTGCCCAAAAGTAATAAATAATTAAATGCAAATAAATACTTTAAAGTCATAACCTACAAGTTCAGTTTCCCTTGTTACAAAGTAAAAATTTCAATATTCAAATGGAATATTCATAATTAATGTAGGTACTGACATTCAAATAATATATAAGAAGTAGGTGTTGTATTTAAGATCGATATGACGTAGGGGCATTGGCTTGCGACTGCAAACGCGGTTGAGTCCCACTTGGGCGAATGAAATATTTTATTTTTTTAGCTCTGGTAACAAGGCAAAGCGCGGCGTTGACTTCCGCCATTCAATACGTTTGTTCAAAATACTGTGGAAAGTGGGGAACGAAATGCCTTAATGATGAACGGAGAGTCTAAACAATAAGGTTTCCAGTTTCCTCTGCTCACCATGCAAACACCGAGTCTAAAAAATGTCGTGGCAAGAGTTTCCGAATGATTTTTGGACAATTGAAAGATTTTTCTTACTTTCGGCTTATTGAGACGAGTTCGACTATGAAAAAGCATTTATTGACCCTTGGTACCCACCAATACAATACTTTTCTTTTACCAATTCGAAAACGTTGAGCGTTTTTTAAGTCTTTATACCTACCTAAGTATTTTTCAAAAAATCTAGTAACGGTTAAAAAATAACGTAAAAAATAACGTAAATAAATAATTAAAAAAATAACGTAAATATAATAATAAAAAGTAACGTAACAAAATAAAATCCAGTCATATATGATTTGACAATTGCGTAAATATACATAAAATTTGTATAATTAACATTAGATTTATACGTTTTCTCAATAAATATTTGTATTTCCTAAGTATAATTGTATTAATACTTTAAAAATAGTAAAATAAATTTTCTTGTAACTTTAAATAGTTGTACAAACAAAGCAACTGATCGGTGAACGAAATAAATAAACTTTTTGTAACACAAAAATATTTATATACGAAATTTTTGAAAAGGTATTCCTCCGTTTTAAACATATTAGGTACTTTTACTGTCTAACTTTATACTTAATCATTAACAACTTTTCGTCTATTGTCCTGATATGATAAGCTAATGGAATAGTAGATAAGACATAAGAAACAAATAATTATAAATTATTCTATTGTGTCATAATTTAAGTGTTAATCTATGGCCCAAGAAATGTCTCCTAAAGTAGAAATTTACGTAGAAACTCACTGTATAAGGTACCTCAGTTGTTCTCCAACATCGAAGCGCTTTAAAAGCAAGTGATATTTATTATTTTCTTTTAAAACGGAAATAAAAAAAACATTATTTATTAAAAACAATTAAAGCATAATACAAACATTCACAAGGATACTAAAAAATAAGTAGACACATGTACGCAATATGTAATTAATATGTATAATGAGTATTATAATAATGTCATGATTTAATTAGGAATGAAACGAAAAAAAATCATATCACATCATAATAGAATAAAAAAGGGGGGCTGTCGCAGCAGGTGCACGAACGTGTTTTTGTAAACGCGACAGGTGGGTGTAAGTTTAATTCCCACTCTTGAAATGAAATATGTATTTAATATTTAAAAGTAGCAAGGAAGAGTGCGGCATTAAACTCCATCACTTAACTGGCAATACTTCAAATTCAACGGAAAGTGGAAAAGAAATGGAATGCCTTAATACTATTCTCTCAAGTTTCCTCCGCCTATTTATATTTTTATTTTTAGAATTACTTCGATAAATAATATCTACCTATATTATATATAAATTAACATAAATATAGAATAAAAAAACATTTTCGTAGTTCTCGTTACTTCATTGAAATTTCGATGATATAAATAGACGCTCAATAAATATTGATAAAGCATTAAGAAATACAAAACTATATTGAACATACATTTAATCGTACCTGTCGTGGCGCAGCGGCACAAGCGTGTGACTGTAACCGACAGGTTCTGGGTTCGATCCCCAGTCGAGGAAATGAAATATTTAATATTTTCAGTTTAAATATTTAATGCTTCATTTTCTTCGCTCTGGTAATAAGGCAAAGCGCGGCGTTGAGTTCCGCCACTCAACACGCAATGCTTCAATTTCGGCGAAATTGGGGAACGAAAGTGCCTTAACACTAGGTTCCCGGATTCCCTCTGCCTACCCTGCCTCGTGCGGGATACAGCGTGAAGTTAAAAAAAAAAAGAAAATAATAATAATCGTAGTAGCAATATTTTTATAATAAACAATTAAATGTAATTTAAAAGCAATTGCGTAGAGCCTTTCGAATTATCTAAGACGTTAATTAAAATTAGATAATTTTTATAATTACGAGATAGTAATTGTTGCTATGTCCCTGAAATGTGCTGAATTTGAAATAATTATGAAATGAGTGAGAAGTGAAGCACTTTCACTTTACCAAAAACAATCGCTGTCTGCGAGAACTTATGTATTTTTCATTATCTTTTGTCGATAAATATTTATATTTTTTATATACGTCCTACGTACCCATGTAGAAAACGGAAACAAAGTCAACCATGATGAAGTTCTTTATGAGCTGTCATAAATCAATAATAATAAAGCAATAACAGTAATATAATAGTATCAAATCAATTCTAGGACATCAATATATCACTTAATAGATGTCACAAGAATAGATCGTGCTCTGATTCGCAAATGGCAGATTTTAAATTGTGTATCTCAATGCAATGATAACGATAACCCTGTAACCTACCTATTTACATTACAAACATGTTGCTTCGTCGCTTAAAATTCATTTAAACATACGTTTTGCACTTGTGAATAATTACTCTTTCCACATATATATTATTATAAAAAATGTTAAAATATGTTATTGGAGTTAATTCATAATAACTGGCTTTTAAAAAGCAACATAAAACGCTTCTTAAGGAATAGTCAACACTATTAAAAAAGATATTATCAACTAATTACACTTCCTAACATTCATAAACGCGCGCAAATAATCACTTTGTACTGTATGTAGTGAAGACCTGCACCCTAGAAATTAGAATATAGTTTTTTTTTATATACTAAATAATTAATATTGAAAAATTTACTAACGCAATGAAAACTACATACAATTACTACATACATAATTATCAAATTGACATAAAATAAAACAATGATTTTAAGTAGTTTACATTTTTACATAATAATAATATGTTATTAGTAGGGAACAGAACGAAATGTCTTAACAGGAAGTTCCCTCTGCCTTCTCAGTCATGTGCGGGATACTGTATGAAGTTAAAAAAATAATGATTATACGTACTTTATACATTTGCATTATACTTGGAAATCTATCTTTAAAAAACTCTTCCGTTACTAAAAAATACCTTGAATGGTTCAAACACAGCACAAATATAACTGAAAACAGTTTTAATTTTGCTTATAGGTTTCTTATCGAATATTTGAGAATAATAGGAGACCTTTATGATATATAATCATTAGTAACGTTCATAATCATGCACATCTTATCGCATCGTGTAGTGTGCATTAAATACTCGGAACTGCTTAGAAATATAAAGTCAGTAATTTTAATATAATAATTAAATTTAAATGTATTTTTTTAGTAATTTCATTTATAAATAGTTTGCAATAAATATGAAGAAAGATGAAGTCAGTAATTTTATTATAATAATTCCATTTAAGTTTATTTTTTTAGTAATTTTGTTTATAAATACGATAAAAACAACATATAATTACTGGTAACAATTGAATTATTAAATTACCTTAACAGCTTCACGCTGTGTCGCGCACATTGTAGAATAGGCAGAAGGAGCTAAGGCAACTAGTGTTAAAACACTCCGTTCTACCACCACTTAACAGTTATATATTTTGGAGATGATCATAAAAGGAGGAGTAGAAATATTTATACGGATACGGATGTACTTAACACTTAATAATTTTTGAGATGATCATAAAAGGTTGAGTGGAAATATATAACGGATACACTATATTTTTAATGTTTTTATTTTGTTTTTATTTAGATGAAGAAATCTATCTTATATATACAAAATTGTTCTGACCAAACCAGAAGCCTAAACTGCTGGATATTAAAGACGCATTGTGTATTTGTAATTACGGAATTTATATGTTTTATAAGACATCATGACAACTAGCATGTACCTGAAAAGATACGTTAGTCGCGCTTTCAAAACCAGTAATGAAGAAAACTTTTATATAAAATATATTTAAAGTTTCTTAGATTTTTTTACGATTCACACATTTTACGGAATCTAACAAAATAATGAAAATGACATGATATCTCATACGATTTTTTTTAATTGTAGTAGTTATAAGAAATTTACAAATCATATAACGTAAAGACCACTGTAAGTGTATGTATGTAAGCAGGTAGAACAATAAAACTTTATAACTTAGGTAAGTATAGATCCGTCACAAGATTATCATGCAATAGATATTTTAATAAACTTTGAACCATAAACAATAAGAAAGTCTATTTATAATATACCTACGCCTAATATTAACGATAAATGTAATCAATACATACTTAAATATGATAAGAAATAATATATCAAATTCTTTAAGTCATCTATAGATATATCCACCTACTTAGAAGTATATAATATTAAAACATTAACCGGTACAGTAGTCAATGCAGTGCAACCAACAAATTATGGATACATATTTGATGTATAATTTGTTTAATATTTAATTGGAAAAACAAATTTACAATTTATGATTCTGTATGTATAAAATTCTGTTCTTCTTCTGTTGAGAAAAAGATTAATATAGTAGGATTTTAAAAAATATTTACAATATTATAACAAATTTGTATAATTTTTAGTTGTAAATTTATATAAAATTTATGAAACAGTATCGTATCATTATTTCAAAAAAATAATTACAAAAACATCAATTATATATAATTTTTAAGCAGTAACACTTTCACTCACGTATAACAAAAGGCAGTTCCATTTATTGTTAAACTGAACGTAAATAGGTCAGACACGTGCGCTGTCCGCGCTTCCAAACAACACTGTTCATTGACAATTTTATATTGAGAATTTAATAAGATGCCATACAACGCACACTACGGCCACCAGCGTACGTGTACAACAACAACTATACATTTGTTGCACTGTGGCCGCGTCAGCGATAAGTGTAAGCGAGCAGATTTTTTTAAATTATTATTATATATATATATATATATATATATATATATATATATATATATATATATATATATACATATATATATATATATATATATATATATATATATATATATATATATATATATATATATATATATATATATATATATATATATATATCAATCTATTACTGATGTAATAGGGTAAAATATTGATTTTTATCTGTTTGTCCGTGGACTTGTAGACGCCTATCTCAGATTAAAATAACAAGATTAAAATACTATTTTCACTTTTATATTTTGGTTCTAACTGTATTATTATATATATTAATTATTATATATATATATATATATATATATATATATATATATATATATATATATATATATATATATATATATATCGCACCCCCGGTGCAACACTGTCACTTATGTAAAAAATGGTCAATTGAGTTAACTATGTAATATGTATCCTAAAGAGTGTGTTTACTTGGTGCAATAATGTTACTTTTGTAGTACACTTAGTTTCCGTGTAAAGACGTAAATGTCGTTGCCGTTTTGACGGGAATTGCAATACACTGGGAGCGACAACGTTTCATTGGTCAGTTGTGCGCGGTCCCCCCGCATATGCATGAGCGTCTTGGAGCTACACCGGTACTAAGGTAATTGTGACAATATATTTTTTTAATTCTGGAGCAATAGTGACCTAAGATACAGTTGTGACATTATTTCCCTAGTATTTTAATATTTAATAAAGTTTAGTTTTGTTACTATAATGTCCTTTGTTGATAAATGACTTCATTTCTCCAACTCTTATGTTTTTGTTGAAATGAACTATGTACGAGACTATAATAGTAGGTATTTTTAAGTAAATTGGACAATGAAATTAAGATGAATATTCAATTTAACTGGAGTTAGACTGGGATTAACCATTTGGGGATTGTAGATAGACCAATCAATAATTTTGATATTATTATTTTGTTTTAGTTGTCTATTGTATCAATAAAATGCTGTCTCGGAGTAAAAACAAATTATTATTGCTACGTTCCACCGAAAATGAAGTTGACGAAACTAAACCTTCTAATGCTGGCAATATCATGGCAACATGGCAATAAACGTTCCACATCACTCATTGAAAAATATGAACCTGACAAGTCTTCAGTTCCACCTTTTAATACTGATCAAGATGATGGCAATATACGTTCCACAATACCCATTAAAAAAGATGAAGTTGACGTTCTTTCAGTTCCACATTCTTATTCCGAGCAATATTGCAGTACTTCAGTTATACCAAGCTCTCTATCCAATGATGTTATTTTTTAAAACGATAATTTAGCAGTAGAACCACAATATAAATCTCCATCTGGTGACATCTCTGGTACTAATTCCGATGACAATTTTAAACCTGAATCTAGATCGTCTTCTATCAGCAGTTCTTCAAGTTCAAGTAGTTCATCGAGTGATAGTAGCTCTGAGAATGAAAGTGTTGAAGACCCGAAACCAATAACGTTACCGAAAAAAGGGGGATGAAAACGTACTCGGAATTCTAATAACTGGAAAAAAATGTTGCACAAAAACTAAAGAATTCTGGTCATCAATACCGATCTCTTAAAACTGGTACTAGCTAGGAAAATTGGTCCGTCTTGTACAGATAAATGTCGACTGGCCTGTTCATCTCATTTTAAAAGAATAAAAACGAATTCTCTTCTCTCTCAGCTTCACGCTGTATCCTGCACTAGACAGGGTAGGTTATGACACTCCGTTCCACTTCCGTTCCCCACTTTCCGCCGAATTTGAGGCATTGCGTGTTGTGTGGCACACCACTCGATCGATTAAAATTAGATCCTGTGTGTATTTATATTTGGTAGACGTTACTAATAAATATCCTGGCTGTGACGTAATTTTTTATTCTGATAATTGCTGTGGTCAGCAGAAAAACCGTTTCGTATTTGCAATGCAATATCACTTCGCTATTACAACATTAAATGTGAATTCAATACAACATAACTTCCTGATACGTGGACATGCACAAAACGAAGGTGACACAGCACATTCCATATAATATAGAAAAAGCCATCACTAGAGCCAAAAAATCTGGGCCTATCTGTATTCCTGAACAATACATATCTATTATACGAGGAGCAAAGAAGACAGGGAAACCGTTTCTGGTGAGAGAGATGAATTACAGCGATTTCTTCGATCTTAAGACTTTAACAGATAGTATATATTTTAACATGAATAAAAATATTAAGGGGGAGATGATTAAAGTCAGTGAGATTGTCAGTATAAAGTTTATTAAAAATTCCGTCAATTACCAATATCGTACAATGTATAAGACTGTTAACTGGAAGTTAACTGGAATGACTGTTAACTGGGAAGAGAATAAAGTGGTAACAGAATCAAATAGAAAGAACTTACGTCGAGGTCCAGGTAATGCTCTTAGCACTAACAAAATCGCTTTGAAACCAGCATATAGCAAGAAACGTGATCTTTTGAATTTGGTAGATACAAACATTGTGCCAAAATACTATGAAAAGTTCTTTAAAGATCTCGTTTAATATTATTTACCTTTATTCTGTTAACAACAAAATGTGAAAGTTTAATTATGTTAATCGTTTTAAATAAATAATTAAGACTTTTCTCAATTACTACAATTAGAGTACTAGGTGATTAATTTGCTGTGATTTCAAAAGTCTGATTAAACGTAGAATTTTATTTTTAACTAAATTTAAGAGCAAAAATACTGTATGTTTTATGTGGGATTACCCTTTGTATAACTTATAAGTTAATAATTACTATTTTTTTATGTTGCTCTATATTTAACTAAAAATCCTTATTTGGTATTATTATTTCTTTTTTACAGTAGTTTTTCATTATTTTATTATTTTATATTGATTATTATTTAAACAGTAACGGTGAAATGTAAGAAGCATATTTTTATGTTATTTTTTTTAGAACTTTGTCATATTTAATTTCGTACGCCAATGAAGGTACATATATGTGATTCAAAATAAAAGTATGTAAAAGCTTTGTATTTATTGTTTATTCAATGTGATATAACTACATTTATTATTAAATGTTAGTGCCACAACGTCACTTTTGATGGGGTTGGTAAGTTAAATCTAATCCCTTAGTATCTTTTTTCAGACCTATATGGTTTTTTTATATTTAAAAAGTAAGTTAAGGGTCTTCTTTATAATATAAGCTTTTCATCTAGTCTTAAAATTAAAAGGTCATGTTTTATAAGAATGTCAAAGTTTTAAATGCTTCTCCTGAAAAAATGCATTTTTGCATAAGTGTCAGTGTTGCACCGGGGGTGCGATATATATATATATAATAATTAATATATATAATAATACAGTTAGAACCAAAATATAAAAGTGAAAATAGTATTTTAATCTTGTTAACCGTTTCTGAGATAGGCGTCTACAAGCCCACGGACAAACAGATAAAAATCAATATTTTACCCTATTACATCAGTAATAGATTGATAGATATATATTGGCAGAACAATTAATAAACCTAGCCTACCCTTATAGCTATATATTGGAACATGGGAACTTAGTCTTTAGACACTGTTCCCCCTTAGGATACTTCGGTTCCCAATTTTACGTCGAATTCTTAAATCATTGCGTGTGGAGTAGCAGAATTCAACATCTCGTTGTATGCCCCTACGCCACGACGGCCTCGATATAAACTAATAACTCTAATGAACCAATTACCACTATGTGTGTATATTTTTTAACCGAGAAGTCAATAGAGTATATCTAATGAAGGTAATAATGAAATAATAAAATACATTCTACAACAACAACCGCACACAATGTTAAATAGTTGAAATTGCTTTTACTTAATTGGATACAATGTAAATTCAGATTTATTATGACAAAAATACACTTAAAATTTAGAAGCTATCTGACTCAGTGTTGAAACCTTGCTAAGTGTCTAGCAATAGACATTGTCAATTTTAATATTATTTTCAACAATATGAGCGCTATACTTTGTCGAAAGTTCTAACTGCCACAGTAACCACCATCCAAATTTAGTTTTTCATATAAGTGCAACTATTACTCACATAATAAAGTTAAATGTTAAATTCATATTATATGTAATAAATAGCCTTCCTCGCATTTGTAGAATCAAATCAAATTATTCTTCTTTTTTTTATGGACGACACACGGCAAACGATCGTACAGGTCACCTGATGGTAAGTGATCACCGCCGCCCACAGCCCCGTGTAGCGCCAGAGGAGCTACAGGAAAGTTGCCAGTTCTTAAGGTGGATGGGCACCGGGGCCCAGCATTACCCAATGTGAAACGCAGTAGCCGAAGCCACTACTTAACGCCGGTATCATATGCCGAGGGTGGTAATAAACCGGTCGAGTCTGCCCATGTGTGTTGTCATTGCTGACAACATGACTCTACCACATGTACTTTAGTCGCTTCTTACGACACCATCAGTACCAGAGTGATCCTATTCTAAGCCGGAATCACACGGCTAGAGATTTAATTAGACCTCTACAAGCAAATCAAGTTACATAGAAATATGTTTAGTGTAAGTCCTACAGGAAGCTACCACCGGCTCGGAAGGCAGGTTTACTGAGAAGAGCCGGCAAGAAACTCAACAGTTGCTCTTTTCAAACTATCAATTAAAGTAAATATATAACATAATTCACTTCTGACTGGGATTTACGGCCAGCTATTGGGCTAGTGGCCATTTGAAATATTTAATTTAAATATAACCATATTTGTAATGTAAATAATGCCACATATACAAACTAACTCTTAAACGCATTACATATAGATTAATTAAGAAATACCCATTAACTTTAAAAGTTCCCAGGAACAACTAATCTAAAACCATCAGCGGGCAAGGTAGTGCTCCTACCAAGTCGGGCGCGAAGCAAAGCACTGCCGTACCATCCTTTTCTGGAACCATTGTGATCTTTCGTGCCTCTTTTTGGGAACTTTTAGAGAGATTTAGAGCTTTTTAACTATGATCTTCTAGTAAACAGAGAACAGAGATAGTGTTTATTGCCTACATAAAAAAAACAACGGCAAAAGCTATATAAATAAAAATATTAATACTAAAAGTAGGAAAATCTGGTGACACTGACGAAAAACTGTACTAGCCCAGGCAAGCTATTAGATATTGATACTATGCCTTTGCAAAATATATCCAGCATGGTGAAATTCTCATTTAGATGTACAAACATTTAAGTTCTTGTGTATCTCATATATGAGAAATCTTAAGAGCCGGAAGTACGACAGAAACAGACATGTCGCCTTAACAATTCAGTGTGATGAGCCTCTTCTATTTATGTACATATGTATAAGAAACGGAAGGCTAATATATGGCATTATGAGCACTACTTAACTTATCAAATAAAAAACTGCTTTCTGCAAAAATTAAATCTCATCCAAAACATCCTGAAAAAGGTGCTTTGGGTGATATTTACAATGAATGATTACAATTTTATGACACTTAAGGTAGAGATATATTAATTTATTTAGGTTAAAATAAAAAATATATTTTTTATAGATTTTAATACAATAAATAAGTTATATTACATCATAATAAATTTGTTAAGCTAGTATTATAAAGATTGCAAAAAATATAATTAAATTGTAGATTATAATCACAAGTGCTGATGCTTAAAGCTGACATTTTTTTGACATATATAAAAATTATGCATTATTGATGCAGGTAGTTAACACAGAATATCTGTGGAAATGGATAAGAATGATATAAATGTTAACTTTTACTTTTCTCATTGTAAAAGTAACGTTATTTTCATTATTTAAAATATATATATTGATCTCATTAAGATATTTGACGTACCAATGACAAATCTAGTCTATATTTTTGGTGATGTACTGTAAATATTAAAACATAAAATTGCCAAATATTTGATGTAAGAAATAAGATCTGATTATTTTTATTGTTATCTAAACTTACATTTAAATTTAATAAAAATCTCTTAGGTATGTCATAGGACCATCTAAAAATACACCTTTAAAAACCAATATCAATCATTTGAATCAACTAATTTATATTTTTGACATTGACCAGAATAAAAGATGATATTTACAACTTCACTAGAACATCCATAAAAGATCAAAATATTACAAATATGTATATGAATTCTTCCTTTTTCTACAGATATCTGTAGACACCGATATAAATATCTAACACATCAATATTACATATAACAACTACAGTAAATAATTTGATCTTGTTTAAACATTTAAAACAATGAACAGTGCATTAAAACATTTTCTTTTTCATAGCTGTATATCTCTCTGTATATTCATTGTAGCCTTCCACTGATGCTAATTGTTTGGGTTCAAAAAGATTACCATCTACATTGATAGTATGTATTTTAGAATCTCTTAATAAACTAGGCAATATAGCATCTAAACTTAAGCAATTTTCTTCTAATCTCAATATTTTTAATCTTGGAGCTTTATAAAGATCCTCACTTAAACTGGAAATCTCATTTTGACTAACATTTAATTCTGTCACATAAAGATTAAACATGCCACTTGGTATCTCTGTCAATTTATTATTAGAAATATCGAGGACCTCCAGATTTTTAAGACCAAGTAACTCTTTGGGAAATGTTTTAAATTTATTATTATTTAAATATATTTGTTTTAAACTATTTAAACTTGAAAATGAGTCTGGCAATGATGATATAGAGTTGAAAGATACATTGAGCAGCTCTAATTTTTTAAGATTGGTTAATGATCCTGGTAAGGAATGTATGTTATTAGTACCTAAATTTAGTTGTTTTAATAATTTCAATGAATTTATGCCTTCCGGTATTTGCGATATTTTATTTTTAGATAAGTCCAAATTTCGTAAATATTCCGATAATCCGAACACATCTTCAGGTATTTCTTTTAACTTGCGGTTGGATATTTGTAAAACACCAGTTTTAGATGCAGTTTCATAATGTTGTTTCAGAACTGAATTGCCCATTGAATTCACTATTTTGTTGTATTAGATAATTGAAAATAGTATCTGAGAGCCAACTAACAAAAGTTACACAGTTATTTACTTTCTTCAAAGTCGATATTGTAATTTTGGTATTTATTTCCATTTATAGCATATACCATATACATAACACAACTGACATTTGTCAAATGCAATTTGTCTAGCAACGTCACTACACACTGCATAGAACATAGACGTTAATTAATTGTAAATTCTTAATTTATGATTGCCAAAAATGTTTAACTTTCTATAGGAGAAATTCGAAAATCTAAGGAAAGTAAAATATAAAGCAGTAAAAATTTAAAAATTTAAAATAATTAATTTGAAAGCACCTCAAATTATAAAAAAAAATATGTTACATTTTCTTATCTTAGTTTAGTATCATTCCATTTTCCGTATGATATTGAAACATAGTATTTTTGAGATTGTTCTTCGCTTTCCCGTACATTTTATATGGAAGTTAGAAACCAACGACGGGACGCGCTTTTGTAAGACAAAGTAAATTTTATTGAGAGACAAATTTATACATTAATATTTTACGATAATGCCTATAATTAGTCAATATTTGCCTGTAGTGTTCATAATATTTTATAATCTATATATGTATATATATAAATTATCTGTATTATATACATGTATGTAATCTGCATTCTTTGTTATCTGTGTATGTCTGTAGATTTTTCATATTCGACTTTAGGAATTAGGATTTGTAAATGAGTTATTTTATACAATTTTTTAGCCAATTTCACTTACATTAATGTTTTTTTTTTTTAATTTACCCAACGAAATGGTCATCTTGACCTGTTAATAATAAAATCATACTCATGTTCATTTAATATTTACCAGTACTAATTTCGTTACCGCGGGAAAACAGCGATACGTTTGACTACTATAATGGCCGCAATAGCGCCAATGCTTTTAGTGTTTGTTCTAGTATGAATTATGAAATTACGATAAAGTTGTTACGTTTTTATTATTATACGTTAAAGCAATTTTAAGATGGACATTAACGCTGGTAAGTGCCGGTTTACTGTCAGGCTTAAATATTAATTAAACTAAATTACAAAAATCTATCATACTGTATTTTGATGTGGATATAATAAGAGTTATTGTATAAATTTATTTAAATTAACTTTTCTATTTCAAAGTATATTAATTCGTACAAACACTAATATAAATAAACAAAAGATTAGTTTTTTTTTTCTTTTTAACACGTCAACTTTCCATTTGTATCCATTATACCAAATTTTGTCCTAGTGTTTTCGTCTCGAATATACAACATTTAATAAATACTTACTGAACAATTATCTTCTCTTTATTGAAACAGCACTGCTTGACATTTGTTTGATTAAAGTGAGAGCAAAACCATTGACTTAGAACTTTTTGGTTTATTTTTACTAAGTCAAACATTTTAAGTCAACTAAGTTTTATTTGAAGTCAATTAATTTTATATCTAAATATTTTTACGGCAGAAATTTTAATATATCGAAGGATTTTTAGTTTAGTTACCATTTACTTAAAATATTTATTTGTAACTGCCCTTAGTTAGTTAAGAAATATTCATATTTTCAAAAACTTAGATCTAATCTGTAAATTTTGACAACATTTTCACGAATGTCTATTAATACTATCAATATTATTTCATTAACAGTTATTATTTAAGATTTAAAAATATTACTATTAAAGATATAAAAATACTTATCTTCTATTTTTTGCTGACTTTTTGGACTCATGTTACTTCAAGTGAGTATAAATATCCTTACAAAATAAATAAATAATTTTTCAAACAACATTTAAGGCTTTTTCTGTTGAAATTATTTTACTATGAAGACATTGAATAGTTAGTGAACATCACAAAATAGTAAAATATTAATAACTATCCCTAAAAGAAGTTATTGAATCAAACAAAATATTTAATTCATCTTTTCTTACTGAAAAATATATATAATATATCTCAAGTAATGAAATCAATTCTTTTTTCAAAGAGGTATCAACACAGTTGTCTTTGATCGATGTTCTTCTAAGCGACTTTGACAAGACAATTACACCATGTGCTAACAAAAAGAATGAGAAAAAAGAAGAAGAAACACAGGATGCCATGCCAGACTCTACGACCAACACAGAAAAGAGTAATGGAAATCCCTTCCACTGTGGCGATGATGTGCTTGTGTCAAACAAGGATGGAAGATATTATTTAGGTTTGATTGCTTATTTGTATACTTAATTTTAATTAATTGCAATTAAGTATTACATATTAACTATAACTATATTACATACATTACCTCTGTACCTCATTTTTAGAATCTTATTCAGCTAGTAGTAAATTTTATTTACAACAATTTGTGTGTAAAAATTAGGCTTAATTATTGTCTGAAATGAACAGTTCAGTTTGTCTGATCACTTCAAATTCAATAGCTATATCTCATTTAGGTGTAAAACATATTTTTTGTAAATATAATGTACATACAAACACACTTTTATTCTTGAATTATATTAAATAAACAAAAACAACTCATAGTGTAATGAGAATGTACAATGAATTGTTGTGACTACAAAGGAGTGTTAAGACACTAAATAAATTTTGGAGACATTTCATGTTGAGTGGTGAAACATAATAATGGGTAATGTTTTGTGACTAAGTGTGTGATTACAGTCAGCCTGAGTGATTATGTTGGTTGTGGACACAGGTACAATAGTAGAGCTCAGCACGAACAATGACAACGACTCGTGCGAGGTGGGCACGGGCACGGCGCGCTGCCTGGTCAAGTTCGGCGACGGCACGCACGCGTGGGCGCCGGTGGCGTCGCCCACGCCCCCCCGCCCCCCCCCCGCCGACGACGGCCGCATCATGTGCGTGGTGTGCAAGCGGCGCGAGGGGCCCGCCGCCGGCCCCGCGCCCGCCGGCGCCGCGCCCGCCGCCATCGTGGCCTGCGACATGTGCGGCCGCGGCTACCACGCCAAGTGCCACTCGCCGCCCGTCGAGGCGTGGATCAATGGTGTGTGGACTGTTAAAATTGTATTTGAGAATAGAATAACATATGACGCTTAATATTGGTGTCATATACATAGCTAATATTAACTTTCATAATGTATTTATGTATTGCAGTGTATCGAGGATGTTTTGTGCAGGATAAGGTCCGGTTTACATTATAAGATAAATGGTGTCACTAACAACTATGTAATGTCATTATATCGTTTATCGTGAATGTATTCAATTAACTTAAACTTAAATGCTTTTATTTATATGTCATTGAAACTTCTACAAATATATTTTAGTTTCTACTCTTTTTAAAGTGTTGTACTACCACACTTAGGACATTTTTTTTTTAAACCATGTAAGAATTCAAACATAGCGGGATTTGAACCGCGCCTCTTTGGAAACCGTACGGACGGACGGACGACAAATAATTATTTGATATTTGTACAGGAGCGTCATGGCACTGCAAGCGGTGCGTGGACCAGCGGTACCGCGTGGCGGCGGCGGAGAACCGCGCGCTGAAGCGCTCCGACCTGTTCCGCTTCAAGGGCCAGCGCCGCCAGCAGCAGGACCTCACACCACCTTGTGATGTTGGTCTCGTAAACGAAATCTCTACCACTATTTATTGTTGTTCTCTTTTTGCATTAAAGAACAAAAAACACGGCGTTTAACCACCTCATTTATGGGCAGTGCTCGGGCAATGTGTGTATATGTCTTTTCACTGGGCTTCCTTGTGTATAACACGAACGATGTTTATTAATTTTATCTTTGAATACTTTTTTTTATTAGCTCCACACTGATACCATCAGTGCATATTGCAAGGTGAGCAGATGAAAATGAGAAAGACACTTCTGTTCTTCAGCTCTCCTGGAATTCATGAAGCATTGTGTGATAAGTGGCAGACCTCCAAGCCACGCTTTGCCTTGTTACCAAAGCAAAGAAATAAAATAATTTTTTTCCCCAATTTGGAATCGAACCCACAAACATTGCTTTTAAAGTTGCTGGTGTCACTACGTCAACATAATATACATTATTTCATCTTAAACAGTATATTACTATATGTAAAAATCAATATGTATAAATAAAACTAAAGTACTTATTTGTATATTAAAATAACTGTAATTTTGAAATTATGTCTATGGGTCTTCCACTGGTAGATAGAGGATTTTGTCGTCCTTTTTCCGAGAAAAGTAAATAAAACTCTAATTATACAATCTATTTAGTGTATCCGTACTGTATAGATAACAATATTTAAAACAATTTTTCCTTAACGTAATAAATATTTATTAATTATTCTATAATAGTGTCGTGTAAATTGGGAAGACGTGCGATATTTTTTTTTAAATAATATATTTTTTACGCAGACGGCGTCCACGACATCATCAACTGCGTCAGAGGCGGGGAAAGACCAGAATGAGGTACACTGTTATTGTGGTGAAAAGAGTGATTGGCTTGCGCAAGTATGTCCAATACCATTTAATTAGAATTATAAAGATAGAACCATTTTATAATTGTTATTTACTTACAGATGTTGCTGTGTTGCCGTTGTTCCCGCTGGTTCCACCAAAGATGCGTGTCGAGTTTACAGTATCCGTTATACGCGGGCGATAAGTGCGTATAAAACGTTTTGGTATTATTTTTTTTATGAAATTTCCAATTGAACAAGGTAACAAGGCAAAGCGCGGCGTTCAGTTTCGCCACTCAACACAACTTCGGCGACACCTGAAGTTCGGCAGAAATTGGGAAATGGGATGGAGTGTCTTAACACTAGATTCTCAAGTTTCGTCTACTTACCCTGACATGTGCGTGATACAGCGTGAAGCTGAGTTGAGTTGAATTTATTAAATTTGTATAGAGCCAAAGTGCAGCGTTGAATTTGGTCTTTGATTGACTCGAAAATAGGACGTAGAGTATAGCTACTGACTATCCATTATAGCATAATGGAGAAAAAAATATTAAAGCGACTTTAGAAATAACATTTTGCTATAGGTGGCGCTACTATTTAGAAAGAAAACTAAGTGCGACAGTAATTTATATATTAACAATCAGATATGTGAGATATATTTTTTATTTTACCTTATATGTATAGTAGATTGTCCTCTCTTTTGCTTTGAACTGATTACAGGCACTCGAATAGTTTTAAAAAAAACGGTACAGAAATTTATTAGATGTATACAAACACATGGCTTTTAGTTAACATTTTCAAAAAATATTTTTCTTTAAAAAAATATTAAATGTCTACGAAAAAAGTGTGTGAAATGAAACTATGCTTAAATGTATTGCTCACTTACTCATTGGAAACCTAGTGTTAAGACACTCCGTTCCACATCCATTCCCCACTTTCCGCAGAATTTAAGGCATTGCGTGTTGAGTGGCGGAACTCGACGGCGAGCTCTGCCTTGTTACCAGAGTAGTAGTACCGAAGAAATAAAAATATTTTAATTTCTGACGGGCCGAAACCACAAACTGTCGCTTTAACAATCGCACGCTTGTGCCTCTAAGTGATAAGTTCAATGAAACAAACGCAACACGCCAGGTTATACATATTCGCGTGTGCGAAGTGCAACGGCGGCGCGGAGTACCTGCGGCGGCTCGAGCTCTGCTGGCTGGAGCTGGCGCACCTCGCGCTGTACAACCTGACCGCCTACAACGCGCCCAACTACTTCGACCTGGACACTGTCATCATGCCCTACATTATGGACAATTGGCACGCGTTGCAGTTGCCTGAGAAGGTTAGTGCTTCTCTTTTTTTAAACTTTACCTACGATTACGATGCAAACGAGGCTGCGCCTAAGTAAACTTATTGTTTTATTCTACACAATACTTCTATGTGATTTTTTCGATGTTTAGAAAAGCAAAAAAAAAAAAATTCTTTTTTTTTTCTATTAGAAATAATAATAGGTTTAGTCAGTATGTCCCAATATTACACAATCGGTTAATACTGTCACTTATAATAAAAATAATAATTTTATTATCGCATAGATGTGGCGAACTCCGGTGAACGAGAGGCGCGAGAAGATTCTCACGGCGCTGACGTCGTCACGCAAACGTTTCAAGTGCGGGCGCGAGATGAAGAAGCGTGCTACGATATGGGGGCTGCGGCTGCGGCGGCCACCGCCACCGCCCATGCAGCTATCTGCCTTAGAACAGGTTATTTTATTACTACTACTTAGCTTCACGCTCTATCCCGTACGAGGCTGGGTAGGCAGAGGGAACCCAGGAACCTAGTGTTAAGACACTCCGTCCCACTTCCGTTCCCCACTTTCCGTCGAATTTGAGACATTGCGTGTTGAGTGGCGGAATTCAACGCCGCGCTTTACCTTATTACCAGAGCGAAGAAATGAAACATTAAGTATTTCATTTCCTCGCCTGGGGATCAAACCCAGAAACTGTTGATTACAGTCACACTCTTGTGCCACTGCGTCACGACAGGCCTCAGGCGGTTATTTTATTCATTAATTATATATCAATTTTTGTATGTAGCAAATAGGAGAACTTGATAAACTTATTTTTTTACTATCCAAGCTTTTTAGAGACATTTCTTAAAAAAAAAATGATAATAAAAGCCGCATTTTGTGTTATTAGAAAAGGCAAATGAGAGTAATTTAATAATAAACATGGAAAGACAGGTCTCAGGCCCCTCGTGGAGCAGCGCGTGACTGTAAACGACAGGTTGTGGGTTCAATTCACACTCGAAGAAGGGAAATATTTAATATTTCAATTTCTTCGACCAAATTCGACACGCAATGCCTCAAGTTTGGCGGAAAGTGGAGACCGAACGGAGTGTCTTAACAATATTTTCCTGAGCTCATTCTGTCACATGGTAGGGTACCATGTGGGGGATACAGCGTGAAGCTGCGTGAAAGAATGAATGAATAAACATTATCCAAAGTGGGAATTGAACTCAAAACTATTAAATGTCTATAATCCATTATCAACTGTACCTTGGTAGGTTCTTACATAATTAATACTCATTTTTAAATATTATTTTATCAAACAACGTTTGCGAAATACTTTGAACATATATAAATAATGTTTTAGGTTAAAAAAGGAGACCCACTCACTGACGAGCTTGTACGTGAATATGCGCCGCGGCTACGGTTTCTGTCCAGAGCACCCTCGCCACAAACAGTTTGTGTAGATGATAGGTAATATTATATTAACTTTCTTATACTAATCTATACTTTAATATTAATATTATAAAACTTAAGAAATTGTCTCATTGAATGTCTAATCACTAACTTATAGATTGGAAAATTATTATTGAAAGAGGTTATATATTATAGGCTATATTCTAAATCCTAACTTTACATCAAGTATGAGGAGTTATTCCTCTCGGCGCAAGGACAAGCATGTGAATGTAAACATTACAGGTTGTGGGTTCAATCCCCACTCAAGAAAGTGGAATATTTAACATTTTAGTTACGTCAATTAGCGCTCCTTCAGAATTAGGCGGAAGGGATTTATGGAAAACAGGTATTTTAATGATAGACTTCTAAGTATCCTCTGCTAAGGGTTATGGGAAATAGCACATACAGGGTCAAGCTTTCTTTCTTTCAGCTTCACGCTGTATCCCGCACGAGGCAGGGTAGGCAGAGGGAACCCGGGAACCTAGTGATAAGACACTCCGTTCCACTTCCGTTCCCCACTTTTTAATGATAGACTTCTAAGTATCCTCTGCTAAGGGTTATGGGAAATAGCACATACAGGGTCAAGCTAGAAAAGTATATTGAAACTTGCTAACTGTAATACATAGTGTACTGAAAATGAGAGAAAAAAGTTAAAAAAGTATTATAAATATATATAGATAAATCCCCACCACTGTAAAAACTAACATATCTGTATCTGATCAAAATAAAATATTACCGAATAGATGATAATATTTATGTATTTATTTTTATTATGTATTTTTAGTTTGCAGCCTTCCAGTAGTAACAACGAAAAAAGTTCCTATAAAAGTCACAATCAACATATGATAGTGCCCGTAGATGGTCACTGGCTAAATCTAATGATGGGGAAAAGGTTTCATGAGAACCTCAACTCAAATTCTAATAGTGAAAACGATTCAGCCAGTTCCTATGAATCAGTTAAAACAACTGAACGAGACGAACAACCGTCGCCCTCCGTCTGTACGTCCACCGCTAGGAAATCTGATGCCAAAGAAGATGCTTTAGAAAAAATTACAGAAATAAATGAATCCGAGTCAAATGAAGCGAAATCCACCTGCGATGTATCCCCCGTGCCATCACTGGACACGTCATTAGTGCCGTGCGCCGCCAAGTTAGACAATGTACCCAAAGATACAGATGTCAATTCCAGTAATAATGATTGTAATATCAATATTAACACGCATACCTCTAGAATAGCTACTATGAACTTGGAAGTGTCCAAGTTGTCCACTAAGAACATTATAGAACATTCCAAAATAATGTCGCTCCAGCACATGGACAGTATACCACCGTATAATAGTTTCACACATGATATTGAATCGTCGGGCGACGAGACTTCCAGTAGAGGCACTTTGGACGCCATAATACCACCGCTGAAAGACTTCCAAGGAAAAAATAATCCGTTTTTGATGCAAAATAAGTATTCATCAAAAGCTCCGTTTACCTCAAACATGAATGTACATAACAAACAAAATGGTAGACATTACCACTCACGATTTTCACTGCCAAATCAATTAAACCCACTTATGGGGCCAATGGTGCGACCTCTCAAGAGGAAACTTAGTGAAAAAGATATTGTAATAGGACCTAATGGGGAAGTGAAGAGAAGAAAGTACAGACGGCCTCGAAAACATTTGCAGTTACAGGTAATCAGTACATTTTATATTACATTGCTACCATTTCTTAAAATGTTTATGTTCTTAAATATTTTCAAATAGTTTATATATGGAAATATTTTCTATATATAATATTATTATACAAGAATACGAATATTTGTTAGGTATAATTTTAATATTATCTGTAATAAATTTATTATTTTCTCAAACAGCTCAACAAATCTTGTCCACTGCCAGAGGACGGCGCCGCGGGTGTGGCGGGCGTGGCGGGCGTGGCCGGTGCGGTGGGTGCGGTGGCGGGGGAGAGCGGGGAGGCGGGCGCCACCAGCAAGCTGCACGCCGGGCGGCGCCTGCGCCAGCGCCAGGAGAAGAACTACTACGCGGGCTCGCGCCGCGCCGGCCCGCCCAGCGCCGCCGCCGGCAACAGCGTCAAGAGCCTGCAGCTGTCGCCGCACAAGGGCGCGGGCCGCGGCCGCGAGGCGGACGCGCGCCAGCTGTCCGCGCTCAAGTCGCGCGTGCACTCCTACTTCCGCGCCGACCAGACGTTCCGCGTGCTGGCGCGCCGCCGGGCGCCCGGCCACGCGCCCGCCTACCTCATCGAGTGGGACCCCGCCTCCTAGGCCGCACGCGAATTTATTTAAATATACATTCATGTCGTTTTAATATATAAGTGCTTGTCTGTAGCCTAATTTAGTTGTACAGTAAGATCGAGGAATGTGATATATTATTATTCCAACCTGACCCCGTTGTTTTATTTATGTTGTGAGGTGTAATGTTGTAATGAATAAGTGGATAATTAAATGTGTAAATGGTACTATAGTATGTCTTTTGAAGACCTTATTCTATCATGTTTTTAAATAGTAGTTGATGGTCTTTATTAAGTTTTTATTGGTTAAATAATTATGTAGTATAATATATAAAATTATTTACTTTACACGCGACACATTGTCATATCATATAAATGCCCACATATTGCGGATTTAAAAACGAAACATCAAGGAAAATAATTAATAGTCTGGTATCACATCGCTTGTTGTATGTACAGAATGATTTGATAATATTAATTTACATTTAAATTCACATTCTTATTTAAGAATTTATGTGTTTTACTACAATTTTTTTAAAAAAAATACTTTATTATTATTATTTTTTTGGGTTAATAATTTTAACCTTAGAACCTCTTCGTTTTTTTTATTTTTAACATTCAGTGTCGCATTCACTTCGATGCAACGTTTTCAGGACCAAAAGATTCTAGCTTATTTTTAAAATATCCTTTACCCGATACTTCGTCTGTGCCTCAATAGAAAAAATGTGTCAAATAATTCACTGAACCAAGATATTTTTGTATGTACCAAGTACAAATATACATATTTAAATTATTTAAATTATTCCTATTTTCGTTCAATATAGTTTGCGTGCTGAAGGAAAATATATGATTATGTTTTTAAATAATAAAGTACTGAAAATCGTCATAGAAGCAAAATTATTTTTACAGTAAAAGAAACCTAATTCAAAAGTTGATCCTTGAAATGAGTGTTGTGACTGTGCAGCATGGTGGATGAGGCGTGGCCGCCGTGAAGTCAATTGTACGAATTTTTAGTTTAGGATTTTTATAACTTTTTATTTTATTTCAAGTAAACAATGCGTTATAGTTTTGGAAGTATTAACTTTAGGGTGGCCACGACTTGTCCACCGTACTACATGTAATTTTATATAAAAGATTTACAACAATGTATGTACATAAATAATTAAAATGACATAATAAAAATTCTTAAAATTATTTGGTCTACATTTTTTTTAATTTAAATCTTTACTTGTAACTCATCATTGTCTGTATATGAAATATATATTTTTAAAAATCTTATGGGGGACGTTTATTAATATAGTAAGTCCCAAAATTGTGATTTTTTTAAATCAATCAGAAACAGCAACCAAATTTAAATGGGAGATTTTTCACTATTGTATTTTGGCAACATTTAGTGTTTGTTTTAATAAAACAAATTAATAATTAAAAAAATGAGTTCATTTACAATATTTACTTCGGCAAAATTGTAAAATTTATTTTGTACAATATATAATCGAAAATAAAATTCCAACAAAAAAAGGCTGAAATTTTATTTTTCAATTATATTTTGTCTTTAAAGAAAAGAATTAAAATTAGTAAATAAAATAATCAAAACAGTTCAACCGGACGAAGCTGCGGTCGGGTCGCTAGTTTCTTATATTGTTAAGCAAATGAAGAGGGACTAATTATTTAATTATATGCTTGGTTTTTTTCTTAAGGTGAAAAAAGTGCCTCTAATATAATAAATTAAATCGTAATTAAAAAACAATATTATGAATTATCAATGCGTTTTACCTAAGTTATTCGTTAATTGAAGGATTAGTCAAGCTAATCCTTAAAATATTTACATTACAACCTCATTTATTAAAAAAATCACTAAACATTAGTTTGCTTAGTTTACAATAGTAATAAATTGAGTTAAAATTCTTCTATAATAAGCATTTTTGATTTTCACGATTATTACACTTTTTAAATGAAACAAATTTACCAGATTAATCGCGTAAATTGAACTTTAAATATTTTTGGAAAACCCTACACTTCGCAGACTGCATTTGCAGTAATGGTAACGGATAGCTTCACTACCTATTAGTCTACTCGTTACCACGTTTTAAAGTTCGATATACATGAAATAATCTGGTTAAATTTAATGTATTTAAAAATGCTTTTAATCATAACGTTTAATTGAAGCCCACTGAGGGGACCAATTCCGTACCAATTTCCTGAATGTACGTCAACGGGAATTATAGCTTATAAAATCTGCAAAATTAAGTTACCGGGCTTATGCATTCATTAACACGTTCTTATTAGCTTCGGCAGTATGTGTCTTACGGAAACTTTCGACGCGATTTTGCTGAACGACAAACACATCGGATTATTTTGAAAAAAAAAAATTTGTTAGAGTCTAAAAAAACGGGCTACTTTTGTTCGTAGAGATGTCTGTGCCACAACACGCAATGTTCTAGAGGTACAGTTAAAAAAAAATAGACAGTGTTCCGTCTTCGAATAGTGCATTTAATTTTGATATTTTTAAAATAATAATAAAATATATTACTTAAGAAGCAATGTCTCAAATTCGAGGGAAAGTGGGATCGGAACGAAGTGTTAACACTACGTTTCTAGTCCTTGTGTTTATTCTGCCGTGTGCGGTATACAGCGTGATTACATACATTTCACAATTATTACCACAACAATAATAACACCATTTTATTATTTTTCAACGTGAAGCTGAAGAATAATAAAATGGTGTAATATAATTGCAAAATGTATGTAATCAAATATTTTTTTACATGTTGAAAAACAGCAATTTTTAACAATAAATACTAAATTTTAAGCAAGGAGCAAGTTCCTTAATTTATATACGGTAGAGTGCCTGGGGCATTTAACCTATCGTCTTTTGGGATTAATTGGGTTGTGAATGCCTTTCTTTCCTCTAATCTCTATCTTTTTTAAGTTAATTTACATATTTGATTCTAAATTTTTTATAAATTAATGTATATAATATTTTATATAATCATGTACACGTATAACTCGATCGACGTGTCAGCTGTGGGATATCTTACTAATATTATAAATGCGAAAGTTTGTACGGATGTGTGTATGTTTGTTACCCTTTCACGCAAAAACTACTGAACGGATTTTCATGAAACTGCAGTAATATAGCTTTGATACCAGAATAACATAATAAGCTAAAATTTGTAGGGATTTTTAACCGATATAAAAAAGGAGGTTCTTTTATGTTTGTTCCCCGATTACTCAAAGATTGGTAGATAGATTTTCCAAATTCTTTTTTTATTCGAGAGGGTTTATTTCACAATTGGTCCCACGGTAAAAAGACCAGAATCTGCTGATGGAATACTCGAGATATCAAGCGCAACCTTCAAATTTGAAAGGCACCGATGCGGTTTTTTCGCATAATAACACAATTGGAAGATCTATATCCGACTACCATCTCATTTTATTAACCGACTGCGAAAAGGAGGAGGTTAATACGGAGGTCTTAATACGTGTTTCTCAGATTACTCAAAGATGGGGGAAAAAAACTTTTTTTATCGTTGGAGTTACACAAAGATGTAAGTCCAACGATAAAAAAAGTTTTCTTTAGCTAAATTAATTGTATCTTTTAACAAAAAAAAATTCACTCGCAATCGTTCAGTCATAATATTTAACACTTTGCTGTATAGCTGTGCGACCCTTTTTTGTTTCTTTGTGTTAAAATGTTTGTCTAAAAATTTTCACATTGGTAGAGCTGCTGATCGGAACTCAATGAAGATGTTTCTTGGTTCACGCGGACGAAGTCGCGGATATCAGCTAGTTTGATATAAATAGATTCTCTCTTTCCTTAGTTAAAAACTATAGCTCTTTAAATCTCGGAAACAACATAAATATTTTTTGAGAAAAGCGAAGTATAAAAAATAACTTTGAGGGGTTGTATCGGAAAAAAATTAAGTGATTTTTTCTATATAATCTGAAATTCATTAATTAACTTGATACAATAATCACTTTTTATTTATTTTTTTCAATATAGCAAATGACGAGTTAGTTCTTTTTACATTCAGAAAAATATTTATTTTTTAATTTATAGTTATGTATTTAATATTTTATTTATATTACTTTTTTTTGCTCTCATGAGACAGCGGTTGATTTCTGCCGCGAAATAATGTACAAGAAATATAATGCATTATATGATAAATTTATGAACGGAGTGGAAATTTTTAAGCTGACAAATAAACAATATTGAAATTATGTTTCATGTTTTACTGGTTGTCGCTTTTGAATTAAATGAACAAATTTAAATTTTAGTCGATGCCAACAGTTTGTAGTGATACCTACTCATATAAGAATTGCCGAAGTATTTAAAGTAGGTAAAAAGCGAAAGTTTTATAACAATCTGCACTGCTATAAATGTTAGTTTCCTTGCATTTAAATGAAAACTGCTATAATATATACATAATATATTTTTTTAAACATCTTTTTGCTTAGACAATAATTTTGTAATTTGTACAACAGAATGAGACTATTGAAATGAATAAACGTTAATATTTTATTGTATTGATTTATTAAAAAGTTATCATAATAAATTCTCGAAAACTGAAGAGGTTTTTTAAGATACCAAATAAATACATAAAAACATGCGAGGATAAAAAAAATATTTTGATACATATTTATCAACAAAGAAAGAAATTCATATACCAGTGAGATATAAATTATTCGCACAAACACACAGAATTTTGGATGATGTATAAATATTATGTTTAATATTTTTGAGCGATCTTTAATATAATAAAATGAAACTGTGGACGGAATATCTTAATAGATGTATTTTTATCATGGCACTGTTATAAATTAATTGCTTATAATTTGGTAGGAGAAATTAAACTTTCAAAGATCATTCTCACTTATTTTAAAATAAATAGAATAAAATAATGCGGTAACATGTCCTTGCAGTAACCTACTAAAAAAATTGATGTGATGTCTGTTATATTACATTTTCAACATTATTTTTATGTTTGTTTAATATAAAGTTAGCGTTTAAACTTGGGCTGGACGGTGTTTGCTAGAATCAAATGACGTTTATTACGCTAGTAGATATAAAAAATGTTGGAGTCATTGATTTCTTTAAAATATTTTATTTAAGTTATTCATTCACAACAAACGTCAATACTTACGGATGATTATTTTGGTGTCATTTTGTATAATATACTTCTTTGTACAAAAATATACACACTGGCCTTTTAACAAAAACATTATTGCAGTGAAATAGGTAAAGGCAATTAGTTTTGAAACACAATAAACTTTTAAAACGTTTGATTTGTATGGGACAATGCAAGATACTGGCATTGTGTTGATTGTTTTCGCTACATATAGCAAATTAACCAACACTGATTGTCACCTTCATATCGGTTGTTGTGTGAAACATACGAATATAAACTTTTATACGCTTGTATAACTGTAATTAGACTGGTTCAGGTATAAAATAAATGAATGTTCATCTGAAACGTGTAGATATAAGATTTATTCAATTGATGTTTAAACCAGTACGTGTGGATCGAGATAGATATACATGTCGTTTTAAAATTATACATTAATTTAAACAACACAGTACAATATGGAATGTCAATATATTTTACTTTATATCTACATTTTGATTTGAGGCTGTAAAACGTTCAAATTATAATTTGCTTAACAATATACAATTTTGCTGAGGTGGATACTCAAACGAGGCACCTCCCCATGAGTATGATAATGATTTTCCATAATACTTTAAATACATTTCCCACTGGAGTCAGCTAACTACAAAACATAAAAAGACATATTCCAATGTAAAATAAATATATTTCAAATCAAATGTATGACATTTGATCTGTTTCCTGTTGACAGACTGATAAAAAATCTACTAACATTAAGCAATATTCATCGAAAATCGAACACGTAACAGAAATTTCATTTACTATTAAATACATAACGTAAACCGCCGCCCGCCGTCGGCCGCCTCCTCGCCCGCAGCGCAACACCGCGCAGTGCAGACGGCGCGGGAAGAATAACAGATTTCATGGTTAAAAGTACATTGTCTATTCATTATTACATAAAATAAAACATTTTTTGATTTTTTTTTCCCAATTTCAATTACTACCATACTATTTATTAGTACATACTATAAAACAAGTTCGGAAGGTAGACGACTTCTAGAACAAAATATAAATATATTATAGGCTTACGAATGTAAAGAGAGTTTACATCGAGAACTCGCATACAAACTTATTATAATACAATTTACGTTAAAATGCAATCCCCTCGCAAAGGCCTACGGCGCGTGAGCCGCGTCACGCGACGTAGCACGAAATCCAGATTGATGGTACAACAGTTTAATTTATAATAAGTATATCTATTCACAGCACTTAACCACATGTTAGTCAACGGTTCACTCACAAAACGATCATCAAAACGAAAATCACTCCGGCGTCATACATAATAATATGTATAAATTGCATTGACGTTATATTTATATACTCATATATGTACAATTAGAAGTAATGTCTGTGTAACGCACTACAACGATTCTTCGAACGCTGCCATCAGGTCACTTTGCATGTTCATGTCTATTTGCCCGGCCATCTATGGTGAAAGAAACAAGAAATTAACATCGATATACGACAATATATAAATTTAAATATATTAGATGGTCGCTACCACGACGGGACATTTTTGATATCACAAATCGTATAAAATCTTGAAACGTTGTTAAAAATTTCTATATGAAAGTAATAAAATTTCAATTTATTTAGCTTACAAAAAAACTCTGAAGACAAAAACTTAATAATTTACATATTAGGGACTTAAACATTTATTACTATTTAAATAATAATGACCGCCGTAACGCAAAAGGACAAGGGTGCCACTGTAAGCGCGACGGTTGTGGGATGGTTTGATTTTCAATCGGAAAAGAAACATTAAATGTTTTCATTTTATCGTTTTGGTAACGAGGCAAACTGCGTGAGTTCCGTCACTCCACATGCAATGCCTCTCACAAATTCACAAAAGAGTAAACATACGACATATATTCTAAGTTTTTTTCAATGAGATGCCGTTTATTTTGGTTTTGTGACGGTCATTCATTTAACAATTTTGTTAAAAAAACCTTCAACTTTTGATAACAAGTTTAATGTTCCTTTAGCTTCAAGCCGCCTTGCGACCTTCAGTATGTACAACAATGCTCTAATTGTATGAATACAGACCGCCTCGCGTCGCCGGCGCTCCTGCTCGCGCTGGCGCAGGCGGTCGCGCTCGGAGGCGGGCGGCTTGTCGGGCGCGGCGGGCGCGGGCGGCGCGGCGGGCGCGGCCGGCGGGGAGCCGCGCGCCACCGGCGACGACACCTCCGCGCTCACGCCCACCCTGCCAATATATGACACTTATTGAACGACAAGCATAGAAAGATATTTTAGACAATTTTAATGTAGCGGAATTGAACACCATTTGGAAAGCTACGTCGAAATTTGTATATTAAAAAAAATCCGTCCCAATAAATCACCACTTGGTAACTAAATTCTTTAAGATTTTAAACTAAAAACAATTGCACTCCAATCAGTTCATTTATTCCGCAACTATGGTGGTATAAACAGATATCAAATGCCATTTCTTTTAGCGTACCACTGAAAACATTAACAAATTAGCTACATACTCATAAACAATTGTTGTATTAGTTTTCTATGTTTATTCTATTTCTTACCTCATTTTGTCATCTTCAGGATGCCGCCTTTCAGTTTCTTGGCGTTGTCTTTCTTTTTCTGCTTGCTCTTTTTTCCTAAGTTCTTGTTGTTCAATAAGAGCTCGTTGTCGATCCATTTTTTCGCGCGCTTGTTTCTTAAAAGCCTGTTCATTAAAGTATATAGTGTAAGTAAATTATACAAAAAATCTTAACAAAATTGTCAAGTGATACGCTACTTACTTGAAAACTATTCATTACAGGTTTTTGTTTAACTTGATTATTGGTACCCATACTAGGTATACTCTGTGGACTGCCAGCTTGCGCTAACGAAGACCAAGAACTAGCATTCTTTAAATTCTGTTCTTGTTTCAGTTTAAAGGCTTGAGCAAAATGTGAATTCTTGTTATCATCCACTTTTTTATCTATTTCATATTTTACTCTATCGGGTAGATTGTTCGAGATCACGTTAGGCACACCCATGAGATCCTCGATCGGTTTGGGCGTGAGCAGGGGCTTGACCTCCTCCTTCTTTATAACGGACTGCATCACGTTGGGGGCGCTCGGCACGTTCACGAGCGACTGCGCCGCGGCCGAGTGCGCGTGCGCGTGCGGCGCCGAGTACACGGGGTCGAAGATGGAGGCCACGGGCGGCGCCGGCGCGAGCCCCGCCACGTCCGGCCGCAGCAGCTCGCGCTCGTGCGCCGGGTTCTTCTCGACGAAGCCGTTGTGGGAGGGAGCGTACAGGTCGTTCTTTATCTGCTCGGTCACGTGCGTCATTTCCGTGAGCCCGCCCAGCTGGGCCATTAGGGTTTGATGAGCGGCGTCCGGCATCATCGAGGGCTTGGGCAGGGGGAAGTCGTCGAGCCGCATCGACGCCTCCGCCGCGCCGACGCTCACGTCCATCGGCACGTCGGCCTGCAGACTGCGCTCCAGGCTGGCCAGCGAACGTTCTATGGGGTCTATGTAGTGTGATGTGTCCACTTTATCGAGCCCGTTCCGGGGCTCCACTTTGAGGGGCTGCTTGATCAAATCCGGCTCCCTGAGCGCGGGAACGCTGGAGGAGTCCGGCACGGTGGGGACGGGCGGGTGCGCGGCAGCCGCGAGCGGCGCCACGACGGCCGCCTCCTTGGGCCCGAGCGGGGGCGAGGGCGCCGCCACAGGTACCTCCTGTTGAGGCTCGGGCGGCGGGTCGGCGGGCGAGGGCGCGGGCGCGGGGGCGGGTGCGGGCGCGGGGGCGGGGGCCGGTGCGGCCGCCGGGGTGGGCGCAGGGGTGGGCGCCACGGCCGCTCCTGGAGGGATCTGTTTCTGGAAAAGCAGTTGAGTTATCAACTTTCAGTTCAGCTTTTTTAGAAATATGTTTATTATAAAAAGATATTTACATTTTGAGACGGGAGTTGTTGACCCTGTTTTTTTATTTTCTTCTTGGAAGGTTTGCCTGAACTCGTTCCTGTAATTACAAATCAAATAATTGAAATAGTTAATTGTAGAAAAATACAAATTTTGAATACAAAATATATTCACCTACCTAAACGTGCTGCAACAACATTTACATAAAGATCTTCCTAGACCTTCTTAATTACATCTTCTTACCAAAATTCCTTACCATTTATCATTTCTTGTCTGCACGACTCAGAGATGTGTTTAAAATGGTTTTGTTGTTATTATAGACCATAACTATTTATTTTTTATGAGAAAAATATTTCTTAATTTATTCTTATATAATCCAGCATTATCTATTTCGTTATTATAGAAAAGAAAGAAATATTATATTCAATACAAGACATAAAACTATTGTAATTATGTATATAACACTATAGTAATTGCAATATGCTGTAGTACAGTCTCATAAAAACCAAAATGATGATGTACTAGGCACTACCTCATCCATTTCAAATATTATAAATCATATTCGTGTTCGAGCTTGTAGCAGTCTGTGGATATTGAAAAGAAGGTTATTTATGTTATCACGTATTGTTATAGGAAATACCTTAAACTCATGCATTAAAAGCACTATCGGAACTTCAGATCTCAGGGTACAAAATAAAATTCAAAATATGTTACTTAAAAGTTTTACTTAAATTTCTGTAATATATTGAATTATATACAAAGTTCTTTATTACCACTCATTCTTACAAACTAATCAATTTAAAGTCGTGAGGGTCGATTAAATAAATCTTATATAAAATTTACACATGGTGTCTCTGTTTACACACATCAAAATCTACATCAAATAAATTGTCGCATATTTAATTGTACAAAACATTTGCTTAATTTCTTAAAAAAAAATCAAAAACATCTATACATGTCATTTTTAGAAAATTAATATCAACGTTTCAAGTTTGTATCTTAAACATTTGACAATTATAATCTCCATAAACTTATATGCAATATTCTAACAAGAGTATACGATCGACTAATTTGTTCTATTATCTCGGCCCTAGAAAAAGCGAGGATTCAAACATAATACATAATGTAAGGCAAAGGCAATGTATAAGATGTAAACATAATTGGCAAAGAGGATTTAAAGCTTAGAGTTAGATTAAAGTGCAAGAAACGAAGGCCAAATAAACGAAATGCCCTTGCCTACTTTTGTAGTATGTAAGACTTCATCTTTACTATTAAAATCAAATTGTACTTGCGATAATTCACTAGTTTGTGTAATTTTTATCTTATTTCTTAGAAGTGGCTAGGAATGTAACAAATGTCAATTTTCTTTAACAGTTTATATTAAAATACTGTCAGCCAAATTTTATTTAGTCTTACATTGAAGCGGGTAATTCGAGTAACATTATATAAAATAAAATAAATATATTATAAAATCTTTTTAACATTGTATTAAAACAATGATAGATATTGAGCTAAAATTATCAAGTTTCTACCTGAAAATCACAATTTGCGATACCGATAATGTGTCACTTGTGTAAAACTTTTAACATTTCATTAGGCCTAATACATGATGCTTTTCAGAAAACAATAATTACAAGCAATAGCTTTTTAAAATAAACTATATATTATTTATTTGACATATTACGTTGACTGTAGTTAAGAAAATAAATTAAATAAATTGAAATATTACAATACTCTATAAGATGCTATATATATGTATTTGCATTTTTATAAAATACCTATATACCTAAAATTATATTTATCAATTAAGCTAGTTAAAGTAATATTTAAACGTATATAATAGAAGATTTTTTTTTAAATTTCCAGTCATAGTCAAGATATTTTACTTTTAAAAATCATTGACTACATTGCTCAAAAGCCATAGAATGAGGATTGAATTGACTTTTCATTTTGATAAAAACGTTTAACGTAAAAAAATATTTCTGATAAATTATACTTTTATTAAGTATCTTAAGGGCATCTTAGCATTCAAAATTTGTTCATTAAAATTGTTAACTACTCCAAGAAATTTACATCATAATCATTAGCTTTGAGAAGTGAAAAAATTCTAAAAAAAATACAAAAAGCATGTGTTCTGCTAAGCACCTGTCGTGACACATGCAAATTATTGCACCATTTTCCTCCCTCCTTCAATGGGATATTACACAAATTACAATTTCGTGGCGAACAAGGCTAACTAGTTAAATTACAATGAATTAGCTGCCTAAAGTAACATCACTAACGACAAATGTAAATTACAGCAGTAGGGCCTAACTCCATAACATAGTTAACGGTCTCGTACTATATATAGTATACTAGTTTGCAAACAATTTGTGGAAGGAAGGAGGCCAGCTTTGGGTGGTCGTGGTATAACGTTTGAGTCGCGAAGTCGGAGTCGGAGTCGGGCGCAAATCGAGTAACAAGCGTTCAACCAATAAACCATACCTTTTCAGAGAATTAAATTTTTAACTACACATGTCACTAGAACGCAGACGCACCTCCGCTAGGGTCCGCCCTCACACAATTGTTTGCATACCGTGGCGCTGGCTCCTGGCGACGCTCACCTACGCTCCGATACTTATTTAACGTGAGATCTGAAGTTTCCAATATATATCTATTCCGAGAGATCATAATTTTAAGGATGCAAATGAAACGAATTCGCACTCGAGGACATGATATAGTTAAAAATATTAATGTGAAAAGGTATTTCCTATCGGTACATGAAAGCATACCGTGTATACACTCTTACCGGCACCAGTTACGAGCGTCGACGGACACCAAAGCTGGCTTCCCCTCCTTACTAGCGACTGGCTGTTTGTGCCTTTACCAACATTTCTTATTATGCTCGAGCAATTGTTATTTTATTCTGATCGAATGTAAAGAGTAGGATCCCTCTTTCCAATATCACAGTAATATAAAAATCATACAGAACTACTTCTGCGACACACGCACGCTAACTCAAGCACACAACTAACCCTCTACTTTCAGGAAAAATAAGTACTAACTTGTAAACGAACATTTATTGCGAGGTGGCTCCACCTGAACTTGTTACACGTAAGTGATATCCATTTATAAGCTACGTAACACTGTACAGTTACCGATCGAAACTATTATTATCATTTTTGCTCTCAACACAAAATAGCTCAGTCACATCCAGACGACACAAAACAGACAGCATTCAACATACATTCTTTGTAAGTTTTACTTTTGGAGCATTCATTGCGAAACAGATGATCCCTTTCGATTACGTGGAACAGTTCTAATCATCGAACATCAAGTTAATAAATTAAATCATTTTCAGGAGTGAATGTCAATAAATAAAAAGAATATACAAAAGTATAAGCATCCACTTAGCAGGCTGGGACGCAATAAGCCACTTTACGAGCTACCTCGTCTCTCGGGGTCGAATCGCAATCATTCATTCCGTCACTTACGTTCAGACTAGAATAAAATATTTAAAAAAGTCGTCATCCCTCTCCGCGCAACACAACGGGCGCAACGCGATCATCAGTCATATTTGAAAAAAAATACTGGCAAAGGTAAAAACCTGTCAGATTAGATTCTCGGATAAGAAGTAGTAATTAAATGCAAGTAACATAATATCTAAGTGTAAGTCGTTTAGTAGTTTGCGTCGGTTGTGCCGGACCGCCGCTAAGTCTAACCTGCTTCACTGTCACTGCTGTCGGAGGAGCTGGTGTCGGTGCTGGACGACGAGTTGGACGAGTCGGACGACGACGACGACGACGACATGCCGCCGCCGAGCCCCTCCTTGCAGCCCTCTGCGCACACAACACACACAACACTCATTATTATTTCATTAAGTACCGGTCCCGGTTTACTTGCTTATTTGGGAGGTGAAATTAGTTTCTGTTGTTTGCTCTGGCAACCAGACATGCCGTTTAGAAATATGGACGGTAAGTAGGAAACAGAGTATCAAAGTGGGTTTACTCTGTTTACCCTTAATATTAATGACACGTCGTGTCAGATAATTAACTGTAAAAAAATAAATGTATCACACATGCAATAATTTGTGGAACTCAGCAATAAACTTAACATTCCTCAAAATCAGTATTAAATAATATACTAACATTATATGCATCATTGTAAGCATTCTAAAGCAACTTATTTATTATTTTTATATAATATACTAAAATGTTATCTTATTGAAAGCCCTTCAACCTTATTTATAATTTGTAAATGAAAAAGGCATATATGTAGACAATGACCATAGCTAATAATTTTATACACAAAATTTATGGAGGCTCGAACCTATAAACGCTGTGCCAACTTTTTTGTAAATATATTTGTATAAAAATATTATATACCTTTTTTAGGTTGCTGTTTCTTATTTGTTCCTAATTGGCCTGAGACATCTTGCAGTCGTTTTTCTAATTCTTGCTTCTTTTCTGCCATTTGTTCATCTTTAGATTTACCAGACACTTTTCGATCTAAAACATTTTTATAATAAGCTAATGATATTTTAAAACAGCTTTAAAACAATAATAGAAATAAATTGTTGAAAAATAAAACTTACGTGTTTTTTTCCGGAGACATGAAGCAACATAATTCTCTAATTCTCTAAGTGTGGAAGGTTTTAATGTTTCAAAATCAATTTCAATTTCATCAGGATTGGAATCTCTCAGCGATGGTTCTCTGTTTTGAATTATGTGAACTACTTTGCCCAGCTTATCACCTAAACACAAAAAAATAGTAATAAAACTTTTTCTAATATAAAGAGAAAAAATATTTAGTCGCTTTAATACAATATAACCAAAGTTAGAAATACTGAATTATTATGAAACTATTTTTGATTAGCTTTTGTAGTTTATGTGGCAAACAAAGCTGACCCAAAGTTAAGTACCTGGCAGCTTGTTGATATCGAGCGAGAGCTGGCGTTTCTCGTCGTAAGACATTGGCTTGGCGAGGTCCTCGTCGTCGGTGTCGGGGTGCGCGTGGTGCGCATGGTGCGCGTGATGTGCGTGGTGCGCGGGCGCGTGGTGCGCATGGTGCGCGTGGTGCGGCGGCGCGGCGGTGGGCGTGGAGCTCTTCTTCTTGGCGGGCGTGCGCGCGGCCGCCTTGGTCGCGGTGGTGGCGGCCGCCGCGGTGGCCGCTCCGGTGCTGGCGCCTCGCTTGCTGCCCGCTTTGCGCACGCCGCTCGTTGCCGTTGAAGTCGCTGCATTTGTTATGTCATTTGTTACTTGTATTGTCTTGTTTGTTTACTTGTATTACATTATTTTTACGAGTTAAGAATGATTTGCAAAGAAGAAAACACTCCACTTATCACTGAAGAATGCATAAATCTTATTTGCACAAAATAAAATCATTTTATTTTCCCTAATTCAAAATTTGTATGGTTATGGTTAATCTTATACAGACCTTGCTTACAATTCACATAAATAAATAGTTTATTTTGTGTGTATGTTTTAGTTTGTGTAATATATTATCCACATCAACATTTGAAATAAATGCTTGGCATAGCAGAATTTTTGGTCAATTCACTGAACATAAATATTAAATGTCAATTTCAAATATAATATTTACATTAATGAAGTTTAAACACTACTTCTTACCTAAGTTTTCCCCAATGTTGTTAGCTTTCGCGCCATACCCAGCAACTGCATTTGCTTTGGGAATAGCACTGTTTGGAATCTGTTTCTTTTGCTTTTCCTTCATTTTCTTCTTAGCTTTTTTCTTGTTATTTGATTCTTCAACAAGCTTCCTCATTTTCTCCTGAAGTGCAAGCAGTTCTTTTTCTAACAATTTGACTTTATTATTTCTTTCCTCGTCCGAATCGTCCGATTCTGAATCGGATTCGGAACCAGATTCAGAACTTGAAGCAGAACTGCCTTTATCAATATGCGGCATCCCCACATGACTCGGTTCATCAGGAATTTTCGCATATCTAATGAACAAAACATTGAATTAAAAATCAATACATTGTGTTGTAAAATATTTGTTCAATTGATTGATGGCAATTATTTGTGAAATCAACACGTTAAAAAGTTTCTCACCTCATTTCAAAGACGTCTTGCAACTTGCGCGCCATGGCGACAACATCGTGATCGGGAGGGTTATACTTGTAGCAATTAGTGAATATTAAGCGCACATCGGCCGCGAACTCTGCGGCCGTTTTATAAGCTCTGTTGTCCATCTTTTGTTTCACAGTCCCGAGATCCATTGGTTTCTTGATAATATCAAAATAATCATGAAGACCTAGCAAGTCAGCATCCACGGGTTTATAAAACGGCCATGCATAACCCTACCAAAAAATATTTGGAAATATATTATATATCAATAATAAAATTCTCGTAATATCAAATATTGACTTATATTAATTAACAGACAGAAACGATACAAATATTATGAAGATATACTAAACTCGCAAATGCATTTAGTATAACATAATACTTACAGAGTGCTTTTTGGAAAATAATTCTTTAAGTATTTCATTGCAGCTCTTGAGCGCGTCGGACAGCTTCTCCTTGCTCTTGGCGAGCTGCGGCGTGAGCGCGGCGTGCGACGCGCCGGCGCCGCCCACCGACGGCGACAGCCCGCCCATCTTGAACCCGTCCTCGCCCACGCGACTGGCCTGAGGGGAACAAACTACTTAGCGGGCCATGGTTCACACCCTACCCTACAGCAGACTTACACCCTATTAAGAAGGCCGTGAGACAAAAAGTAAACAAACCAGAAAGTTACTCCGGAAGTAAAATGCTGATAGCACTATAAATAATACTATTGAATGATATCGATGGAACTAATGAAACTCTTTCAGACTTGATACAAATCGAATATTATAAATGTTTTAAAATATTTTATTTATTTTTAGTAAATAATCGTTAAAAAGTTGACATGTAAAAACATCCACAATTTATTTTATTGGTAAAATTCAAATGCAATTTAATACTAATAAATTGTAAAAAAAGCACAGATAATGCGACCATATTACATTAAAATACGTCAACTGGACCCCCTATTTACCACTTGATCATAAAAATTTAATCTATATATATTTTTTATTAGTACTTATGATGCAAAATTGATCCCCCAAACAATTTTTCAAAATTTCGATTTTAACAATTTTTTTTTTTATAATGAAAATTTTAAGCACTTTTAATTGAAAAATGGATTAAAAATCAACCGCAAGAGATAAATTTGTGAAATTTTCAGGATCCATGGTCAAATGTCTATATTTTAAGAATATCTTTATGACTTAAAATTATTTATTTATTTTCATATTGTTAATTAACTTTTAAGTTAACAAATGAAAATTTAACTGACTTCTCGGGCAGAAAATGCAGTTTTTTTTCATCGGTCACATGCTTTATCCATTTAAGTTTAAAATTCCGGAAGAGAATTTCACTGCTCGCCATTAGTTTAAATAAAATTAATTTATTTATGACAGCGCGCCAGGCGCCGAGCGCTGTGGAAATGCCGCGCTGCCGAGCGTCTTGAACTACACTAACGCTTTTATCAATGATAATTTATAATAACAATACAAATCATTATTATAAAACAAATTTTATTATTATTTATCTTATAATTTATTATAATTATTATTAATAATTTTTTTTTTAACAATGTTATAAGGAATGTAATCAAAATTTCTTCTTATTTTTACCAAACAGCGGAAATTAAAAAAAAAAATCAATTTTAAATTTTTAAAACTGTTTCGGTCTATGTGTATTTTCTTTTAGGTAATTTAGTAAATTATTATTTTTTAATTTATCAGTCAACACTCCATCTTTACTTAACAAACTTCTTTTAAGAAAATTAATTTTGCTTTCTGCACTATTAAAGATCATGAGCTACATGAAAAAAAATACCAACCACGATTCGAACGCTTAACTACAATAAAAAATACTCGCCAATTCCATTATTACAAACCATTGGAAAATTTTTCACTACAATGTAGGCTCGTTTCAGAAGATGAAACAGTGTTTATTAACAGAGTTTTTAAAAAAAATAAAAATAACTGACTACATAATTTATTATTTAATAATTTAAGCTTGTTTCTTCTATTCAGTATATTATCATTGTATTCTTTATAACAATGTTAAAAAAAAAAAAAAAATATTAATAATAATTATAATGAATTATAAGATAAATAATAATAAAATTTGTTTTATAATAATATTTTGTAATGTTATTATAAATTATCATTGATAAAAGCGTTAGTGTAGTTCAAGACGCTCGGCAGCGCGGCATTTCCACAGCGCTCGGCGCCTGGCGCGCTGTCATAAATAAATTAATTTTATTTAAACTAATGGCGAGCAGTGAAATTCTCTTCCGGAATTTTAAACTTAAATGGATAAAGCATGTGACCGATGAAAAAAAACTGCATTTTCTGCCCGAAAAGTCAGTTAAATTTCATTTGTTAACTTAAAAGTTAATTAACAATATGAAAATAAATAAATAATTTTAAGTCATAAAGATATTCTTAAAATATAGACATTTGACCATGGATCCTGAAAATTTCACAAATTTATCTCTTGCGGTTGATTTTTAATCCATTTTTCAATTAAAAGTGCTTAAAATTTTCATTATAAAAAAAAAAAATTGTTAAAATCGAAATTTTGAAAAATTGTTTGGGGGATCAATTTTGCATCATAAGTACTAATAAAAAATATATATAGATTAAATTTTTATGATCAAGTGGTAAATAGGGGGTCCAGTTGACGTGATTTTACCAATTACATTAAAATACGAGATTTTCTCATCCGTCGGGACTTTTCTCAACCAAAGTAGAAAAATAATCAAAGAAAATTATTGTAAACGTTTTCAAATACGTAAAAGAAACGTAGCCAAAGGGTTTAATCAGTAGAAATATGATATCATAATATAAATCTTAAAACATAATTCCATAGATTGATTAATGAATTGGTATAGTATCAATTTTGCAAAAAAGAACATCAAAAATATGTTACCTTTTTCTGTCTACCACTTTCTCTTCTTGTTGAAATTTTGGCAGGTTTGGGTCCACTCTGTTGGTCAATTGTAGGTGTTGTATAGCCACCTTCAAAGGAACTGCCCATAGGTGTAGTAGTATCGGCTTTTCTTTTAACGCCTTTTTTTACCTGCAAATATAACATTTTAGTAACAATACCAATGATAGATATCATTGAAATATTATTCTTTAAATAAAATTCTGTTAACCGACCTTAGCAGGTTGAGTTTGTGATAATGTAACAGCTGGTATTGTGGATACTGGAGGCGCAGCAGTTTGGTTGACATGAAAGTTTGAAGGTTGAGTTGCTACCTAAAGACAATGTAGATTTCAGTATAATATAACTTAAATTAAGAAGTAATTTATATTTCCAACTTACGCTAGTGTTCTATAAACAAAGAAATAATTTTAAATTGAACAAGATAAAATATATCTTGAAACACATTACTTAGAAAAAACTCAGTGACAAGGCACTATTTATATTTAATAAATTAAATAAAATGGTGGAGGAAGATCGATCTATACTATGTATCTAGCATGAGTTTTAGTCAACATTGTATAAAAATTAACAGGTGCCAAAATTTTGTAGAAAAAGGAAATGGTGTTGTGTAAACTGTAAAATTATATTCATATTATTATTTAAAAAGAGACCCCACTATTAATAATTATAGAGCAAAAAAAAGACATTATTTGGTCATTATATCTCTCTTTATTAAAATAAATTAATACAAACAATAGACTAAATATTGGCAAAATAGGTGCAATATAGTCTCGTTTAGTACTTTTATTAATTAATCAAAAACTTTTAATAACAAGCAAGCAGCTTTTAGCTGACGTGGACATCTATCCATCTCTTTGAAATAATAAAATGTAAAGAACAGATAAAATGGAAAGAAAAGAACAGAGGCCGACGCAAAATCAATTGGTCACATGCTGAGATAATGTATGTCAGTTGTGAGCAGCCTCGATACAGATGGTCCTTGATGCATATAGTCCTTAAGTATAGAGGTGATAAAAGGAGGCTCATAGCCAAAAGAGGTTAGCATTAAAAACATTAGCTGTAAGACAAACAAAAGATTGAGGAAAAACAACACCAGTGTGGGTATTTTATAAATTTTCAGTGAAGGTATATGTTATGTACATATAAGTTAAAATAATAATAAAACCTGCTGTGGTAGTCCAGTATGGGTGGCCGGCGGCGTAGCGGAGGGGGCGGTGAGGGTGGGCGTCGTGGTCGTATTCGTGGAGCCTACAAAGGCAGGGTGCGGCGCCGGCGCTAGCGGCTTGACGGTGGGGGCTCGCGCGCCCAGCGCCGCCGCGGCCGCGCCTGCGCCCACCGCCACTACGGTCCCGCTTGCCGGCACGCCACTACTCGACCCGCCTGTGCGCTTCTTCACCGCACTTTTCGCACTGTTGGATGGCATTTCTATCTCCTTCTCTTCTTTGTCCATTTGCGCTATCTGTTATGTGAAAAGTAAACTATTAAAAACTTTGGTGTGAAATTGTTTACATTAATGCTTAGTTAATGTTTCTTTTCTTAATATATTAATAATTTAAAGCTACAATTTATAATTTAATGTTAAAGTGAAACCTTACCCTATTTAGAAATAACTTTTCTAATGTTTGCGCCATTACTACTACATCTTCTCCTGGTTTGTTGTAGACGTAACAGTTTGTAAACATTGTGTTGAAGTCTTGAATACATTCTTGAGCTGAGAAGTAGTAATTGGACTCGAGGCGTTTTTTGATAGTGCCCAAATCCATGGGTTTTTTTATGATTTTGTGATAATCCTATAAAACAATCGTAAATGTACAAATGTCAAGAACATTTAAAAAAAAGAAAAAACTTATATAGATGATTTATACTCACAGGAAGGTTCAATTTTTTTGCATCTACAGGTTGATGAAAAGGCCAAGCAAATTTGTGTTTCCACACAGCCTTAATTACATTCTTTTGGAGGAACTGTAGCTGATTAGTCATCCGCCCTTGCCGTCGCGGGACATCCTCCGAGGACGCGCCATTAACTGGCTCCGCCGTCGGCTGTTTGTGATAAATATAAAAACAGTTATATATTATCAATAAAAATTATGATAAAAATAAAATATGTATTAAGAGCTTACAGTGCTTGTTGTAGCAAGAGGATCGACAGCCTGCTGCATTGTGCTGGAGTCTGCAATCTACCTGCCAAAATGATGCAGTCACTATAGAATATATTACAAATTTATCAAAATTTTTAAAGTTTTGTGAATGTTGCTCTTACTCACTCACCTCAATTGTAACAAGAGGCTCGTCCAATCTCTGGCTCAGAGGCATCAGCTATAACCTCTTATAACATATAACCATTCTATCATAATACAATGTGGTGCATTGGCACCTAGGTGTTCTTCATTTTGTTACTTCAAATAATTATACCTGAAAAATAGTCGTATTTTTGATTCAGTAAGTATAATTTTTACACATTTTTATCATAAAACTATAGGCATATTAATTGATAAATAATAACTAAAAAATAAATGAATACCTGCTAAGATGTCTGCAGACGCTTGATGCTTGTAGTGACAATACTATGCTTTACTTATTAGAAGATCTTCCACACCTGAAATATGTTATTTATTATTAATAAATTGAAATATAATAGTATAATACTATTACAGGCATATTTATATGTAGTTAATACTAAGTAAATTAAAAAACATTTAAGATTTAAAAAATTGTAATGAGTACATTTTATAAAATATTAATTTGTAACTAACAAATGAATTGAACAATAAATGTTTATGTCAAGCTAAATAGTACTGTACAAATCTCAGAAAATGTTCTCTTATTATTTTCCTACACTCTCCAAACAAACCTACAAGTCAAATTTCAACTTGCTATACACAGTAGTTTTAGGTGTGTTGTCCATCAGTCACACAGTGTGCACATATCTACTACAAACACAATTCAAATTGTGTGTAATATAAATTTAAATAATGTTTTTTTTTTTGACCATGGAAGTCATGTTGTTAGCCATATTGACCTACATATTGACACTGGGTACACTATCCCTGTGAAATTACAAGCATTACATGGCTGCTTAAAAGGATGTGTTGGATGGTGATGGCATGGTTATGGAGTGATAATCCAATGCTTAAGGCAGTGAATCAGACCGGGAGGTTAATATAGTGAATATTTACAATGCAGTCATTGGTGTCTTATATTAAACCATATAAATGTGATAAATTTCAATTTCATTTTAAAGTCATTTATTCTTAATAGGAACTGAGCCACTAACTTAAGAACAATATTTGAGATACAATAACATGGTTGTCAGTGCGATGAGTGTATTTTGATAAAGTATATAAACCAATGGTTAAGAACATCTAATCATTCTAAGAAACAACCAAGAAATAGGCCAAAATTAACATGAATTGGACATCTTAAAAACTTTTATTTTAAATACATATGCATATACTTAGTTTTGAAGTATCAAAGCCATCCGTGAAAGCATGTGTAAGCATAGAGAAGATATAAAGTTTATCGTACCTGATGTGATGCAATGATCACATCAGGTATGATAAACCTAATACCTTCTGTATGGAAAACTATACAAAATATGAATAAAATTATATTACGGAAATCATTAGTGGTAGTTTAAAATTATTATATGGTATACTATAATTATTTCAACTAAAAGAAGAAAGACATTTCTGTCCATTTCTCATTATGCATTCACAGGTTACTACAGCTCAAAACAACAGGTTTTTGGAAATTACCAGATAAGTTTTAATTAAAGAATAAAAATTTAGGAATTATGACTCAACTAAAGATTTTTTACCAGTTAATGTATAAAAAAAAAAATGAATATAAAATTTAAAATATCATATTTGTCATGACATCTTTCCAAATCTTACAATATCAGTTGGGACAACTAGTTAATACTAATAATTTGACTATAGTGTATATGGACATATTAACCACATTCTTTTTTTATGGCTTTGCTGTATTTTAGTCATAAAGGTAAAAAAATTTTGAATATAAATGTTTTTAAAAAATGCTTAAAGTACTAAATATGTACTTTAAGCATTTTTTAAAAGTATTTATATTCCTAATGACAATGCAGACCTTTGAGGTAAGTGGTTCTTTTTAACATATAGTCTTTATGATGTGTTTTAGTATGGTAAACCTAATAAGTAGTAGTAGTAAAATACTTATTTAGGTAACATGAAAATTTAAACATAGTGGGATTTAAACCTACTCCTCTTCAAAACTAACCAAGCTTAAAGACCCGGAGAGGAGGCCCTGAAATTATTTCCAAGAGGCACAAATTCAAATCCAGCTACATTCAAATTTTCTTGTATCTCATATTTTTTTCCTAAACGTGGATTAACACTTAAAGAATAGTAAAAAATTATTTATGTATTCAATAAATTTTTAATTGTTTATGGCATTCATTCTAACCTACCCCAAAAAATGCTATTATTTAATAAATATTTAATGACTTTTAATATCTTTAATTGTAAAAGTAACTATAGACATTAAATTTCACACTCTATATGAATATTTTTTTTGATATTTCATACTTAAATATTTCAATGTTTATCCAATTTGGTATTGCTAAATTTTGTGAGGGTTATTTTCATGTTTTTTAAGATGAGGTTATCCATGAATTAGCAACCAGTGAATATATATTATTTTCATTTACTTGTTCTGGTAATATGATAATGTGCAACTTGACTTCTATCACTCAATAAAATTAGGTTGAAAGCAAGGAAACAGTGGCCAACACTAAAAAAATATATTAACAAACAAATTAAACATTTTCTAAATTTTTTCTGTTATTTCAATGAAAGTAAACCAAAAAGTTGAGTTCCATCATTTCAACACACAATGCCTCAAGTTCAGTGAAAAGTGGGGAAAGTAAGTGGAAAATAGTGTCTTCACACTAGGTTCTCAAGTTTTCTTTGCCTAGCTTTCTATGTGCGGGATACAGCATGAAGCTGAGTATGAGTAAATATCATACATAAAAGTTACTAAATCACATTGTGATCTAGTAACTTTTATGATATGAGTTATAAAGATAATTTGTGTATAACAATTGTTGAGATTAATAATATTCATTATAATTAACAGGTTTTATAAATTAAATTTATTTCTTAATAAGAATATAAATCAATGTAAATATTGCATATTTACTCTGTTTTTAACATTATTTATACTTTTACAAAATAAATTATAGAAAATTATTCTCAAAGTTAATTATTATGTTAAACATGTTTTTGGTATATGTACTTTTTTTCATTTAGTTCATTTTTACTCATACTTTGTCATCATGTTTCCTCCTTATCATGGATATCAGAAATTCAATCTGCTTTTTTTACTTGCTGCCCATACTACTTCTTCTAAATTGATTTAATATTTTAAACAAAAATAATGCAATCTTTTTGTTTTATTAAGTAAATGTTTGTATATACATAAGGTATGCATATATGTAAGGAATTTAGGTTTAATAAATGGAAGTCCAAGTATACTTAAAATTCATGAATCATGCATTTTCACATAAAATCATGCATTGACATAGTTTTTCGTTCTACTTTTACCCTTTTACTTATTATAAATAATCTTATAGGTTTATGTCTATCTTAGTGGCAATGTTTGATTATCATTACCTGTCAAAACAAAATATAATCACATGTATAAATTATTAAATTTTGCTTTGAGTTAAACTTGGGAGAGTGTAGAACGTATTTTATAGATCTAGAACATTCTTTGGCTAACTCAATAATTGGCTTAATACAAGGGTGTGAGGGATGAAATCTTAATAAAAGTTGGTTATTTATTGTAAATTTCTATATTTAAGGTATAATATTATAAAAAATAGCGATTTTACATTGAATTCACGAAAAGATTTTTAACAAAATATATGGAAAAATAGTAATAATTAAATCAACTCGAAAACAAAACGGCAACGAATTTATTAAGTTCCTATATATATATATAAGAAATATCTTTATTTACTCTACGATTACGCACTTATATAAGGAGCCCTAGGCTTGCGAAAATAAATAGGTGAAACCCTTAGTCTAGAGGCCAAACCATTTATGATGAAATATTGCTTAATAACCAAATCATGCAAACTTTACTATTATACAAGATATAGTCCACATTGAATGCTATCAAAATAACAAAAATAAAGTGTTACTATTAAATATAAGCGAAGATATTATGAAAAAAAGACTTACGAAGATATATTAACGCCAATATGGCGGATGAACTAAAAATACGATGTTGGAGTAACTTCTGCAGAAGCAAACTCTATCGATTTGCTCGACTTTATAAAACACTCCACAATTAACTAAGTTCATAGTTATTTATAATAAATATAAATTCATTGTCTGGTAGCAACAATAACCACTGTCTTTTTTATACAACAAAGAATAGCACAACACGAACTCTCAAAGGTCCAAGCGGGCTTCAGACATGGCCGCCAAGCATGAAGCGAGTGACGAGCGTCTTTAGTCATACCTAAAATTCATTTAGCACTATATCTTTCTGTAAATCAAAATAATACAATAAAAGCATAGAAAAACGTGTAAAACATTAATATTTCAGATTTTGATGAAACAATGATATAAGATTTCATAGTATTCATAGGATTCAAAAGAATGCACTACGAAAATTAATACAGTTTGCATAAGCCATTTGCAGGCAGCCACTAGTGGCGCCCTCACATTTCGAGTCTACTCTCCCGCGTACGCGAGTGTGGAGCGCGCTGCCTTCCACTTTTCCTATCGAAGCGTTTCATTTCATCACAGATTAAATGAAGTAACACTATGATAATTATAATGGTATATAAATATTTGTATGGTATATTATTTTTTTTTAAACATTTATATTACAAAAATATATATTCATATAATATTTTTTTTATATTTTATGAGTAATTTTGTACTATTTGATTATTATTATACACATTTTATGTGCTTCTTTACATAAAACATACCTAGTTGTATTATTACGATTCATTTTTAAGCTTAATATGTGTACCGGTAAACTAAAGTGGTAGATATATTTGTCTACCCCGCGCTATATTTTTTCTTTGAAAAGAAATAGAGATAAAATATGTTAATATGGCACTTGAATTGCTGTAATTTTTGAAGAAATAAAATTGTTATTTTCTATGTAACAAAAGTTGAATTAAAATTTAAAATACATTCTTTGATATATCAGGAATAAGATTGATACATTGCTAAGTACAATTTTATATAAATATTATGAAATATTTGTGTATATACAATTTTACAAAGTTTGAGAATTACAGATGTGAAGTTTGACACGCCATATGGGGTGAAAAGATACATAACAAGGTTCATAGAAACAACGTTTGTATTGAATTATTTGAAAAGGATTCATAAAAAAAAAATTCAAGAAAGGAACACAGATGTCAATATTATAATACTTTTAGCAATGATTTTCAAATGTATTTTTTTGAAATGTTTCTCTGAAATATACATTAATTTTTTGTTTTATTAAAAATGGTTTCTTGGGACTATCTATATAAGAAAGATATATTATATGGTCTCTGACAGTCAACCACATATTTTAAAAGGAAACCATTCTGTAATACGTTATCGTAACTGTTTCCAGCACGCGTAACAATAACTTCAACGCCCTCGTTTTTGCAAAAAATATATTACTAAAGTCCCATTTGATTAACAGTGATGTAACCTTAACCAAAAAAGAAAAAAAAATATGACAAAAATAAATAATAGAATACACTACACACAATTCATTTGCAAATTCTTCTTTACTTATACTATTATATAGAATATACTATTATATATATATTTTTTTTTCGCCTTCACGCTGTATCCCACACGAAGCAGGGTAGGCAGAAGGAACCCGGGAACCTAGTGTAAAGACACTAGGTTCCGTTCCACTTCCGTTTTCTACTTTCCGCCAAATTTGAGGCATTGCGTGCTGAGTGGCGGAACTCAACGCCGCGCTTTGCCTTTTTACCAGAGCGAAGAAATCAAACATTAAATATTTAAATTGAAAATATTTAATATTCATTTCCTCAACTGGGGATCGAACCCAGAACCTATCGGTTACAGTCACACGCTTGTGCCGCTGCGCCACGACAGGCCTCAAGGTACAAGTTTTGCAATATTTAATTGTATATTATATATTTATTATGTAAAATTTAAACTGACCTCTTGTAAAAAGAAAAAATGTAAAAGAAAAAAAAATCCTTTTTTATTTACGACCCGACCACTATAATAAGCGGTATAGATTCCTACATACCTCGACAAGCATTGACTGACCCATCTTATCAGTAAGCCGGTCTGTTCATAGGGAGTTTGCGGCAAGCGATATTGAATTATTTAGTTTTCAGTCTCTGTCATGAGTCTGTGCCGAACTTATTCCTTTATATGTGTAATATAACTATTATCATAGTTTAGACGCAAATAATTCTTAAGAAATGCACTACCTAATAAGAACAAAAACTAAACATTATAATTTTTAATGATTTTTAGTGTATTGTTTATATAAATTACAATTAATTTAAACAAAGAAATTTTAAATTTATATAAACATATTTATTGCAATATGTAACTTTTTTTTTTTTGGAAAAGTTAACAGACTAATACAGAGTATTTCTTCTTTCATGGCTTTTTAACTAGGTCGCATGATGGTCTATAATTTAAGTCATATACAAATATGCAAATATTTTAATATATATAGTTAAAATTTTAATCAATATTTAATTGTATATTAGCATATAGAAGTTAAAACTATGGTCTTAAATATGCATTTTTGACATTAATAGCTTAAGCAAAGTACCCCTTGACGCAACACAAGCAATATATAAGAAAAATATTCAAAAATGGTGGTTTGACGTACAATAGTGACAATCTTATTGTCTTGACTTGACATTTATAGACTAATGTCAAAAGTAAATCTTGCACATAATTTTTTTTTGTACTTAGTTCAAAGAATTTTTACGAATTAAAAAAGTTTAACGTCGTACATTTACAAATTTTATCTTTCTTGTTTTCAAAGTTGAATATTTATTTTTTTCAATTGTGGAATGTCAATCAATATATCACATACTTCGTATTAGAAATCTGGGAGAAATAATAGTTTACATGTAATAATATTATGTAAACTATTATTTTCAACTATAACCAAAATGATACAGTTATATGAATACAGAGCATTCTAAGATCTCTTGAGAAAGTGAAAGTGCTAACGCGTGAATTTGCTTCGAGCTGTCTGTACTGGTTAACTTTTAATCTTTAAGGCTTAACTTTCAAAAGGTATTTTACCACTGTTATATATTTCATTGTTGTAGGTATGTAAAGAATATTGTTAACGTATTTAGGTTAATAAAAGTAGTTGATGTTTCACAATGTTGTTTTTGATTCAAGGCTGATGTTTAATAAACTTTTTTCTTTACAGCAACTGTTTGACTGTATAGTTTTAAAAGCAAGTGATCTGAGAGTAAAGAATTGTGTAGTGTATATTTGTTATAACCACATTTGTACTTAGTTCTGAAGGTTTACCATGGAGGAACATAGTCACATGGATCATTCCAATCATAAGATGAGCAATATGGACCACAGTATGGTTCATAACATAGTTAATGGAGGTCATCTAACTCATGTGAATGATTCAAGTTTTTTAGATAATTTAAATGTAAGTTTAAAAGAAATTCTGTTTGTGAAAAATTTTATTAAATAACATTATATTTATATTTATCTTTGTTTAAGGGAAATCATTCAAGTCTACGTCATAATCATGGTGCAGGTCCACATGTCCATGATATGCATGGAGGCATGACAGTAAGCATATACAATTTGAGTTATACATTCTTATTATACAAAAATAGTGAAATATTATAGATTTTGCTGTTAAATTATAAAATAATATAAGAATATATTTGATTTTCGTCTTTTGTTGACATGTATTGGTTTTTGTACAAGTATAAGGTTTTACAAGTGTTTGTTTTGCAACAATTGTTTCATTGAAATTATACAATAACATTTTTTTAGTTCCATGGAGGATATATAGTGACAATTCTTTTTTCGTGGTGGGAAGTAACTGATATTGGCGAATTTATTGGATCTTTTTTGGCAATATTTATGTTAGCTCTAATTTATGAGGGGTAAGAGTTTTCTTACAAAATTATTACAACCATTTGAGGAAATCTGTCATTACTTATGTTTTTTCATTACTTTTAGGCTTAAATATTATAGAAAACATTTACTTTGGAAAACATACACAGGACTTCAGTATTGTGCAGTGGCACCACCTGATAAGCGTGTTGCAAATATTTGTGCAGATGAACCCCAAGTAATACAGTATGTATAGTGTTATAGAAATCTTACAAATATTTAGGCTATTGTAGTATAGTGAGTTCTTGTCTGACCACAAAATAATATCTGTGTGCAATTCTCACTTGGAGGAATGAGCTATTAATGGTGTAGATAATTGTGAGTGAAAGCATGACCTGGCCTTGGCCTTGAAATGTGAAGCCACCAGACTGAATTTTCTTAGATCTACATGCTTTTGAATGTTGCCATTGCATTAATAATTATTCACTTACATGAGTAAAGTATGTGGTGGCAAAGAATTTTTGGTAAGATATATTTATTTTATAAATATTGACAATGCAAGAGAAGAGCTCACACATAGCCACACCTATATAAGTTCACACATTACCATTATAAACTATTAATTTCTCATAATAATGTCTTTGATTTTTGCGATTGTTACACATTTTAAATGAAACACTCTCTCTGCTCTCTGCTATGTCTTAAAGAGTGATAAGACAATTTGCAAAAATGTTAATAAAGTGTATTAATATTATGCTTCCTCTGCTTTTCCTGCATGTTCACACATACACATATACTTACTTCTTGTTAAATGTTTCAGATGTTTTATTATAATTTGGCAATGGCAAATGCATATCACGCACAAAACAAAGCCATGTATTACCATTACCTGCCATTATGTGCCAGTTTTTATAATTAATTATAATCTAGATTCTGCCCAGGCTCAGGCAGAATAGCTACACAATGAAAAGTTTTATTCAAATCTTTTCAATATTTTTGCATGATGTGCATGCATGCAAAATTTAAAATATCATAGATTTGTGTTTTATTACCATTTTGTCATTGCTCAAAATGATTTTTTTTTATAATGTAAACATTTCTTTTACTGTTATTCAAACAGGTTTTTTTTGTGTCTACAAATTATTTTAATTATTTTTATATATATTTTTAAAATTTATTTATATTTTAGGCCTATGCCACATGTGATAGAAAGAAATATGTAAGTATTATTATTTTAATGTCTCATTTCTGATGTTTTTAGTAATCAAGTATTTTATAATTACATTACAATTTTAGACCAACAATGCTCAGCATGGAACATGCATGGCAGACTGTACTCCATGGAATTCAAGTGTTTGTAAGCTACATGTTAATGTTAGTTTTTATGACTTATAACACTTGGTTATGTGCTGCTGTTGTCCTTGGATCTGCAACGGGTTATTTTCTCTTTGGCTGGCGAGAATCGGTGGTGGTGGATTTTACGGAACATTGTCACTAATGTCAATATCACTAAACAAATATATTGCTTATTCCTAAATATATACATTTATAAACAATACAAAATATATTTTTCAAGAGTAGTTAGAAGTGATAAACAATGTGACACTGACAACAACAATTTAGGAATACATAATATATAGCATAGCTGATAATAATAACAAGGTGAAATACCAGTATAGTATTATGGTTACTATTATTTTATAATTTTGCTAATAAATAAATAAAATGGATATGTATGTGGTGTTATTGATTATCATTATTTTATAATAGGATGACCTTTTTGGGTTGAAATATATTTATATAATTGCAATAATTCTAAATAAGGTTTTATTTAGATTACTAGAAAAATATAAATGCTTTGAAATACTTAAGATGTTTTTTATTTTAAATTAAAGTAAAACATTATATAAATATTGATTTATTTATTTTTTAAAGTATCCGAGTGCTTACGCAAACAATGTTTCTTTAAATTAGACCCACTGTTACACTTATATTTACAGTACTGACAAGCAAATGGCAAATCTGCTCTATGAAGACGCTTGTGAGATTTTAATGAGTTAATAAAATTTGTTCTGAAAGTACATTCATCACACGCATATGGTCTCTCTGATGTATGTGTTCTTTTATGTGTTGTGAGATTTGAAGGAAATTTTGTGACATATGCACAATTTTCATAATTGCATTTGTACACTTTGTTTTCATGATTATCGTTTTTGTTGTAAATCATTCTGAAATTAAAGAAAATTTGTTAGAAGGATAAAAAACATAAACTAATATTAAATATTTAATTATTTTATACCCATCAGAACAATCTTCACCAGTTCTTTTTTCTTCAAAAGACATGTTGCTTGATGAATCTAATTCACTGACATAGCTCTCTTTCATTTGTTTTTGTTCTTGACATAAAATTGATGATATTATTGATTTTGGTGGTGGGCTAAATATAATTTCAGATTTTTTTCTTGGTCGACCAACATTATTTTTAAATTTTGGTATAAGTGTTTCGTTTTTTGTTTGCAGAGGATTTTCGTCTTGGTTTGCCATCGTCTGAATGGTAGTAAAATTACCTTAGAGATTACATTTCAATAACACATGTGAATTCCGAATACATTGTCTATATTTTCAACTACTGATAGAAAAACGTGTTCAATTTTTTATTTTAGTACTATGAAAAATATAAACATACAATGTTTCGATATTTCATATTTGACAATATTAGCAGAATAGTATTTTATAAAAATAATCGATATCATATAAATACTGATGTCAATATCGATTTACGAATCAACAATGCTAATTGTAAAATAAAGTAAAATATCCTAGATAGATTTTTAGAAAATTAAAATAGATCAATTTGGATAGATAGATTTATATAGATATTATCAATACTAATCCTTTATTTCTGATAGCATTGATTTTGGATACATCATTGTAAAATACATTGTGATTAGTTAAAATATTTTTAGTTATTAATATGCTTCTCTTTTTTTTTATTTCATTAAAATTATTAGTCTTTCTTTTCATGCATCTCGCATTGTAGGTCATAGAATGACCTATGTTTTAAGTTTTATGTGGGGTTAATAGATATAACATATGTGATGAATTAAAAGAAAAATTGTTTTATTTTATGATCTTTTTTTCCTTAACTTACCTAAACTGTAATATACCTATTAGTATTGTCTTATATATAGATAAGCAGTGAGCACCTATGTAATGAACTCAAATTTTATAAAATTGCAAATAATTAAAAAAAAACCGCAATGTCTATAATGTATTTACTAGGTCTTTTAACCGATGATACTTATATGGTTTTTTCCTTAACTTTATGACCGTTTAACTGTATGTTTTATTTTAAAAGAGTAGAGTAGAGTTTTAGTATAAAAAAAAAATATATTTTAATAATTATTTTCTTTATTCACCCGCTTTATCGCTATTTTTCGATATTTAGATCGCTTTATCACTATTTAGAAAATAAGCAAGTTAAGGTTAACAATTCATCTCTCATAGGTCATTGATACGTTTACCAAGCTTCCACAAACCCCAAAGTGTAGACACCCCGTTTGTCATGGCTTGTGATTCCTTGCGAGAACTTGTGGCCTATCCAGACCGGTTTTGGTTTTTCAATACAGATTAAAGGAGTTTGTAGCCAGCATTTGTGATATACACGTGAAAACGAAACACGTTTTCACTATTCAGTATTCAGTTTCACTCACGAAAGTGCCTTCATTAGATAACTAGAAGTGCTATATTTTGTTTTTATAAATATTTTGAAAAAAAGCCAGATTTTTAATGACAAAAAAAAATTCTGAACAATATAACTGCGTCTTTACACAGCTACTCAGCTTATTACAACAAAGTTTAATTTTATTATCTTTTGTGCTTTTGTGCAGCATTTAACAGTTGCCTTTAAATCGTTGTATAGGCTAGATATTATATTGATATTCCATTTAGTATTAGGCTCTAGTAAAACAGATGATCCATTTTGATTTTAAGTTTTCCACTTAGTTTTAAAAAAAATCTAATCCAAATCAAAATATCCTTTATCAAATTAGGCTATTATAAGCTCTTTTGCATAGTTTTAGATAGTGTTACATAGTGTCTGTAGTGTCCGTCCAACAGGATGCTACCATCGGCTCGGAAGGTAGGTCTGCTAAGAAGACCCAGCAAGAAACTCAACCGTTGCTCTTTTCAAAATATCTATTAAAGTAAATAGCACAATTAGCTTCTTGAGTGAGTACCAAAAGCATTTAATCTCACACATTTTTGTTATAGTAATTATAGTAATATTTTTGAATTGAATAATATGGTTTGCCTATCAATATATTTTTAACTTTCACTATAAATTTTTGAAGTGGCAAATTTAAATTTACTTGTTTTATTTTACAATACCTAAATATCATTCCTATATTAGAGTTCAGTTACATTCTGTTACTCAATTACCGGTAATCCGAGTTTTTACATAAAGATAAACTGTATTCTCGAGTACATATGTATTCTATGGATTAGTTGAAAATTCGTACATCTGTACATCACTATGACATTACGACACTTGATTTAGGCAAGGAACAATAAATAAAAATATAGATTCTAAATTCTATGGCTGGTTTTGTTAATATATTCTGTCATCTGTAGATTGATGTAATATAATCAATCGACCTATCAATTATCATGAGTATAAAATAATATTAAATAATTAATTATAAAACTTTGAAGTATAATTTGCCTATTTAGTAATTTGAGCTATGTTATTGAAAATAATGCGAACTACTTTTTTTTTACGAAGAATGGGCACTTATGCAAAAAGTGCAAACTTCAAGGAAGAACTAGAAAAACATTATATACCTACTAGCTTATTCCAAAAGACACTGCTGTCGATAGGTTCAGCATCTATAGCTCTTTTAAATCCACACAGGGGAGATATGATAGCTTGCTTAGGTGAAGTAACTGGTGATACCGCTCTAAAATCGATGAGAGAAAAGATGTTAGAGAATGAAGAGGGAATTGAAATATTGAGAGAAATGCCGCGAATCAATAGTTATACAGTTTGCTTTAAAACACTTTCGAATTTACCAGAAAACACACTCGGTCGTGTGTATGCAGATTTTATGAGGGATAATAAAATAACTGCAGATTCAAGATTACCAGTTCAATTTATTAGTGATCCAGATTTAGCTTATGTAATGCAAAGGTACAGAGAAGTTCATGATCTAGTGCATGCTACATTATTTATGAAAACTACAATGCTTGGTGAAGTAAGTTATACCATGAAACATCCTAATGTATAGTGTTGAAGAATATTGTATTATCTTAGACCAATTAATTAAAGGTAACTATTAAATGGGTAGAAGGCATTCAAACAAGGCTACCAATGTGCATTGGAGGTGGAATCTGGGGAGCAGCACGCCTAAAACCTAAACATAGAAAATTATATTTAAAATATTATTTGCCATGGGCCATCCAAACGGGTAAAAATGCCAAGTTCTTACAAGGTAGGTCTTATTTATCTCTTAAAAAATCTCAGCTTGATGTATTTAATAATACAAATGTTCATCTTAACAAAAAATTATAAGACAACTTCAAAATGAACAAAATTATAATTGTATATAATAGTTTTATTTCATTTCTGTCCTTTATTGCAGGCATTTATTTTGAGAAAAGATGGGAGCAATGTATTGATGATTTTCATAGAGAAATGAATATAGTTAAATTGTCAGTGAAATAAGTAAATAAATTGTACTTTATTTATAAAGAATTTTTAGAAATAAAACACATACAAAAAATTAAGTATACAAAATTTTTATTATCTTTTCTTTTTATTTTTTATTTTATCCTGTACATTGTCTTATAATAACATTTCTGCACTTCTGCCATTACTATTGTGTAAAGGTGTAACTGTATCACCTACTTCAACTATCCATTCATACCAAACTCTACGAGGACTCACACACCTCCAAAATGTGGCCTTTATAGTATCCCCTTTCTTGACTCGTAGTGGAGTCTGTAACAATTTTGTTAGTTAATTTATAACTATGTTTACTTAAATACCTTGTTTAAGCTCTCTTTGAGTGGCAGTAATCAACATCATCACTTTTACAGTCAGATTGCAACCAATGTATTATACATAATATTATGTAACTTTAGAAATAAACAGTCAGTTTTAAAATGATATCTCACCATTATTAGGACTATTAATCATTATTCCTGGTTTTGTTATTAATAATACTTTAATAACTGACATAACAGTATATTCTCAGTTTCACTGTTGCTTGTGTTGTGATAGAATGTGGTTAGGTGGAAAGGCTTGGACAATGTTGGACAATGTTAATGCATTGTAAAAACTACTGTTAAAGTTATACCTAAGTATGTCCCCAAATCAAAATTACCGTGCTATATAAACGGTTACTCATGATCTTACTTATGTGTAGCTTTAAATGTCCAATTAGGTTTACTCCTCACTTAAGGAAATTAAATATTTAATATTTATATTTTTTCACTCTGATAACAAAGTGCTACGGTGAAATCTGTCAATCACCATTACCTCTAAATTCAAACCAGAACAAAAGTGTCTCAAAGCTAAATCCCATGGTTCCTCTGTGACATATATGGTATACAATGTGAAGCTACAATGTGAACATTGTATTTTATTTCAAGAAAAGCATAATAATTCTCTATGATATTCAATAATTTAATTAATAATTTAATCAACAAGACATTTATTGTAGTTATGTAAGTCACGTGCTCTATATTTCATAAAAATTACAGGTCTAAAAATTGGTTTATTGTTAATACTTACTTTTATAGGTATAAAAACTGGAAACCAAGAAATCATTCCAGGACTGTGAGTAGAGGGTACTATGCTTATCATTTCATTATCATATAAAGTGCAGTCAAAGTAACCGCCAAACCCATGCATTACATTATCTTGCTTCACATCCCATGTAAGTGTTGAGCATCTCCTGTTATCTGTTATTGGCAATCCCCTAAAGTCTGTTAAGTCTTCTCCTTCATGATTTCTGGTGGCTTTAGAGGGATGTTCAAATGTAAACACTACCTAAAACATTATTTTTGTTAAACATTAAATATATATAACACATGAGTTTAAACATTAAATATATGTATTTGAATTACTTTTGTGTCTCCAATAATGTGTTTATTTTGCATATAAACAACCCATAATGTTTCAAGATTTTTTTCAATCTGATTGGAATTTCCGGGTGTAGCAAGTTTGGATGCTGCCCATAGTCTAGGTGACGAAACAGGTGCCACATATGAAGAATATTGTTTAGGTATTGATATACCCCCAGGCTTCAATAAACCCATGGCACCATCCAAACATTCAGGGGAAAGTTCATTGTCTCCCCAAGACCCTGTAGGCATAGATAATTGTTTATTACCACAATGATTTATTTAAAATCGTTAGGAAATTAATGTACAGTAAATATTTTTAAAATACCTAATAATTCTGACACAATAATATCTGCTTTTGGTGATAAATTTAAATGTCTCATATCGCCAGGTATTACTACGACATTGCGATCACGCCACACCTCTCGCACTTGTGCAGCAAGCACTACTACTGCGCACGGGTTTTTTTCCACTGCTATTACCTTAAAAATTTATTACTATAAAATAAACTTAGAGATGTTAAATGTGAAAAAATCCATTATTTCATACCAATAACCTACTAAATATAATTATTTCATTTTTCACTAGTTTATTATGAAAGCATTATATTTCAATTGGCAGAATCCAATGTGATCCAAGGAACATATACATAATAATATGGATTGTATAAAAATTTGGGATAATACTTTTTAAGATGTTTCACTCTCTATTGCAAATCTGAATTCAAAACATTGAGTGGAAGTCAGTGGCACATCACTATACTATGCCTTGTTGGAGGTAGGAATATGACCTACAATCATTACCATAGTGAAAAACTGTCCCAAAATGCCCTCAATGACATTTGATACAATGCATTAAATATATGAAACATTATATAGATAAGCGTGTATTGGTATGGTATGTATATTCTAGTTGCTAACTCTTAGATTTATTTTTAATAATATTTTAAAAAACATAAATTTGCAGGTAGCAAGATTTCTGTCTTGAATATTTCAGTAACTATTTAACAAATCATTACAATTTAATTATATATTCTATAATAATTTTGAAGATATAGATTTTTCCTTGGTGTAGAATATTTCTAATAATAATTGTATTGCTTACTTTCACTTTAGTTCCAGTTATATCTGCTGCATTTAGTGTGGCTCTGACAAGTGGACCTCGGCCGGCCCCTAACACCATTACAATAATGGGTTTATCATCGTCCTCTTGTACATTATCCCCTTGACCTGTCTCAGTCTTCCCTTCAGGTTTTGTATTAATTATGCATGCATCTGCCTGTGATGTCTGAAAGTATAATTTTAAATGTACCGTTACTTAATTTTACTTACACTAAAAGAAAGAATGTATATTACATGCATATGAAAATAGGGAGTAAGGGAAAAGTAAGTGTAGCCCTTCGTGATAACTATGCAAGTCAGTTATTTATAATGCATATGTAATGTGAGTGTGTTTCCGAAGGTCAACTGAGGGAGGGGGCTCCCTCTCCTACCACATACTTTTCCTTCATTATTTTTTTTTTCCCATTCTTTCTTCACTCATTCATTTGATGTGCCCAGATTACCTAAACATGTTCTTCTTCATTATCACTGTGACATTTATCTACCATTCTGTATATCTCTTTATTAGGTATGCAATCAGCTAAACTGACTCCGTATATCCTACGAAGAAATCGCATATCCTACGAAGAAATTGCATTTCTACAGTATACTACCTCATTCATTTGTTCTAACATTTTATCATTTACACTGATCTTACATTAAGTTCTTTCTTGATTTCTTTCAAATATCAAAACCTTCATCTTATTCGCATTCAGGCTTAAAGCCTTTATCATATATGTACCTCTCCATACTTCAATATTTCTATTTTCAGATTCACAGCTGTCTAACTTCTTGGAAACTCTGTTCTTGATTTTCTTCTCTGATCGGTGAATCTTGAAGCTTCCAGTTTCTTAAGCGATTAAGCGAACAGAACCCTTATTCAAGCTACGACTAGAAAATGGTCTGTTCCCAATTCAGCACCCCTAAACACTCACGTGTTCATAACATGGCGTCGAATAGGCTGAACCACTAAGATTAAATCAATCATACTTTTCTTTTCCATTCACATGTGTAAGTGATTTGGTTTGTGGTCAAACATTGTGTTTGCCACAAACAAATTCATTTCCATGCAAATTTCCAATATAAGCTTCCCAGCCTCATTCATTCTCTTGTCACCTTACTTGCCTTCAAATCATCACATATTATTTGTTTTATTCTCTCTTACACTACTTAGAACGTTCCTGACACTTTCCCAAGACACCTTGAGTTTGCTAAATGGAGCTCAGGATACCGGCGCATACGTCGGTAAAAAGAAAACTCTTGTTATCCCCAACTGGAAGCACACCCAAAGCAGCCTTGGGTTGATTGCCTTGTACTCTATCATTGTACTAACCAATCGGGAGGACAATAATACGCCTACACCTCAGCTCCCTCGCTCGCTCTCTGGTACGCCGGCCCAGAAAGCGACCCGGTTGGCCTCAGTCACACAAATAACATCCAGATCTCTGCCATCCATCACATGTAATAATTAATTCATCTTTTCTTTCATCCATCCTCTTACATTCTACATGGCTATTTGTAGGTACATTAGCCACTTTCTGCCGCTCCGGACATGGCATGCTGCATGGACCACCTCTCCCCAATGCCGCATTGTCTTCACTCATCACACCAGCATGTATGCACTGGTGCACATCGCATTGTGGGGCCACCGCATCAATGCGCACTCCTATGGTGCACATTGTGGCACAGCGATGGAACATTGCAGCTTTCTATGGTTTACCCCCTATTTTTATTTTAAGATACATAGATATATATAAAATTTGATTACATTGCTACTTACAACATCTTGTTTTCTTTTTTTCTGAATGTCACTAAGAGCTTTAGCTATTGCTTTCTGATATTGATCATACTTTACTGGATCTTTTTCAAAGACATTGTATGTGTGAGTATCTAAGTTGTCAGCAAGAGGTTGCAGTGGTGTCTGAAGATAGTCTTCCCATCTAGAAGATTGTGTAAACAAAAATAACATGCTTTATAAACTTTTGTGTTAACAGTTTATATACAAGCAAAGAAATTTTAAATTTTAAGATACCTCCATCTCAAAATATCACAACCTCATCTCACAAAAATGGGTAAAGCTCTTAAACTAAATAGTTTATACAATTTTATTCTAAAAAAACATAGCTAAGAACTAACGCATTGAAAAATATGTTCAATCATTCAAGTGCTATATTGCCACAGACAGACAGGTGAACAACTTTTCGTGTGTTTTTGTGCCAATATCATTTCCAACAATATGTTTCTCCAAAATTAAATATATAATAACTAAATAAGCAGTATAGTAAATTATAATAAATACCCTTTAGCATAACTTAACATGGGATCCTCAGCAGTAAATGGTCTTCTTTTCCAAAGTCTGTACAGATATTGCAAATAATATTCAATGTTCGATCTTCTTGCTCCACTAACAATAACCTGTGCATCATGTTCAACCATACTAACTACAACTTGCTGATGAGCTCTAGACAGTACTGGATATCTAAAATTGACATAAGTTTTCTTAAATTAATAACATTAATGAAATTTATTATTAATGATTTAAATCAAATGCTCACCCCTTCTTGTTGTTATGAAAAAGGGATGTAGGAACTACTATAGCCCTCACAGGCTCACCAAGCCATCTGTTAATTATTTCTTGGGATGGTAAGTCTGCAGATATCTCTAGCACAACGCCTATTTTTTTATCCCATTCCATGCATTCATGAAATTTGGTCCACCAATGCCATGGTTCATTCCATGCATCTTCATTATCTTCTTCAGTATTAGCTCTTAATGTTTTGTGACATAACATAGGTACAGAGACCCATATAAGTGTTGGATGATGACTGAAACAAAAACAAAATTTATTACTCTTACTATTTTGTTATCAGAATTCTACCACTAAACACATGTTACTTACCTTGTCTCAAAATAAGTTTGTAGAATTCTACATAAATTATTGCTGTTCTTAGAATGTAAAGCCAATATAACAGCTGGAAGTCCTAATCCTCGGCAGTATAAAAGTTCTTCATTAAGTAATTCTTCATGACGCTGACGCACAATATCGGATGATGAGTCTGGATCCAAGTATGCTGACAATTTACCAACGATTCTACTATTCCAATCTTGAGGAGACAAAATCATATCAGACCGCGTGAAACCTCCAACTACTGCGCCGGTTGGAAGAACTGATCGGCGAAAACGTGGGTGAACTATTGGTGAAACAATGAAGGCATAATTTGCATGTAATGCTTCTGTAAGACACACTTGTAAATCAGAGGGAGTAATATATTCTAAGCCACAGGATATGTCTTGTTGAGACATAGTAGTTAATTAAATTGCTTTACTTTCAGAAATTAACGAGTCTTTTCAAAACAAATCTGTCATTTGTCAAATTGTCATAGTTTAGACATTTGCTTTGGGATACCTTATGGATGTTGCGTAGAAGAATTTGCAAAATTTTAAATACATATTATTAGGCACGGTAAGGTACAGTATTATTACACAACATTTAGAATACAATGTATGTGAAATTAAAAATATTTTATGATTAAAAATAAATATTAACAATAATAGCACTCAAGAAAAAAATCTTGAGCTCATGTCAATTTTGATATAATTTGAAATATTCACTTGGAAAGAAAATAATCATTATTTATATACTTATATTGTAATTGTTTCATCTATGACGGCTAAAATATAAATGAGTTTTTTTAAATCAGCTTTAAATATACATATACATATATATATATATATATATATATATATATATATATATATATATATATATATATATATATATATATATATATATATATATATATATATATATATATATATATATATATTTCTAAATTGCTAAACTATGAAGTCATGAACCTCTGAGTTTATTTGTGAATATGATAAAACAAGGGTTGTCAAAATTGAACTACCGCACCTAATCTAACAAGTAAAAAGTCGAGTTAAGACTGAAAAAGTTTATTGAATTGAAACCTTTTTTTTTTCAAATCTGTCAATGTCATAAATAATAGAGGTTATGTATTTGTAAAGTTCTTAAGTCCTGAGTCCTGTTAAAAACGTGTTATAAATAGTTAAAGAAGGCATGTTAAAGATATTGAAAATTAATGAAAAATATTCTAATACAACGTATATCGGATTACTACTCAATATTCGTATTTTATAATAGAGATTAAAAATTGGATAAAGCGAGAAGTATAATAAAACAATAATAACATAAGCACATAATTTCTCAAAGGAATAAAAATGACTGTCCAGATAGTGAATAAGAAGCCAATAAAAAATAATCAAATAAGGAATGAAATTGCTAAGGAGTTGAATTTTCTGAAAAACCTGTTTTCAACTGTATCAATTCCTACACAAAAGAAGGGTAAGATATAAAAATATTACACTGTAGTATTCTCTGTAAATTAACGAATTAAAGCTTTCAAACAAATTCTTAGCAAAATAAAACTATTATATATTAAAGTAATTTTATTATTTCAGAAGATGATGAGAACCAATTGGATATTGAAATAACAAATAATTATAAAAAACCACATGAAAAAGAAAGGGCTCGTAATGTTATGGAATTAGAAGAGAAATTGGATAAAATAAAATCGGAGAATAAATTTACCTTAAAAAATAAATTACTTAAGAAAAGTTTAAATAGTAAATTGAACAAGAAAATAAAGAAAAAAGAGAGAGTGAAGCTAAATAAGCATAAAGTAAAAGCTACACTTGAAGCTACAAAAACTGAAGATAATGTAAAACCAAAAATTAAACTTGATGCAGCTAAGCCAATATTTAATAATGAAGGCAAATTGGTATTTTCTAAGTTTGATTTTGCAAAGCTGGGTGATAAGGGTATGTTATATATATTTTATAATATTTATGTGGTTAGGATATAGATACTACTAATATTGTAGGATAAACAGAGAGAACTTAACAGGGGCTCTTGGAGCTTGTTTCTGGGTATCATGATGGAGCCCAGCAACCTGACAGTCCATTAAATGCTAGATCATTTCTTTTCACAAATTATAGAATTCAATACATCAATTTATGTTATAGTATACAGTATCATTTAAATTATTTCCTTTTTTAGTGGGGATCAATACCACAACCATTACTATAGAAAGGTATCCACTACAAATATTTTTTATATGGCCTCTAATTGAAACTTTTTTTACAAAAGTTAGTTAAATATTACTTATTGTACTTATAAAACCCTTAAAATTAAGACCAATAAAAGTTTCTACTTGAGTAATACTTTGCTTAACAATCTTTTCGTATTTTAGATAGAGGGGCTAAATCTAAAAAAGACCCCAAGAAAATCTTAAATGAACTCCAACAACAGGAAGAAAAGTTAAAAAAAATAGCAGAAACAGACCATGATAAGGCTAAAGAATTAAAAGAAAAAATGGCATGGAAAAACATCCTGCAAAAAGCTGAAGGAGAAAAAATTAAAGATGATCCAACTCTATTGAAAAAATCTATTAAAAAAATGGTAAATAAATTATAAGTATATTTTTATCATTGAAATTGTTTTAAAACTTATTCTTTATGTAGTATAGTTATAAATGAGTTACTTGCCTCTCACAATTTGGGACATTGTGTGATGAGTGTGGGACTCAACAGCATGTCCTGCTGCAAAATTAAAACAACAATCGCTTTCTTTCAGCGAAATTTTAATATTTGCGGGATTATAATATCTGTATTTATTTTGCTACTTATGGTCAAAAATGCCTTGTTTAAACAATAAGAAAATATGGTTTATTAAATTCGGCGGAAAGTGGGGAATGGAAGTGGAACAAAGTGTCTTAACACTAGGTTTCTGGGTTCCCCCTACCTACCCTGCCTTTCTTTGATTTTAGGTATTATTATACAGGTTCGCAATTTGCATACATATGATATATATCTTATACTTATTGGTATGTTTCAAACACGCATGGGCATGGATACATTGCAAAGTGTTCAAGTTTTGTTTTTACTTTTATCTAGAATATAAATATGTATTATATTTAATAATTCCTTAGGAACAAAAAAAGAAGGGCAGTAAAAAGAAATGGGAAAACCGGATCCAAAGTGTAGAAAATAAAAAGGAAGAGAGACAAAAGAAGAGGAAGGAAAATATTGCCAAAAAGAAAAAAGAGAAGAAAACTAAAATTGTTAAAGCAGCGGTTAAAAGGGGAAGAGTTGTACTTTAAGTTGATTTTTTTTGCACAATAAAATATTGAAACTACTTTTGCTTTATTTTTATTTACTTCTAATTTGAATTATTTCGTTATTATTTACCACAATTGTGATGGAAGTGTAATAAGAAAAACAGGTGTCCCATAACGAATCTGTCTCTAAGAGTATATATTGGACGTTTTAAATAAAATAAAAACTTTGCTTGAGTTGCATTTTTTTTTTGTTTCTTTTAAATGACAAATTTTGTCACTATTGCTTAGCTTTTTTGTATATACAGACAGTTCGAAATAAACTATATCCATCGAAAACACTGTATCGTCATGTAGCTCACTCAAGTGTCATTTGTTCCTGAACGTTTTAGAATCGCTAAAGAAATGCCGCAAAGGCTCAGCCAAGCGCTATTACGAGCGCGCAAATCCCTATTACAAATCTTATGTTATTCAATAAACTGTACTATCCACACTACATCCTTCGACGCCCACGTTGTGCCGACATCGAAAGACTAACTTTTTTACTCTTATTGGAGGCGTTTGAATTTTAGCCGTGTGATTCCGGCTTAGAATAGGATCTCCCTGGTACTGACGGTGTCGTAAGAGGCGACTAAAGTACGTGTGGGAGAGTCACGTTGTCAGTAATGGCAACACGCATGGGCAGACTCGACCGGATCATTACCACCCCCGGCATTTAAAACCGGCGTTAAGTAGTGGCTTCGGACACTGCGTTTCGCATTGGGTAATGCCGGGCCCCGGTGCCCATCCCCATCCCCAATCCCTCTCTAGAATATGAAAGCGGCACTAAAGAAGAATTTACCCCAGGAGGGTACCAGCATCTCTGGTGCTGGAGAATCCCTCCCTGAGTCTTTAACCTCAGGCTGCCCGTCGAATTCTGGGAAGGGCACAGTACCACGCACTACACAAGGCAAACGAGGCGTACGCTCCACGGCAGCCCCTGCCACTCTTAACGTGGAATTTTCCAACATCAGGGGACTACACTCAAATCTGAATGCCGTCCACCACCATCTTGAGACAGCACGGCCGGCCTTGTTATTTCTGACGGAGACCCAGATTACCCGACCGAGCGACACAGCCTATCTTCAATACCCCGGCTACAAAATAGAACATAATTTCATACCTCATGCCGGGGTTGCTGTGTATGTGAGGGAGGACCTGAGTTTCCGTCGTCTTGTCAATTTTGAAAGTCGGGACCTGTCCACCATCTGGCTCCGTGTGGACATGGACGATCGTGTCCGAATCTACGCAAGCCTGTACAGGTCCCATAGTGGTAATGTAGAAACGGATCGGCTCATGGAGCAAATGCAATCGGCTATTGACGATGCGCTCTCACAGATCCCCATCGCAGAGGTCGTGATACTTGGCGATTTTAATGCGCATAATGCCAGTTGGCTTGGGTCACGCACCACCGACCACGCGGGGAGGGCTGTATTTGACTTTGCTATGGCGAATGGATTGTCCCAATTGGTTGAGTCGCCTACGCGAATCCCGGACGCGGACAACCACAACGCCTCTTTATTGGACCTTCTGCTGACTTCACACCCTGAACAGTACCAGGTTGTCGTCGATCCCCCCCTAGGGTCTTCAAACCACTGTCTGGTACGGAGTGCTGTGCCCATTAACCGCGTCAGTCGCAGAACACTAGCGACTCGTCGCGTCTGGCACTACAAGTCAGCAGATTGGGATGGGATGCGTACGTTTTACTCATCTTATCCCTGGGGGCCGGTTTGCTTCTCTTCTGATGATCCTAGTGCTAGAGCCGCTGCTGTCGCCGACGTGGTTCTGCAGGGTATGGAACTTTACATTCCTAGCTCTGTAGTGCCAATCGGTGGCAAGTCACAGCCTTGGTTTGATACGTCTTGCAAACTTGCAGCTTCTGGCAAGCGCGAGGCATATCGAATCTGGGCCAAGGCACTTGCCACTAAGGATCCGAAGGTGAAAACCTTAAAAAGAAAGTACAACCGTGCCTCTAGGTACTTTAAGTGGCAAATTGCCAGAGCAAGGTCCGAGTACATCGCTAAAATCGGCGAGAAGCTTGAGAGCTATCCGTCCGGAACTCGACAGTTTTGGGCCCTCTCAAAGGCTGCGCTTGGCAACTTTAGCCGGCCATCGCTTCCACCGCTACGCACAGAAAATGACATCCTGGTCCATACGGCGAAAGAGAAAGCCGATCTCCTGGGCGCTCTCTTTGCCTCAAACTCGACTATGGATGACCGAGGAACAACGCCGCCGACCATCCCGCGTTGTCAGAGCTCAATGCCTGACATTAAATTTAGTCAGAAAGCTATTAGGCGAGCTCTGTCTTCCTTGGACATCCACAAGTCGAGTGGGCCAGATGGCATTTCTCCTCTTGTGCTCCGTTCGTGTGCTCCTGAGCTGACACCGGTGCTAACGCGTCTATTTCGGCACTCTTACTCAGTTGGCGTAGTCCCAGATTCGTGGAAGAGCGCTCTTATCCACCCGATTCCGAAAAAAGGCGATGGTGCCGATCCAACTAACTACAGGCCTATTGCTATTACCTCCCTGCTCTCAAAAATTATGGAGAGCATAATTAATAGCCAGCTCTTGGTTTACCTGGAGGATCACCGATTGATTTACGACCGCCAATATGGCTTTCGTCGGGGTCGCTCAACCGGTGATCTTCTGGTTTGCCTAACCCACCGCTGGGCTGCGGCTATTGATAGCAAGGGAGAGGGCCTGGCAGTTAGTTTGGACATGGCAAAGGCCTTCGATCGTGTGTGGCACGGAGCGCTCCTTGCGAAACTTCCATCTTACGGGCTTCCCGAGAATTAATGCAAGTGGATCACTAGCTTTCTCACTGGGCGCAGCATCAAGGTCGCTGTCGACGGTTTTTGTTCTGAATTCATGCCCGTGAACGCTGGCGTCCCCCAAGGCTGCGTGCTGTCCCCTACGCTATTTCTTCTGCATATCAATGACATGTTAGAGGACTCTAACATACATTGTTATGCAGATGATAGCACTGTGGACGCTGTATACTCCGGCCATGCAAGTCTTTTTCGGGAAAACGTCGACCAGTGCCGAAATCAACTTGTGTCCTGCGTTGAGGCATCCCTCGAGAATGTCTCCGCATGGGGTGAAAAGAACCTTGTTCAATTCAACCCCCAGAAGACACAAGTCTGCGCGTTAACCGCTAAAAAAACCCCATTTGTCGTATCACCAGTTTTCGAGAACACTCCCCTTAAAGCCGCGCCCTGTATCAGTATATTGGGCCTCAGCTTTTCGAACGACTGCCAGTATCGCGATCATCTGGAAAGCAAGGCCAAGTTGGCCTCGAAGAAACTGGGGGTCATCAGCAGAGCGAGACAGTATTTCACGCCAAAACACCGTTTAGCCCTGTATAGGGCCCAGGTGCGGCCTCATATGGAATACTGTTCTCACCTTTGGGCTGGTGCACCCCAGTATCAGCTTGAACCATTTGATCGCATACAACGTAGAGCCGTTCGAATCGTTGGGAACCCAGTGATCTGTGTGGGGCTTGATACTTTGGCTTTGCGTAGAGACGTATCCTCCCTGTGCGTTCTCTACCGCATTTATCACGGGAAGTGTTCTGGAGAACTGTTTGACTTGATACCTGCCGCCGAATTTTCCAACCGCACAGTACGTCACAAACTAAAGTACCATCCACATCATCTGGACACGTGGCATTCGACTACTGTGCGGTTTCGTAGGAATTTTCTTCCACGCGCCACACATCTGTGGAACGACCTACCCGCGGCAGTATTTCCAGGTCGATACGACATGGGTACCTTCAAAAAGCGCGTCTACCTCCACCTTAAAGGCCGGCAACGCCCTTGTAGCTCCCCTGGTGTTACACGGGGCCGTGGGCGACGGTGATCACTCACCATCAGGTGACCCGTACGCTCGTTTGCCTTGTCTTTTCCATAAAAAAAAAAAAAAAAGGAATTGACACAAGGAGCAATGTACTCTTATCAGATAGTTTACATGTAAAAACATCCAAAGGGCGCTTATGATCAATGCCATCATCTGCTTCGGTAGCGAAATTCATACTAAAAAACCACGAAGATAGAACGAAATCGCATTATAAAATGTACCACTAGATGATATTAACGGTGTTCAAAAGCCTCAATATCATAAAAAATGATGATTTATTGGGCAGGTATACCTAATTGTTAATAGTTATAGGCCTACCTAATACTGCTTCTTTAATTTTTATAAAGTACAGATTTGCGTAGAATCCGATATTTTTCCGAGTTTAATGAAGTAAATATAGTAAAATGGTGTCATTTTATAAAAGTGGAGATATTTGATCCTGGTAATCATAGATCAGTCTTTGTTAGATAATCGTTTAGTTAAATATTTGAAAGAAATATTAAATATATTTCTCAAACTCATCATTTTCCTTAACAAAATTATTGGCTGAGCTTTGGGGCAGCGCTGCAGATATCATCTTTTTTGAAGGTGCAGATTTGATGTTACTGCTGCTGCATAGTATGTAGGAACACTATAATATTGTGTTTTTCCGACAACATTTTCTACGTCAAACGTACGTACTAATACATAAAGGTTCAGGAAACTTTGTTTGCCGGCTTGCTAATGACTCTTCTGATGAGCAGAACCGCATTCTGAGCCGGTGGATTTTATGTTCGTTTAACGATTCAAAAATTGGTGGAAAAGTCTCTTTCAATAAAGAATATTTTACGTTTTTTTATTTAAACGTTGTTTTGCCACAAAAAGGGAAACATGTTAAGTTTGTTCAACCTTTATCACTTTAAGATTTGAAAAATAGATAGTAGCCTTATTCATTTAAATCGAGTGATGTTAAGGGCAATATTGTTTTAAATTAAATACTTGTGATGAATAACGTATTTATTTGGATAAAAATTGCTTATAAAAACACCTTTGCAAATAATGCATTGCTTTAGAACAAATTAGTTAGCATAAAAACTTTTTATGATATGTAATGGTGTCAAACGTGGTTTCCTAGTACAAAACTTTTTAGTGTACCTACCGTTATGAAATATTCCGTGAACATGCGAAGTGAAAAGATTTGAAGAAGTGAAAAGTTTAATCCATGCATTCGTTTCCAGATGTAAAGCCACCTCGGTTCTCTCACAAGAGCATTCTTCCCACTGAAATTGTTCTTTTATATTCTATAAAATATAAATCTATTACTTTGTAACTTTATAAGTACCAATGGTTTACATTTAGAGTTTGCAATAACATTGTAATTCTAATCACTATTGTAAAGTTCTATTTGGATTCAAGCATAACAATTTTTTCCAGCTTCACGCTGTATATATGCTGCACATGGCAGGATAGGCAAAGGGTACTTGGGAACCTAGTGTTACGACCCTTTCAATCCTCAAGATTTTGAGGTATTGCGTGTTGAAATCTTTGTCGCGTTACCACTTAGATTCACGCTATATCCCTAAGGCATTAGGCAGAGGGGACGGAGCGCAAAAAGCTACGATCGCGGCATAAAGTCTTGTCATCAGATGGAAGAAATAGAAATAATAAATATTTAATTTTCTCGAGTGGAGATCGAACCCACAAGAGGAGGAGCACAAGTGTGGGACTGTAAAATCGCTTTACAGTCGTACGCCGCCATGACAGCCACGCGTTGCACTAGTCCACCGTAGTAATTTATGCCTTCGCTGGCGGACAGAATGGAGCATAAAAGCTACCTATATGCTAGGACAGGTGGCCCCAACATATTGGACTTTTATCTCCATTTAAAACTTTAAAGGATGTGTTTTAGTCGGTAGTCGAGTATAAATTAATGAATGCTGAACAAGCTTCACAAAGGTACGTCATAAATATGAAACAAATGTGAAAGTCATCTCATTTAGAAACCAGCTGGCAAGCACATTCCTCACGATTGTCGATGCCTGTGCATTCAGGGCCTCCAAGATCTGTTAATATCAACGTAAAAATAATGCACATGAAATTTACCTATATTATGGAAATTCGGTTTCATTATTTTTTATTCATAAACAAACAGGTTTATTTTGAGACTAAGCTGGTGTTCTAATAGGATTTCATTTCTTTTTTTCGTTCCCAAGTACGCGAGTACCAAAAAAAGAACTTTGGGAGTATTACGTATATGAAGAAATTCTTGTGCCTTTCTGTCGCTGTTAAAAAAACGTCCCTTTTATATTAAATTTGTGTAGTGTAGTACACTAATTTTGACTGAAGCTAATTTAAAAGCAGTGCAGAGCTTTTCCCTCCTCTACGTACAATTCTTGTACTCTGCAAGAAAATCTCTCATCCTTTAAAAAATAAAAAATGCAAAAAAGTTGGGAGATTTAAACAAAATTTAACAGAAATTAATTTTGTTTATTCGTGAAGATCGTTCTCTTTACAAAATTTTAGTTCGTCAGCTAATATCTAGTATCTTAGCCAAAAGGTCTTTACCTAATTAGGTAACGGTAGCAGCTAGCTTGCACTATTACCCCACAGATGTTAAAGTCACGTACATTGGTACAATATATTTGGCTTATCAATATCCATACTGCATCTAAAGGTAGCGTATATTTTCGGTGGCAATATAAGATAATCTTGGCGAAAATTGCACTGTTTTACAGTCTACAGCACTACTGTAATAGAGATATAACTAGGTATGCTCTATTATAACTAAATTCATATGAACACATTTTTTCTTACTCTAGGTGCATAAATTATGTATATTTAACACCATTCTAAATTCTACAAAGAAAATATAAATATACTGTAAAACTGTTTGAAAAACTTGATACACGAGAAATTCGTCATGTTAAGTTCTGATTACTATTTGTACCATTGCTCTACACTAAATAACTAAAAAAACATAATATTAAGGTCACTCATATACATTTTTGTATATAAAATGAGATATAATTATAAAGTCAGTTACAATCAAACATTCTGTAAAAAATTTCAAACTGATATTTTAGCTCTTTGGAAACAACAAATGTATTTTTATAACATTAACATATGTGATATAAACTTCATCAAAATGTAAATATAATAATTGAACAAGTTAAACAATAATATTGCCATTGTATTCTTATATGACTTAACAAATAAGGGGCCATCTAAACTAAAATTTTAAATTAGAGATTAAATAATTATAATTTGTCCTATATATAGCAACTTAATATATCCAATGTTACATTGATTCCAAATACATAATTTTTATGATTTCTTTTCATCAAAATGGCGAATTTGTTGGTTATTGTCTTTGCTGTAATTGACATATAACTCTTTAAGCGAAGGTGTTAACTGCGTACTTTCTTCAGAATTGAGTCACAATTATACAATTATGATTAAACAATAATCTTCACATGTATATAGATTATACATAATGTATAATAATATATAAAACTAAACTATTCTAATTCTAAAAAATAAACACATTATATGTAAAAACAAATGTAAATAGCAACAACTAAACACAAATATAAAGCCTCAAAATAGAAGTCTTATTTTTTTGAATAACTTATAATAAAATTAAATAAAGTAACATGATTAAACAATGTCTGTTAAAGAATATGACACATGAAAATAAAATATTTATCCATTAAATAATTGTCAATAAGATTTTTGTATACTGTAAAACATTACTATAGAATCATATCTATATTTTATAAAAAATGTAATTTCCAAATATTCGAGAATTTCTTTCATTAATTCTTTAATATACCAGATCTACAAACAGATTTATACTTACACTGTGTAATTACTATCTATTTATACACATAGGTCTAATAAGCTTTTAAAAAATGTTCCTATGTATATAAGTAATAGCTTTTTGTGTATAACACTTCAAGAATAAATACTTTGAGTTTCTAGACTCAACAACACTCAATACCACATTATGTTCATGGCTTAGCCACAGGTCATTGCACTTTAAAGTTAGTTATTCTAGTTTTAATGATTTGAAACATAATAGTTTACAGCGTAGTTGTCTTTAGTAAATATTTTCATACATAATAACTGTAATCAATATAAAACTACATTCAAATATGTGTATGGAGAAACATACTTTAGAGCATTGGAAAAATAGAGCATGCTTCCCATATATAGTCTCCACAGAATGCCAACCATTTATACATAAAACTTAGATTCTAAAAATTATAAAAAAAATATAGCTCTTACAACTTTCCAAAATAGAAAAATAAAAAAAATGTTTAATGTAATACTGCACACTAATAGTCATTATTCTAAATCAGTCAAGGCAATGTAACATTCAAATAATAAATAATATCTGCCATTTTAAAAAGGTACATACTTTAAGTCTGGTCTTGATTTGTTATTAATAAAGCTGGTTTGTGGAAAAACTTACAGATGTAATATAAAATTATGGTACAAAATAAGAGGTGGGCAACCATTTGAGCATATTCCACTATAAAACACAGAAAATAGGGAGTTGTTACATACCAGCATTAGCTCTGTTTAAATATGCTCAAATGGTAATTCTTATAAAACTAACTGTATTTACTTAAGCTACATCCTAAATTTAAATGGTAATAATAAAGCAAGTTGTGAGGCGGGATATTTGCATCAGTCTTGTGAAATTCTCAATTGTGTAAATGATTACTGTCATTGATTAAACCATTTGGTAGTCTGTATAAAATAAAATTAGAAAATTTTCCATATGTATGTCATAGACGGCAAGTGCCATCAGTTCAATTCAGATTTTACTGAAGGCAATGTAGCATCTAATACTCTGCCAGTAGCGTAACTAGGTATGTTCAAATAGGCAGGTTTGTCATGCTCACATATACCAGGCTGAGTACAACAGCGGCCCATTACAGAGCCAGCAGTATTAGTAGAGCTACTGCCAGGATCCTGTGAGTTTCCCATACATATCATTTTATGATTGTTGAACTGGTCTAAAGAACGAAGTTGTTCTCCACAACTTTCACATTTTAATTCTCTTGCATGCACTTTCTTGTGACTATTAAGAGACCTTGAATTATCAAAGACTTTAGTACACATATCGCAATATTTCAATACTTTCTCACCTGTACAGACGACTCTGTGATTATTGAGTCTTTCTAACGACATATAACGCTTATTGTTGCATAAATCACATTTGAATTGTTTCTGAGGCACACGACCTGTATGAACTTGCATATGTTTACGTAAGTTACTCTTATCTTTTATGTATTTAGAACACACAGAACATTTGTTTACATCTTTTCGAGTATGGCTTGCATCTAAATGTCGTCGTAAATGTGATTTTTTGTAGAAGGGCTCCAAACAAATTTGACATCTGAAAGGTTTTTGAGCAGGATGGACACCTGTCAGGTGGGTATTGAATTCAAGTATAGTAGGATAACTTTTTCTGCAATGCGGACAGTGAAAGAGTTTACGACATATTGCTACACTAGAATCACAAAATGGATCTGAGCAATCGTCACAGAATGAGTCCAATCCTGCTGGGGGCGGCGGCGTAGGAGTCGTTTGAAATTGGTCTAGGTCACTATGTAAGGGATCTGGATCAGGAGTTCCTGCTCCGCTTGGTTCTTGTTTGACTTTAGTTTGATCACTGTTTTCTGAAAAATCGTCTTGGGATGGAACGCTACGGGATGTGCTAGCTAGCATCCACCATGGGTTGTAATGCCAGGCACCAAGTCCGCTTTGTAAACCTTGTCCTTTTATGTCACTTGTTTTTGTTTGAGTTTCTGCGTTAGAAAATCCTGGAAAGCTTGGTAGCTCTTGATGCTTAGGTTTAGCGTCAAAGATACTATGTTGTGATATTAAGTTTTCATAATCACTTGAATCTAGTCTTCTCTCGTTTCGGTCATTTGGTTCTTTTTTAGACATATTTCAAAAGTTTCTGTAACCAAAAGATGAAGATATATAATTCACAAAACTTATAAAATGTATAATTAAGTAAACAATGTGTCGATATTGTTTGGGTAAACTTTTGAGCAAAAACATAACAAGTAAACAAACAACGCAAATGCGCGCACTATTTGTCCCATCCGTAAAACATATAAATTAAGTATAAATTCACACGCTGCACTTAATTTTGTCGCTCTTAATAATACAAATTTGACATTAAATTAAACAGTACCTACTTATTGGAAACTTTTTCTCATAAAATTCAATAATTTTCAACGCAATTCAGCCATTTTGTTTAATTGAAATATAGATATTAGAACAATATAAGATTTATAGATAATAACAAAACTTTGAAAATGAATAATTTTTGTAATATTTTTAATGACTATATCTATTACCTACCATCAAATTATCGTCAATTACAAATAATACTTACTACCAGCGAGGTAAAATAAAAAATAATAATCTGCAATTGTATAGCGATCTAATATTTGCTTTTCTGTTATTATATAAAATAATTTATAGTTTGCTTATTATAATTATTTACTATATCAATAAATGTTTTTGGTTCTTATATCTATATTTCTAGTTCGACAAAATCAAATATGTAGTACGTACGTGCCGTAAGTTTATTGCAATCATTGTTTTTATTGGGGTAAATAATTGTAATTGTATTTTTTTTTTATTTTGTGTATGGCAATAAATGACTAAAGTCAAAATTTCAAAAGCCATAACTAAAACGAAGGAACTTCTTTAATTTTTGGTTTTTAGATTTTTAGATTTAATAAAATATTATATTTTGAAAAGTAAATGGAAAATACTCTGTACGTCACACTAAAATAAAGGACTTAATTATTTTTTCAGCTCCATAATGGAGTGGCTTAGTAAAACAATTCTAAATACATTTTGGCGACCAACGATCAATATTGTTAGGTTAGAAATTTTTATTTTAGTTTACTTCTCTTAGTTATTATTTTGCTATTATTATATACGTTTATTATTTTTAGAACAAGATATCATTCTGAAAAAACGAGATTAGTAAGGAGATATGGTTATGAAGAAAAAATTTGGAGTGGAGGTTTGCTTCCAAGGTCTGAAGGAAGACGGTTGCCGATGCCGGAATATAGGTAAAACATTGACATAAGTACGTAATTGACCTGTAATCATTTAACAGAAAAAAAAAACAAACATATCGATTAGTGGTAAAACTTAATGCTTCACTTTACTATACTAAGTATGAAATATTAATTTAACCTGCGTCTTTCAAAATGTCTAATTGATTTTTATTTATTAAAATTGCATGTTTTTTTAGACCTAGCAATGCCTGGACAGAACGTAGAGCACTATTTGGCCAAAATGATTACATAGATATATTAGGCTCTGGAGAAATACATCCAGTTAAGATTTTGTACACTGTTCCATCATGGATAAGAGGTGTAAAGGGTCATGAATATCATGTAAGTCATTTTATTTTTTATTAGTGACCTGCTTGCACACTTGAGAAAGAAGAAAAGATTTGGATTTTTTAACTGCAAAAGCTGCTGAGTTAACTGTATTTGCTAATCCATCATTATGAGTTGCCTATTGTCATTTGGAGTCAATGGTCATATCTAATCAACAGTATCCATTTCAGTAATAGTTCATTTTCTTTATCTATTTTCATGTGTTGTTTTATTTCTGAAAATTATATTACCAGGGGGGTGATTATTGTGTACCAGATTAGTTATAAGGAAATTTGATAACAAAACAAAAGATACAAAGATATGAGCAGCATCTGTATATGAGATAGCATAAACTGTTAGATTACTATATAAAACTTTATTTGTAGCAGCATTAGTAGCATTTGTAGGTAGAACTGGCTCTTAGTTTTTTTTGCTATTCAATATTAAGTTTGCGACAACAGGACTTTTGTTTAGTGGAAAAATAGGAAAAGGGTGTAAGTCACTCTTTTCCTACCTTTCTACTAAATTTTGTTGGTTCACTCTTTGTCACTAAAAATAACAATTCTCTTTTCATTTCATATAAGATTTTTGATGTTTTTATATATAGTTTTATTTTGCAAAAATACTATGTCAGTGATATATTATTTCATATTTTAGATACTACTAAGGAAGAAAAAAATGTTTGCGCACACAGCTACTCCTCGACTTAGGCCAACGAAATGGAAGGAATATGAAAAACGGTTATCATTTTTGTATAGAAAACTTAATAGGAAGACCAAAACTGGAATGTCTTCAGCTTAAGAGATATGTTTCATTTAGATGTAGCAATTAAATGATTTGTTGAATGGTTATATTATTTATATGTCTGTTAGATTAAAGGTTAAAATAAAAAAGTAGTTTATTTAATAACTTTTTATTACTATGACTAGTAAGAGTAAGTATTTATAAAGCAACAAAGTTTTTTAAATATATAAAAATATATTGTTCATTAAAATAGTTTTTGCAACAACTAAATGTTTTAGTAGATTTTAACTACTACTCATCCTCTTATTATTTTAAAGTTGATGTAATGTTGTAAAGTCTGCAAAATGTATTGTTACATATAAATGCTGGTAGATAAAACATGGCTACTTTATTGACTATTATATTAAAATTATTCTTTGGGCTTTCAATACAATTATAAATACTTCTTAAAGAATATTCCAATCTTCTTTGATGAGGTCTGAAGCCTTTTCTGCAATCATAACTACAGGGGCGTGGGTGTGCGATGCAGGTATTCTAGGTATAATGGATGCATCTACTACGCGAAGTTTTTGGATTCCATGGACAAGTAACCTTGGAGATACAACTGCTGTTGGATCACTGGCTGGTCCCATCTTGCATGTACCCACCTGATTATATATAAGATTACTCATATTACAATTTTATATACATAATATAATGTCTAAAATTATTACCTGCTACTAATATCTTAGACAACTTGTATAAAATATTTTATATTTTTTTTTAAGATAACTGAAACGCAATAAGACAGTGTCTAACTGCTATTGTGCTTTTTACCCTGTAGGTTTAATACCTACTCGAGATAATATATCAATGAATTATTTCCATTTCCCTGCTCTGATAAGACCAAAACACACAATCAAATTGTACGAGTGTCTAAATCTTATGTCTTACTGAAATGCTAGGCTTATAAGGCCATGACGCCTAACACCTAATATAAATATAAAATGTTTTTATGTATATTAATATATCGATAGAAATACAAACAACGACAAATCTGTTGTTGTCTGCTGTTCAGTCAAACAGAATTCTAAATCACGGCTTTGTTTTTTAACCTGTTCCGCCTCTACCTTTATACGTGCCCTCCGGGGGATTGGTTTTATTTGATTCTCCTATTAGTTATGAACGTGGTGATTAGGTTATGAAAATTAACTGACATTTTTTTTCTCGTTTATTACTAACGTTTCTCTTAGTAAATCATAAATCTCTGTAAAATAATCGCATACCTGATGATCTAAAGTACTCGATGTTTGCATAATGGCGCAATCCCAATACTCATCGGAATTGAATTGGAAGCTTTCACAATTGGGGAAGGGCGTGTCGTGCAGTTTTGTTCCGTATCGTTGAAATGCTTTCGTATTTATTATTCTTTGAGCCTTTAAAGGAACAATCTGTTTGAATACATTTTCATCTTCTTTGTTATTATTCATATAAGTATGCACAATGTTTATTTAATAAGATCATAAGATTTTTGTGATTTTTACAACTATATTTAAAATGAAAAACGGATTAATGGCGTATATTTAAAATTATACATTTTTGAAAATCCGACGTTTCGAATATTTTACTAGTCCGTGGCCTCAAGTAGCTCGCCTACGGTGGCACCTGTCTATCAATTGACAAAATTAACTGTTATATCTAGTTAGATATAATAGTTAATTTTGTATGCGGTAGTTACCGCTAACGATTTCTTAATTGCCTTGTACCCTGCATTGTAGAATGAGTTTATTGTATCTTGCCCTGCCTTGAATTATTAAGTCTCAAGCTCACTACAGAGCTTGAGACTTGATAATCTTTATACCTAAGGTACTTTTCCCAGATTAAAGAAAAGTTCCAATTGTCTTCTCTATCGAAATGATGCTGTTTTTGTATTTTAAGAACCTCGGGGATCATTTAAGGGTATTTTTGTATCACTACAAGGAATGTGGGGTTTATCAAATCTGATGTAATAAGTACTTCAATTTATCCACTGTATACTCATAAATAGCTGACTTTGATACAGGTTCATTTTTGACATTGGGCATATATTTTTTTACCCTTACACTTAAATTTATTAAACATGTAGGTACGCCATCAATCCAGTTAAAGGGTACAACGCAAGAAGAATTCTTATTTAAATAATTACCTATTTTAATATTTTTTCTTCTCTCATTCTTAAGAATGTTGTTAAATTTATTTGAAGTACTTGTTTCACTGTATATATTTAATTTTTCTTACGAAAATTGTATTAAGCAACAGGATGAATACTATGCGAAAAGTTGCTGTAGACCTTAATCTATTACGATGCCAAAATTTATCACGATGTCAATTTTTAAGGTTCTATTCTTTTCTTATGTAACTGTAACGCATTCCGAGATAAAATCTAATAAAGATGTACCTCCAGACTTTAAGCTTATATCATATCATAGTTTATTTATTTGATTTCAGTAATGTCTGTGTGAGACAGTGAGGCCTGTTGTGGCGCTGCGGTACAAGAGTGTGACTGTAAACGATAGGTTGTGGGTTCGATCTTCACTTGAGGAAATGAAATATAATAAAATATTCTCAATCGTTCTGGTAACTAGGCTAAGCGCAGCGTTGAGTTTCACCACTCAATACGTAATGCCTCAAATTCGGCGGAAGGTAGGCAACGAAAGTGGAAAGGAGTGTCTTAACACTAGGCTTTCAAGTTCCCTCAGCCTACCCTGCCATGTGCGGGGGATACAGAGTAAAGCTGAGACAAGTAATTTTTACGTGATTTTTGTTCAAAGTATTATATAACTATTATCGATAAATTAACGGGACGAATTAATAAAATTGATTTCTAATGTATAAAATTGACTTTTCTGTCTTTTCTTATTATATAGATATATATTATATAGATACATACAGGTAAAAATGAGAAAATCTTTTATTTTCAAAACTGATCATAGCAATGTCTCTAACTATTAGAACGATGTTTTTTTATATGATAATTAGAACCTATAAATTGTAAGATGTTATTATATAACAGCGATTTTTATGTAATAGTAAAAGTATACTTTTATATATTTACAAAAAATATAAATATCATTTTGTGCGTTATAATATTTTCATTAATCATTTCATAATTATTGTAATCAAACCAGAACAAATGTAACAAGCATGAAATTTCGTCATATTTTACATATAATATCAGGTATGTAATTGTAAGGTCACAAAAATCCGAACATGTTTATAAAAGTGACCTCGTTCGGCCTATCAGTGGAGAGAAACTGTGTTTTGTTTAATAAATGTACTAGTCTTCACTTCTGACTTTGTAGTTCAGAGTTAGAACGCAAATCCGAATCGCACTTTACGGATATCTTTTTTAAAAATGCAAAGAATATTTTAAAGTTGAGCGATGAGAAGCGCCACTTTGTTAGATACCGTTTGGTAAAAATTCAATTAGAAATTATCATTATTACTTTAGGTACTTCACGCTGTATCAAGCACACGGCAGGATAGGCAGAGGGAAATTGGGAACCTAGTATTAGGATGCTCCGTTCCACTTCCGTTCCTTACTCGCTGAATTTGAGGCATTGCGTGTCTCGTCGCCGTCTCGAGTCTCGGAACTCGATGACGCGCTTTGCCTTGTTACCAGAGCAAAGAAATGAAAAAATTAAATATTTAAATTGAAAATATTAAATATTTCATTTCCGCGAGTGGGGATCGAACCCACAACCTATCGTTTACAGTCACGCGCTTGTGCCGCTGCGCCAAGACAGGCCTCATTATTATTACTTTTATTATTAAAATCATAATTTTTCTACGATCTGTGATCTATCGTTAATTTTTTTTTGCTTTTTAAATAGTAATGATCCGTAAACGATATTTTTTCCTTTATATACGTATAATATTAACTAAATATCAAGTTTCTAGGTCGTCGAGAAAGAGATTAGATTTTTGATCAGTGATCCCACACTTCAGGTTTTAAACGTTAATGTATCAACTTGACATTAGACTTAAATTGTTTCGTTTACTTTGCCAACAATAATGTATTTTAATAAATGTGCTGAATTTCAGGCACATTGATTAAATAATTTACGAGTTATGAAGGGCGCAAAATTAGCATAAAATTTATGTAAAATACACATTGCGCGTTTCTAGCTTTTTAACTTGACTGACCATGCTGGTGCAGCTCTTCATACAAAACGTTTTGTTTGTAAAAAAGATGTTTAAACATGCGCATGTTTTATTTATATAAATTCGCTTTTGTAGCTTTATTAGTCGATTAATTATGTATTCTGTTGTAACAATGTGTCTCCCATAAAAGATACTGAACGTATAAAAAAGTCTTGTAAACATTATATATATATTTTTTTTACATTATGTTCTTGACCTACATTCAATATCCTATGGTCAAGTACATAACATTTAACAACAAAAAATACATGGAATAAAAAATCTGAAATAACAATGTATTATTATTACTAGATACATATTTAATTTGTCAAAATATTGTATTTATAAGTATCAAAGTTATTGTGGAAAGATTAAGCAAAAAGTAATATTAAAAAATGTTTTTTTGTTGGTTGACTTTCTTCACCACGAGAGCAACGATATAATAATATAGGATTGGGTAACTAAATTATTGCCGATTTCTGTAATAGACATTTTCCGTTTTACGACACCAGTAAAAGTTTTGATATTATTCGTCTTCTAAATGTTAGCTGTTGTCCTTTCTTGACTTTACGACGTGATGGTGTATATATCTGATTGCAGATCTTATTTTACCCCTATAACCATTTGGATGTTTTTATTTTGCTTTATAATTTCCGTAAAAGAAAAAATCTTTTATTTTGCTTTATAATTTCCGTAAAAGAAAAAAGTTACGTGATTTGTATGAAAGCTCTTAAAGAAAGGCAATACCGAAACTGGTTTCAAAATCCATGGATTCCATTTTTCTAAAATACGACCAACGTAAAGATGGGCTAGTTGATATCATTAAGGATGTAATAAAAACCATTGTATAAACTGATTATGATGATCTACATGATAGATTACACATAAGTTTAATGTTTAACATGCAGATTTAGAAGCGTATTGGGCTAACACACGAGTGCGATTTCATGCTTTAACGCAATGATTTCGATTATTTTTTAAATGAATTATGCTTGTAGAAAGTGGATTATGTACAACAATACCGATAGAAAACGATCGTGGTGCTCGTCTGATGACATATACAAATCACATGAAAAGCCAATTTCCACCAAAGTAAAATTTTGCTGTCGATTTTGTGAAATTGGAAAGATCCAAGGTATTTATTAGCTGCTTCCGAGGAATCGAACTACAAATTCAGAGGGTTACTAGATAAATCGACTGAAATAGTAAGAAAAATCATTGGTCAATCAAATACTTTTCACCAGTACACGTTTTTCCCTACTCGGAAGAAATTTTATGAATATTGGTTAGGTATAGATATCACATCTACCAAATGGCCCTGATTTCACACCCTCAGATTATCACTTATTACGGTTCCTCGACAACTTGATAACGTTGTAAAATCTTACTTAACTCAGTTTTTTTTCGAAAAGTATTCAATTCTCTATGAGCGTAAAATATGAAGTCGTTGCATAAATAGAAAAGCCTCGAGCAGAATGTAATAATAATACATTATAGATTAAATATATTTTTCAGTAAGAAATAAAAATTATTTATCAATATTTTTTAAGTGTTTTTACATTTAGAAAGGAAAAATACTTATTTAGAAAAAAAAGTATCGAGATTTGAACGTGACTCTTGTAATCCGCAGATGGACGGATTCCAAGAGGCGCGGGTTCAAATCCCACTATGTTAAAAAATGTAAATCATTATTTAAAATATTTTATTTTATTGACTAAATAAATTATTACTTAGTTGCAAACCTAAACAACCATCCTCTGAATATCGATTATTATTTTTATAAAATGTAAAGAAAAGACTTGATTATAATGTACTTACAAATCTAATCCCCTCTTTTAAAGCTAGTAAATCTTTAGGATGATCGAAATAGTTTGGTTGTATTCTCGGTTGGTGGCTAAAATTCGCTGAGCGTAATGTTAAGCGACCAACACTGCGGGGCCGTATTAGTATAGGATTCAGTGCGAAGGAATTCTGTCGGTCTCGTAGTGGTAATGATCCGTAAACTTCTTTATACCACTGATCAGTTACACCTGTGGAACATGAATCATGTTAATATATAGTTAGCACTTTTTGTTATTCACAAATTGGAAGGTAGCAGCGTTTATTTTTTTTTATTCGTTGTCAATTATTTTTTCGCATTCTCACTTTGCAATAAGATATGAGACTTACACCTGTTTATCTAAGAGAATGGAAAAGAATTATTAAATTTAGGTACATAGACATACTCAAATATAATGTGGGCTTTATATATTACCTTATAAATTGAAAAAATGCTTAGACTTTGAATATGGTTCAATAGTTAGTTAGTTAGTAAATACTTCAAATATACTTACTATATCAGTTTAGTACCCACCGAGCATAGATCTTATAATTCCTAGGAGATCTCCAGCAAGGGATCCAGCTCCCATAACTAGCTCCATATCAGGGCGACCTTCAGCTAAGTCTCGGCCATATTTTGTTTGGGTGAAGGCAAGTCCTGCCGCACCACCAGGGATGGTCAGAGGACCTTGTCCCAACATATAAGCTGCCGCCGCTGCTGGTGACGCGGCTGTAATCTGAATTTGTTCTTCTAATCTTAATTCGTCTTTTTAAATTTGTTTTGAACAAAACAAAACAAGCAATTATTAATTGATTGTTATTTTGTGTACCTAATGATATTTTGTTATTTACATTAATTCAAATTCAAAGTCAATATATTCCTTATTTGAGTAGGATTTTGCACTTTTGAATCGTCGAATGAACATAAAAGTACCACCGGTTTGAAATGCGATTCTGTTTAGAAGAGTCGTTAAGAAACTCATTAGTTTTTCTTTTCAACATTGGGGTTATAATTTTAATATTTACTACTGTTGTGACTGTCCTGGATGAAATTGAAATAATCTGAATAATTACATTTTTATTCTTCAAGTATTCATTGACAGTAGAGTAAGCTTTTCAAGTTAGCTGAGCATTAACAATTACTTTAAATTTATGCAGTGGAAAATTCTAAATACATTGCGAAATACTGATTAAAATAATAGATACCTATTCTCAGGTCCACAAATGATTTATTTACTTATATGGTGAATTGAACTGGCAGTAAAAAAAGTGATTGGTGATTTTTTTTTAAAAAACTTTTACTATATTTCTGCAATTCTTGATGTTATATGGAGAAAAATTGTTTTACGGATCTTAAAGCCGTAAATGGATGAATCCCATGTTCATGAAATCGTTATTAATACGTCTCTTTCGCCGCCGTAGCCGAGATCTGTTAATTACGATTTAGAACCGGTAAAATCCTACGAAAGTTTATTCGCAATGCGTTCTCTGTGTAATTCCGATTGCGGAGTATAATATGCGAGAATAAAATCCTCGTGGTATATAATCGCAATGCGGACAGGCCCTTAAGCTGGAAGCCGTAATTTACCACGATTTTTTTATACTTTCACTCAACTTCACGCTGTCCTGCACACGGCAGGTTAGGCAGAAGGAACTTCGAAACTTTGTATTAAGATACTCCGTTCTACTACCGTTCCCCACTTTTTTTACTGTTCCTCACAATTTCGTCGAATTTGAGGTGTTGCGTGTTTAGTGGCGGAACTCAACGCAGCGCTTTGCCTTGATACCAGAGCGAGCAAATAGCTAGGTTGTATTAGGTTACCAAGTTCCCTCTGTCTACCACAATTCAAATGCCACTCGTCTAATTATCCCAACATATAATTATTCTTTTAGACTTTTGATTTCTTAATTGCCTCGGGTACTGCCCTGGATTCTTACAGTATGAAACTACTGTCTTACTTACTCTTGTCCTGCTCTAGTGTGGTGTGTTTGAGACTTAAAATTTTCGTATTTTTCAATGGCAGATAATTATTTATATGTCATAAAAACACTAACAAAACATTTTAAAGTTTTTCTTTGTTTCTTCGGGCTAATATTAGAAACAACTGTACCGATTTTTCACCGTAAAATAGCAGTCACACGTATATTTACCTTTATTTACTATAACTTTTAAATAAAAACAACATGCTCCACCTACTTACATCGTTGACACAAAGTCCAGTGGTATTAACAATAAATGCGTTTCCGGAGAAAGTTATATGATCCTGTAAATTGTATCCTACTGGTAAATTAGCTAGAGTTTTGATACCCAGCTCTTGTAGATGTTGTCTTGGTCCTACGCCTGAGAGCATCAGTAGTTGTGCAGACCCAATGGTCCCTGCTGCTAAAATAATTTCTCGACGAGCAAATATTTTTCTTCTATAAAATAAAATAATCACGTTGTATGAATTAAATATTGTACCTCTTTAAGCTAAGTATATAAATTTAAGCCGGTTCTACATTCATATGTCGAAGGAAGTAAAATAATAAATTGTTATTGGGATAACTTATGACGATTATCTTTTTTAATCGTAATTATATTATAAATATAATGTAATTACGATTAAGTTTGGTACAATTTAAAATTGTAATTATTACTCAACTTAATAAATATTGGTTTTGTCTTTTTTACATTATAATTGTTTAAATTCAATAAAAATAGTAAAAAATTGAAAATGTAAAATATGAGAAACCCTTGCACATTCATTGCACATTCATGTGTTAATTGAAAACGTCATTTAGTTGCCAAGATGTTACTTTGTATTGCTTCATTATAAGCAAATAGAAGTTAGCCTCATAGGTTTACTAGGATTGTTCGTTGTTTGGAAAGAACCGATGATCAATAACCAATTTTTAAATAAAATAAGATAAGTATAATACCTTTGATTGTTCTTAACAAATTCGACGCCATTGGCTATCTTAGAGACAGGATCAATGAGAATTTTGGTTACGGTTGAAAATTTTGATACTTTTAAATTTTTTCTCATCCTTACTGGCTCTAAAAATGCCTTAGACGTGCTACATCGTCTACCATTTCTTATAGTCGCTTGAGGTTTTGAAAAACCAACCACTTTTTTTCCATTTGGATCATTCCACTCATAGCCAAGTTCTTCACCAGCACTTTTAAAAGCTTCGTTTAAAGGTGAGCTAAACGTTGCAGAATCTATATCTAAATACCCCCCAATACCGTGAAAAGTAGAATTACGTAAAGAATTTATTTTCATATTTTCAGATTTCTTAAAATATGGAAGAATTTCTTTATAACTCCAACCTTCATTGCCCATTTTAACCCAATCGTTGTAATCGTCGGGATGACCACGCTGGTATATCAAAAAGTTGAGTACGCTGCTTCCTCCGAGCACTTTACCGCGGGGCATATAACAAACGTTTCCTCTTAAATCTAGGCATGCTCTTTTTTGGGGTTCTGCAGTATATCCCCAATTCATGGGAGTAATTGAAAGAAACGGTGCGAATATGGGTATATCTGAAAAGTAGTTTTCATTTCCGCCAGCTTCTAAGAGTAAGACTTTCCATTGTGATATTTCTGAAAGTCTATTAGCCAAAACGCAACCCGCTGACCCAGCCCCGACAATAATGAAGTCATAAACTTGGCCGTTCTTTGGCGTGTAATCTGGTACGAATCCTTCTTTTATATTTCGGGGTAGTGGCCGAAATAGGTTGGTCCAAATGTCAATGAAATTATACGTTTGTAGAGATGATCCGGATATAAGCAACAAAATGTACATAAGTGTATATGATAAAAAATGTAAAGGGCAACGCATTTTGTTTCTTTAAATATCTGAAAAAAATATATATAATTGTTAAAAATCGAATTAAAATATATATAAATATAAAATCGAAGTAAAAGGAAGACATATTCATATATTCGATCGATAAAATCGAAGTAAAAGGAAGACATATTAAGGAAGCTGCTAAATATTACTACTTTTTATTATCCTATATAGTACTTGTACCTAATAAAGGCCTTTGATTGTCATAGAATCTCTGTGACAATCAAACGCCAGTGTATTGTAGCTTGAATACAGATGAAACTTATTAATAAATCAAATCAGGTCTCGTTTGATTCCCAGTATCTTGAGAATGGATGAGACTAGCATATATGTAAAATCACGTCAACTGGACCCCCTATTTACCACTTGATCATAAAAATTTAATCTATATATATTTTTTATTAGTACTTATGATGGAAAATTGATCCCCCAAACAATTTTTCAAAATTTTTGATTTTAACAATTTTTTTTTTTATAATGAAAATTTTAAGCACTTTTAATTGAAAAATGGATTAAAAATCAACCGCAAGAGATAAATTTGTGAAATTTTCAGGATCCATGGTCAAATGTCTATATTTTAAGAATATCTTTGTGACTTAAAATTATTTATTTATTTTCATATTGTTAATTAACTTTTAAGTTAACAAATGAAAATTTAACTGACTTCTCGGGCAGAAAATGCAGTTTTTTTTCATCGGTCACTTGCTTTATCCATTTAAGTTTAAAATTCCGGAAGAGAATTTCACTGCTCGCCATTAGTTTAAATAAAATTAATTTATTTATGACAGCGCGCCAGGCGCCGAGCGCTGTGGAAATGCCGCGCTGCCGAGCGTCTTGAACTACACTAACCCTTTTATCAATGATAATTTATAATAACATTACAAAATATTATTATAAAACAAATTTTATTATTATTTATCTTATAATTTATTATAATTATTATTAATAAAATTTATTTTTTTTAACAATGTTATAAGGAATGTAATGAAAATTTCTTCTTATTTTTACCAAACAGCGGAAATTAAAAAAAAAAAATAATCAATTTTAAATTTTTAAAACTGTTTCGGTCTATGTGTATTTTCTTTTAGGTAATTTAGTAAATTATTATTTTTTAATTTATCAGTCAACACTCCATCTTTACTTAACAAACTTCTTTTAAGAAAATTAATTTTGCTTTCTGCACTATTAAAGATCATGAGCTACATGAAAAAAAATACCAACCACGATTCGAACGCTTAACTACAATAAAAAATACTCGCCAATTCCATTATTACAAACCATTGGAAAATTTTTCACTACAATGTAGGCTCGTTTCAGAAGATGAAACAGTATTTATTAACAGAGTTTTTAAAAAAAAATAAAAATAACTGACTACATAATTTATTATTTAATAATTTAAGCTTGTTTCTTCTATTCAGTATATTATCATTGTATTCTTTATAACAATGTTAAAAAAAAAAAAATATTAATAATAATTATAATGAATTATAAGATAAATAATAATAAAATTTGTTTTATAATAATATTTTGTAATGTTATTATAAATTATCATTGATAAAAGCATTAGTGTAGTTCAAGACGCTCGGCAGCGCGGCATTTCCACAGCGCTCGGCGCCTGGCGCGCTGTCATAAATAAATTAATTTTATTTAAACTAATGGCGAGCAGTGAAATTCTCTTCCGGAATTTTAAACTTAAATGGATAAAGCAAGTGACCGATGAAAAAAAACTGCATTTTCTGCCCGAGAAGTCAGTTAAATTTTCATTTGTTAACTTAAAAGTTAATTAACAATATGAAAATAAATAAATAATTTTAAGTCACAAAGATATTCTTAAAATATAGACATTTGACCATGGATCCTGAAAATTTCACAAATTTATCTCTTGCGGTTGATTTTTAATCCATTTTTCAATTAAAAGTGCTTAAAATTTTCATTATAAAAAAAAAAATTGTTAAAATCAAAAATTTTGAAAAATTGTTTGGGGGATCAATTTTCCATCATAAGTACTAATAAAAAATATATATAGATTAAATTTTTATGATCAAGTGGTAAATAGGGGGTCCAGTTGACGTGATTTTACCAATATATGTAGAGCTTATTTATAATATTTTTAAGTTTTAGTGAATTCTTTGGTTTTTATCATATGAGTTCGTTTTTTAGCATATGGCACTGTAGGTAGAAAAAAAGTAAGAACTTAGTATTGAGACACTCCGTTTCGCTCCCCACTTTCAGTCACATTTGAGGCATTGCGTGTTGAAAGGCGAAACTCAACGCCGCTTTTTGCAAACTAGAGCGAAGAAATTAAAAAAATAAATATTTAATTTTCTCGAGTGTAGTCTCTCGATACACTACACAATACTATACACAACCTATTGTTTACAGACGCACACTTGTGCCATTGCGCCACGACAGACCTTATATAAGTTCTTACCTTTTATATACTTTAAATCTATAAATAAAATAAAGGATCTAAGGATCTTTAAGCAATTAATAGAAGTAAAAATGTAAATATTAGAAAATCGGTCTGTTGTTCGCTTTTCACACAATTTTCTTTTGAATGAAATTATAGTATCTTTAAAAATTGTTTTACCGATTTAGATACTATAATGTTTATTCAAAAGTTTGAACACTTGATGTAAATCTTAAGAAACCCGCTTAATACATAAGAGATACTAATATAGCGCCTTAGAAACAAATCAACATACAAAAGCACTTTCTAAAGACATCAGAATAATGAAGGCCTAGAATACCAGACGTGAAAAACTAACTGCCCGTCTAATGTATAAGATTTTAATGTAGAAATATTTTCCGATCGATATGATAAATGTTTTCTGTTGACATTCAACACGATGGTAGGATTTTGCAGTTCAGCTAAACTTAAAGGTGTACAACGGAAGTTCAAAATTGATGGTAACACCATGTTACCTTCAGTTACGAACGCCACGCAGACGAAATTGTGGAAGGAAACTAGTTTTATAAAAATGATTTTATTTACTATTTGAACTCACCGCGCTTTGCCCTGTTAGCTTTGTAAAAGCGAAAATATGAAATAGTTGATTCTAAAATATTAAATAAATTAGTACTTTCTAGGCCTGTCGTGGCGCAGAGGCACAAGGGTGTGACTGTAACCGATCTGGTTCTGGGCTCGATCTCCAGTCGAGGAAATGTAATAATTAATATTTTCTATTCAAATATTTAATGTTTCATTTCCTCGCTCTGGTAATAAGGCAAAGCACGGCGTTGAGTTCCGCCACTCAACACGCAAATGCCTCAAATTCGGCGGAAAATGGGGAACAGAAGTGGAACGGAGTGTCTTAACACTAGGTTCCCGGGTTCCCTCTGCCTTCCCTGCCTCGTGCGGGATTCAGCTTGAAGTTAAAACAAAAATAGTACTTTCTAGTAGTACTTTCTTTTTATTGAACCCACAACCTGTTCTCTACGATGACACGCTTGTTGTCGCCACGTCATGCCTCAATAATAATCATTTCATAAAAGTCTTTAAAAAACATAAGTAAATATATGACCTGCCTAAATAATATTTACAAGGTGCCTACAGTTGATTTAAACGCCGTTCTTAATTAGAAAGTGATCATAATTTTTTTAAGTATTTCAACAACTTACGAACATATATAAAACGCTTTCTAAGTGCAAATATACGTATAATAATTGTATTTTATTTTTGATAAAATTAATTTTGTCATTTATGAGGTGGAGTCTTTCGTAAAGAATTTTGTTAATCATTAAGTGACCTTCACCTAGCGTGTGAAGGATTTTAAAAGCACAATACGAATAAAATAACTATGAAATTAAGTAACATATTAACTTTGCCATTGACTTAACAGTGGATGATAAATATCTAAATAAATTTATAAATTTATGTTGCATCATGACTTAACCGCTTATTGCTATGGTTATAAAACACTACAAATTCATGTCAAATTAGGATTAATATAAGATAAGAACATGATTTCATGTGTTGAAGTATTATTTAAGAACAAACAATTTTTGCAACGTTTAAACTTTAGACGGGAACAACGGACACAACTGTTTGTTATAATAATAATAATTTATTAGACATTTATCTTTATATATATTATTATTTATCAAAATCAGTCTAAAATTTTTATTAAGATTAATTAATTTATGTTTTAATTGAATCTCAAAAATCAATCATAATATTCTTTATTCTATTCGGCCATTACTAGCACTTTTGAATCGTCAAGTTACACAGAAATGTATATAGTGTCAGTCCTACAGGAAGCTGCCACCGGCTCGGAAGGCGGGTCTGCATCAGAATGAAAATATTCCCAATTTATAATTCACACATCCATCTTATTTAAGGTACGAGATACGCCGAGAGAATTTCGATTTACTACTATTGAACACTAATATCAAACATTAATTTATCGTAAGAAAATAATAAGCTATACAACTTGTTAAAATGACTACATTGTTCTTGCATCTGTATCTCACATTTAGCAAACTTTTCCAGCCCAATCTTCGGGACGTCGCACGTTAAGTGGCGGAACCTGCATAACTACGCGCTTTAATGTAAATAAATAAATGATATGATACGTATAAATATTCTTTAGTATTTATTTTATAATTTATTTATTATTATGAAATGAATTCCTATAGTGCATCTAGAATTATAGATTTCTTTTATATACATATAAATTAAAAGTATTCATGCACCACGTTGATTAAATAAAAGCCTATTCAATTAATTAGACATCAGTATTCCAATAAATGAATATTGCACAGTACTGTAATTGTAGAACAAGCGTATTCACTATATGTATACTAATTTCATGCATGATTAGTAATTGAATTAGATTTAATAATGTCTTTGATTTTCGCGATTGTTATACATTTTAAATGAAACACTTTTAAACGGATTAATCGCGTATATTGAATGGTAAACATTTTTACAGTAGTCCGTGGTCACGGGTAGAGCTGCTCTACCCGTGACCACGGACTACTGTAAAGTGTTCGAAACGTCGGGTTTCCAAAATTGTTTACCATTCAATATACGCGATTAATCCGTTTAAAAGTGTTTCATTTAAAATGAATTAGATTTACCTGACATTTGAACTTGTACTTTCATATTCACACTTTTTCGATATTGAGTGAATTTTTCACAGTATTTATCTGTAGATTGTTTTAATAAAGCGGATGGATTTAAATTTTATTTAAAAAACATTATCATTACACTGGTTTGGTTACATAACGATAAAAAGCTTCCAGTTGTGTTTTGTCAAAAAAGTAGATATATTTTATGGTACATGACAGATTCATTTCGGCTTGGTACGAAAGTGTAATGAAAAAATCACGGCTACGGTAATCTATAAGAGCCCTTATTTAACTTGCGAAATTTATTAAAGATTTGTTAGCACAAGTGGGTCATGACCCCGCCAGCAAAAGATTATATCAAGTTAATCGTTTATTGTTTTGTAGATTAATGTTTTATTTTGTATGTAAATGTAAGAAGGTTGTATGGAGATTTAATTACTGTATTTTTTAAGTTATGTTTGATAAGATTTGTAAAACGAAGAATACTCGTTTAATTTTTAATTATAATTCCTACCTATCAATATTGATGTCTGTCGTGGCGTAGGGGGGTGAAACTGTTAACACGATAAGTTGTGGGTTCGATCCCCACTTGAGGAAATAAAATATTTAATGATATATTGTATGTTGAGTTCCGCCACTCAACATACAATATCTCAAAAATTCGGCGAAAATTAGGAAGCGGAAATATATTAATGGGAAATAGAGTGTCTTAAGACTAGTTTACTAGCTTCCCTCTGTCTACCTTGCTTATATTCTATGTAGGGATTACAGTATGTATCTAAAAACATCCTCTGTAACGAATTAAATTCACTACTATCGTTTTGCAGCATTCTCATTTTATATGTAGCTTGATGCTAAGCTAAACCTTCTTAGCTTAGTTAGTCAGAGTGCTTGGAAGGTTCCAAGAGGCACAGGTCAAAACCTGCTACATTCAAAATTTTAATATTTTTAAAATTAGTATAAGATCATATATATATATATTATTATATCAATCAACTGAAAAAAATAGTACGTTTATTTTCTTTTATTTAATTAAAACAAGATGGCTTTTGTCAATGAAAATTTGCTTTATATTATTTGAGGTCGAGGATCTCGTTAGGTTTAGTATTAATCGCAAGACTTGTACTCTTGACTGAATTACTTTCCAATACACGTACAATGTACTTCGCCGGATACCGATTCGTTGCTTTAATTTGCCGTTAAATTACATTTAGAAGTGCCCTTTGTATACAAATTGTCTTTTTTATATAAATAAACTCATTTATTTGTTTATAAACGATATATGTATATGTGCATTTGCTTCTCAATTCAATGGTAATGATATTGTTAAAGTCAAAATTACATTCAGACTGGTTTAAATTGGGACAAAAATGTTGTATAATTCGAAATTACTAGTTTCGGCCCTGTACCCGATTCTCTTAAATCAATGTATGTAGGTCGGTAATGTTCGCCAGTACTGATGGTTTTTTTTAAATTTACGAATTGATATTAAAATGTGTTTATACATATACACTATCACAGTAGATTCTGCATATGTATTTTATTACCCATTTATTTACAGATTATATTATTTCAAAACCCCAAACCAACAAAGCAAGCGTACAATGGAATGCTATTAAACTAAAGAACAAACTTTTGTTTCAAATGTTGAATATGTGTATACATATTCATATTTAATTTTTATTTTATAACACCAAAATAAACAAGAAACAACATTTAAGGTTTAATAACATTCTTTAATAGAATAAATTTACGATTCTTATCGCATCTTCCACGTTTTGCAAAGTAGGTAGGTAACCTAGAGGAATTTAATTAATCAGTTCATTTTGCAAATCGTAATTGTCTAAGATATCGTAAAAAACCGGAGTCATATAAAAAATCTGAAGGTCTTCTTTCCTTTCTTAAGTTAAGATATGTTTTTAAATTAAATTAAATTGGCAAATGTTGTAGAGAACTGGAGACGAGTTGATAACGAAATAAGAAATCAAGGTTTTTTTTTAGAAATATGTAACTCTGTTGTAACATTATAATTACAGTGGTAGAAAATGGATATTTTTTTTCTTTCTGTTTTTCGCTAATAAATTATTATTCAAATAATATTCATATTATTTAATCACAAATACAAAACCCTGGTAAGGTGTAAATCTTATTTTATTTTTCAGATAAGTTTTTTAATGATAGTTATATTTTTCTACATATGCAAACTAATTTCGAAATTGGTTTAAGTAAACAGGGCACTGCATTAGCCAGAGTATGTTAAGGATTATTGCCTTTGCCGAGACTTGATTAGCAATATATATGACAACCATAGAGTGAACACTGTCTGTAGAATAATATTGAGTTAGTGTAATTATGTCAAATGTAAGCTATAAAGATTTGTATGTGTGTCTTACTTCTTACAGCTTCTTGAGTAAGACTTGTTATTTCGACATGTCCTTTAAATGGTTGTCATATCTTAATTAACTTAAAGGGTTATCACACATGAAAAATATATACGTTGAAATAAAAAAGACGTTTGGTGGAGTCTTGTGAGTAATAACTTATTTGTAATTGATAAAATTTTGTAAATCGTATACATATTTGAGAACAAGGCGCAATCACTTCAAGTAATTTTAGTACCAAATATTTATTCCTATAAAACAAAGTGGCTGTGTACGTTATTCGTTATTACTAAGGTTTAATATTATAGTAAAATATTATAGTAAAGTGATGCTTAATAAATTATCAATAGTTTCAGTAATAATTTTATTATTAATAACGTATCGTAATATGAATAACTAAGTATAAAAAACAAGGCTTCGTTGTGAAATAAAATCAAAACAACTTTCGGCTGTAGGTCAAGTTCGAGCTCGTGGTCGTGAATTTTACACAGATACCTAATGATATAGATTTGATATTTGTTAAGTGAATAGAGCCTTACTTGTGTACATTATAATACTTATTTTTAAATGAACAATAAAATTCTGTATTGTATTGTATTGTAGGAGGTGTTTTTATTAATAGTCACTTTAATATCTTTATTTACGGTCTATTGTTAATTTAAAGAGTGCTTTCTTATATTTTAGTTATTTTACTGTTTAAATTCAAACAAAGGAAAATATACTTAATTAGAAAACGTATAAATATTGAACGTAACGGGATTTGAACTCGTGCCTCTTGGAATTTCTCGAAGCGTTCTGAACGTTAAGCTATACGGTCTCATGTAGCAACTTTCAAATTATTTCAATAACGATAGAAGTATTTTTTTTGTATGGCTAACCTAACAATTGTAATTTTATGTTAATAATTAACACATCCCATTGTTTTTATATTGTTTATAAAAAATATATTAATATGAAATTTTTAACCAACATGTTTTTTAAACTAATTAGATTTTTTTATTACTACTAATTAGACGGAAGACTATTATATTTATTATATTTTTTTTGTGCCCGTCCATCATTTTTAGACGAGCAATATTTTTAATTTAATTTAAGATATCCATCCATGATAAGATGATCCATCATCCCATGGACAATGATTACAAGAGTTAGGGGATTTAATCTTTTAAATATTACAAATTGTTATTTGTGTAAGCTGATGATTGTGGGTATAATTCACCAACACTTAGTTATAAAGTTGCGTGTTTGTACACCTATATTAAATTATATTTCATGAAAGATTATTAAATATACTGGATAAAACGCAGCTATGGACGCAACAAGGGGCGCTAATAAGAACTTATATAAAAATAATTGTTTTCTGGCCGACTTCAAAAAGGAGGAGGAGCTCAACGCTTTGTGCAACAAAACTAGAAAATGAGTACATGTATTTTGGTGTATTTCAGTTATATTTAAAAGTTTGTATTTCTGTTGCCTCATTCTATCGGTCGTATTTTATATGTATTAACAGCTTTTTTAACTTCACGCTGCATATTAACATACATCTATATAAATATATTTATTGGCTTATATTTAGCAGTTGTCAAGAGCAAGCTGATGTTCATAACACATATTTTTTAAGTAGTCTGTATAACAACAACTAATGATAATTTTAAATCAAAGTTAAAAATTGAATGAATTGTTAAATTATTGAAATGTATTATAAAATAATTTACTGTTTTAATCGGTTTTATACATTGATTAATTATTTTATTTTATTATTGGAATAAAAAAAAAACAATTTGTAAAAAAAACAAAACTGAACACAGAATGAATAACTCTTACCTTAACAAAAAAAAACAATTTAATATTTCTTAATTTTCACCACATCTTACGTAAACACTAAAACACCAGCCAGAAATATTTTGTTAATTACCAGTCACAAATATTTTAATTTTGCGCGTATTATATTTATATTTTTTTATACGCACGGTGTCCGTGCAAAAGCGTAACATGTATTGGTCGTGGGCTCGCGTATTCAGTATAATTTAGTGTTTAAGGCCTCGATGAACTGACCTTGTTGATTGACCATTAATCGTGGTAATTCTGCGTGTTGTCTCACAGACAGGTATTTTCATGCATAATTTAATTTAACAAAGAGCGAAAGCTTAAGGATCGACATAATGTATCTGTAATGACTGTATTTTTATCCAACTTATTTTATATTATGTATTCTGTTTTTGAATGCTGACGGAAATTAACAATTTAATTAGGATTTTATATATTTTCTTCTTCTATCTATATCATTTTAAAAATACATAGTTAAGTATTAAAAACTTGCTTACTTGCTTGCTTGTACTGGTAGTAGAAAATTAATAATGTAGTGGTACATATTACTAAAAAAAAATTCTTGCTAACCATGACTTTGATTATACCTATAGGTATATAAGTACACCAATTATGATAAATTTGTAGATGATATAAAGTTTGTAGTTGTTACCGAGTACGTTTAAAAGAACATTTAAAATTTTATTGCAAAAACCAGATGTTCAGATTTAAAAATGACAGTTTAAAGACGATAAATTTAAAAATAAGATTGTTAAATCGAGAACTTTTCAATTTATTACATTTTACGACACATAAAGAGGTAACCGGGTCGCCTGCATTCTAAATAAAGTTAAACCAAAATTTGCGAAAGAACACATTTTTTTGTTTAATTTTTAACATATTATTGAGTAATTTATTTCACATTATTTCACATGCCTCAATTCCAACAATAATCTATTTTAATTATTACCATTTTCGTACAGTCTCACAAGCCGATCTGTTACAATCATGTTCATACGCCATATGAATATGGTGATTGCTTAATTCAGGAGTCAAACAAGTCTTCATCATTATTTATTAAAAAGATATATTTAAGATATTTCAAAATGGAGATGTATTAATGTATTAATATCGCAAAGATTCATCTTTAAGGTACCTATAACCAAATTAAAAGAAGCCGTTTTCATTATATTTATTTTTACGTTTACGTAATGAACACAAAATTGTAACGACATATGTATATTTTTATCATAACGTATAAATTGAATATGTACTTATATAATTCTTTGTGTATTGTAATGTATAAATGTGTAAATTAAGTATTTGTATTTGTGAACATATGAGTTATGTATTTCTTCACTTTAATATTATAACTTATTAATTTAAAAAAAACATGAGTAGATATTCTAGATTATTGATATCTATTTTATGGACAACCACTTACGTGTTACGGCTTGTAAAAGATATCGGTATTACTGCAATAAGTAAGATGTATAAGTAAAAAGTGTATAAAACGTTCAAAAGACATCGAAGAACATTTTCTCATGTACATAAAAAAATGTTAAGTAAAGTGGTTTACGTGGTACGTCTAGCACGTGATAAAAAGTTTGTACAAAGTAAAAATTGAAAAGATAAAACGCTTTACATAAAAGGTAAAAGGTGTTTAAAGGAGCTCACTTTTTTATGTAAACTATTTCTTGGACAAACATGTCATTATTGTAAGCTATGTATATAAAATTGTCCTGGACGGTGTTCCTTTCGTGATCATTTTTTGATGATTTTTCTGTCATTTTAAACAAAGTGTGTTTTTGACTACATAAAAATATTGATAAATAGACCAATATATTTATACTTTTTTATTCAGCTTTACGCTGTAGGTATACTGCACACAGCAGATAGGCAGAGGGAACTTAGGAACCTAGTGTTAAGACACTCCGTTCCGTTGCCCACTTTTCGCCGAAATTGACGCACTGCGTGTTGTTGCGGAACTCAACGCTGAATTTTGCCTTGTTTGTTACCAGTACGAAGAAATGAAAATATCAAATATTAAATATTTTCATATTTAATATTTAATTGCCTCGAGAGGGTGTCGAACCCACAACCTAACACGTTTACAGTCACGCTTTAATTTTGTCATATCCATTCTTTACAACACTTTTAAAATGCGCTTTAACGGTGTAAAATGTTGTGGATATCATATCATAATATTTAAATATGGATTGTTGCAAAATAATTCTCATTCTGATTAAATTTGCAATAAACATTTCATAACATGTCTTAAATTTACGCCCTCATTAATTTATTAGCTAATACATACAAATACAATGGTGCTCCATTTATTACTTCTGACTTGCACTTACGATACCTATATCTGTTAGGAAATGGACGGAAAACGGGAACCATGAATGTTTCGTCGTGATAATTATATTAAATTATATTAAATCTTACAGGGATAATTTTATTGAATAATATTAAATCTTAGTGTAAAAAGTAAAACAATATTACGTGGAAATATTTTATTTCACATTCAGTTCAAGCATATGATAGGTATTTATTCTCTTATATATGTCGTGGAGGGCCCTTGAAAGACCGGAAAGCGTTATTTGGGGTAATTGTTGTTGGGTGTTATACTTGTTGTCCTTGACCTTTTCTTTGTAATTTCTACCGTCACCACATTCTCTTATATAAAGGTCGCACAATAGGAGGTGCATAGACAAAAATATCACCATGCTATGTTAGTAAAAAATTCGACCTATTTAAACTTAACGTATCCATAGCCATGAATAATTTTCTTTGAGTTTTACCGACATGCTATTTCAAAGCTTTTTTGAAACCTTTGAAATAATACTGCATTGCTTTCAATTAAAAATGAAGTAGAATCTAATGTACGTTGTGTGTTTAATCTTTTTATTGTTTCACGTTTTCACAAAAAACTACGTTGAGAGGAGTTATTTAAAAGATACATATACATTTGTTTTTATTTCATATTGTATAATAATTGGTGTTTCAATTAGGACTGATCAATAATGTATATGGCTGATGTTAATTGAATTTTGTACGACCTAATATTTTAATAAATAGTTACCTAACAACTAACTAAATTACCTGCTACCTTCATAATTTTTATAAAATACAGAAAAAAGCACAATAATAATTTACATTTATAGTTTATTTATTAGTATATTTTTTTGCTAGAGGGCTTTGTTTCACTGTGGTACTAATATTAAATATTTACAAATACATTAAAATATACATACAAACAAACATACAGTGAATTAGTATAAATTATTTTAACCATTTAAGAGTTATTTGTAAAAATACATTTAAATTCCTTAATAAATTGCATTGATTTTAAAACATGTGTTTAATAGTTTATATATAATATAACTAAATTAAGATATTAACAATACTTATAACTTATATGGTTATTCAAGATAAGTTAGTAATTTCAGACCTTAATTAGTAATAAGTTTTTTACGGTTACTTCATGTTTATGTTTACGAAATGTGTATTGGCAACTTTATAAATGCTTATTATAATATATGTATTTGAATCGTTATAATATTCTTAAGGAAATGTACAAATTATTAAAATAAATGTAAAAAATAAATAAATAACCTACTTAATTTAAATAAAAATATTAATAGTGAACGACAACTAATTAACATTTATCAGAGAGTGTGTTAGGTAATAGTCGACCTTAATAAATAAAAATAAAAATAATAAATTCAGATCTGTGTCATAAAATATTATGTTACACAACTACACTTGGAAAATATATTTTTTGAAAAGTTTACGCCTTCAAGGTATTTATTTTAGAATGAAAATATTATTGTGTAACCTATGCACTATAAATAATATTTTCAATATTTTAAATTTTTATACTCCATTCAACCACCGAATGATTTTTTTATCTTAATAGATATGTCTAAGTCATTTAAAGTACGTGTTTATCATCTAATAATTCTTTCAGTGTATCTAATCAGCCTATTGTTATATCAGGCCATAAGTACAAAATTTTTATGTCTACTTACGACTAGTAAGTTTTCATATTTTTTTTAACAAAGATTTTATTAACAGGTGATACTTCTATAGAAAGCTAATTCTGCATGAAGTATATTATTTTTCTATTATGTATCTGCTTAATTTCACTATTCTATTACAACTGTAAGTTATTTTTTTATACTTAAATATGTCAACATAAATATTCTATGTACATCTTAATATGATGACTAATATGCAGGAGACTAGCATCTCAGGAGAAGACTTTTTCACAAAATGTTAAATTTTACAGATTTTATAAGACTATAGATGGTGTGCATATGACCACTCTAAGTTTTAAATCTCAATTATATTTACATTCATTAAGATATAAATAATACTAACGTTACAAGTTACATGGTAAAGAAACCACAAAATAAATATTGAAACGTAGGTACAGTAATATTTATATTGAAAAAAATAGCAAAGAATTTCGTTTATTGGGAACAACAAGAACCTTTAATAATAGGAACACCCCACGGCAAAATTTCGCTACAACCGACTTATGAGCGACTCCCTTCTGAACCATACTTTGATGTTCAATAATACCTACACAGAAAACTGTTGCTTGTGAAATTCAAACATTTTTTATACCATAAGCAAGATTTAATTAATACTATGAATAAAACAATATATCTATTATATTTACTAGGTACAGGAATTCGATAAAGTTCTCACGATAACATAGTTAACGAAAGTTCACTTAAAGTGATATAGTTATAGTGTCACAGATTAAAACCTGAGAGGAATGTCCAAGAACAACTTCATACGTTCGCCTATATCGGCGACGATGTGGTCTTCCAGCATCTGCTAGCTATCCGCATCAGGCGGTTCCTCTATATCATCGATGGGTTGACTGGTTAGCGCAGCCCAGAGCGGCGAGCGCGCGCCGAGCTGTGCTGAGCCCCGCCGCTAGCTATCCCGTGCGCAGGCTGCCGCCGACACGGCCACGCTGCCCACTGCACCCATTGCGCTGAACAAAATAGATCCTACTTCTCGATCTGGTGTTATTTCCACCTGTCAACATTATTAGTTTATATTAGTTAAGAAAGGCAAAGATTCCTTCTAGCCAGTTATTTTGTGGCAAACATTGTTTGAGTTTGAAGGGTACTGAGCAACTAGTAAGTTAAAATTACTTTGAGTAAGGCATGTTACATGACAAACTGACTTGCGGTCGTTTTTGTGGACCATAATAATGTATGTAAAATTATAATTATTAGATAAAAGCATTAATACGATGCAGTGTCGATGAATCTGTTAAGAAATGTTCCTCTTTTATTTGAAGAAGTATTTTCCCTTTAACATGAGATAAAATCAATAAAAAAATGGTCCTGGTGTACGTTCTAATTGCATTTTCCAATCTTAATGAAAGTTTAATTATAGGTTTTACATTTTCATGCATACATTGGCTTAATTGATGCAACATCGGGTTACGCCACACAATACGCAATGTCTCGGATATTGGGCATATAAATGGGGAAAGGAGATTCTTAACACTAAATTCCCTCTGCCTATTCTGCTGATGCAGGATAAAGAAATAGACTCTATTCCCAAGCTATACAGATGTATTACTTTTTATGTGTTTGGGATAGTAATAGAAAAATAGGTCGGTTAAAACTATTTCGTATTTCATTCCTGTTTGTATAATGTAATGTTAACGGTTCTTGTTTTGTATAATATATTATATAGGTAATATATTTGTTTTCTTTAATAAAAACTACGAAGCAATCGTTGTATTAATACAAAATAGAATAGATTCGACCTTATCAAATATATTACCTTAACAAATATATTACCTTGTGGCGTACTGTGCAGTTAGAAAATTCAGCGGCAGGTACTAAGTCAAACAGTTCTTCAGAACACTCCCCGTGATAAATGCGGTAGTGAACGCACAGTGAAGATACATCTTTACGCATAGCCAAAGTGTCAAGCCCCTTACAGATCATTGGGTTCCCAACGATTCGAACGGTTCATTTCCTCGAATGAATTCTGAACCCACAACTTCGTTTACGTCACGATTACACTTGTGCCTCTGAGCCATGACGGGCCCCAAAATTATATTTATTAACATATTTATACAACTATTATAATTATATGCAAAGTTCTATAAATTAAAAATATATAGATATATTTATTGCTACAATATCGTTTTGCTAAAAACATATCCAAGAAATAGGTAGGATTATTCTGACAATATTCTAACGCTTCCTTTATTTACAAGGTAACAGCGAAGCAGATGGCGGATTAGGAACCTTCTTATTTATTAAGCGAGGCTACCTTTCTCTGTGACATTTAAAGGCTTTTATTTTGCGCAATAACCGGTAATGGCTACAATACTTATTAATTAATAATAAAAAGAATAAATACCGAAATATTGTTATTTAACTGTATAACGGTAAAATTTTTCAGGTCTTTGCAATGACTGTGTTAATTTATTCCAATGTATAAACGTATATTTTTAAATGCAGGTTGTGTAAACCTCACTCTAAGAAATGAAATATCAGCAGAAAGTGCGTATCGCAACGGAGTATCTTAACAATAGGTTTCCATGTTCTCTCTGCCTACCCTACCATACGCAGGATACAGCCTGAGGCTGTAAAAACACTTACTTATTATGTAATTTGATAATTTGTACAAAAATATGCTGGTAAAAGTAAAACGTATGTTAGAGGACATCCTCTATGATTAAATTTTATAAAAGGTTTACTTGTGAGAGCGTAGTTTGTTCGGGATCTGATCTTTCCTCCAAAACAGTGTCAAGTTCCAGCGTTGGGGGAGGTCTAGGTGAACGGACAAGGCTGACTGCTCGTGGTCTGCTCTTCACTGGCGATAGCCTTACTACTGAAAGCTCTCCTCGGTCCAATTCGCAATTACGTCGACGTGCACGTTCTCTGTACCATGACTTATAGATTAATAGAAAAGTGAAAATATGACAATTTCATATGAAATTATAGTTAGTTATCATACATACATATGTATAAGACATCATTGATTTCTCCTAATGCTAATGCTAGTTAAAATGCTAGTACAAAAATGTATTCTAAATAAAATAAATCTTGAAAGTTTACTGTAATAAATAATACCAAAAACTGTACGTTTCATGTATATTTACTCCGTCATAATAACTGTACAAATAAATCTAACCAGTGTGAGATTCGAGCTCGGTATTTCGTTTAAAAATGTAGGCGTACTGACAAGAGCAGGTAAACTATGATGCTCCAATTTTCAATCCGATTCGAGTCCGTTGTTAAACGAAAATGTGCAATTTCTCAGGATTTCATTTAAATGTATAGAGCAAATGGGAAAAGTTTTAGGTGCACATTTGATTAATCATGTACCGGGTTGGAGTTTGCCTCTCGACCAGGGCTGTAACTATCATATTTAATCATAAAATGACATTATTAAAATACCAGAAAATTCAGATGATTTATTCTAAAATATCATTGGCTATTTATTCCTTATATTTGATTTTTAAATACGCCTATTTAATATTGTAATCAAATAATATGAATAATAGAATAATAATAAGAGTTACTTATTACAATTAATACTAATATACGATAAACGATTACATCATATAAGTTAAGCTTTTATACCGTTTCCAGTATATACTAGCTATCAAATCAAGAGTTTTACTTTTTTTATGCCGCAGATACGAAGGTTACTTATGTACCTACATATAACACAAAAATAATTTATGTTACCTTGCTAATTTAGCACGTCGACGTAGACAACATATTACAGTTAGCGCCAACAATGGAAAGCCGAAAATACACGATACTATCGGTACAACAATCGACTCCGGTGTCACTGAAATAAAAGCGTACAGGTCATTTGATGACATCCATTGAGAAAGAAACAAAGGAATAAGGGTATTTGGGACAAAATATATAAATTTCCAGTATCATAATGCTTGCGGCTCTATTCCAACAAAATTTTATGTGGTTTGGTTGATCGCAGGGATTTTGCGGTCGAAGGGAAATATTGCGTACTTAATTATTAACAATGTAATAGAATTTTATTTATGTTTTCATTAAAGTGTTGAATCCATTAAATTATATCTTAATTGGTAATATACAGAGAGTTGAAAATAATCCAAATTATCAAAAATGAAAAAAAGGTATTTACGTAATTTAATACAAATGTTACTATATTTTCGTTTTCAATTTTGAAAATATGTGAAACAGTATGTAATACACACCATGTAATGTTAAAAAAAAAATTACAAACTGCGTCATTAATGCTATTTAATAACTAATTACGTGTAAAACTCCTTCTCACCAGTTGGGTAAATGATGATAGGTGGCCGTTTGTTGCCATTGCCTGATTTGGAAACCACAATAATATTACTAGGGGCCGCTGTTGTTGTAGATGTAGTAGTCCCAGGAAATCTTTCAAGGAGCGTTGATGAGTTTACTGTTGATGTCCGAGTCATATTGCTGGTCTAGGGATACAAAATACAAAGCATAGAAATATGTACAAGTTATACTTAAAGCAAATTACAGTTTTTACTGTTTATCTATGAAATAGTTATATCCGGAGGGCCATTTGTATTATATATTATTTTAGTAAGTAGGTACAATGACAGGTGGCTCTGTCTAGTAAGTCCTAGACAGGTAATGTGAAAATGCTTCATGCTACGGTGCTACTCATATTATAGATGCTAATTACATAATATTAAAATAGAAATATATGGGTAAAGTATATTTTATTCTTATTATAAAATATTATTAAAATTTAATTGTCATTTGATATGTCATCGTGGCTTTTCTGTTATCATATAATACTTTAATAACAGATTTTGTCATGTAACAACGTTCTAGGACCTTGAGCTCAAATAAATATTTTTTTTATTGCAATTTGTATGAACTTGGCCTCGTGACGAAAAATAATACATTGATTTTGCCATGGAACTACATTTATTTAAATAAGCTCAAAGTGAAAAGTTAAGTTTAGAAAAGAAAGCAACGAAAGCACAACTTTATCGACATATTTTTAAAGTTGTGCTTCTCGTTGACTAATGATCCTGAAATTGATACGGAACCTGCAGAGGGAGAGTCCCACTGACACTTGACCGTTTGTTTGAACTTCACAATTAGTGATTAAAAATGCATAAAAATGTTCAAGCTTACAATAGCAATTTTTATATATATTTTTTAACATTTTGCAAAAATATGAATTATACTGATGAAGTGCAGGGCTGATGCGTACCAGATGATGCTTAGTTTCCTTATCATGTCATGACTCATCACTACATAAATTTCTAGCTGTACACATACAGTTTCTCGGAAAATTCAATATTATAACGTTCAAATTTAATTAAATTGAAATATGATTACACAGCGTTTCTTCTTAGTTAGTGAGCTTATTATTTTTTATAGTATAAACACCATATACTGATATAAGAACGTGTTTAGTATAAAAAAATTCAGTATTTTTCGACCCAGTTACTAACAGCACTTAGACTTGCTTAACAGTATTCATACCTAATTCAGTAAAAAATGAAAACAAGGGCAGGTATATTTTATGAGTTATATACTTTTGCTATTATTGAGCAAACAATACAGCATTTAGCAAGATATGTATTTTTTAATCTAAAATAACTTTAAGACAAATGGAGAGGAATTAAAAAATAATAAGTAATTAATCTATTGTAGTTGCAATAGAGATATTGATAAGAAAGATAAAATTATTTTTCTATTAATGCACATTAGGAAATTTAGATACCTTGAAAATTTACTTTTTATATTAACATTAAGCTTACAACTATAGTTATAAACTAGCACGTCTTGGAAGAATCATTCTTTTGTAGTATTCAAATTTTTTATATTGAGTAGTAACGTCAAACAGTCCTAAAAAGAAATCTTCATTTTTTATAACTACCTTATCACGAAAAGGGTTGCGCTATTGGTTCTTTGTCAATGCGAGCTCAAAGCCGTCTAATATAAGTATCGGAATGAAATGGATATTTGCTTTGATTTCTACAACGCTGGTTGCGAAATAATTTTGTCTGCCAAACTTTGGTAGACTGTCAATAATTCACTATACTTTTATTGTTGTTTTCGTTCATATATTTAAAGTTTTTTTCAAGCTTCATGCTATATCCCGCACATTGCAAGATAGGCAGAGGGAAGTTGAGAACCTAGTGATAAGATATTACAATTTCATTCCTTACTTTCAGCCAAATTTGAGACATTGCGTGTTGTGGCGTGGCGTGGTTGAATTGGGGGCAAGCTATAATTTTTCATATATGTCAATTAAAAATAAAAATTATAATACTATCATACTGTTTGCTGTATAATAAAATAAAACGAAATTGAAATATAATAATAATACTTCAGTGTGAGGAAATATTTATAGTGTTCTACTGTATTATAATGGACTCACATCTAATATGATAGAAGCAAAATTCCTTTATCATCTCTCTCAATCAGGAAACATCAACGTACCAGTAAACCTATATAACCACGAATCTAATAAATGACAGATTAAAATATTAATCGTCATTTCTATAAAAAAATATCAATCACATTATTGATTGATTAACAAAGTGATTATCTTACGAGTATCTAATATCATTATTTATGCTTAGCTTAGATATAATATTTTAATCGCGTGTGAATTCGCAAGTGATATTTCATTTTTATTATGTAAATGTTTACCAAGTTTGTTTTGTAAAATTAATTTACTAATAAATTTATTGAACAATTAAATTATTTGTTCAATATTTTATTTTGGTTACTATTTAAAATAGTAAAAGATACATTTATGTAGATTATTACTTTTTGGGGGTTCTATAACTCAACAGAATAATTAGAACTCTTATAATAGAACGTATGTCTCTCCGATTTCTTTTTCTTTAAATCTCTAGAGAAAACTAGTAGTAGAGTAAGTCTTTATGGGGTCTTGGATAACTGTAAGAAAATACACACAATTCATAAATGAATATAATTTTTCCGTTTAGTAACTAAAAGGAACAAATTTATGATGTTTACGCTCATGCAGCATAGTTTAAAAGGCTGTCATCTACTATAAGTAGTCATCACTACTTTAGAGCGATCACTAAAATAGAGAGCCATTAATTGAAAGCACGATAAATAAACAGGTTATAGCGAATAGCCTACCGTCATAAATCCTCCATTAACACATACGCAGAAGCATACGAGCGAACATTGATAACATTTATAAAATAAGGATTATTCCCTTATTTTAATTAACTAAATTATTGTTTGGTATGTTAATAAAATTAAAATTACAGTTTACGTCATGGAATACATTTTACAACAATAAATATAAAACAATATATCTATGGATATGGCCAAATAATCAGTAATTATTGTATTTCTTGTAGTAAACCATTTGTAATACAATTAAAATTTCAAATCTAATACTGAATTTTTTTTTATAAACCTAAAATACTGTGATGTAGAGAAAAATTTGGTATAGGGAGTTACTCTTAGGGTTCCTTTAACCTTAAAACGAGAAAAATCCTTATGGGATCACTTTACTGCCTGCCGACCGGTCTGCTGACCGTTGTTTCTGATTTATGAAATTCGCCGCGTAATCAAAGGCACAATTAGAGAGACGAATAGAGAGAGGAATAAAAGAAAAAGAAACCAAAATGTGAAAATTTATTGGTAAAAAAATTATTACAAATTTAAATTTATATTTCTAATGCCAGTCGTGGTGCATAGGAAAAAGCGTGCGACTAAAAATGCGACAGTTTGTATATTCGATCTCCACTCGAATATTTTTTTTTAATTGACCTCGCTCTGCTACCGAGGTAAATGTGAATTACGCCACTCAACACACAACCTCTTAATTTGGCAGAAAATGAGGAATGGTAGTGTCTTTTTGACACAGGCTCTCAAGTTCCCTTTGCCTATCCTGTTATATGTGGGATACAGCGTAAAGCTAAGAAAACATTGTAGTTCATTTCATACAAAATATGCTGGCAAACATAAACTTTTCAATTTGTATAAGTTACACTTCCCGTTGAACTGCAAATTAGTGCGGAGCCCATGGCCCAAATCTGACTCTCACTTGACTAGTTTGTATTTAATATCAACCAACCAAACGTAGAAGCTTGACCTTTAAGGTTGGGGAAAGTTCAGTCTGTTTTATCGATAAACTTTTTTTAAAAAATCAACTTGATTTTCTTTTTCGAGACGAGATCATAACGATAATTCTTTTATATTTTTTTATTACTAATACATTGTAATCCGTTCAGTTAATCAGCTAGAATGCACGGGTTCAGGGCAAACTAAATTATGTTTCGATAGATATATAGACAGCCGCTGCGGTATAATCGATAACTGAGAACAAATAAGAATAGAGTGCATAAAACTAGATAATCTATCTTTGCCCCTATTAATAAGAAATGCGTGAGAATGAAAAAGAAAAAATGCTTTTAACCGACGGTAGCATATGTAGGAAAGTGTCTTCTTGGGCTAATAAAAATTTGGTAACATTTTATATTGTATTATTTCGTCAAATAAGAGTTTATTTCAAAGGTAAGTAAGTATATCGTAAATAAACGAAGAATTTAATTTGCTTATGCACAAAAGTCCTTATTTTGTAGTAACTAAGTGACAAATTTAGCTCGAAGGTGATTTTGAATTTACCAACTGAAACAATGACTTTTCGCTTGTATTGAATTATTCTTCTTAAGTTCCTTCGTAAATAATATAGTTAATATGTATTTCTACAATAAGCAGGCATACGCTATATTATACCTACACTTACAAATAAAATCCCGAAAATACAGCTGATGTGTAACTTTTTAATTTTGCATTTTGTTTATTATTAAATAACACTAATATAAAATTTAAAATATTACAAATTATTTTTATCTCAAAAAAGCTTTAACGACTTTTAATAAAGTGTGAACTTATGTGTATGTTAGGTTCTTACAAAAGTAGCCTAGAAATCTGTAAAATATTTTACAGTATATATATATATACAATGTTAACGTGGTTGTGAGTTCGTTAAATGTTTGGAATGAGGTAAAGCGCGGCGTTGAGTTCCGCTATTCAACATCTAATGTCTTTGGATTTCGAAAGTTATAGAACACATCAATTGAAAAATAATTTCATTTTATAAAAAAATGTTGCATTGAGAGCAAAACATTTCATTTTTTTTTCCACTTTCGAGTTGTTCGTTTGAAAGTTACAAGTTATTTACATATTGTATATTTGCATTTCGTAAAAATAATTTTATTTATATGTTTTTTGCAGTTTCATTAACTACTGGACATTTATCAGAAATCTATTTTAGTAAAAATAATTGAGTTTATTTCTTTTTAATTTTAACATTTTACATCAATGTTTTTTATAGATAATAAAAAAAACATTTTTAGTCCCATCATAGAGCCTAACACTAGAGTTTGTCTAACAAGGTCGAGTATCTACATTATAAATATAAACATTCCCCCAGTGACATATTTTAACTGCGACATAACACAATATTTATAGAAACTTTTATTTCGTTTTAGATTCACGCTTTATCACGCATAAAATAGCGTAAGTAGACCAGGACCTTGTCTTAAGACACTTCGTTTCTGACATTGCATGATAAGCAACAGAGCTGAACGTCGCTATTTTGTATTGCCAGAACGGAGAAGTAAAAGTAACTCATTCCCTTAAGTTTGTCACGTTTACGATGCACCACGATACTTAACAGCCAGTTTACAGTTTTTATTTATCACTATTATACACTATAACTATTTTGTTTACATACAAGTAATATGACGTCACTGTGACGTCAAATGGAAAAAAATACATATATTATTACCTAAAATTAATATTAACCGTCTCATTGGACATATATCTACATATATAATAATTACTGTTAAAACTGCAAGTTTAAATTTGAAGTTAGAAGTATATTGTGAGAACTAACTAATTTTCATTATCTGCGTTATGTTTTACTTAAAGAGGAAACTATGTTATATGTAACACAGCACTTACTCAGGGGACTCGTTAGCAATTTCGGAAGTATAACCCCGATTTGTGCATTAGTTATAAGGTTATAAACTAAAATTATGTAAGAGTAATCTAGGTTATGTACCTACGTCATTGTTTTATCTCTCAATTTTTTTTATTGATATAATTCTACATCTGCATAAAACTAACGCTTTGTCCTCCGTTCAAAGCGTTAGTTCATCAGCGTAGAACTAATTTTTGTTTGTGTATATTATATATAAATTATACATAATACACATAAAAATTATATAAATGTAAAATTTCATTCAAAATGAGTGCACACGCTCGCAAACTCAAGTTTCTCTATTTGTAACCGTTTATTTTTGATTAGTAGAGAACCCTCTGTGGGTGAGTTCGACTTGCACTTCACCGGTTTTTTTACGCAGTAGCATGTCGTAAAATTACTTTTTTTGTAATAATAATTTATTATTATATTTAAATTTTAAAACATTCTGAGATATATTATAATTATAATATAAGAACACTATAATTAAATTACACTCAGCAATGAATTCTAATAGTAATTTCTTTTATAGATTGCATAATCTCACATTTGCTGAAGCATTTATATCAGTTCAAAGCGTTTAATCTTTTAATTCAGTCTTATGATAAAATTGCGTATTAAATAAAATATGTTTTTTTTTTAATTTTTCTGCATGTCATTTAATGTTAGGTTAGTAACAACAATATTTAATTTATAAGGTGTTTATAAATTTTTAATCTAATGTTTTTAAGCTTTCGTTTAAAATAAAAAAAATATTTTGTCCTTTTTTGTACATTTCCTTAGCAGAAGTAGATATTTAGTGTTTATTGAAAAAAGCTCCTATAAACAGATATACAACACTTTTCTTTCAAAATTAATAATTTAATTTCAGTATATTAAGATTCTCTTTCAAAATGTACATTTCGTTGAACAATTTTATGCTGAAATTACATGACGATAACTTCCTTTCGGTACGTACAAGTATCTACCTCAGATTTTAATTGAATATGCTATCTCGCCGAAGGCAACAGCGAATAAAAACAGTTCTTTTTCTTAATGAACTACCCTAAGTAATACCACGGAGGTTTGATACATGTTGAAAACATTAAGGATAGATTTTATAGACGAAAATTCAAATGGTATTTTTGTTGGGTTTTATGTTTAATGATCACATGGGCATATATGTATGTACATGCGTGGATACCCTAATTGTAGAACTGAATTCCACTTCGATTCAATTAAGATGGATTTGAAAAATCTAGACCCATAGCACTTTATCATATATATTAGAGACCCGCCCGGGAGAATTCTTCACTTACTAAATAAAACTAAAACTTCTGAAAATACAAAATGAAAATGATTTTCGTGTTCTAATAGCATTATAGTTTTAATTACTCGATAATAGTTTTAACGTCATTGTTGTTGTGTTTAGGGTTTTATTACACTGATAAATGCCTTCAAAAATAGATTTTATTATATATCTTTATATATTATTCAAGGTAAATTTATATATATTTCACAGAAAAAGAATCATCACAAATTTATATTTGTAATGACTTTTTTTTCAAAATAAGTGCATATGTCAGCACATTTAAATTAGCCAATTTTTATAACATATCCTTTTCGTTGACCTACCATACTGTAATTGGTACAGATCTCTCGGTGAGTAAGCCCGACTCGCACTTGACCGAGTTTTTGTTATTAAATACTGTATCCAGTACACTAATATTCATACTTATTAATTTAAATAAATTATAGTTTTATTATTAAAAAAATCTGATGACAATGTTTCTAAACTGGGAATCTATATTTACAATTAAACATCATAATATTTCAAAATAAAGAAACCAATATTATTTTGTTTCAGTTTTAGGGTTAAGACTAAATTTATTTTAAAATTTTGTTCTCTGGAATATTGAAAAATTCATTAAATTACCTTAATTTATATACTCTGTATTAACTGTAGTTATATTTATTTATATATTTCATGCAATATTTCAATATTTACCTCACTTGCTAATTAAAAGCAGATATTTTAAAGCGTATGTGCATTTCTGCATCAATAGGATGGTTTTATATTTCATTTCATACTCACCCTTATATATTTTTAGATGTATAAAAATATCATTCTACCAATAATAATTAGGTAACACTGGTAAAAACAAATACATTTTTATAACTTGACATGTGATACAAACGAATGGATGTCGCGGCTTCACTGGGAATAGCTACGAGAAGCGAGCGTCCCGATGCTCAGCCTTCGGTAAACTGGAGCTCAGTAGGCAGGAATGAAACTGAGACCGAACCGACACTATGGATGCAATTCGACCGGTGACCCGAATTCTTAGTCTCTATTAATACAAATTCTAATTTTTGGCCCACAAACTCCTCTAATAGAAAGATTTAGAGCGGAAGGCGTGAAAATGTTTATCGTTTGTTTTTATTGGGGGTGGCATTGTTTATTGTAGGGGTTGGGTTAGATTAGACTTCTCCGATTGGTAAATAAATTTTCCTTTCGGTATACAGGATTGTGTTGTTTCTTTTCTTTTATTTTTAACATTCATTCAATTTGTAGCTTATAGCCAATTTATTTTTGCTATTAAACGATGTTTTGGTATCCAGTATCCATTTGAAAAACTTTTTACAGTGTATTAAAGAATAATATTTCTCATTTTATCATTGGACGTTAATTTCACAAACAACCGAGCAATAAGCCTTACAAATAGTAGGAGATATTGTATCTAATACGACTGCATTCTCTGGGCAGACGAATGCCACTGCAATGACCGGATAGACTGGAGTATTGTAGAGCAAGAGGAAATGTTCATGTAGTTATTTAAATATTTATATTTTTTGTGCCCGTGTATAATTAAAATAAGCAAATCTTTTTCAATGTGTTGTAATGTTAACATTAACATCAATGTATTAAATGAAATGCTTAAAATAGATTAATAGATATTTACGATTTAAGAATTTTATTTAAAATTGAATTTGTAAAATCTTATTGTCAATAAATTATATAATTTATTATTTTTATAGTATTTATATAGTTATCCTGTTAAGAGCTAATAACTTTACTAGCGGCACTTACACGGCATTGCCTGCTTTTCTTTAGAATTTCATCTCTAAAGGAAAAATAGGATTACTTTTTTTCCGTTCGTCTGTCTGTAAATTTTCTTTATAACATCATCGCATACTTTCAAGATCACGTCGAGGTATCAAACTAACTACCGGACTATCAAATATTCAGGTCTACGGTGTTTCGTTCTGTCTATTGCAGAGATAGACCTAAATATAAATACTGGACAAATAGAGAGAACTGTATTTTACACGTGATAGAGTAGGCAGAGGAAACTTGACTACTTGAACCTTGCTCTAAGACAGTCCGTTCTGTATATTCCGCCAAATTTGAGTGGCGAATTTCAACTCCGCGCTTTACTTTGTCAACGGAGCGGAAAAATAAAAACAAAAATATAAAATATTTCGTTTCCTTGATAGAACGAACCTACAACTCGTCGCGTGTCTTTTTGTCAGTCACACTCTTGGGCCCCTACGCCATTAGAGGTTTCTGTATATTCTTTCACAATAATATTATTTATTATAAAGGCAAGAAATAATAAAAACTAATTAGTTAAATTGATCAAAAAATTTGTAATACAAAAAACTTTACGACAAATATTTCTATACACCAGGTACCCACGATAGGCGACTCTTCGCCACAATAGGCTACTATCTTTCGAAAGGTATAATAAAACAGTCTTTCATATGAAATATATAATATTCAAGCATTATTATCGTGTAGGTATCATGCACAGATAGAATTAAAAAAGAGCGGCCATTTTATTTTTTATTTTATTTTATTTTTATTTTATTTTTTTATTAGGGAAACAGACAGAACTTATTATACACAAACATTAAATTAATATAAGATTCTACACAATCCAACAAAGTTTCCACACAAAAATAATTAAAAACATAAAGAGCAAATATATACATATATACACACATATACATACACACATACATACATACATATATATATACATATACACATACATATACATACATACATACACATACACATACATATATATACATATACATAAGTAAAAAGATAGCTGAGAATTACACACAATTAAAAAAACAAGAGTTAACATAAACCTAATAAAATATGATATAAATCAAATATAGATATAATTATTTTAAAAAATAGTGGTGTTATTTAAACTGTTCATAATTTTGTTTTTGAATACAATTACGTTCCTGGCCGCAAAAATATCAATATGAATAAACAGCTTATTATAACTGGCGCAGGCTCTGTTGACAAAGGTATTTTGTGCATGCTTACTTCTATTAATAGGTAAATAAAATAAATGTTGGTTACGCGTAAATTTTTGAGAGCATCTGAAATTAATACAATTTAAAAGATAAGGGGAATTAACGAGATTTTTTATTATTTTGAACAAGAACAATTGGTCCTTAATTGATCTTCTATCAGCAAGTGATAACGTTTTAAAACAGTCACCAGATACATTCAGAATTTGTTTTTTGAAGCGTACAAATTTAATGAATTTGTTTTGAACATTCTCTAACTGGTTAACATAAGTCTTGTAATGTGGATTCCAAACAGTAGACCCATACTCAAGGATAGGTCTAACAAAAGAGTTATACAAAAGTATCAAAGTACTAGGTTTTTTAAAATCTCTGGAAATTCTAAAAATAAAGCCAAGCATTCGATATGCTCTAGCTATCGTTCTGTTAATATGTAGGTTAAAGGTTAGTTTATGATCTAGATATATTCCCAGGTCTCTCACCTCAGACACTCGTTTTATCTCAGCACCATCGAGGCGGTAGTCATATACTAAAGGAAGACGTTTGCGAGTGAAGCTGATAACACTACATTTATTAATATTTAAAAATAAGCTATTTTCGTTACAATAAAAGATTAGCTTGTGAAGATCTTCCTGTAAAAGTAAGCAATCAGATATCGATGAAATCCTTCTACAAATTTTCATATCATCGGCGTACAGAAGAATAAATGAATGTTTTATAGTATTGATGACATCATTTATGTATAAATTAAAAAGTAAAGGACCGAGATGAGATCCCTGGGGCACACCGGACGTAACAGGAACGAAAGATGAGCAATGGCCCTTGACTGTAACTGCCTGACTACGGTTATAAAGGTACGAACATAGCCACCTAAGTAGATCACCATGTATACCGACTTCTTTAAGTTTGTTTATGAGGTTCGTATGAGAAATTTTATCAAAGGCTTTAGAGAAGTCGGTGTACACAACGTCCACCTGAGAGCACTCATCCATGGATGAAGAAAGTCGATTAACTAACTCACAGAGATTAGTTTCAGTAGATTTATGGTTCATAAAGCCGTGTTGTTGTTCTATTATGACAGTGCGCAATAAAGGAAAAATAGAGTCATAAATAATCTTTTCAAAAATTTTTGCTACGACACACAACTTAGAGATTGGTCTGTAATTCTGTATATTATGTCTGTCACCGGACTTAAATACAGGTACCACATAAGATCTCTTCCAAGTTGAAGGCATGACTCCAGTAGAAAATGATTTACTAAATAACAAGTAAATAGGGTATGCTAAAGTTTTAGAACATGATTTCAAAAATAAGGGAGGAAGACTATCGGGGCCACAGCCCTTATTTATATCAAGATCATTTAAATACTTCTCGACTACATTTCGAGTTATGTTTACAGTATTGATATTTATATTAGAACATGATGAAGTAACAAAGTCATTCACACGGCAAGAAGTAGCTGGAAGATAGACTGAGTTAAAATAATTACTAAAAAGTTGACAAATATCATTACCTCCGGCTGCTAAGACGTCATTATGAAACATAGTGTCAGGGAAACAATTGGATGATACTTTTGATTTCACGAATTTCCAAAAATATTTACTATTCCTATTTATTTGAGATTCAGCTTTAGAAATATAGTTTTCATAACAGACAATTTGTGTTCTTTTTTGCCTGTCACGTAATAAACTAAAAGAATCATAGTCAGCGAACCTATTGTATATTTTCCATTTCTTATGATATTTAAGTTTTTCTGCAATAATTTTTTTTAAAGAATTAGAATACCAAAAAGGATAACGTTTACCACTAATGTTTTTTTTGGGAATCATTTTACTGATTATTTCATTGATGGTATCATAAAATAAATCCACTGCATTTACAATGTCAGATTCATCAAGCAAATCAAACCAATCTATTTCAGCCAAAACTTTATTAACTGCTTTATAGTCTGCAGTATGAAACATGCGCACAGTACGAGAAGGAATAGAAATTTTATGAGATATATCACGGATCCTTTGCAAAATATTCAAAGTAGGATGATGTGTATCTTCAGGTACCAAAGGGTCACTGCGCCTGGTAACTGAACATTCACAGTTACTGATAACTAGATCAAGATATCTGTTATTAACGTTGCATATAGTATTGAATTGTTCAAAATTATTAAAATTAAGAAAATGATAAATGGAGTCTACAAATGAGTCATTACTACCAACATTTTGGAGATTCATCCTATTGTCGAAATATTTCCAATCCGCACTAGAAATGTTAAAGTCTCCAACTATTAAGAAATAATCGTTTGGATAGGAAACAATATCCGAAGACACCAGTTCATAAAATTCACATAATGATACGTAATGATTTTTTCCATGAGGAAAATAACAACAGTAAAGATGCAACAATCTTGACGAAGGGGATAAGTGGAGCGAGATGGAGACTCTGACTACATCGGCAACCGAGTTTGATAATTTGACGATTGATGATGAATGAATATGAAGGTATGAACGAACTGCAATCAAAACACCACCTCCGAGGGAGTCCCCACGCGAAGAGTAGTCACGGTCACCTCTATAAACGGAATAACGGGTATCGAAGTATTCATGGTCAAATATGGAATCATTTAACCACGTTTCACTAAGACAAATTATGTCACAGTCAGTGTTCAAAAGATTTCTATAAAAAATATTACTTTTAGACCGAAGTCCCCTTACATTTTGATATAGAATGCAAAAATCACTAGCCATAGAGGATACTGTAGCTTAAAGAACATAAGATATATACATATTCATTTACATACATAAACACATATACACATACATACCCACACATATACATACGTAAGAAAGATGTAACACGTACAATTTCAGCGCACAAGAAGCATTTTATAACTATACATAAAAATAAGTGAGATATAAAGATGTATGATAACCATTTCATAAACAGATACCCCACAAACAATGAAGATACATATATCCTTATTATAAATACCAAAGCAGCAAAAAATATCTTATGTAAGTAAAATCCAACAAAATAATAAAAGTCTATCAGAAATAAATAAAAAAAAATAAATGTTAATAAACAGCTAAATCCAGTAAATACAAAATTTTACAAATTAAAAATTAAAAAGCAATATGTGATAAAACAAAAGTGCACTAAGCAAGTGGCGATAACACCTAAGCAATTTTTTTTACATCATTAGAATTAATAATATGCAAGACTGGGCTGGTATCATTACGGCGCACCATAATACTACAGTTTTTAACCCATACATATTTATAAAACTTATCCTTAGCAGTCTTTTTCACTAGTTGAAGTAATTGTTTATTAGAGCTGGTCAGATGATCGTTGAAGTAAATGTTGGTATTATTATTAGACACAAATCCTATATCATTAATTTTCAGCTTAAGTTTCCTGACACGAGATAGAAAATCATCTTTTTTCCAACGGCAAAGAAATTTTACAATTATAGGTTTATTTTTCTTTACATTTCTATCCTTAGCTGCAACTCTAGTCATAAAATCAATGTCTGTATCGACGTTAAGATTAAATTCTGCCTTATCAGCAAGATTTTTAATAATTGTGCTTAAATTTTCATTCTTTTTTTCGGGAATTCCATATATTTCAACATTAGATCTGCGTGACCACTGTTCTCTGTTATTATTATCAAATTCCATTGAATCAATTTTAGATTTTAAGGAATTTAAGACTGAACATTGCTCAGATAGGTGTTTAACTCCATATTCACAATTATCAACTCTTTTATTCAAATCTTCTATTTTACTATTAATGAAATTTAAGCTATCTTTAAAACCAGACACCTCTTCACGGAGACTTTTTAGGTCACTAAGTAATGGAGCAAATGATGATTTAAATTCAGATCTTAAAATTGTAATTTCCGATGCTATTATGAGCCTTACTTGATCCAGGAAAGATTGACTCTCCGATTTACAGGGCGAGTCCGTCTCACAAGATGAGCCTCCTCTTAGTAGGGTAACATTCTCACTATAATTAGGTTTTGAAACATGACCTCGAATTGGCGTGTTGTCATTATTAATTTGTCTGGGTAAAGCAAGTTTGCAATCAGGGCAGATCCAATTGATTCTGTCAAGTGTGGTTGTCTTTTTTGCAAGTGATGGATTCAAGCAGTTATAATGATATTTAAGTCCACATTTACTACACAATAGTCCATCTGAAGCATTACCAGCCATAGATTTGCAACAAGCATACTTCATTGTGTATTTTAATATACCAAAAAAAAAAAAAAAAAAAAAAAATGTAACGAAAAAAAAAAGTAACAAATAAAAATATATATATATATATATCGTGAGATTCGAACTAAGGATGCACACTTCTCAATCTTATAGGACAGCCGTTAGGCCAGTAAAGCGTTCATTTATATTAGCAAAATAGCAGATTAGTTAAGGCGTGTAAGCTAAAATGCACAGGTAGCTGGGACCGGTTTTGTTGGCCGACAGCGTAACGGATCGTATGCACTCAATGTCACACAATGTCACTTTTTATAAAACTAGTAAATTTAACTGATTAAAATACAGCAATACACTGAATTTAAACTGCACTTTGTTCGTATTTAAGTTCAAATTTTAACAGAAAAACTTTTATGAATAAATATACTAATTTAAGTTTTAAGAGGGTGATGTTTTTATAAACAAGCTATCTGGGAGCTCGGACACAAACAATATTGCATCTGCTCTTATTGGAGGCACGTACGCGACTGAATCTGTTTATTGATTTCAATATAAAAAAATATCTTCATGGAGATATTCATACAATATTGAATATAACCTTTATAGTTCTGTGAGAAAATTAAATTTACGATTGGCAAAATTAACAAGAATAAAATACACAGATTTTACTAAACCTGTAAAATCAATTGATTTGTAAATATTAAAAAGCTTTATCGTGTGTAGCCAAAATATTCTAAATCCAAACTTATAATAAATCTGCCTGTGCATGGAAAATATATAAAAAAGAAATCGTATGTTAATGTAATAGGACCCAATTATTGACTGTTTGATTTTTTGACTGTTTATCTGTAATCTGTTTGTCTGTGCGCGCTAATGCGCTTAGAAGCAGCTATCCAGGTTTTAGTGCAGTTTTCGTTATTAAATTTTGGAAACCCTCCCTCTTATTATTCACTTCGTTTTTCCACAGCCACAGTGCCTATACGAAGATAGTCAAAAAGTTCTTTTAAAAAAATACATTTGATTTATCTTAAGACTTTTATAATATATGTATATATGTAAAAAAGACTACTTGTCTATCAACCAGAAACAAATACGAATCTCGTTTACTTTCATCGGTACGTGAGCTATTTTGTGAGCTTAGACTTTATACTTTATCGAATCAATATTGAAAACATCCAAAAGCGCTCTCTAGAAATTCAGTTATCATCCTTGTCGATAAACGTACGTGTATGATCAAATATACGTTTGCAACCAGTTTATTTAGACTATTCAAAAATGAATATTAAGAGATTGATATCCACGCCCAACCATAGATTAACGAACGATTCAATCATTTTGTATGCCTCCAACATCATAATGTCATAGAAAAATATAATTTATGATATTTTTATACATCTAAATATATTTAAGGGTGAGTATGAAATGAAATATATTTCATTTCATACTCACCCTTTTTGTGCTGTTTTATAAAAACAGTCCTTTTCATGTACATAACTTTTAAAATATGTGCTTTTAATTAGCAAGTGAGGTAAAAATTTAAATATTGCATGAAATACATAAATATAACTACTAGCTCTGAATATATGCCTGGCTGCGTGCTGTCCTCTACGCTATTTCGTCTGCATATCGATGACATATTGGAGGGCTCTAACATACATTGTTATGCAGATGATAGCACTGTGGACGCTGTATACTCCGGCCGTCCAAGTATTTTTGGGGAAAACGTCGACCAGTGCCGAAATCAACCTGTGTCTTCCGTTGAGGCATCCCTCCAAAATGTCTCCGTATGGGGTGAAAAGAACCTGGTAAAATTCAACCCCCAGAAGACACAAGTCTGCGCGTTAAGCGCTAAACCCCATTTGTCGTATCACCAGTTTTCGAGAACACTCCCCTTAAAGCCGCGCCCATCATCAATATATTGGGCCTCAGCTTTTCGAACGACCGCCATCATCCATGCCATGTCATCTGGAAAGCAAGGCCAAATTGGCCTCGAAGAAACTGGGGGTCATCAGCAGAGCGAGTCAGTATTTCACGATAAAAACACAATTTGGCCCTGTACAGGGCCCAGGTTCGGCCTCATATTGAATACTGTTCTCATTTCTGGGCTGGTGCACCCCAGTATGAGCTTGAACCATTTGATTGCGTACAACGTAGATCCGTTCGAATCGTTGGGGACCCAATGATCTTGACACTTTGGCTTTGCGTATAGACGTACCTTCACTGTGTGTTCTCTACCGCATTTATCACGGGGAGTGTTCTGGAGAATCAGCTACGGAGAGACAATATCTAGAACTCTTACTGTTATCTGGAAGGGTCACCAGCCGCAATCTTAAACATAGAAGCAGAATTATGATACATATTTGTGATAATCTGAATATAGGTCTGACGAGGCACACAGCCTTCTGCAGATCTAAAAAAGCCACATGCAGACCTTTTTTCGTTTCCCTATTTACCCTTATCAAATTCCTGAGGACAAAAATAGCGTCCTGTACCCGATCTTGGCTGATATCCCTATTGAAACTCAGAGTCCGAGAAACATTACTCTTACAACACTCTCGGCGGAATCTGTTGTCGATCACAAGCTCGAAAAGCTTCATGGTGAGGTACATAAGCTTAATGCCCCTATAATTATAACAATCATGAACACTGCCCGTTGCCTTGTAAATAAGAGTAATGAATACTAAGCCGCCACTAGTGTGGCATCTTTCCAGTTTTCAAGACGTGGTTAAAAAGTTCAGCAAGCACGAGCACATCAAGAGTGCACAACGATTTCCACGCTTCGCTTGGAATATCGTCAGGCCCCACTGTTTTTTTATTCTTCATGAGTCGAAGGCAATTCCGAGTTTCTTTAATATTATGGCAACAAGTCCGAGATTAAGTGGTGCGTCGTGATGGAGACTGTACGGATGCTGAGGGATCAGCAGCTCCTGGAAGTAACTTCTACATCTCTCCTTCACAGAAGTATGATTACAGAGCAGTGAACCCTGGGAATTTTTCACGCAAAAGTACTTTGCGATATGTTGAGGTGCTTTTTCCCGGGCACGTTACTATAGTAGGCAGTTTCGGAGACAAATGAGAATTATTAAAATCAGAGATCTTCGTGTCGCATTTGTGTACGACATTAGTGTCGAATTCAGAATGGCTGTGTCCGATTACCACTTGAGGGAACTATATTTTCACTCGAGGAAATTGTTTCACTTTATATTCCGCACATGGCAAGGAAGACAGAGAGAACTACGGATTTTAGTTTTAAAGCACTTCGTTACGTTGTCAATTTTTCAACAAACTCGGGACATAGTTTTTTGAGTGCTGGAAAACGCCGCGTTTTGCATTTATACCAGAGTGAAGAAAATAAAATATTAAATATTTCATTTTCTATTATATTTATTTTTTTTTCACTCCAGTAAGATAAAGCACGCTGGTTATTTCCGCTATTCAACAAAACAATGTCTTAAATTTTTGGGTCTAAGTAATAGAAACCAGTGATAAATGGACGTAGTATGGAACGGGTCATAAAGTCCACGCAAACGAATTTTCGGGCGGCCACAAGTATAAATGATATACTTCCTGCTCTCGAAGTATCGGATAAGTTTAATGCCCGATAATTACTTTAGCTAACCGTATCAATAAATTATAAATGTCATCAGTAGTAGGTACCAAAGTTATCACCATTTAAGCAAAAAGAGTATATTTTCTATCTCCATTTTTTATATTTATATGGTTGACTTTCTGTATTCAACGCCGCATTCGAAATAATTTGTCTGCACAAGCATCTCAATATCGGCCAATTTCTTGTTTACCGACTATTTTTTTTTTATGGAAGAGACGGCAAACGAGCGTACGGGTCACCTGATGATAAGTGATCACCGCCGCCCACGGCCCCGTGTAACTCCAGAGGAGCTACAGGAGAGTTGCCGTCTTTTAAGGTGGATGGGCACCGGGACCCGGCATTACCTAATGCGAAACGCAGTGGCCAAAGCTTAACGCCGGTCTTAAATGCCGGGGGTGGTAACAATCCGGTCGAGTCTGCCCATGCGTGTTGCCATTACTGGCAACGTGACTCTACCACACGCCACTTTAGTCGCCTCTTACGACACCATCAGTACCAGGGTGATTCTATTCTAAGCCAGAATCACACGGCATATATATAAAATAATCACCACTCATATTACTAGAAAAATTAATAATCACATAGAAAACAACAACATCATAGCAGAAGAACAAAAAAGCTGCCGGCGGGGCTATATGGTTTGCAGAGAACATCTTATCATTGACTCTACCATAATGAAATATGCACTATCAAAAAACAGAAATCTCCACTGTACGTACATAGATTATAAGAAAGCGTTTAACAGTATCCCACACTCTTGGTTGTTACATATAGTAAATATTTACAATATCAATATTAAAATAATATATTTTTTAAAAAATATTATGACTCAATGGAATACTACACTACATTTACATAGCCCTAATTACAATATAAACACTTTTTTCCTAAATAGTCTTTAAAAAAAAGCAAATATTAAGGTGATGCTCTGAGCCCCGTGTGGTTCTGCCTGGCTTTAAACCCACTATCCCACCGATTACAATGTAACCGAGCTAGATATCGTCTTAAATACGACAATAACGAAACGATAATATCACACTTAATATATATGGATGACATAAAATTATATGCATAATAAAAATATAATGATAAAGAGATGAAAACATGAATTGAAACCACAACAGCATTTAGTAAAGATATACACGTGCATTTTGCGCTAGACAAATGTAGACTTATCCATATAGTTAAAGGTAATATCCGACCGAATTTATCTATTTTAATAATAGAGTAGTCGCCAGACTACGTGATTAATGAAATAGATAAAATAAGTGCAATGGAACCCAACGAACTATATAAATATCTCGAATTTCAGCAACTAAAAGGATTAAATCATACAGCTATCAAAGTAACAATAATGGAGGAATATAAAAAGAGGATTAACGCAATTTGTAAATTTCAACTTTCAGGTAAAAATTTAATGAAGGCTATAAATATATACGCAATACCAATTTCAACCTACACATTTGGAATCATAAAATGGCCAAATAGTAATATAGAACAAATAGAAGGATCGACACACACTACGCTTAGGAAACATAACAACTTACAGCTCAGTCAAATAATATACATAAATCAATAGTCCAAAATGATAAAAAATATACACCTTTTAAATCTTAATGAACCACAAAATGCAGAAACTTCAGCAAAAAATGATCTACAAGAAAAGAAAATACAATACTGGAAAAAGAAAGTAATGCAAGGAAGGCACCCCAATGACCTCCAACAACCTCACGTAGATTCCGCAGCTTCAATTTTTTTTGAAAACAGGCACTCTCTCTCTCTCTTTCCGAAACAGAAGGTTATATCATTGCAATACAAGATCAAATTATAAACACAAAAACTTTAGAAAATATATCATCAAAGACCCTTCAATTACCAAAGACAAATGTCGCTGATGCCATATACAACCTGAAACCATTCAACACATAACCGGAGCCTGTACAAGCCTAACACATACAGACTACACTCACCAACATAGCCAATTAGTAAAAATAATTCATCAACCCTTAGCACATAAATACAAACTCATACAAGACACTAATATTCCGTATTATAAATATACACCCCAAATTGTTCTGGAGAATAATTCCGTATAAAATATCATACACTTTAATAGACCAGAATAACTCTACAAGATAAAATCAATAAAATTGTGTATATGATAGACGACGCAGTCCCTAACACCCATAACATACAAAAAACAGTAGTCGAAAAAATAAATAAATATTAAAGAAGATGTCACTCATATCTGGAAACTAAATAAAACATACGTCGTTCCAATAGTATTTTCCACCAAAGGCTATTCACAACTATTTAAAAATAATAAATTTACAAGATAATATAATACACAATCTACAGACAGCTGCTATTTTAAAGACATGTAGTATATAGATATAGATAGTAAGAAAGTTCCTGCAAATAGAAGACAATGGCATAGATTTACACAACCCAACACATCATAATTTATAATTATTTGGCGTATGCCCGTAGTTATAGTTATACACCAGCCTAAAGCTGAGAGATAAAAATAAATAAAAAAGAAAAATGTAGCTTCGATGGATGGTTTTATTCTGAATTTTGTGTGAAATTCATAGACGATACTAAAAAAGTGTAAATTTATAGGTATTTCATAAAAATAATAATAACAACTTATATTGTGACTATATTGTGACCCTTATTGAGACCCTTTATGAGATGAATGATAACTTGCTGAAAAAATATAGGAAAAGCCCAATATTGGAAATTATATTTATATTACAGATCAGTATCAGAAAAATAATCTCAAACATTTAATTGTAGTTAATTTCATACAAAATGTTCGGGTCCTTGCCCCGAACATTTTCACTTGTCAACAACATTTATAAGGTGTATTTCTCGTTGACTTATAATTTTGAATTAATACAGACTCGTGTGCTTTAAAATACGAGCAGTAACACTAATCTTTATGAGAATCTTATCTTTTGTTGATGTAATAGATAATATTAATGTTTAGGTATAATTTAAACATGTGTAAGTAGGTACTAATATTTCTTAGAAAAAGTTTAAATTTTATAATTTATTATTTTTAAATAAAGAAAAGAACGAATTAAGAAAAGAATGTACTCAATTTTTTTATCATTTGTACTTCTAACTTTTAGGCTACTCCGGGATTATTGATCCGCTTTTAGAATTAGCGACGAGTTTTAGATTAGGAATTGAGAATAGTTTGAAGTGAGTTAGTGTCGTATATGTGCACTTAGTATTGGAGAGACAAATTTAGTTATTTTATTTTAAAAAAAATCTCTTTAAATACAATAAATGCTCAGTACTTCATAAGAAATGTTTCTAATAAATATTGATCTTAATCATGATTATGGGCTTAAGCGCTTTTTTAGAAAAATATATAACAAAATACCATACAAAACTATAATAATAAAACTAGAACAAAACAAAAAACGTGATTTTTAATATAAAGTAATAATGGCTTTTTTGGCTTTTTGGCTTTTTTGGCATTATTCTTTGAAAAGAGCTAGTTTATACGTTATTATGAGAGGCCTTTGTGACGCAGAGGCGCAGACAGGCCACAAAGTAAAGGCGACGCTTGTGGGATTGATTTAAGCCCAGGAGAATGAAATATTTAATATTTTCATCCCTCCGTTTGGCAATGAGGCGGGATATAAAGGATAAAGGTGGCATTAAGTTCTACTTAACAACACGCAATTTCTTAATATTAGGTTCCCAGGTTCCTCCTGCCAAGTCTTCTGTATGCTGTCTACAGTAAAGCTAAACCAGACCAGGCAAATGATCAGTTGTGAGTTACATATTTATCGTTCCCATATTGAAATGATTGGATATTTTTGTTACATAACTTTTTTGACATTTAAGCAGCCAAGAACTTGAATAAACAATGTATCGTTTGCAAATATGCGCGGTGATGTCGAAATAATGTTACGAATATATGAATTTGTAAACACTTAGAATTTTCTTTAATATGTGTGTATATCGTTTTTGAAAACAAATTAGCAAATAGATATTTATATTGCTTATTCCATTTAAAAAGGAATTGAGTTTAGTTTTATATATATATATATATCTATATATATATATATATATATATATATATATATATATATATCTATATATATATATAGATATATATATATCTATATATATATATATATATATATATATATATATATATATATATATATATATATATATATATATATATAATATATATATATATCGAAATTGATTTCAAAAGAGTAGTAATATTATTAGGTTTTTTTATAAAGTGTAAATATAAGAGTGCGGCGTCAATGAAAATAAAATTATTTTAAAACTTATTTTAATAAAGTTTCAGGTTAAGGTAACAAATTTAACTTATTTTATAATCTCAATATAACAAACAATATCCTATTCCTTTATATTTTTATCTTGGAACAAATTTTACACTTAAACCATCTTCTGGTGCCAATATTACAGCGTAGGCTTCATTTGGCACATTATAAGGTACGACAGGTTCTATTTTGTATTTGTGAAGGATTTGAGCTAGCGATGCACGCAATTGCATCATCCCGTAACGTTTACCTGCAATGTATAAATATAATTTATAATTATTTTTATAATACAAGACAAGGTAGGAAAACGGAACTTGAAAAGTTTAGGCGGAATTTGAAGTATAGAGGAATAACGTGTTAAATAACAGAACTCAACACCTTGCTTTGTTTGCCTTTTTATCAGAGCGAAGATAATAACAATGTTAAATATTTTACATTGTTACGTTTATAGTCTCACGCTTGCGACCCTGCACAAATATTATTGTTATGATATTGTATATAATTGTCTTTTATTGGTTTTTGAGTTATAATTTCCTTGTTCTCTGGAAAATTATATATGTTATGAGAGTAGTAAGCCTCTATTGATATTAAGATCTGTTCGACTTGAAAAGATGTTTGATTTGCGAATATAAAATAATAAAAGATAATAAAAATCAAATCTGACACTTGATTTTTATTACCTGTATTGGGCTTGTCGTGGTACAGCGGCACAAGCGTGTCTGTAAGCGATAGGTTGTGGGTTTCATCCCCACTCGAGGAAATGAAATATTTAATATTTTCAATTTAAATATTTAATGTTTTCATTTCTTCGCTCTAGAACAAGGCAAAACGCGGCGTTGAGATGCGCCATTAAAAACGCAATGTCTCAAATTCAGCGAACGGGGTCTGTGTTAAACACTATGTTCCCAATTTCTCTCTGCCTACCCTGACATGTGCGGTATACAGCGAGAAGCTGAGTACTGAGTGGATTTTATTACTTTAGTTGTTTTCACAATATAAAGTAAGTAGAATGACAAACACATTACCTATACAATATCTCGGCCCTTCACCGAAAGGCATGAACGTATAGTCCATATTGTTGCCTTCAGATATGTTTTTAAATCGTTCAGGATTCCATTTCTTGGGTTCTGGATAATATTCTTCGTTATAATGTAGTGCAATGAGGTTCACAAATACTGGTGTACCCTTCTTTACAGTAACTTTATCGTTAAGCTTATAATCTTCTCCACAATATCTGTCTAATATGAAACTGGCGGGTATTTCTTAGGGTCTCTGTAATAAGAAATTCAAGTTAGCTATCAGTTATTCTAGTTTTAAATAAAGATATATTTTTACTTTGCTATATGATACTATATTATTTATATGAATCTTAAATATTATAATCGTTTTCGGCTTATGGTTATTTATGTAAATGCAAAATGCAGAATACCTATAAATAATAATAAACTGAAAACGTTTTTTGCTTCTCCAGAAATACAATTAGTTGAATTTTGTTTTTAACTGTACTAACAAATGTTAGTATAATTTCACTTATAGGTATTATTAACGATTATCATTTGCAGTGAAAAATTTGCGTTGATAACATCTGCCTAACATGTTTTTTTTATCAAAAATAAAATGGGGCTTAATTTTCGGTCTTAACGTATTATGATATCTAAAGACACATGATAACAATAATTATCTTCTATATTGCTTATAATAAATACAAATGATATAATTATAAAAGCAATGTAACTCTAAAAATTGCATAAAATGCCAAATTATTGAGTGTAACGAACCATGAATGCACGCTGTTAAATATTTCAATTCCATTAATTCATTGTAATCAGAACGTCATTTCCTGTACGCTTGACGGCTTCACTAATTCTTTATGAAGCTTCTCCTAAAAAAATAAAAAAAATATTTATTAATTAAATATATGTAGTAAGTGATTACAATATATTTTTTTAATATTGTGCATTTGATACGTAAAACTTTGGGATGATATAAAATGTTCATGGCCCGTATCGGGATTAAGCAACGGATTTTTTTTGCAATTTCTATTTCTATCACTGCTTTAATATTAAAGCAGTCAAAGAAATAGAAATGGCAAAAAAAATGTTGACGTCAACGAATTAGAGCTTCTATTTATTAGGTGTAAATAATATTTTCCATTTCAAGTGTTCGTCATTACTTTACTTTTACATATTACTTACCTGTTCTTCAGGATGGTGTGCTAGTTCATGAAGACAATAGCTAAGTGTTGTTGAGGACGTTTCGATAGCACCAAAGATAAATACGGCCACTTGTGCCAACATAATATTATCAGCCAATTCTGTCACGAAATAGTAATTATCACTTAAAGTATTATAGAGAAGTTTAAAAACATGCTAATAATATTGTTTATTGCTACTTGCTTTATTAGCACTGTATATATAAACTATATACTTACTTGAGTCACCTCCATCAGGCAGGTTTTATACTATCTCTAAGTTTAAAGAGATGATTGACTAGATCTTTATCCTTAGATTGGTCAGTGTTTTTGCGTTTTTCGACAACGTCCCAAAATAGTTTTTTAATGTAATCACTAGCAGCCGCAGAGAAGAATTGGAGTCTATTATAAAAAATATATATAGTTAAAAAAATGTATAAAAGTGATATGTATATATAGTGATTGAAAAACGCTCCCGGACCTTAACAAGCTTGCCAAAGCAGGTACGAAAAATATCAAAGTGAATTCCAATCCTCGTCTGAATGTCCATTTCACCATGTGACTTGTTATATTCCACAACGGCGACGGTTTGTCGCTGAGCACACTGACACGGATACCAAAAACGCTTGTATGCTACTGTGTCAGAGGGTGTACATGGAGAAGAGATTCTGCAAATTATTAATATTTAGATTATCTATATACAATAATTGGTTGAATCGTCTAAAAATGTATATATAATATGTGTATTAAAATACATCGTTGTTTTAAATTACATACATTCTTAAATGTTTTTCTATCATTTTAAGTAAACTTTATAAACAAAGGCGATCACGTAATTTTGTCAATTTATAAAAAACATAATACGTAAGCGTACTATGTTTAATGAAACAAAAACACATCATGAATAACGTTAACACCATTACCTTTAGATTGACAGCTTTGTTGCCGTCGATGTGGTCTCTCTTGATCTTTTTTACAAGTTCCACGGCATTAATGTTCATAAGCTCAGTTATGGACTTTAAGCGTAGACTAGTAAACAAAGGAGTGAGGTCATTTTTTAATTGTTTCCACATAGGATTCTGAAAATCAAGAAATAAATTTAAATTATTAATTAATTATTACTTTAAATAATAAAGGTGATGTATTATTAGGTAATTATGTCATTTTTTTTAATTTTTAGTGTTAATCCACACTTAGGAACGAAAATATTTAGTAATAACTATTTTTAAAGAAGTATATTAAATAATAAGTAATTTAATCGTACAAAACATCATTACATTAACTATACTGTGTTTATCTTTATATTTATAAGGCTTACTTATTTAATCATGACCAGTATTGCGTATAATTAGTAAATTTTGAAACGCTATTTAACCGGAATATATATGTACATAGCCTATAAATATATAAATAGAGCGTTGTGTCGTTTTTGTGAAAACAAATAAACTTTTTGAAAGAAAATTTAAAATAGTTTGGTAGCGGTAAAAATTGGTTCATTGGTAGCGTTAATAAAGTGGTTCATTTTTAATAAAAAAGGATAGACAATTATAATTAAATTCGATATAATTTTTAAAGTACCTTATTTTTTAAAGTTTTGTTTAAAATAGTATATTTTTTTTAACAATTTTTTTTGGAAAGTACAACGAAGACGTAAAATGTTAATTTTGATAATTTCTCATTACACTTACTTTACAGTGAACAAATTAAGCCATCCAAGGGGATCCGAAGAACTACAGTATAAATCTATCTTGAAAGTTATCGAAATCCTTAGTCAGCACATTTCTTGCTAATTCTGGCGATTGTACAACTAAAGTAGGAGTCCAGCCAAGGTAGATTCCGAAGTAATCTAATGATTGATACTTTGAATATAATTCGTGACAATAGTCCCAAAAACTTGTCTCATAACAAATTTCAAATTGCCTATAATCGGTAATGGCTTGTCGAAAGGGATTCCACGGTCTCCCAATATTGAAAAATTTACTTGTATAAAGAATACAAGTAAAAAACATAGTAAAATAATTCCTACAATAATGGAAAAGACGTCCATCTTCTTTGTATTCAGTCTTACTTGTGAATAAAATATACAGATGGCTATCTTATTACATTCATTATCAATAAGATAATTATTTTGTTATAATAAATGATAAAGCACAATCCACACTATTCACGAGACTATCCGAAGTAAGGCAGCACGAGAATGAAGATCGCCTGTACGTTTTAACTATGTCACTATGTATCACAATTATTGTTTAAAAACAAATGCGACAGGTTTTGAAAATGGAGAACGGAAGCCTCTCAATAGAAAGGGAATACAGGAAACGAAACATAGAGTAAATCTGTAAAAAATGTATAAAATTAAGAAATATAGAATCTCTACATAATGAGATGAAATGAAATATTTATATTTTTTTTTTTAGATTCACGCTGTATCCCGCGCGAGGCATGGTAGGCAGAGGGACCCGGGAACCTAGTATTAGGACACTCCGTTCCAAATATTTAATATCCAAATATTTAATATTTTAAATTTAAAATATTTAATGTTTCATTTCTTGGCTCTGGTAATAAGGCAAAGCGCGGCGTTGAGTTCCACCACTCAACACGCAATGTCTCAAATTCGGCGGAAAGTGGGGAATGGAAGTGGAACGGAGTGTCATAACACTAGGTTCCTGGATTCCTTCTGCCTACCACGCCTCGTGCGGGATACAGCGTGAAGCTAAGAAAAAAAAATAATCTCTATACGTGTCTTATAATTTAATCTCTATACATGTGTATGGAAAGTTTGTAAACGTGAACCAAAAAGAACCGAGACTATATATGAAAATATATGAACATCCCTTGATATCAAAGATTGTTTGGCCATAAACAACTGATATTTATTACACCTACAGACATTTTAGTTTTGTTTTCTATATAATAAGTCAAGAATGGTATTCACATTGGTTCTACTTTGCGTGACTAATACCAAAAGTTTTTAAATTTAAATTTTTATTAAATCTTTAGGATTCTAAGGCCGTGAACAAGGCAAAGTGCAGCGTTGAGTTCCGCCACTCAACACGTAATGCCTCAAAGTCGGTAGAAAGAAGGAGAACTGAACGGAGTGTCTTGGGTTTACAAGTTCTCTCAGCTTATCCTGCCACGTGCGGGATAAAGCGTAATGCTGAAAATACCTATTTTTTTAAATATAATATTTATCATTTAAATATTATTCATTACGTATTGGAGTGATAGACTTAGGGTCAACGGGTTTTACTAAATTTATCACGTTCTCGTGGACCATTGGCAAGATAAAATATGTTACATTTTAATATTATTTTAATTTTATATGTAGTTAACAAAATATACAATGCGAAAATATGCTAAACGCGATAAGATGTGAATATTTTTTTTATTAAATATTCAAAAATGTATATTTTATAATACTTATCAGTATAAACAAATAAATATAAGATATGAATAGTAAAAATACTTATCAAAAATAGTATATATACCCATCAATTTGGTAATTTAGTAAAATTCATTACACAGCGTAGTGACCCGAGAAGAGGGAGCAAGAAATCGGAAAATTTTCGGCAGTAACTTCTATAACGGTTGAGAAGCCACACTTTGCGGAAGACGCTGTTTATTGTGGAATACGGGACCTTATATTGATATTTCTGTTATAAAACCGTGAAACCAAACATTACGAGATTTAATGTTTTAAAGAGATATATATTTTGATTACAAAATTTAAACAATTTGCTCACGTAAATTGTAAATGAAGTAATTTTTAATAAATAATCAAATCAAGGATTCATTTAAATCGATTTAAAATTAAACGTGTGTGCTCAATGTAGGTTTAAAGAGTTGGTCTACTTACGGGATTACACCGGGATAATAAATGATACTTTAAAGCATGATATAATAAATAGCAAAGAAATAACCGAGAAAACAGATAAACTAACGAAAGCGCATTGACTGGCAAGCATCGGCTGTTACATTTTATAGAGGCTTACATTTTTTAATAAACTGTTCAATTTTTACTTTAAATCATATAAAGTTAACAAACTAATATTATGTAATTATTTAGTATATCTTATTCTAATATTTATAAATGATAAATTAATAATAATACAGAAATATCCAGCGACACATATAATTACTACTACCAGTAATTACCTCCTATTAGTGGTCTTTAATACCTACAATTAGGTTGCCTATTATTATCCCTGACCTTTTTCAATGCTATTTTAAACATTAGAAACTAATGGCATATGGCAATGGTTCTGGCAGTATTTATATGAGCTGAAACTACAAAAAAAAAAAAAAAAAAAAAAAAAAAAAAAAAAAAAAAAAAAAAAAAAAAAAAAAAAAAAAAAAAAAAAAAAAAAAAAAAAAAAAAAAAAAAAAAAAAAAAAGATAATGCCTTAACACTAGGGTCCCATCGGCTACTCTGCTATGAGAGAAAAGAGGTACAGGTATTTATGCTTAATAACAATTATTTGAAGGCACGATCGGTTGCAAATTCGATAACCACTAGTGGTGAAATGATATGTATAATATTTCCATTACCTCACTCCGATAACGAGGCAAAACGCGGCGTTAATTTCCGCAATTCGGCTGAAGGTGGGAAAGACATTTATATTAAAGCAATGGACTGCCTTAACATTAGCTTTTTAAGTTAGCAAATGGATAATTTTGCAAACATTCATAAATAAACATTTGAGGGATAAATAAACAATTTATAACCTATAAATAACATGTACATATTTATTTATCAACATCAAACGCATGATCGAACTGTTCGCTAGTTATCTTCCTCTTCTTCAACTTCTTCATTAGCGCCACGTCCGCTGCCAACTCTTCCAACTCTTCTTGAGTCACCGCTTTCCTCTTCTTACCCTTACCTGTTAGGGGGCAAGAAGTACAGTTCATAAGACATAAGCTGACCGTAGCACATATTTGAGAAATCCAGACCAATTTTAGTATATCTTAGCTTCACGCTGTATCCCGCAAATGGCAGGGTAGGCAGAGGAAACTTGTGCATTTAGTGTTAAGAAACTCTGTTTCGTTGCCCACTATCCGCCTAATTTGAGGCGTTGCGTGCTGAAAACAGGCCAGGACTCTTACCAGGGCGAAGAAATGGCTGAGAAGAAGAAGAAGAATGAAAATCGAACGTACAACCTGTCGCATTTATAGGTCTTTGATGCCTGTCGTGGCGCAGCGGCACAAGCGTGTGACTGTAACCGACAGGTTGTGAGATCGATCTCCACTCGAGGAAATGAAATATTTGATATTTTCAATTAATATATGTAATCTTTTCATTTTTTCGCTCTGGCACAAGGCAATAACGCGGCGTTGAATTTCGCGCGATGCCTCAAATTCGGCGGTAGGTGGGGAACGGAAGTGGAACGGAGTGTCTTAACACTAGGTTCCCAAGTTCCCTCTGCCTACCCTGCCATGTGCAGGATACAGCGTGAAGCTAAGTCTTAACTGAGTAAAGAATATTCTTGTTTTCAATTCTTAGGCTTCCAACATACACAAAACCAATCGTTAAACATTCGTAGTAAATTTATAACACATTATTTGGAAATAAATATATTTGATTGTCTCCATCATTCTCACCTTGTTCGTTGTGTTTATCTTTAATTCTTTCCTTTTCTTCCGTTTCTCTTTTTTCTCTTGTTTGTTTTGTTTCGTTTGTTCCCACGGTTGTGTTTTTACCTAGAAATTATGTTTTTTATAAAAACTTTAGTATTTTCTGTCCTAAGTGTGGAATGACACTTTAAAAAATAGTAAAAATATTAAATAAATAGTATTGTCTCTTGCCAAACGATAATTCTTACGAGTTGTCTTTGGGAAGCGGAAATTTGTAAACATCTCCCTACAGAGATGCTAACAACATAAATAACGTTGTAACAAGCGTATAAGAATTTCGACGGAGCTCGGTGCGAACGGATGGCTTAGTGGTCAGAGCGCTGGAACGGTTTTCCAGAGGCGCGGGTTCAAATCCTGCTTCGTTCAAAAATTTTTATACGCTTTGTTAATTTAAGTTTAGTATTTTCTGTCCTAAGTGTGGAATAACACTTTAGAAAATAGTAAAAACGATATTTTTAATCGTATACAATCTTGTCATGTTACATATAAATTCATATAAATGATTACAAATTAGTTAATAATTAATATCTTTCTTATCTATAATGACATAACCACAGATAACGCTAACGGATTGCAAACTTAATATATATATATATATATATATATATATATATATATATATATATATATATATTATATATATATATATATATATATATATATATATACATATACATATACATATATATATATATATATATATGTATATGTATATGTATATATATGTATATGTATATATATATATATATATATGTATATGTATATATATATATATATATATATATTATATATATATATATATATATATATATATATATATGTATATGTATATGTATATGTATATGTATATGTATATGTATATGTATATGTATATGTATATGTATATGTATATGTATATGTATATGTATATGTATATGTATATGTATATATATATATATATATATATATATATATATATATATATATATATATATATATATATTTATATATATATATATATATATATATATATATATATATATATATATATATATATATATATATATACAATTTGAAATAAAATTTTAAGAGAACTAATTTTGGGTTTATTTTTATAGATTGACACGGTATCTGTATGTAGAGGGAACCTTGTGAACCTGGATTTAAAAAAATACGTTCTTTAAGACGCCTCGTACCAACTTTTCCTCCCAAATCCTTGACAAATTGAGAGTGGAGTGAGTCAACTACGCGCTGTCTATTAAAATATTATAAATTTGCTTTTCTTTCTTAGCTTCACGCTGTATCCCGCACGAGGCAGGGTAGGCAGAGGGAACCCGGGAACCTAGTGTTAAGATACTCCGTTCCACTTCCGTTCTCCACTTTCCGCCGAATTTGAGGCATTGCGTGTTGAGTGGCGGAACTCAACGCCGCGCTTTGCTTTATTACCAGAGCGAAGAAATGAAACATTTAATATTTAAATTGAAAATATTAAATATTTCATTTCCTCGACTGGGGATCGAACCCAGAACCTGTCGGTTACAGTCACACGCTTGTGCCGCAGCGCCACGATAGGTCTCATTATAAATTTAAATTGAAAATATTAAAATTGAAAATATTAAATATTTCACATCTTCGAGTGGGAATCGAACCCATAGTCTGTCATTTACAGTCACACGTCTCTGCCTCTGTGGGACGACAGGCGATAGTCTCAATATTTTAATTTCTCTAATTATCTAATACATATTTTCATTTCTTCGCTGGTAACAAAGGCAAAATATGGACCTCCTACACCACTCAACGCGGAATGCCTCAAACTCAGCGGAATAAGGAGAACGGAGTGTTTTAACACTAAGTTCTCAAATTCTCTCTGCCGATCTTGCCATATATCGTAACGGACACAACGTGAAACTGAAAAGAGAAATGTATCACCATTTTCTTTCTCTTCTTAGACGGCCACGTTCCAGTCTTCTTATACTCTTCCAACTTCTGCAATCTGCTGGTTTCCTTCTGTTTATCTTTGTACGGTATACTATTAAAGTCTATTTTCTCTTTGGGCCCCAAGAACTGTTTCTTATGTTCCTCCTTTAATTCCGGCATCAGGGGTAACTTTAGTAGGCCGTAGCTAGTAGCTATGTGCCCCAGGGGGAGTTCCTTCAATTGCAACAATATATTACATTCGTGTTTGGAGTATGCCCGTATATGGGAAACGAAGGCTTTCTGCCCTTTGTCTAGAACAGCTCTGTCTTTCTTTTGTTGATCGTGCAGTATTGTTAGTACCTGTTGGAATTTAAAACTATTATTTTGTTTTTTCAACTTCACGCCGTATCCCGCACGAGGCAGGGTAGGCCGAAGGAACCCCGGGAACGTAGTGTTAAGACACTCCGTTCAACTTCCGTTCTCCACATTCCGCCAAAAATTCAAAAATTCAATTCAATTCAAATTGAATGCCTCAACATTGCGTGTTGAGTAGCGGAACTCAACGCCGCGCTTTGCCTTATTACCAGAGCGAAGAAATGAAACATTGAATATTTAAATTGAAAATATTAAAATTAAATATTTCATTTGCTCGACTGGGGATCGAATCCAGAACCTGTCGGTTACAGTCACACGCTCTCACGCACAGGCCTCTATTGTTAAGTTTGTATATTATAATGATTTAAATGTCTTGTGAAAGTTCATATAATCTAGTTGGTAAGAGTGAAGCATTAGGTATTGCGTGAGGCAGAGGAAACTTTAAAATTTAGTGTTGAGACACTTCGTTCCATATCTTTTATATCTGCTAGCGACGCGGCTTCGCCCGCTTAAGCTAAAATTTTATTATAGCAAAATTATACCAAAAATGCTTAAATTATAGGATACAATAATGAATGGAACGAAAACAAACGTATATATTTATATATATCTGAATCCACTTAGTCCAAAATAATAGAGTCACTAAAGAGCCTCCAAGAACCCCGTCTGGCACATTTTATGCAGTTCTACCAACCTTATCGATATAAGATTGACATTGAAGATCAAACTAATCAGTACAAAAAATACAGTTGAACTTTCAACATTTTATTTGACGGTCTCCAAGTAGTTTCAGCAGAATCTTCAATTCGTAGCAATACCTAAGTCCCTAATAGCTCAGTTCTACCAACATTTTGGTGTCGTGCCTAATTTTCAAGAGAAAACAAAAAAAAAAACAAGTAAATAATCACCTTATCTGTTAACTTCTGGCTAATTTTGATATCATCACCCGATTTCCTCCAGTCCGTCAGTTCCACTTTCTGATTGGCCTTTATAAATGGTACGTAACTGTCTTCAGTTGGCAGCAATGGGAGTAGGGAGCACCCGGAAGCACCCCCTCGCGCAGTCCTACCAACCCTGTGAACTAGCGCTGCGGGGCTGGTCGGAGGTTCCCATTGGAGGACCCATTCCACTTCTGGTATATCGAGACCTCTGAAAATAGTTAATCGTTTACGCTATTTATTCTCTCTTTCTCGGATTCACGCTTTATCTCGCACACGGCAGGATAAGCGGAGGTAACTTGGGAACCTAGTGTTAAGACACTCTGTTCCACTTCCGTTACCCACTTTCCGCCGAATTTGAGGCATTGCGTGTTGAGTGGCAGAACTCAACGACGCGCTTTGCCTTATTACCATGGCAAAGAAATAAAAACAATAAATATTAAATATATTATTACCTCGAGTTGGGATTGAACCCACAACACGCTTGTGCCGCGAAATAAAATGTTATTTATATATTTTTGCTTATATTTAAATACTCACCTAGCCAATAAATCTGTACACAACAAAATAGTATTGTCAGTCGCTCTAAAATTCTCCAATATTTTACTTCGTTTCTGTTTCATCTTCCCGTGAATAGCAAATATTTTTATATCAGGCACAAAAACCGGCAACACATCAGCCCAATAGTCCACACAGGCGCATGTCGGCAAAAAGAAGAGACCTTTTAAAATTTTTCTATTCCTTAAAAAATTTAGTAAAAACAGAAATTTATCCTGCGGTTCGACAACAATGTAATAATTTTCCAATGTCAACGGTGTACTTATTGAAGATTTCTCCTTAACACTTATCAAAACTGGATTCCTTAGGCCGGCTCTGACCAAATCTTGGAGTTCTTTCGTCTGTGTCGCTGAAAACAAACCAGTACGCCTCTGTCTCGGTAAATATTGTAAAATGGTTGTGAGAGTAGCTGTGAATCCTAAATCTAGCAACCGGTCAGCCTCATCAAGTACTAGAAAATCCTGGAAATAATTTTTCATATTGTAAAAAGACAAGGCCAATCAATAATTTGCTCTTACTATTCCAATTAGCCGCAGTTTATAATGTTATATAAGTATATAAAGATTACATGTTTATAATTTAAGTAACTGCAAGACTAACTTTCCTTTGAGTGAGATATTTGTTGTTTTGCAGCGCATGTCGAGCAATAGACAAATTCACAGTTGTAAGTTTGATTGCCATTTGATTAATCAAACATTCACAGTTGTAAGTTTGATTGCCATTTGATTAATCAAATGGCAATCCAACTTACAACTGTGAATGTGTCTATTGCTCGACATGCGCTGCAAAACAACAAATATCTCACTCAAAGGAAAGTTAGTCTTGCAGTTACTTAAATTATAAACATGTGAATACAATATCTTTATTATTTCTCTCTGGTAACAAGATAAAGTGCAGTGTTGATTTTCACAACTTAACATGCAATGTACATTTTTGGTTTTTTTTGTTTTTGTTTTAATTTGTATTTTTATTTCCTAAGTATGGAATAACACTTTTAACATAGTAAAAATATTAACATTCGTAAATTGGGCTACACTTGCCTATACTACTTATTATATGCAGTAAAAAAAAGCTCAGGGCTATTAGCTCTGAGGCAATCCAACCAATAGCATTTACAGGAATGCTGTTATGTACTGTTTAATCATTACATTATATCAAATATTAATTACAATATTTATACCAAATATTATTATAGCATACCAAATCTTTTAATCGTCCAGGTAAATTTAAATGTTTTCTCTCTGCCAATAAATCTTGGAACCTCCCAGGAGTACACACAACAATTTGAGCACCATTTTGCATACTTTCCGCATCAACTTCTATGGGTCTACCACCAACTAGTAACGATAAGGTGATATGCTTTAACTCAGGTTCTTCTAAAAATTGTTGAATTACCTGAACAAAAATTAAAGAATTATGACCACATAAAAATATTATTATAAGCATTGAGTGTTGATGAACAACTTAATTTATTGAAATGTATTGTTTTGTTGGTATATTTGTATATGTTTTGTTTATTAAGTAGTTTATAACCCTTAAAAGTTTTTATGTATAAAAATTGTAACATACAGAAAACACTAGTAAGAAATATTAATCAATATTTGAACTTACCATAAATATCTGTGTAGCCAATTCTCGAGTCGGCGAAATAATAACTGCATATACAAAATCTTTTCTCAATGTTACATCCTTTCCCCTTTTTATTAACATTTCCAACAAAGGGACAACAAACGCTAACGTTTTGCCGGATCCCGTTACAGCTTCAGCAACAACATCTTTACAAGACAGAATAAGAGGAATCACAGCCGCCTGTATCGGAGTTAAGGTTTTAAAACCTTGTTTATTAATACAATTTAACACTGGTTGTGATAACGCAGGTGTTACTTTTGACCACACTTTAATAACCATTTTCGTGTTTTGTTTTCCTTCAATTATTTATGAAATTTTAAATAAAAACATACTGCTATTTCCACCACATGAGTTTGACTTTGACACTCATAGCATGTGTACGAATGACAATGACAGTAGTAAGTGATTGTTCTAAAGTTGACGGTACTTAGAAAATTATATATAATATATTTTATAATACTGTAAGCTATTACTAATATTTTACTAAATTATGAAATAAAAATTGTATATTAAATTTAATACGAGATAGGAAATCCAAAATAGTATTTGCGTTGTCAAAACCATTTGGTTTCAAAACGCATTGTAATCAATAATCAATATGGCGCATGTTGATATGATAAATTGACAGCTGTGTTTTGTGATTTGTCTTTGTACTTAACGTACGTTGCGTTGTTATGTTTCTTTTACACCGCCAGCACTTTAGGAACAGTTATTAAAATGACTAGACCGTTTGGCAATAGTGATAAACGATTTTCAATTGACGATGCCTTCGAAGAGGAGACTGATGAAGCTATAA